>CM031237.1:549437009-550637009 GCA_018340775.1 Taxus wallichiana var. yunnanensis | reverse complement strand
GTGGATAAGGTGCTAACCTAGCGACTGGGTGGCCCAGGAAGGAACATGCCTATGGTAGAAGCTTTTAGAAGCTCATCATGGTAAAAGTGGAAAGCTCAGGCCTAGAGGAGCATGGTCACATGGAGGACCACATTCAGACACTTGGCATCAGATCTGAGGCTGTTGGAGGATGAGTTGGCAGTCCAGAAAGCCTATATATACAAGCACTTGTAGAAGGAAATGGAGAGGGATAGATAGAGGGTGAGCTCTACAAAAATACTACAAGAACTCTATTAGTTTGAGTGATTGTGTTTAGGTAAGGATGTATTAGGGGTATGGGGTTTATAAATTTATTTTGGATAGCCTAGCCACATGAGTCCAAATATAATGCATGACTACGGTCTGCTTCTCTATAATACCTTGTCATGGCTCCATGAATGTAATGAGGTTACCATCTTACATGAATATGAAAATTGATGATTCTAATGCATACATCTTTCTCATAGTTCCTTTTCAATTATGTTTATGATTAAGTATGGATGTCTGTACAACTTCCTTCTGTTTTGGTACAAGTTATACAATCTGTTAAAGCACTTCTTGTCTGAAATGACTGCAAGGACCTAGAATCTGTTCTGAGCTCTATGGTGCTTGTATGTTTTACTTCCATTCAGATCTCTTAACATGAATCATAGATGATGTTTCCCACTAAAATCACATAAAAGAGAGACTCGGAACACCCGCACGTGCCTCAGGTGAGAACCCATCTCCTGTTGGTGATAGGCCGATGTGCATGGGGTTCATTTCTTTTGAGATGAGAGTAAAAATGACTACATCTTGGTTCCATTTCCATAACCTCTTTTTGAAGTTGTAGTGGGAAATGACATACATCATGATCTCGGCAATGAGTAGTGATAAAATGTTTTACTCTAGAAAGTGTTGAATCATGGTTCAAGAGCACAGAGGATTAATTTTCTCAAGATTTCAACACTTTGGACCTGAGTTTTATGCACGTAGATGGGAGAAGAGAACCTCTACCATGATTTATATGAAACATTTTACTATTGTTTCCTAGTAGAACTGTATGAATGTCTCTCAACATATGCATCTAGATCAAGCTGGTATTCAAGATCACTTACGTGGACCCAAGAAGAATACCAGAGGCTATAGGATGTAGATCTGAGGTGGACTCATGTTGTGGATCATTGGTGGGAAGGTGTGTTGGCTAGTTAAACTCTGGAGTACGATATTTCCACATATCCTTTCCCAAAAGTTGCTGAGTTTGAATTTCTGTGGGAGCACAGAGGATCATTTCTATGTGTTATCCCTATGGAAATGAATATCCTGGTTGTTACTTTGAGTTTAGATGCACTTCCAATGGCCGGCTAAACCATTCTAAGCGTTGGGTGAGGGAGCTAGGGTGGAGGAAGATGGAAGATATTATGATGGAAAAGGAAAGGAAGAGAGACAACTCAAGTATAGTGAAGCACATGAAAGGGAGATTTCTAGATGACATGAGGATGCAAGTGTGATGGATCTATGGAGGTAGACATTACGGGAAGGATTTGAGGTTCACATGGAGGATGTGGAACTTGAGCAATCTATGCTACCCCATCTTGGCAAGTGTGTAAGAGAGACCCCTTTGGCTTCTGATGAGAGCTCATCATGTGGAGAAAGAAGAGTTGTTGGCAAGTATCTAAACCCACCCAATGACAAAACCATGGCACTTGGTTTTCCAAAAAAGGAAGGAGTATCATTGACCCAGTTGGTATCAGTGGAAGTGACAGATCTATGCCTAGGAGGTACAATTTTTTAGTTCCCACTTCTATGGCTACACATATTCCATATTTGGAGGAGTCTTTAGATAAGGAGAAAGTATACAAGCCTTTAGTCTTACATCTGGAAGTTTTGTGGGGTAAAATAGTGGTAGTGGGGCATTATCACGCATCATCACGCGCATGCACAATTCACTGGAACCTTGGGGGTACTTGGCACAACTACTATAGGACCTGGTGATTCTAGTGGATCTCGGTGGGTCGGAGGGATAGGACCTAGTGGACCTAGTGGTTCCGTGGCTGGACAGACCTAGTGGATCTAGCGGATCCAAGGAGGAGCAACACTGGGGAAACTAAGGATCTAGCTCAGAGGACAAGGGCCCTGTACCACCCCCTCAAGTCTTCTTTGAGATGTCTTTACATTTTCCAGATTACATAGGGATTGAAGACGCTACGAACATGTTCACAAGTGTGATCTACTATGGTGTGCAAAGGGGATCACAACCTCGAGAGAGGAAGGATAGTTAATTTATAATAACATTATAGGGGTGCACACATAGCTGGTATGGGAAATATGACCCTCATCAAATGGTGGTGGATTATAATAATTTAAAGAATGCATTCTTGGCATAATTCCACATCCCTAAGTTTGAATAGAAGAGCATCAATGCCCTAAAGGAGATTCAACAGGAATGGAAAATAGTGTGTGAGAGTATGATGCATGTTTTAAAAATCTCTTATCTAAGTTATCTTATGATATTCACACTTCACAGCATACTTAGTGGTTTTTGGAGGATTGGTCATAGACTTTTAGAAGGGCCTTATCTCATAAATATTTCATAGACCTACGCGAGGCATTGGAAGCTGCTCTACGCTCCGAGGCTATTGGTAATGTTATACCGGAGTTAGCCCATTCCTAGAGGCACAAATTTCTGTATCGCTAAGCAGAGAGAAGTTGTCTACAAACTCAGCCCATGAGACTCATAGTGGTTTATGGTGTATAGATTATGAAGTAGTAGGACATGTCAAGGGTAGTTGTCCCTGAGAGGGTAGTACACACCATGACAGTAGACTGTGAAATTTTTCATGGGGACCATGATGCAAGTAGATGCCCCTTGTTACAACATGTAATCCGGAAGAATGTGTCTTGCTACTATAAGATTTACACCTCTACAACCCATGATACTAAGGATTGTAGGCTCATTGATCAGATCCATGAAGCCATTGATCATGGGGTATGCCAAACCAGCATTGCTAGTAGTTCTAAAGGAGATGATCACCACTATGAGGAGCGCATAGATGGTGGCATGCGTAGAAGGGGATTTCACAGAGGATTATATGGTCATGGTAACCACGGAGGAGGAAGGAGTGAGTTCCCACGTGGAACCTATTTTAATTGTGGGTCTATAGAACATTATAAATGAGAGTGCCAAACCTGTTGCAGTGCTCATGGTGTGAAAAGAAGCACAAGTATGAGGAATTCCTGAGTTGTTTGAGCACATGAACCAATAGCAACATAAAGAAAATGGCACTATAATGGTAAGCATTAAGAAGACAGACACACAATGGATGCCGTGGGTGACACGTGATGTAGGATTGGAACTTGTTTTAGTAACAACAAGAGTAGAGGCCACATGCGTAAAATAAATACCAAGGTAGAGGACCCTAGTTTCAAGAGAGGAAGTAGTTCATGGGAAGTACCCAGACCCTACACATCAAAAGGAAGTATATCAAAATACCATGGATGTCATTTGGATTTACAAGGAGAAATCCAGTGTCTAAAGGAGCAGTCCAGGAGGGAGGAGCAAAGGAGGAAGGTCGAGGCACCAAAGGATGACTGGATGAGGTCAAGGAAGTATGTAAAATGCTAAGGCAAGAGAATGTTATTCCCTTGCTAGGAGCATGGTTGAGGGAGAAGGTACCATGTGCCGAAGAAGAGCATGAGAGAGATCCTACATGCAAACCTTCCCCTCACAAATTGACTATGATAAAGAGATCATATTGGATGTAGTCATGGATGGATGGCTCCTTAGTAATATCCTCATTAACACAGGTGCAAAGGTCAATGTTCTCACTTTGGATGCATGGCATCAAATGGGGAGACCTACATTACAACCATCTTCAAATGTGTTGTATATGGAAAAAAAAATGAAGGCAATGCCCATTTATGTCTTAAAGGATGCAGTTATCACTATCCAGGGAGCTAATTTTATTGGGGACTTCGAAGTCTTGGCACTCACCGAGGTAGAAAATTTCCTAGCACTACTTGGGTGCCCATGGTGTTACAAAAATAATGTTAACCTTAGGTTCAATAAGGGGTACATCAGCTTTGAAAATAAGGAGGAATGAGTTATTATACCCTTGGATGATGGGAATTTGACACCCTATACTAAACCTTTGGGGAAGAGGTCCTAGATAGGATATATGTGTGCTCAATCAGGGATCCAGAGATAATCCATCCTACTAACGAAATTATCTAGTTTGAGGATACTTAGTCAGTAAGTGACACCACCAGCCTATCATGTGATAATTGGGCACATGGACTTATGAATTGATTGGATGGAAGTTGAGAGGATCGGTAACAATAATAACAAAGGCATGTATAGTCCGCACCTAAGAGGAAAAAAATAAATAAGTATTCAGGAGGGTCCTTCCCTAGATCTTCTTACAAGAGATGGAATATTAGTGGAAGGAGGAGAAGGAATAGAGGGGGATGTTAAGTTATGTCCTACTCAACACAATGACATGATGGTGGGATACACATCAGAGAGCCTTTAGGAATGGTGTGAGGTGAGAATTTCTCTCTTAGGTTTTCTAGAAGCAACGTACCCACCACCATCAAGGAATACCATGGTAAGGAACCTACCTCTTTCCACATCCAAGATTGTGAGAATGTCTGGAGAGAAGGTGGGGAAGATTTTCCACCATCCCTTTGGGTGCACAAGCTATATTCTACACTATAGGGTTACACATGCATGGTACATACATTCTTAGACACACTACCAAACAGAATGGAATTGAAAATGCTAAGAAATGACCTCATTCAAACATTTGAATATCGAAGTACCAAGCCATTAATTGATAAGACATTACAGGTTGTTAAGCACCTTACCATGGGGATAGTGTCATGGCATAAGATAGATGTTGGAACTACTAGGTGGACTAGGTTTGGAGGCGTGCTTTGAAGAAGAGGTAGAGGAAGCAGAAGATATATAGCTTGAGCATGTGTGCTTGGAAAATGAGAAAGGGAAATTAGTATATGTTATTGATGGGGAGGAAGTAGAGAGCTTGGATGTTAACCATTTTATAGGGACACACGAGGTAGTGGACAGTGCATATTCTCATGTACGTGCCTACCATGAGCCCTTAAAGACAAAGAAGGTTAACATTAGCTTAGGAGAAGAACCTAAGGAAGCTATTATTGGAGATTATTGGTCGAGAGAAGGAGGTTTCTAAGATCATTGATCTTTTGCATGAATTGGAGGATATATTCCCGTGCGGGTACCATGAGCTCAAAGTGTCCATCATTCCTTGGGGAGATGAGGATAAAGCTGAAGGAAGGTGCACACCTAGTCAGAAGAGACCCTACCAGATGAATCCTAATTTACGCGTAAAGGTAAAGGAAGAGATAGAAAAAATGATAGCTTCTGGGATCATTGAAGCTGTGGAAGAATCGAAATGGATAAGTCTGATGGTAATCAACATCAAGAAGGATGGGTGGATTAGGATCTATGTGGATTATAGGGAGCTAAACGTAGTTTGTGTCATCGATCCCTTTCTAACCCCTTCACTAAATAAATTTTAGAGGGAGTCACTAGGTGTGAAATCTATTCCTTTACGGATGGATTTTCGGGGTACCACCAAGTCCAGATTGCAAAGGAAGACCAGGAGAAGACAACTTTCACCACTGAATGGGGAAGTTTTTCATACATGGTCATGCCCTTTGGGTTGAAGAATGTACCTGCTATTTTTTCATGCATAGTGGTTTAGTGTTCTAGGAACTTCTTCAGTTTATCTGGATGATTGGATAGTGTATGGACTTTTGAAAGACCATTGTGATAATTTGAGGTTGATGTTTGAGAGGTGTTGGAAGTTAAGGATATCCCTCAACATTAAAAAGTGTGTCTTTGCTACCCCCTTTGGGACATTATTGGGGCACATCATATGTAAGGAGGGCTTGCTAGTAGATCCTACCAAGGTTGAAGTTATTGTGGGATTGGGGGAACCTACTAGCCAGTGTGTAGTGTACAAATTCCATTGGCATATGGTTATTACAGAAATTCATCAAGGGGTATGCTAAGATAGTCGTGCCTCTAGAAGAATTTATCATACATAAAAAGTTCCTTCTATTGGGGAGAGGCCTACTAGAGAGAGAGGTGTTTGACACATTAAAGGATAGGCTTGTCACCACGCCTATATTACATTTTCCCTCTTGGGAAAAGCCCTTCCATGTTCATGTAGATGCCTCAAGAACCACTATTGAGTAGTGCTTGCACTATTGAAACAAGAGAAGGAATTTTTGATCATCCTCTATGTTTTACAAGTAGGAAGTTGACACCAGCAGAGTAGAATTACACCACAACTAAGAGCGAAGCATTGTCAATGATCTACGCACTTTTCAAGTTCAGACAGTATCTGCTGGTAACACCATTTTTATTTTACACCAACACATGGCATTAAATTACTTAGTAAACAATCTTGTTCTACAAGGGCACATATGTAGGTGGGTGCTATTATTTCAAGAGTTTGAGTTTACAGTAGTTGTGAAGCCTAGAAAGAGTAATTATGGACTCTGATCATGTGTCAAGAATTGATTCAAGGGAGGATGCATAGATTATTGAAGAGGATATGTTCAATGCGTAATGGTTTAGGTTGTGGTGCATGCCCTTAGATTTGGAGGAGATTACAATATTCCTAAAAGAAGGTGTGGCACCGAAGGGATGAAGGCATTAGAAAGAAATCAACTAGCCATACGTGTCGCTCCCTACATGTTGATTAGTGGGGACTTATACAAGTTAGGGCATGATGAAGTTTTTACACATGTGTGTGCTAGAGCATGAGCACCTCGCTATTATAGAGGAAGCACACGGAGGAAGTGTGGGTGGACATTATGTAGGTGACACCACCACACAAAATTTTAATGGTAGGATTGTGGTGGGAAACTCTGTATAAGGATTGCAAGGACTATTGTAAGGTGTGTGACCATTATCAATGCATTGGAAAACTAGGAAGGAGAGATGAAATGCCTTTACACCCTATCCCTAGTGCTGAACCTTTTGAGAAATGGGCAATAGACTTCATAGGCCCTATTACACCAACAATGCATAGGAATGGATCACGCTATGTAATCACTTGCATGAAATATTTGACAAGGTGGGCAGAGGCAGCCCCAACTAAAGACTCGCACTACGCCACAAGGACAAGATTTTTGTGGGAGAACATTATCACAAGGTATGGATGTCCTTTAAGTTTAACTAGTGATAGGGGTACACATTTCTTGAATAAGACCATGAGGATCCTGTTAGCAGAGTTCATGGTAGCTCATCACAAGACTACCCCTTATCACCCACAAGAAAATGGAACCATGGAAGCATTTAAAAAAATACTGAGTCATACCCTGACCAAGATTTGTGATGTTGGAAGACAAGATTGGGATGATAAGGTATCAACCATATTATGGGCTTACAAGACAACTTATAAAAGGCTAAACAAAGCCACACTATTTCAATTGGTGTTTGGCATGGAAGCTATTCTATGGTTGAATTCATGTTACCTTCTCTGTGAATAGCGTGTGTAGGAGGGTTGGTTGATGAGCAAGTGCTGGAAGAGAGAATTGATGAACTGATGAAGCTAGATGAAAGATGATCACTTGCCAGGTGGATCCAAACAATAGAAAAATAAAATAAAAATCATGGCATGATTGCCACATCAGAAACAAGAAGTTTGAGGTTGGGAAGATGGTCTTGTTGTATGATTCTAAGTTTCTGTGCCATCCTGGGAAGTTGAAGGTCCATTGGTTAGGTCCCTATAAAATCTCATACATCCTTGATTCAGGTGCATGCCAATTATAAGCATTGGATGGAATGAAATTTCTTGGACACTTCAATGGGAGTAGGATGAAGCCCTACTATAAATAAGTCTTCTTAGTGTTTGTAAATAAGGAATTTTTTGCTAGTTAGTTTAGAATTTTCTTTATGCATTTATTTTCTTGTGTTTCCCTTTTCATGTTGTTGTTTTGTTTTGCACCTTGGGCGCTGGTAACCCTTATTACTCTTTGAGGATTTTTGAGTGCGCAGAGGACCACACATTGTTTTAGTGTGGGGTGGAGTAATGTGAAGGAGAGCATGAGTAAAGTGCCAAGGAAGGTTTTGTTGAAAATCCCAATTGAATGGCCATGTTGAAAGAGGTGCATGGAAAGAGAAGATGGAAAAGGATGGTTGGTGTCAAGATAAGGCTACTTTTAGATCCCACGTACAAAGGAGGAAAAAGCGCATAAGCAACATGAGGTAGGTGAGAGAAAAAATCAAGACAGAAGAAGTTCCTTCGGCACCGGTGATGCACGCACAAGAGTCTCCTGTCTAGACAAATTGGTTACACACCAAAATGTTGGAAGATTATCTGCGTAGGGTCGGGTGTGTGAATTAAAGTGCTAAAGTCAAACTTTGTTTGAAAAAGCCACATTAAATGTGAAAATTATGGTGGTAGGTGAAGTAGCATTTAATGCTTAAAAAGGGAAAAAATATAAATAGAGGGTCAAGGAATTTCATTATTCACTTTGCGTATAAGGAGAAAGAAGCACTTTTGTATTTTTGCAAACTAGGGCTTCCAAAAATTGATCCATGTGAAGAAAAATTTGAAGAGATTGAGCATAAGTGACTAGTTCGGATATGCGAACTAGAAGAAAGGGATCTCATGGGCGTAAGAGAGTTGTGAGAAGGCACCATCTTATGAAGGGATTATCCTAGCTAGGGTTTGAAGAACTAGGGCACGGGTTTAAGGAATTTTCTTTACAAATTTGAGATCTAAGGTGGGAAAGAGTGGAAGAACATAGTTACAAGAAGTGATTAAAGTAAGAAGAGAACCTAGAAAATGGTGCCCAAGAAACTAGTTAGCACACCCAGAAGAAGGGCAAGGGCAAAGGAAAACAACAATAAATCAACACACATAAAAACGAAGAGTGGTATGCAAAAATGCAGTACCTAGATGGAGTATTGCTAGGGAAGGAGTGGGAGTCCCACCTAAGAAACATGTCTATGAACAAATATAATCATTATACGAGCACAATCGAGAAGGAGATGGCACTAGAGTTAGTGTGCCCAATGAATAAAAGGACACCAGAGGGTTTTCCCATTTATAACAATGATGTGAAGGTAAAGTTGGAGAAGGCAGGGTTATTGCAACTCTTTGAGTTGCCCTACTTTGGGAAGCTTGAGTGCCTATATCAATGGATGATGTCGTGCATACATGAAGACTACTTCCATTTCATAGGGTGAAAGATGTGCATTACTCCTCATCTCATCACATTTCACAGGCCTCATCTATGAAGGAGATGGTTTGGAAGATGACCTAGGTGATAAAGAGGAAATTAAGGAAACTATCACTTCCTACACATACAAAAAGGGGTCAAGGTGCTATGATATCACAGACATCAAGGCCCGATAATGAAGATGGCCGCGCATCTAGTGACAAAGTTAAATGGCTAGGAGAGATGGACCCAAGTCAATAAGCCATGGTTGCATGTTTGCAAGAATATCTAAGAGGGAACCATCTACAACTTTTCTGCATTCATCATAGATGAGATTATAAGCTACACAAAGGAGACATGATCATGTTCAGTAATGTCCTACTAACAATTATGTTTTTAGAAATAGGAGTACCTGATGCATCAGACAAGTTCGTATGGGAGTACTTAGCTGAGGACCCTTCACCTACAAAAATATTTGAAAATACGCATTTGAATCCATGAAAACTGTGCACAAGGCGCTCTTGGAGAAATGGTATATGCGCCTAAGGAACGCGTTTGGGGTAGAATGGAGAATTCTCGAACAACTGCCAGTGGCCACTAAAGGAGAAGCTAAATTTTTGTGTACCAACATTTCTTCCTGGGTAGGTTCAAACTAATGGATGAGACATGGAGCCCATGGTGTAATCTCCCTTTTGCTTCACACTCAATACTTCCAAACGGGAGTAAACAGGTTCAAAGAGTCTAAGAAGCTGAAACTAGGCCTTGGTAATCTGGACTGGGAACACAAGGAAATACGAAAGGGTTGGTCTACCCTAGCAAGTGCACGTATGTGGAGAGGTACGTGTTGCATGAATTTCAAATGAAAAATCCCATGACCTTGCCCATCACAGGAGGATCCACAACATGCGTATACCTCCACATAAGACCCAAATCGAGAAGGGCACATATCTAGAGAATGAGGTGTCTATGCTTGGGGATCCAACTGGAAGGAAGAGACCCATGCCCAAGTAGGTGGAAAAGGAGCCAGAGAAGAAAATACCAAGTGTGGTGGATACATAGGTAATAGGCTCCCTAGGAAAGTGCTAGAACAAGCATGTATTCACACAAGAAGAGGCCCATAGTCAAGGAAAAGACTCCAGAGCTAGAAAATCCATCAGACAAGGAGTCCTCGAGAGAAGAAGAAATAGAGTCACCTACACCGGAATCCCCAGTTAGGAAGAAGACAAAAGAGGAGACCGCATCAGAAGAAACTAGAAGTTTGGACAAATACATAGGTGGAGAAGAAGATAGTGAAGAAGATGTTAGTGGGGAAGATGAACCTGAAAAAGAACAAGGGCCAGTTGTTTTCAACATACATGATTCGGATGAAGAAGGTGGAGAAGAGGAGCAGGGGTTCCTCTTCATGTGGCACAAGGATAGCCAAGAAGGGAGAGGTGCCCAGGACATGAGAAGTGAGGAGGATGGCATGCAGACGCAGAAGGATCCAAGCCTTATGGTGGAACAGATAACCAAGGTGGCAGAGAAAGAAGAAACAAAGGCCATCGAGACCTTGGTGGAGAAGTTGGAATGTAGTGTTGAGCCAATGTTAAACAAAGAGGAGGAGGAGAGTGTGGGAAAGGACCATGGCAGCACTGGAGGCCCCATTTTAACTATAATTATTCCTAAGGGCACGTGCATGGGAGGAAGGTGCACAAGGGAGGAGAGGCCAGGGATGGGTTATATTGATGATCCCAACAAAGTGTTTCACATGTAGTTCCAAAGCATGATTGCAGTAGAAGAGCTCATGGAAATGTCATCTTTTGACAAGGAGGTTGTATACCCGTGGATGAGGAAGATGCTCTCATGGGAAATTGAGTCCCATCTTGATGAGCCATAATTTGAAGTAAGCCATGGGAAATAATAACATTGCTAGGGCTAATAGAAGACAATCTAGTGGTGAATGCTTAGCAGCTCTTGGATGAAAAACTATGCAACACACTCAACAAGGTCTCCATTGAAATCGAAGCTAGACTCTTTGGGTGGAATGATAGAATCAAAGATCTGGAGGAGGACCTAAAGAAGAAAGAGGAAGAGATAGCTACAAGGAAAAGGAGCTTAATCAAGAGAAACTAATCAACACCCAGTTGCAGCGTGAGTTGAAGGATGAGAAGGCCAAGGTGTGCATGGTGTACAAAAAGGTGGAGTCTATTAATAATGTTATAGTATTGAAGCATCTAGACCTAGCACCCCCCATGCAGAAGTATGGATCTTCCTTAGGATGCTTGGAGGATTTAACAAGAGTCCTCACCATGGAGAGGCCATTGTTAGCCTTTGAATCTGTAGAAGAAGTGGCCACGCACTTAGAGAAAGAAGATAAATTTAAGGTCGTAGCATTCGTAGATGAATATAGTAAGGTTCTCAAGCTAGCATAAAATTTACTTCCCCAGACTATTGAAGCCACATACAACAATTGTGTGGATAGAGACAAAGTGGCAGGCATCTTGGTCACCATGCATGAAGTGGAACTCAAAGAGTTTCAAGAAAAGAATAAAGGAAATAGGGCTGAAAGGGACAAAATATTTACGAGGTCAAAAGAAAATATGAAGCCATTGAAGCCTTAAGGGGTTCAATTAAAAACCAATTGAAGGAACTGTACCCACAAATTACACAAAGAATGGATGTGTTGGATGATGTAGGCAAGGAGTTAGAGAAAGTTGCTAACACCATAAGCACACAAGGAAATGGGCTAAGATTTGTGGAGGTGAGCACCCTGATCGGCACCTCTGTCAGAGAGCGTGGAATGAAGTCGATGCCTGGAACAAGTTGGAGGCTGACTTGTAAAAGGATTTTCCTAGCCTACTGCAGTGATTCCATCACTTCCCATTATTTCTTCTTTTTATATTCTTTCATCCCCTTATTTCTTTTCCAATGGTGTAATTCTATTGTATTCTTTCTTTTACACTAGAGAATTGTTCCCACGGATAAAGAATAGGTGTAGTATGGGGTAATGTTAGGCCCCTTAAATATTGGCTAAGTACAAAAGGCGCATAGGCATGCAAGGCCTAGTTAAAGAAAAGTGCGCAAGGATAAAGCATGCAGGGTAGGGTCTAAGGAGGGATTTAAGGAAACCCATGGCGCGTGCGCGAATAGAACCAAGGGTTCAGGACTTAGCCATATTGGGCATTTTGGTAGAACACGTGAAAATCATGACTCAACTATGCATGTGGAGTTGATAAGGTGTCATCCTGGCGATAGGGTGGCCCAAGAAGGAGCATGCATGTGGTAGAAGCTTCTAGAAGCTCATTATGGTAAAAGTGGAAAGCTCGAGGCCTGAGGAGCATGGTCACATGGAGGACCACATTCGAGACACTTGGCATCGATCTAAGGGTGCTTTGGAGGATGAGTTGGCGTCCCGTAAAGCCTATATATACAAGCACTTGCAGAAGGAAATGGAAGAGGGATAGATAGAGGGAAGAGCTCTGCAGAAATACTATAAGAACTCTATTAGTTTGAGTGCTTGTGTTTAGGTAAGGATGTATCAGGGGTATGGGGTTTATAAATTTCTTTTGAGAGCCTAGCCATATGAGTCCAGATATAATGCATGACTGCGGTCTGCTTCTCTATAATACCTTGTCATGGCTCCATGAATGTAATGAGGTTACCAACTTACATGAATATGAAAATTGATGATTCTAATGCATACATCTTTCTCATAGTTCTATTTCAATTATGTTTATGATTAAGTATGGATATCTATACAACTTCCTTTTGTTTTAATACAAGTTATAAAATATATTAAATCACTTCCTGTCTGAAATGACTACAAGGACCTAGAAGTTGTTATGAGCTCTATGGTGCTTTTATCTTTTACTTCCATTTAGATCTCTTAACATGAATCATAGATGATGTTTCCCACTAAACTCACATAAAAGAGAGACTCGGCACCCACGTGTGCCTTAGGTGAGTTCCCAGCTCTTCAGCTGGGTGATAGGCCAATGTGCATGGGGTTCATTTCTTTTGAGATGAGAGTAAAAATGACTACTATGTCACATAATTGGTGAAGAAAAACACTATGTTATTGGTCTGAAAAATTCTCAAAAGGGAAATTCAAAAATTTAGAAAGGAAAAGAAATTGTGAAAAAGGGAAAAATAAAACTAAATGAGGCTAATGAAAAAAATTACCTACAATACTGCAACACAAATATTAGATTTGTATATTCAATATTTTCACAACAATACTCTAGCCAGAGATCCAGATACAAATTATTTTACTTGTTGTTGTAGTTTTCCATTTGGACTCAGAACTACATTAGAGAATATTTCTAGTTTATCTATGCTTGCATGTGATCTTCTTGTTATGGATATGTGTAATATTATTACTAATGTAACAATAAGGGACCTTATTGACATGTTCACATTTTTGGAAACAAATGTAAGTAGATGTGTTTGTGTGTTTATGGTTCCAGTGTTAAAAGTACCAATTTGTGGTAGAAAATATGACAATATACTATAAATATGTTAAGGATAATGTTTCAGAGCTTGATTATGGGTGGTATAGATTGTATACTTCACATGGTTTTGATGTGTTTTCAGTAATATGCGTTGTTTATGACATCCATAACCATGATGAAGAGGAAGAAAAAATCATGTTGATTTAGATTGGGAGCATAATGAATATGAAGTGAAAATTCCTTCTTGTAATGATCTTAATCTTATTGTGTCAAGGCATCCATTCCGATTTGAGTGAATGGAGTGTTTTTGGAAAATTTTTATAAAAAATCACACACAAGAGGAGAGAAACATTATCTCCATTTATACAGGATGCACATTACTTCCAACATTTGTAAAAATATGTGATCATTATATTGTATCAATTGTTGAAAATGTTGACCAAGAGTTATTTATGAAGACATTTTACAAGGAACTATCAACCATTGAGGATTCATGTGCATGTGGTGAGTTTTTACCTTTCTATGATTATAATTTTTTATTTTAGAAAGAGAAAAAATAAATTATTATACTATCAAAATGTATTCTCTTAAATAGAATTTTATTTTGTATAAGGTAATATTTTTGCACATTGACGAATTGAGGAAGTATGTGATACCTCTCATTATCCCTATAATTTTTTTCATGTAGCCTATAGTTCTCCCTTTTATTGTTCTACTTCACTCTAGGGGATAATGTGAGGTCATTCATATTCTCCATGAGATTTTGATGTCATTGGATAATGGGAGGCCTCACATTCTTCCTTTAATTATTTTTCCACTTTGAGATATTGTTAGGCCTATCATTCTCCCTCTTCATTTTTAATTTCACTTCAAAGTATTTTAAAAGTTAGATAATTACTCATCTTCACCTATTTTACTCTATAACAGATAATAGAAAGCCATCATTTCTCATTTATGATTTTATCACATTGAGGGAGAATATGAGACCTCATTCTTTTTATTTTTATTATTTCAATTTTGGAGTCTATTTTTAATTTTACAGATATGTGAACTAAACAAAATTCTAATTTCACATATTTATATTTTAAATTGATTTTTTTGTTGCAATTTTTTTAGTTTATGAATGTTTTTTGATATCTAATTGGTCACATACTTAATGATGTAAGAATTTGTGATCTCTTTTTAAGATTTTTTTAACTACCATTTTCATTATTTTTTCATAATTGGTCTAATATTAGTGAATATTTGTTTGTAGGTGTGAAATTAAAGAATTGAGTGTCTCTGAAACATATAAAGAACCACTTGCATTGAATTTTTGGGATGTTTCACAAGGTATTGACTTGGATGCAACAAAAACAATATTTTCTAAGAAACATAAATGCATATCTAATCAAAAAGATTTGGAAAATGTTCCTAAGGCAGAAGATCCAATCATACCTAATGTTGTAAAATATCCATAAAATATAGAGAATCAAGAAGTTGAGAAAGGTTCAAATAGCATTACAGTTGAAACATGTAATTAACTACTCACTTTTAAATTTCATATAATATTTTTGTTGCAATTAGTGAATTTAAATGATTAATTCTATGAAACATTTATTTATAGTTCCTGATGAAAATATAGATGGAGAGTCAACAATTCAAGGCCAAATACCACAATCTTCGGTATAGTATAAGAAAATTTAGTTACTTTAATTTTGAAAATATGTTATAATTGGTATTTTTAGAGTATATGATTCAATAATTTATTTGTGCAGATCTAAGCAAAAAACCTCTATTGATACTAGATTTGGAAGGTGTGCTAATTTTTCAAGTGACTTCTAAAATATCCAGATCTTTCCAGACCAAAGGATGTCATTATGTTCCAAGAAAAAATTATCTCAATTTTTAAAATGCATATGTACTAAATTTGAGATAGCATTTTTGTCAAGTTTATGTGGCCAAGATGTTAAATATTTAGGGAAGAAGATTTTGAATAAATATGGGGATAGTAAGCAGAGAGATTTATTTTATTATAGTGTTGAAATGTGCACAAATATAGATTCTAACATGTAAAAGATCTGAATATAGTAAGGTCAAAGAATAAATCATATAACACTAAAAATACCATATTGATCAGTTCTAAAATGGTAGGGGTTCCTCAAGAAAATTGTTTCATTGTACCAAGTTTTTCTTTCTCAGATGATATGCAAGTTGATAATTGGTTAATGGATCATGTTTGGCAGATCCTGAGCTCTTTTGAGAATGATGTAAATGATGTAAGATCATTAGTTAAAAAATTGTAAATGATATTACAATGAAAATTTTGAGCTAGTTTCATTGTGAGAAAATTTTGAAATCATTTTGAAGATACGATGTTGTATTGTAAGACAATAAAATCCATTCCAAAGTTAATATAATGTATTATTATTATTTATTTTAAGTATTGACATAACTTTATTTTTATTTACTATTTTACTAGTGTAATTATTAAAATGCTAGTAGAGTTTTTCATATCTTTAACTTCAATTACAATGAATTTATTGATTTTTGTAGTAATAGGGATGTACTTTTAGAAGTTATTTTAAATTCAATATACATCTTGTTATTTATGATATAAAATTGCATGGAGTTCAATTTTTTGATGTGGTTATTTATAGGATTAATTTTTAATTTAATCTCTATAACAATGTATATAATACATTTGATTTCAGTTGCAAGGAAATTGTTGATATTGTGAGTAGAAGGATTGTTGTTCAGAGTTCCAGGATATTCTAGAACTAAGCCTTACAAATTACAACATGATTTTAAATATGCTTCATATATATATTTCCAAAGGATTTATTCTCTGATTTATTAGAGGTTGCAAGAGAAATTTGATATTTCTTTGTGGTTTACATTTTTATATAGAAAAGAAGTACATTATTTTCTTGTACACTTTACTTGGTTACGAGATTAAAAAAATTGGTCACTTGGGGAAGATATCTTAAATATTAAATACATTTAAGGTATATCTTGAAGTGGAAATTTGATGCTGTGTATAATTTTTTTGAAAGGATGTTATTGATGTGTACGAAGAGAGATATGTTGATTCTAACATATTATTCATTGATGAGGGGAAATACATATTTGAAGAGTTTGGAAATGCTAATTACTTTAAGATCCCATGTATTTGGGATTTTGATGGATCTTATGAGAAAGATAAAATTGTAAAAACCCATCTATGTACTTGGGTTAAACATGTGGGGCTTGTAAAAAACTTGAGGCGTTCATTGAGAAATTTTAAATTAACTATTGATGATTATTAATTGTAAGTGAAATTTAAATTGTGAACTTCTTTTTCTATGTAAAATATATTAAATGTATATGTTGATTTTCTTTTTTTTATAATAATAGTGCTAACATAGATATTATGAATAGCAATAAGGTAAAGAGAAGTCAACTAACAAAATGGAAACAATTGATTTAGTAGTATTTTTTCACTCAATTTTGTTTGTATGAGTAAAAATAATATGGAAATTACACATGTTGAACTAGATGGCCTCCTAATCATCATTTAAATGAGATAATCCTTAAGTGAACTAGATGGAATCCTATTATATCAATCTAAATAAAAATTAAAAGGGAGAATAGGTGGCTTCCAATTTTCCCTCAAATATCAACCAACAATTGGAAACCAAATATATTATGAAAAATTAAATTATTAAACTAGATGACATCATATTATCCATTTGAGATCAAAATAACCATGAAGAGGTAGAATGTGTGGCCTCTCATTCTCATGCAATGTAAAACAATTGGAACAACTGGGAAGCCTTCTAATATGGGTATAAAAGGTAATATATTTACCTCCCATTATTTTTAATTAAAATTATAAAGACAATAAACTTCTTATCTATTTTTCCAATGTGAGTGAAAATTAATAGCAAGAATGGGTGGCCTCACATTCTCCCTCATAATTTAATTAACTAGAAATTAGAAACCAATAATGCAATTATTAAAGACCAAGAAATCAAATGTTGAAAACCAATAATAGCATTTTGGAAAACCAATAATAAAATTTTTAAATATCGAAATTTAGATGTGAAGAAACCATAATAAAATTTTTGAAATTTTTTTGAACTAAAATTAGTCCAAATTTAATGAAATGGTGGTTATAATGAAATAATATCACCTATATAATATGGAAGGATGCCCTAAGAGAGAATTGTAAGGAACTAAGGTAGATCATATTAGAATGTAACAATTTTTTGCGTCTTAAATAAAGCTTAATATACCTCATGAACACGTGTGCAATGATTATATGGATAATATATTCCATCTATCATACAATATTGATAAAAAAATATGTAATGTGAAGTGCTAGCAACTCAAGTTGTGTGTATAAGTCATGGTTTTTAATTTTCATAAATATGTGAATATTTTTGTATTTTTGTATTTATCTATGTACGGGAAATGGATAGAACAAGAGCTACCCAATAAGAGCTTCATGAGGGGGAAAATCAGATCCAAAATAAATTAGGAAAATGAGAGCATCATGAGGAGGTAAATGAGATCCTCTTAAGGAGGCAAATGAGATCTTGCACCTCAACTCTACAAAATAAGGATGCTCACATGTGAGTGGTATAAAATAAGTAATGTGTTCCATAGAAGTATAAAGAAGAGAACTAGGTGGACTAGATGCATGATAAGTAGTGTGTGACAAAATATACCTACGAGGAGGAATAGAAAAGTGAGATGCACTAGAGATAACATGTGCACTAGAAGACCTTGGAAGGTGATGGTCACTAGAGATATCATGTGTGCTAGAATACCTATGAGGAATCCTAGGAGGGTGAGAGACACTATAGATATCATGTGAAGTAGATGAAATATCTAGATACCTAGGAGTCAAATCTATAGGAAGGTGACATGGAAATATAGGAAGAGGATCCTCAAAGGGAATACCACGATTTCGATAAATTGTTGTTAGTGAATAAACTTGTACCATTAGTGTAAGATAGATGGAACAACCCTAAAATAAGGTATCCATGGAATATCAAGATGCATGTCATATGAGATAAGAATAGAGGCCACTAGAAATGGGAAATATATAGTAACAAATATGATAGTCATAGGTAGAATAATATGCCCATAATTAGGATTAGAAGCACATTTAATTTTCTTCTTAGTGTAGAAAGAGAACAAGTAGCTTGAGAGTACAAAGATTATTCTTGTGATACATTGTGTATATGAACTTAATTAATATATGCATGCATGCATATCAAAAATATTTGAGACAAAAGTGTCATTTATATATGAGTCAGAAAAGCTAATACCTATTGGAGAAGGTGGCATAGAAACAAGAATGCCAATCATTTCATCTAGTGAGTGATTATAAGATGGTAAAAGTAGTACCACTTGATGAAAATTGTGCACTTACAAAGTATATTCTGTAGTGTTATGATTAGGAAGTGCATCATTGAATTGTTTTTACTTGACATTAGCATTAGAAAACTTAGAGGATTCCATGGGCTCATCCCATTTAATTTCAATTTTATAAATGAGATATTATATAACATGATGAATCTTGATACATAATTTAGTAAGGAGATCAATACATATATGACATTTTAATACGAATTAGTATAAAAATATTACTATGAGGATTTCTCACATCAACCTTAAGAAGTGGAGTGAGAGACACGAGATTTTACTTAAGTGATTTTTTTGCATGATATGTGGATCACAAGGTAAGCGTATATATTTCCTTTGTGTATATTGTAATTACATCCTAGCAGGTTGAGATATGTCATTAATAGTGTATCTAGTGGGAGCATTATTATCATTAGTCTTGCATTTGAATGTAAATTTTCTTAGGAACTTGGAATTAGATGTAGTAGGATATATGAAAACATACTAAAGCTTATTCATATATAGTAACTTTGTTTCACACTCTTTTAGTGTATGAAATAGATGCTCAAATGTAGAGAACTTATCAAATATAACCAAATCTTGTAAAGGAGAAAGAAAAATTTATGTGAAAATATATTGAAGTTCATTATCAACTAGAACACTATCCATGTTAGTAAAAATAGTACTATAACATAAAATGTAATCATTGGTGTTATGATTAGACTCTTGGAACACTTTAGAAATTTTAGAATATAAAAAAATGTTGTTAATTTTGATATCAGATTGTGCAAGAAATTTATTTTCCAAAGTATTAAAAGATCCCACAAAATGTATGAGGATATTATAGAACCATTGTATGAGAAAATCCTTGATAATTCTGGGAATATATTCATAAGTAATATATTTTTAGATCAATAGTTAAATCAAATGACATGGAATGATTGAAGGTGTTTTGTGGGGCCAATATTTGCATCATAAATAGGAATCTTACGAGAAATAAAATCAAGAGGCTAAGGATAAGAATACAATTTGGGTATAAGTGTGTTATAAATAAATTGAGTAGAATCCACAACATGAGAATAAGAAGATACTCCTTTTTGTGGATTTAATATTTTAGATTGGAAAGTATGAGCAAGGGTTTCAATATCCCACATGCTAGAAGAATAATCATCTAGACTAGTATGATTCCATGTAGGAACAATACTAGTCATGTGAATGGACATAAAGACATTATGTGTTGGAATATTAGGTGAAATAATATATGTATGCACCTTAGAGGTGGGAATAATAAATGTCTCTATATTATAGTGTGAAGAAAAATTAAGTTGATCCCGAGATTCATATAGAAGTATGCTAATATTATAGAAATCTTAATGTAATAAATGTGTATGATGTTGTGGATCATGCTTGTGAAGGACATGGGATTGATTTTTAGATTTAGTGTTAGAGCCTTCACCTTCTAAATGGTCAGTGACAATAGTTAAATGGTATTAAAAAAATATATCAATAGTAGAATAGGAGCTACTAGTAGGGACTATAGTTTCATGTTGTGCACCGATGTAAGGGGAATCATAGATCACACTAGAGGGAGAGTGAGAGATCTTAGGATTAAGGAAAATATGATATAAGAGACAAAGATTAATCAAGATGATATAAAAATATAAAGACAATATGAAGAAAAATGAAGATAAGATAATATAGGTAAATGTAGACACCTGAAAATAGGACAAATTCCCTTAACCTCCATCAATTAAATAAATTCATACTATACTCACTCATTTCCCTAGTGCACACATGTTAATTAATTTCATTGCAATAATCAAATTAACTAATTACCTCACCCATACACCTCAACTAAATCCAAATCACCTATCCACCTCACTCAAAGACCCATTCACAGTTTATTAATTAATTAGGACTAATTCTATACCAATCCTAACCAACTAAGACTTAGTCTAAACCTAGATTTAGCTCTCATTACCTTGCCTAGAAGAACTCATACTTATCCGGGCAGACTCTATCACTTGAGACCTAGATTAAGGATATCAATCACATCAAAATAGAAAATATCATGCTATGTTTTGAAAACATGTACTTATCCACCTTAACCGACATTGGTTATTCCTCAACCAATGTCGGTAACGTAACTTGCCATTGGTTAGGTTAAATACGTTTTCCTAACTCTTCACCTGGGTTGGTTCTGGGATTGATTTCTTACATAGGCATTTTGCATTCATATTTTGAGGCACACAAGTAAATATACGATGGAACATAGCATTCCAAGCCTCCATCAACACTCACCTTCCTCATCCATAGGATTATATCATGTAGTAGAGCACACAGATCTACTACCATGACACTGACATGATCACACTTCTTAGATTGTCATCAAACTACCACCACCTTCACCAACACCTGTAGATATAAACTCAGATAAGTGTCTTATTTCTCTATATTAAGATCTTATTTTGATAGTTAGATTCCTTATTTACTCCTTTCTTCTACCAAACTCTCTGTCGTATAACCATCGCTCACCCAACTATCCAATATATTATCAACCAGATCATTTCCCTCAGCCTAACACCTCCACCAACCTTCCTAAACCTCCACATAAATCTTACCACCCTTCTCAACTCTTTTATACTCTCAGTGCAATCACAAAGAGACCCAAAACCTCATTTTTGGGATTTGGACCATATTTCCCCTAGCTATATCGGTT
The DNA here is from genome assembly GCA_018340775.1 of Taxus wallichiana var. yunnanensis. Classification (NCBI taxonomy): domain Eukaryota; kingdom Viridiplantae; phylum Streptophyta; class Pinopsida; order Cupressales; family Taxaceae; genus Taxus; species Taxus wallichiana. Next base: position 550,615,271 of record CM031237.1, on the reverse strand, counting down.
ACCTAACCATCGTCGGTCATATTCCTAACCAACATCAATCGACCAACCAATGTCGGTCTCTATGGAATTATAGGGATTGGGGTAGGGGTGAGGGATTCCTAGGCTCTCTATAGAGGGCCCCTCTACTCCCCTATCTTTCCCATATCTAGAGAATATAAGGGCCCATATATTAACATCCTTTTATGAGCAAGCCTCTAAGTCAATCAAAATCAACCTAGACCTCACCCGATAAATACCAGACCCTTGTCAGACTTGTAAAACCTAGAATAACCTACCAAACCTCCAGATCTAATCATAACCTTTCCTGTTAGATTATATTTTCTTATTGTATTTGCACGAGATACCTAAATCATATAACTATAATAGGATTTTCCTTCATGATATTTGTAATATTATTTTATATTTGAAAATGGATTGAAAACCTTCTAGGAAGCATCACGCTTCCCGGATCTAGCATTCACTAGGAAGTCCACTAACCTATATTATTAATACTATTTGGTGGTCTTGTTTTGTTTCTTACATAGGTCATTCCTCCTAGCCAAAGGGAAGATCTTCACGATTAACTTGGATAAAAAAGTCATTAATGCGTGCATTCAACCTTCAACCTACATATTATAGGTATTCCTCCTAACCTATTTCCTATTCAATTTTAACTAGAAAAAATTAGGTGAAACATCTTGGCATGCTCTATGGGACCCATAAGGGGTTCTTTCCATTGTTCATTCCTAGGGAAAATCTTTTGTATATTTTCATTTGAAACAAGTTCACATTAAGCTTCTTCTCTGGGAATATTATTTTCTTCTAATTGACTCGGTGACACTTATTTTTGGGATTAAAAAGAACTCTTATTTCTTTTATTGAATTGAATTTTATGAAATCCATCCCTTAACCACTTCATAATTTGTTCTCATCGAATATAATTTGTGGATTTGGGTTTTAAAACTTGTTCAATTGCATTGTTGATTTTGTTGCATTATAACTAATCTAAATTTTGGGAAACCTATATGTTGGAAGTCATGCCCAACTGATGGTTGAAAAATTGAATCATAGATCACATTTTGCACACTCTCTATACCAAATCACTAAAAACAAACTACATAGTTATTAAACAAAATCTTTCCCAAAATAAGTTGTCAACGATCACATGATCAGAGGATTAAAAGTGGGCTCTAGCTGGTTTCTCTATCCAGTCATCATCTCAGAAAAGGATCTCCCATGCCAAAAATTACGTGAAACTAGCCATAGTTATCAGCTTTTATAGGGCACCTTTATTAACCAAAAATTTATCCTACTCACAATCATTCCTAAATGGCATAAGCCACAACATAAAATCTACAACTTAGAATTTCGTGTTTGTTAGATTTTTATCTACCCATGTTTGAGGTTTGAGTTACATCTATTAGGAATCCTCGTAGCCATACTTAGTCTCGGGTTGTCCTTTTATTTGATCTAAATCACCAAAACTTCATTTTTTCTTCTCTTCCAAGATTTAAAAACAACTGATATTTTTCTAGAGACCGACATCAGTTGTATCATCTTATCGGCATTGGTTTACTAAATGATGTTGGTTTATATGTTTTTTGGTTATTTTTGCCAAAATAGTATTCTTGGCCTTCTGTTCTTTTCATGGCTTGTTTCTACCACTTATCCCACTCTTGAGTCCTTGATATCATTTTCAGGATCTAAGTTGACCCATTTTCACCTTTCATTGCCAAATATTTGAATCTCTTATTTTTCATAGTAGCCAACATCATTCTGATACGACCGGTGGCGCTTACCCTCATATCGACATTAGTTACCCCAACCGACGTTGGTCTCTATATTCTAGCTTTTCAATCATAACAATGATATAGTCACTCATTTTAGAATAATTTTACCCATTACTTATGTGTTTCTACATCATCAGTGAAGCTCAAAATACTTGTTTTATCATCAGTCACATGGTTTTGACTCATAAACAAGATAACACTCTTTTTTTTCACGCTAGCTTCTAGCCTCTCCCACCTAGCCCATCACACCCTTCAATATCATCACCCATGGACCCCAATCAGGATCTTTCCATACCCACTGGTGATGAGGCTTTCACAAGAATCCTTTATCATAACCCCATTTCTTTGTAGTACTATCTCACTTATTCATCTACCCATGACTCATCACATATGCTAGTCTATGACATTTTTGTGTCCATTCCTCCTACCCTCGCACCCACTTTTACATCATCTACTACTAGCTTGGCCTTACCCTCTTCCACTTTACCACCTGTGGTGTCCCAGCTTGACCCTACATCATCGATATCTAGTGCACATACATCATCTATCACACTTTTTACATTTTTTTCTCCTATGATGTCAGCCATGCCATTATCAACCACCTCGAGTGTAGATCTATCTACACCCGCCACCTCTCATATACCTATTGCATCTTAGCCACCAATGGTGTCAATCCTATACTCCCTTCCAAAACATTGTCCTCTCCATCCCATAATCTCTTCCTACGATTTATATGAAAGTATTCACATCCACTCCACCTACCTACACTTATCACCAATAGCCCCCTATTTCATCTATCACTTATTCAGGATATTTTCCATCTGCATCTATTTTGGCCTATGTTCCTTCCTCATAATTTTTGTACTCGGCACCACCACATACTGGGATTCTCCCCATGTCATAGCCACCTCATATAACCCTTATAATATAGGGGATGCCTAGTCATCATAGCCTACCAATGATCTTATAAAAAATGATGATGGACAAGATGTAGACATTGGATGCATCTATCTCCAGCTCATGTAAATCTCTAACATATGACGAGATTTTCAATGATCCCATTTACCCATTCATTCTGATTCATCCATACCCTCCTCATTGAGAAATGCCTAAATTCAACCGATTTAACAACAAAAAGACCCACAACAACACTTATGATCTTTTAAACATGTGTGTTATTTGATTCCTCATGATGACGCTTTGCTCTTGCAAACATTCCCAATGTACTTGACATGACCACCTTTAGATTGGTATAGTTCTCTACCTAGGAATTCCATCTTTTCATTCAATGAAGGTACCTCAAGATTTTATATACCACTTTTCTATAACATTGTCAAGAAGGTCACCATGACAACTTTTTTGTGACACGTCAATACAAAGATGAATCTATCACAGATTTTGTCTCTCGTTGGCGAAGCTTGATCAACTAGATCACATTCCAAATACCTCAAACCAAGTTAATAGAGTTTTTCACTAGAGATTTTCCTAGACACATCTTGTAAAATCTCCAAGTTTAAACCTTCCACATGTTTGATGAGGAATTCACCATGGCCCAAAAAATTGAAATTCGTGTCATCGAAGAGAAGAAGATATAATTGTTTAACAAGAACACTGCGTTTAAATCAAATGAGACCTCTTCTTCTTCCAAACCAAAAATAATTATTCTAAAGAAAAAGGATCTACCAATGTAGTAGTTTTAAAAGCTGTCCCATCTCACCCATCCAGCTAATCAAAGCCTTCTTCCAATATTTATCCTCTTCAGATTTCTTGTTCAAGCGGGAGCAACAAAATACACTCCCAAAGGATAACCCTAATCTTCATTTTTAGAAAAACTTATAAAATTCGGAGCAGTCACTCTTCCACACGTCAAACCACATACTATTTTTAACCCTCTCATCTTGTGCTTGCATGGTACAAATAAAATGATTATTACAACTATCATCATGTTAGAGGTCATAATGATGGTAATTATATAACTTTTAAAAATATCATCCAAGAAATGTTAGATAATGGAGATATCTTCTTTGATAATCCTAATGTGTTGGCTAATCGTAACCTTCACATATTCAAGAAGTCATTCCCAAATCACATCTCGTCATCTAACCAAGTCAAGAAAACCTCGACCAATGATAGTAACATTCGTGAGTTTATGTTGTTTTTGACATCATACCAACTCTTCCTACTCAATTTCCTCCTAATCCATCTATCAAGGATATTCTTTCTCGAGCTCCTTCATCCACGGAGGGAATTGTTTCATCTGTTGCTTTACCCACATAGGAGTCTCCCTTATCTCCCCCTTTCACCCACGGAGGATTCCACCATATTGTCGATGAATTTTCCCACTCACCTCTCAAATTGACAAACAAATTGTAGTAATTACTCTTCTACCCATGGGAGATTCATGCTTACCTTCTTCTTCACCAAAATATGAACTTACCTCATCCAACTTGTCATCTCCCCTACCCATACAGGGATCCATTAACAACGTCCCTTCATATTGGTGACAATTCTCCATTAGCTTTCAAGGATCCTGTTGATTTACTCTCATCTCTTTACCCATAGATTTTGAAGCCAACCATTTCCCTATCTCATAGAAATTATTTATAGGGATTACTACCAAATCAACATCATCACCCCCTACAGTGGTGCCATTCTCACATTTGGCTAACCACTTGGATTATGTTGAAAATTTCATGCTTTGGGATGCCTTCAATTGCATGTGTCTCACTCAAATGCAAATTTTGTCTACTGATACTTCCATGATCTATCCAAAGGTATTTCAGATAACCAAACCCACCATGCCCATGCCAGTTGTAGAAACACCTTCTTCATCACCATCACCCACACCTAAACCTTTACCATCAAATGAACATTTTCCTATACCTAATACCTTACATACACCTATATCTTCCTCCACATCTAAACCCATTGCCACATTGGGAGTCATACCAACATCCATCCTTTTCCATCCTCCTATCAAACTATATTTAGCCATGTCCTCACAAGCTACTACAAATACTATTCCCCCACCTAAGAGGAATATCCAACCTCTTATGTCACATACATCGGATTTTCCCACTACCCCTCTGTTACCTTAAACACTTCCATCTATCCTAGGTCCCCACCCATCAACCTTGGCCAAACAACCTCCTACTCGAGTAAACCAAGAGCACAACAAAGTACCTTATCACAATCCTCTGTTACAATCAAATTACCTACATAGCTTACACTTTCTCTATCACCTATATCCTTTCTACCTCCTATACCTACATCACTTTTAGTATCCGAATCATTACCTATTCTATTCACTTCTCTTCAACTAGTACCTTCCGAATTACCTCTTACTACAACTTTCACCACACTTCCATTATCATATTTTCTAACCTAGACCCTTCTTCCATATGCCTTCCCTTCAACGTCATGCACTTATTCTTCACCTTTACCCAAGAAGGTGTAACCAAAGCCCAAGAACCCACTACCCTCCAAAGAGGTAGTTAAACCTACACCATCTTCAAAAAATAGTTCACCTACTACATATTTACCCAAGAAGGTGTAATCCAAACCTAAAACTATACTATCTAAAAAATAGGTGGTCAAACTTACTCAATCTTTGATTCCACCTCTGGTGGCACCTCTCCCACTAATTTCACTCACACTTCCATCCAAACCCACACTTACTTCACATTGTGATTCATTGGCGGGTCGTATTACACCAACATCTTAGCTAACCTTTTGAAACCTTTGTCATCATATTTCTACCACTTAGACCTTACGAACCACTCAAAACTAAACCATAAGGGTTTCACGATACCAAAATATGCATTTACCATCATGTGCTAGGGTATGATCTAGAAAGATGTAAGGATCTTAAGACTATTCTTCTGCATAACTATGTCCTTTAGAAGAAATCTTTGATGCGATGATGATCTTTTAGACAAGGAACCTATTCCACCTTCACCTATCACCACACATCCTCATCTCTTACCTATTCAGTGACCTTCATCTCCACCTCCACAACCCTTTTATCCCCTTCCAAAATTTGAGATCAATATGGTTTGCATAAGAGAGCTATCCAAACCTTTTAAAAAATGCCAATGCACTAAATTATTTTCACAAAACCAAGACACCCCTCACTATATTTTTTCTTGTCCTATTGCTACACCTATCACAAATCAATTTATCCTTTACCACAGATTAATATGGTTCAAATTTCCACTCGAGCCCTGAAAGAAAAGGAAAGGAGAAAACAACCAGCTCATCCACCAATAGTTTACCAAATTTTCCATCGGTGACTACACCAAAAATCACCATCTATGGACCCACATACCCTATTTCTAACTGGGTTTCCCATCGTATAATGCTTAAATAGTTACACCATTCTCCTCTCAAAATTTCTTTGTATGACCTTGTTTAAACCTTTGAGTCTCATCGATAGGCCCTCATTGAGGTTCTACAATCTATTGAGGTTTTACCTAATGACCCTACTCCTGTTACATCCATTATCACTCCTCACCATGTGGCCTCTCTCACCACTTCATCCCCTTCCTCTTCTCCTACTACCACTCATCAAGTATCCACTCTCATTTTCTCTAGATGAAGAGATTATACCTCTTAAATCGGATGATCTTGATCCCGCCCTATTTATTTCTTTCTAAATTGATAATATACGCATTCAACACATTATGATCGATGAGGGTGAAAGTATTAACATCATTTCTTCCCATGCATACAACTAAATGCGCATCCCTACCAGCCTCCAAAGATAATAACCTAGTTATGATGTGTTCATTCAATGATGTCATGACTTCATACCCTTAGCACCATAATTCTCCACATTCGTGTAGGCCCTCATGCCATTCCTAAATTATTTTATGTCTTATAGGGAATTCAATTACAACATTCTACTTAGCCAACCTTGGATTCATGTCATGGGTTTTGTTCCTTCAACCTTACACCGTTGTTTAAAATTCAAACATGAAGGGCACAACTATACCATTCTATCTAACCCTTCACCATTCAATACCTATAACATGTTCTATCAACCTAATTACATCCTTATACCAGTTAAGGCATCTACAACCACTACTACTTCTTCTTCACCCAATGCCTCATCCACCAATGTTGTTGCTACATCTTCCACAACTAACTCCTCTATTCCCACTATTGTTGGAGCATCTGCGGCCACCCATTAACCAACCCATCTATTTATCAAATAACTAATGCTTCTTCTTACCAACTATTCAGTGATTCATCCATTCCTACTACCCACATATAAACTATTAATCCCTTAGAAGGTGTTTTTCAATGCCTCACTCTGGGGGAGTACCGCATTTATAACATTGAGACATTCCTTTCTCCTCAAGAGTATGGTAAACTTCACCAACATCCCCACTATGATCACCACATAAGAGAGGTTTTCCCCTATGGTCCTACCCACCTTAGCACCAACTTAACATATGGGGGACTTAATACTTCTACCTACTCACCCGAGCCACCTTCCCAAACTTGACCATTTTCCTCCAACCTTCAATCTCTCACCAAACACCGCTTCTCCCACACCTTCCTCCATCATTGTGATTGGAAGGGATTTGACTTTGGTTTCTATGAACAAGGCCACCATATGGTCATTCCTTACACCACTCATAAGCATAAATACTTTAATAGTACTTTGGAGTTTCGAACCACCTTCTTGGAAGGCACGAGTCAAACTCATTGAGAATGATAAACATTCCCCACCTCATTCACTAACTTCACCACCTTCACCTACATAGTCTATGGACCTATAATTTATTCCTCCTAACATTTTTTTCATGAACATTGTTTCCCTGGGACCTCTGAGTTATCAGCATGATGGCGAGGCTCCCTCTTCTCTTCCCTCCCTATATCTTGACGTGATTGATAATGATACCCATTATATTAATGTCATTCAATGTCGATGATGAGTCTACTCTTACCTACCTTGGTGCGGAAGATTCTTATATTCATTGGTCATTACCTTATGAGATGCAAACCATGTTGAATGAATCTACCATTGAGATCAATATTCACACTCAGGATGACCTAGACATTCTAAAAATAGGCCAATATTTAGATGCTCCTAAGCTTGAATCTTTCACTTCTTTCCTCTAGGATCATAGCAACACTTTTTCTTGGTCATACATTGATATGCCTAGTATTGACCCAAATATTGTGGTCCACAATATCGTAACCATTCCTGATGCCAAAATTGTGAAACAAAGCTACAAAAATACATCCTTGCATTTCCTTTCTTGTCAAAGAAGAACTATAGTGCCTCCTTTTGGTTTACTTCATCCTACCCATTGGTTATCCCCACTGATCTCTAACGTCATTCTTGTCAAAAAAGTGACAGGGGACTCCACATTTACACAAATATTTGTGACCTTAACTTAGCTTTCCCCAAAGACAACTTTTCTCTACCTAGTATTGACCAACTATTTGATCTCACCACCGGCCATGAGATGCTATCACTCATGGATGGTTTCTCGGGTTATAACCAAATATTACTCACCTCGGAAGATCAACACAAAACCACCTTCAATAGTCCTTGGGGACCTTATGCTATTGTGTCATGCCCTTTGGCCTTAAAAACTCTAGTGCTACATATCAGCGAGCTATGACTTATATTTTTCATGACATCATGCATAACATATTAGAAGATTATGTTGATGATATTATTACCAAATCTAAACATTGGGATGAGCACCTTGTTATCCTTAAAGTTGTCTTTGACCATCTCATCAAATATTGCATTCACCTTCAACCTAAGAAGTGTGTATTTTCTATTATCTCCGGTAAGCTCTTTGATTTTATTGTTTCTTTACATGGCATTGAAGTTGATCCCACTAAAATCAAGGCTATTCTCGAAATTCCTCCACCTACTAACCTTCGTCAACTTTATATTTTGCAAGGAAATTTGTAATCTATTCATCACTTTATTTCTCATGTTTCCAATCTGCCATCCATTTCATCATCTTCTCAAAAGGATGTTCTCCTTCAAATGAGATGATGAATGCCACAAAACCTTTGACACCTTGAAAAAATACCTCCTCCAACCACCGTGCTCATTCCCCTAATTATTACTAACCATTTTAAATTTACATTTTTCTACCGATCATTCCCTAGGTGTCATGCTCACTCATCATGATGAGTAACAAAGGAGCACATGGTTTATTATATAAACCGTATGATTTTAGACTATGAAACTAGATATAATCACACCAAAAAAATATGCTCAAATTTAGTTTTTTTCACCACTAAACTTCACCATTACCTACTAAACTACAAAACCTTTGTTATCACCATTACTTGACGACCCCTTACATTACATGTATGCTAAGCCTTACCAACATCAATGTGATACACATTATATCATGCTTCTTTTAGACCTAGATCTTGAATTAAACTATCAAAAATTTATCAAAGGACAAACCATTCTTGACCAACTCGCATACACACCTCTATACGAAACTAATCTTCTAACTTTTATTTCCACTGATGAATCCATCGCTACCCTCTCCCTAGAAGATAATGTTTACTAGTGGACCTTATTCTTGAATGGTTCCAAATGTCGGCGTAGGGGTGGTGTCAAATTTATTCTCATTCCTCTTGATGAAGAGCCTATGCCATTATCTTTCAAACTATATTTTGATTGTACTAACAATATCGACAAACATGAAGCACTCATGTTAAGTCTTCAAACCGTCATAGCCTTAGATGTTGAATCAATTAATATCTTTAGAAACTATATGTTGGCAAAGTGAATCAAGTTAATGGTATATACCAGTGTCATAATGAGATACTTCAAAAGTAAAAGCATCATGTTGACATGCTTTTGAATACCTTTAACCATTATGAACTTCAAACCACCCCACATTCCACTAATAAATTTGCACACACCATGGCCTATCTTGCTTCTCAAATCCCCACTTTTGCCTCCGACTTGAAAATATTTTTCATAGTACAAAGGTTGCAATCACTTTATTATCTAATTAGAGATGTCAATCTTATAGGAAAATTGAAATTGAACCATGTGACCTTTAGTATAATCCATTTTCTCACTATCTTTCCCTCTCAATTCTTCTTCAAGATCTTACTCGCATGATGGAAAATGATCCTTTCTCAAAAGTGTCTATTGTTATGTCATCATGGGTGGTCTTCTCTATAAATTAATATTTGATGCTATCCTCTTACAATGCCTTAACAAGTTTTTAAATTCCATACACCATGAAGGAAGTTCACGATGGGATTTTTGGGTCACTTTAGTGGCTTAGTTGTCACTAAGCGCATCCGTCACCTAGGCTATTATTGGCTAACCTAAACCGTGATTTTGTGACTATGTCAAGTGTTGTGTGAAGTTTCAGCAACATGTTAATATTCATCATACCCCTAGTCATGCCTTATAGGTCGCAAAATACCTTTGGCCTTTCTCTCAACGGGTTTGGATCTTGTTGGAGAGATCAACCCTCATTCTTCTCAATATCATCAATGTATTATTACTACTACTAAATATTACAATAAATGGGTGGAATTTTTACCTCTTATTTATACAAAAGATGATAAAATATTTGAATTCATCAATCATTACATCATTTTTTTCTTTAGTGTTCCTCACTACCTCATCACCGATAACGAAAGCAATTCAAAAACAAAACCTGCGCAAAAATCTATGATGCCTTCAACATTCAACTCAGTTTTTCTTCACCTTATTATCCTAAAACAAATGGCCAAGTTGAATCAACCAACAAAAATCTAAATAAAATTCTTATGAAAGTGGTTGACGATACTAGTAAGGATTGGCACACACACATTCATTTTTTCTTATGATCTTATCACACTAGTATTCACACCTCAACTATTGCCACACCTTTATCTTTTGTCCATGGTATAGAGGTTGTCTTTCCTCTCGAAGTACAAATTCCATCTCTTCGTATCTCACTCAAATATATTCTCAACGATGATGATTTTCACCAGGATCATTTGAAACAAATTGAATTATTAGACAAATGTCATCTAAATTGTCTCAAGAACCTCAAAATCTACTAAAAACATATCAAATGTGTCTACGATAACTATGTCCAAGAATAAACCTTCTAGATTGACGATCCCATCCTGAAGGAAAATCAACATGTAATAAAAGCATAGAAAAATAAATGGGAAATTTTGCTTATAATTTTCTATGAACTTATATCATTACTCATGATTATGGATCAGGTGCTTATCATTTATCTTCACTCAAAGGTAAACCCAAATCTTAGCCCCTCAATGCCTTGCATATTTGACCATTCTATTGTTAAATCAAGTCTTGTATCATCTTTTGTCTATTAAAAGCTTGTCCCTTGAGCAACATCCACCTTCCACTTACCTATTTTAAGGATCAATGACTAAACAAGAATCATGTGATTACCCATCACCTTTTAGCCTTATCTTCAATATGAGTACCATGACTCTACTCATGGCATAATTCTCATGGATACTTTTCATCATTTTCAATATGGAATCCCATGGTTGTCTTTCACTAAAAAACCTCTCTTTCATATCTAACCCATGTGTACTATAATTTTGTCTTCATAAAATAATCCTATACTTCTCTAGTCTTGTCCATGACCTAAAATTCCGAAAGAAAATTCAAAAGTAATATACTTGGATTTTCAAAGTCAAAACTCCTTAAGTAAAAATTCTAGAAAAAGATGACTCCCTCAAAAGGACATATACCTCTCTATCTTACTACTATAAATAGAATGCTCCCTCGAAGGACAACTATAAAGTTTAGCCCTACAAAATAGGTAGTCTATCTAAAAAGAAGACTAGTTCTATATAAATGAAATTAAAACATTCTAAAGCTTCCCGCATTGATCATCTTTACAAAGACCTCAAGGAGATATTCTATTCATGCCACATAGAATTTCCACATTAATTAATCTATAAAACAAAACACAAAATAAAAAGATAACATTTTCATCATGGACTTGCCTATTTTGATCTTGGTTATCTTACGAGAAGAGGCATCTTTGTCTCACACTAGGTTACGCTACACAACCTCTTTCATCTCACTAATTTTCCTTTCCAATATTTTACCTACTCAAGTGATGTGCCTAAAATGTGACATTTCATGATCATGTGACCTTATTCACCCTTAGAAAAGTCAATCATGCAATGCCTTTAGGGTCTTATGTTTGTAGGCAAGTAGTTGATATGATAGACTCATAATGATTCTTACCACTTTGGTAGATTTTTGTATCCTCTTACCATTCATCTCTTTTCTTACTTATTAATCCTCCTTTACATGACCAAAATTTCGACACCTACGTTCTAGGAATTCCTCTTCCACAAAAATCACCCATATCTATTCAACCTAGACTCAACCATTCTTATTTGACCTATATTCCACCATACCTATATGACCTAGACTCAATCATGCCTAAAACTTACTGACCCATTCATCTATCCTCATCATATTCTTCCCTAACCTATGGGATAACTACATCAGCTTGAGGCCCCTTTTATCGGGGCTATGTAGGAAACACTCTGAGGGCATGGGACCCTTAGACATTAGCTCAACCACTTTTTACCCTAACCAATTTTAACCCTTTATATTCACATTTTACCCTAGTTAGTTTCCATTTTACACAAAACTGAAAAATTAATCTATCATAAAAACATACATACCTACCATTTTATAACATCAACCATATCATACATCAATCATTTAGCATTTCCATGATATCAAATACTTGGAAATTTAACCACAACATACATACAACCCATTATTTCCATAAGATCAATAACTTGGAAATTACCTAGACTCCACCATGCCTATACATGACTCCACCATACCTATACCTAACTCCACCATGCTTATACCTAACTCAACCACACCTACATGTGACTCAACCATGTCTACAACTAACTCAATCATGCCTATACTTGACTCCATCATGCCTACATGACCTCAACTCAATCATGCCTAACTCAACTAGTTTCCATAATACACAATAGAAATGGAAATTAAAACAAGTACATCATCCATCCAACAAACATCACCAACTATATAATGGGAGTGTCTATGAATCAATACATATATACACAGATATAAATAAGTATCAATGTCTTAAAAATATCATGTACAATCTTGCATCTTTGGCATGTAGGCCGGTATATATCTATCAAAAATAAAAATTATAGTACAATATCCACTATGGATATCAATAACCCCCACTTGATTCCCTCCTCTTCGGTCTCATATGTCTCCTCCTCCCTACTAGTCAAGCGCCCTACCAACATCTCACCACCCTCTGTTGGTCCCTGCTTGGCCTTTATCTCCTCCTACTTTCCCTCTACAGGCCTAATATTTGGGAACCGGTAACCTCACCCTTGCCCTATCTTTGGGGCTGATGACCCCCTATTCTACCAAAACCGTGAGTCTTGGATCTAGTCCGTTAAATGGATTCTTGCTAGGCTTGGTACTTGGCATATGAAGACACATCAATCCTACGTGGTGGCTAGATGGTCTGATAATAGTGAGCCTCATTCAAGGCATCCCTAAACCTCACCATAGATATGGTCTATGGTGGTGCCATCAGCCTAACTACCCCCTGTGAATGCTTCCCAACCAAAAGTCTACCCTTTCCTAGTGTAGGTGCTTGTACTATGGGATCTTGTCCTTGTGCCTGTGGTAGTACTTTTGTGGCTGCCCGAGACTATAAAGCTACAAATTGTGCATGTTTTGTGGCCAAATAGACCTATAATCCAATCACATGTTCTGTAAGGTGTCTACTTACCCTCCATCCCCATCTCCACTTATGTAGGAGCTGTATTATGCAACCTAGGCCTACTGAGTAGTCACCTATGTCGTAAGTGTTCACCTATACATGTGCCCTTGTTAGTTATCCCTACAACCCTTTAATCTATGAATGTAGGGAAGCCACCTACCCCTATAATGTATCTCTCTACACTATGAATGTAGCTAAATTAGGTTACCCTAGCCTCAGCGGTGCTTCCTATAGTTGTGTGACCCACCACTTTTTGTATGCATCGGTGATACTTGAATCATAAATCTATCGATCTAGCACCTACTCCTCCTTCCCTATGGGATAATTTAGATGTGGTGGAGACATGGGTCTCTCCACATCATCTCTACATTACTGTCGAAAAGGTGGGGGCACGTCTTACCGTAGTCCAAACTATCATCGACCCTTTTCACGGGTATTATCCCATGCTCACTGACATGTCACCCATGTATCCATCTCAATGAATGAATCCCTATAAATCCTCAGTCATGCCTTTATATGATGGAAAACCAACATATGGCCACCACATGATATTAACTAATGATAGGCCTTCTAATAACCACGTAGTATGTAACTTTATATGTGGCCACGACCACGCTCACCGATGTGCCACTGAATGGTACCATCTTGTGAAACCCACTCTGTATAAACCACCACCGAACCGGTCCTATCATGGTAACCCAACCGGATGCACACACACAATGTGCTCATATGCCCAACAATGTAACAAGTTTATAGAACACATTCCAAATATATCGTACCTACCATAGGCATATATATCCCTATAGAGTTGGACTAGAAAATATGGTGACCAAGAAAACATACCCACTCCTCGATCATATCCTATAGCACCTCTATAACTTCTCGTGGAAATATCCCACTCTCATAATCTAAGAGAGAAAATATCCTAGTGCCACAATCATGAAAATAGATAGTCTGGTATCTTATGGATATGCATCATACATATCCCCATAACTCATACTTGCATTGTGGTAACTCAAAGCATGCCCATCACCTTACCAAATATCACCACTATGTGCTCTACCGACACCATTGTCAAAATCAAATACACTAGCTCCCCAATAATAGGAATCTGTAGGATCCTATACATGTCCTCAATGTGAAGGTCATCTCATCAATCAATAAAAGAAAGGTATTGGTCATAGAGTCCCATCTATCGATGAGAGTGACCATCAAGATAGGATCTCGGCCTATACGCCTATAACGTCTAATCGAACTAAGTCCCACATCTGCTATGTGCTCCCACTCCTCAGTTGTAATGCTTGGCCACATATGTACCAATAGAGGTGGTACTCTATCTCTCATAGTCAACTGATCTCTTACCTACATCATCCAACCCAACATTGTCAAGTCAAGACCTTCTCACATCACCTATTCCTCAAACCTCAACTGACCTCATACTTAGCCATGTTTTTACCAAATCATATCTATAACCATCAATCATACCTACCCCTTCATTTGGTTTCCATACCTACCTTTACGTATTTCAAATAAAACACTATTGTCTCTATTACCCACTATCATCAATCATTTCACCTACTTACTTATCACACACCTACACAATATTTCCCTACCTACACTCACTTTTCCCTTTTCCGCTTAACTCTTTTTTAACCCCGTCACTTTTTACACTAACCAATATTGGTCACCCTTTAACCGACCAATTCCAAAAACCAAACCGACGTCGGACAACCCTTGAGTGACATTGGTAACTATTTTTACGATAAACTGAAATCCCACATCGTCCCATTTCATAAATATGACCAAAACCCACTAAAAATGATCATACCCCACCCAAATTCAACCTACATTCATTACCCAACCTATATAACCTATATTTTTCCTTCCCCACCTTAATTTCACCCATATTTTAAAAACAAAACTCCCCCCAAATTCATTCATTTTTACCCAATTTTTTTAAAGACAGGGCCTAAAGATTGATTCCTACCTCTACTCGGTGTTGTCTCCTCAGTGGTACCTTGGGTCTCTACACCAATGGTCCTCCTTCTCCCTCTCTTAGCTCTGCGCAATTTCCATAAATCCAATCCTCCACTCAAAACCAATAAAATGACTCTATTCAATATTTTGGGCCCATCCACTGGATGTCAATCACCTCCTTGCAGACTGCTGACTTTTCTCATGACTTGGCACTATCGTTTTCCACTTCCACACCTCTCGCTTGTCATTTTCTATAAATGAAAATCAACAAATGAATCCATAAAAAGTAGATTTTTCCCTTTTTAGCCCCAAATCAACATGACCAACATCGGTCGGTGTAACCTCTAACCTCTAGACATCGGTCACCTCAATTAACCATATGGCCTTAAAAATGCCTGTTTTACCCAAAAAATGTCATTCTTGCACCATTTACCCTTAGCATTACCTATTAGGTTCACCCACAATCTTTCCATACCTATTCCATTCCCTAATTGCATTTAGGGACATGTTTTTTTCCTATACCTTGGCCCTATCCATGACCCCACCTACACACCCAACCTCGACCCTCCACTTGTACATTATAATTTGTTCCCTCGCTATACCTTGCGATGACACTACTTGCTTGTTTATACTACCACCCTTAACTTTCCTAATGTTGTGATGTTTATCTCAACCTTTCCAAACCTATTGGTGCTTCAGAACCTACCTAATACCCATTCCTACACCTCACCTCGTTGTGTTTCAGGACCGTATCATATATCTTAGATACCTAAACCACATCCACTTTGTTTGGATAAAAATTGACCTTTTGCATAGGGATAGTTTTGTATGCTCTTTACCCTAGTGACTTGTCACATTTTATATGTGTGTGTGTGTATGAATTCCCCTACCTACAACCTACACCCATCCTTATAATTTCCTATGCTCATATAGTACCCTCATTTTCAAACACCAACAATCCTACCTGGGAAGACATGTTAATTAATTTCATTACAATAATCAAATTAATTAATTACCTCACCTATAAGAAACTCATCTATCCACCTCACTCAAAGATCCATTCACAATCTATTAATTAATTAGGACTAATTCTTTACCAATCTCAACCAACTAAGACTTGGTCTAAACCTAGCATTAACTTCCACTACCTCTCCTAGAAGAACTAATACTTATCCGGGTGGACTCTATCTCTTGAGACTTGGATTAAGGATATCAATCACACTAAAAATAGAAAAGATTAGGATATTTTTGGAAAACCTTGACTTATCTTCCTTAACCAATGTCAGTTATTCCTCAACTAGCACCGGTCACCTAACCTCCATCGGTTAGGTTAAATACGTTTTCCTAACTCTTCAACTAGGTTGGTCCTAGGATTTATTTCTTACATAGAATTCTATATTTATATTCTAAGGCACACCAGTAAATAGATGATGGACCAGAGCATTCCAATCCTCCATCAACACTCACCTTCCTCCTCCACAGTCTTAGATCACGTAGTAGAGCACACAGGCTCTACTACCGTGACACTAGACATGATCACGCTTCTTCTCAGATTGTCATCAAACTACCACAAAATTTTCCAACACCTGCAAATATAAAATCATATGATCATCTTATTTCTCTCTATTAAGATATTATTTTGATAGTTATATTCCTTATTTACTTATTTCTTCTACCATACTCTCTCGTCATATAACCATCGATTACCCTGTTATCCGATATATTATCAACTCCGATCATTTCCCTTAGCTGAAAAAAATCCACCAACTTTTTTGAACCTCCACATAAATCTTGTCACCCTTCTCAAGTCTTTTATACTCTCGGTATAATCACGAGAGAGACCCAAAACTTCATTTTTAGGATTTGGACCATATTTCCCATCTTGATGTTAGTTTACGTAATGACATCAGTCCACTCACCAACGTTGGTCTCTATGGAATTTAACATCCTTTTACCAAAAAGCCTCTAAGTCAATCAAAACCAACCTAGACCTCACCTGATAAATCCAAGACCCCTATTAGACTTAAGAAAACCTAGTATAACCTACCAAACCTCTAGATCTAATCATACCCTTTCCTGCTAGATTAGATTTACTTATTATATTTGCATGAGACACATAAATTATATAACTATAGTAGGATTTTAATTACTTCATGATATTTTCAATATTAATTTATATTTGAAAGTGGATTAAAATCCTTCTAGGAAGCATCACGCTTCTTGGATCTAACATTTTCTAGGAAGTCCAATAACCTATATTATTAATACTATTTGGTTGTCTTGGTTTGTTACTTATACGAGTTGTTCCTCCTAGCCAAAGGGAATCTCTTCACGATCAACTTGGATTGAAAAGTCATTAACACATTCATTCAACCTTCAAACTACATATTACAGGTATTCCTTCTAACCTATATCCTATTCAGTTTTAAGTAGCAAAAATTAGGTGAAACATAAAATCCTAAGTAAACTAGGGTTTTAACAAAAAGTATTCCATTCAAGAGTTTCACTAAATGTTTACACACTAGTTAATTTATATGGGAGTTTTATTTATGCATAAAATTAAAAGGAATGATTTTTATAGGGTTTTATTACGATTAATTAAATTCCAACTTTAATTATACAACATCAAAACAACACATTAATACTTGCAACTAGTGATGAAAATATGATATAAGCTCAAATATAGAAGAGGGGAGATGTAATTAGCTATATAGATTTATATAGGAGATATATGGGTTTACTAATTGGAGATTTTAGGAGTACTAAACCCTAATATGCTTTGTTCCTAAAGCGACACTAGAAAATTTCCAGTATGGAACCATAAAACTCTTCTATAATCTATTGTATGACCTTTGACCAGCTATACAATATTAGACCTTTGACACTAGAGAGAGAGAGAGTGAAGCCCTACGGGAATAATGAAGGATCCTTTGGGTTGGGATTAGGAGATAGGAGTTGATGGTATATTTAGAGGGATGAGTTTGTAAGTAGTTTTGAAATGTGAAAAGCATAGCTTAGGTTCATAATGCATGAATTTGATCTACATGGTTATATTGGTATGTTATGACCTTAATGAATGTAATGTGGTTATTAAACTTGTTAAGATGAATATGAGGTTTTGTTCTAAAGAATATATGGTGTTCATGAGTATAAACCTAGTGCATTTCCTTTGTGTTATGAATCATTTATGTAGTCCTGTTAGATACTTATTTTTTGTTATCTAAATGAATGCATTGATATGATAACTCATCCTAAGGTCTTAGATTCAATGCATGGTTCTTTTCTTTCCTGCATCTAAATATGTCATTAAGGATGTATTCTCATCAGACTCAAATAAAGAGGGTATTGATACCCATGTGTGCCTCGGGTGAGTGCCCAGTTCCCGCTGGGTGATAGGCCGATGTGCATGGGATTAGACTATTATTCTAAGGGTATAAAAATGAATACATCTTGGTTCCATTTCCAAGAACTCTTTTCAAATTTATTGTGAGAAATGAAATACATATTAGTCCCCGTGATACGTGATGACCGAATTTCGACCTTGGAAAGTATTGAAGCATGGTTCAAAAGCATGGATGACAAGTTTTCTCAAAGATTCAACACTTTGGATCTGAGTTCAATCTTCGTAGATGGATAGAAGAGAACATATACCATAAGTTGTATGAGACATTCTTTTGTTGTTTTCCATTAGAACTATATGTGTGGATTTCAGCATATGCATCCAGATCAATCTAGTACTATAGATCACGTGTATGGACCTAGGATTATTACCACAGGGCCTAAGGATGTAGATCTGACTTGGACGCATGTTGTTGATCATTGGTGGAAAGGAGTGCTAACAAGTTATACTCTAGAATATGCCATTTCTATGTATTCTTTCCCAGAGGTTGCTTTGAGTTTGAGTTTCTAAGGGAGCCTAGAGGATCATTTTTATGTGTTATCCCTTTGGCTATGAAGATCTTGATCATTACCCTAAGTTTAGAGGCATTTCCCATGGCCGGCTAAGATTTTCTGAGCATTGGGTGAGGAAGCTAGGGTGGAGGAAGATGGTAGACATTGCAACTGAAAAAGGAAAGGGAGGATAGATGACTCAGGTATAGGAAATCTTGTGAAAGGGAGATGACTAGACAATGTAAGGTTACAAGTGTGATGGATCTATGAAGGAAAATATTGTGGGAAAGATTTGAGGTTCACATAAAGGAAGTGGAACCTAAGCAGTCTATGCTACCCCATCTTGGAAAACATGGGAGAGAAGCCCTTCGACCTTTCCGATGAGATTTCATCGCATGGAGAAAGGAGATCCATCGGTGTGCATCTGAACCCACCTAATGACCAACCCCTAGCACTTGGTTTTCTAGATCAAGGGAGAAGTATTGTTAACCCAGTTGGTATCAGTGGGAGTAACCAATCTATGCCCAAGAGATATAATTTCTTGTTCAAAACATCCATGGATGTGTAAACCATTTTGGTATTTGGATTAGTTTTGGATAAGGTGAAAATATGTGAGGTTTTGGTATAACATCTAGAAGTGGTTCAGAAACACAATTGGTAGTGGGACAATATCACAAACCATTGGCGCATAGTTTAGTGGGGTGTTGGGAACACTAGGTGCAACCACTTTAGGCCATTTGATGGCTACATGAGGTGGATCTAGTGGTATAGGAGCTAAAGGACCTGGATGACCTAGTAGACCTAGCGGATGTAAAGGATGTGGTGGGTCAAGAGGAAGAGGACCTAGTGGATCTAGTGGATCTGGTGGAGGAGGAAATGCTAGAGGGAACCAAGGCTCTAAATTAGGAGGAAAAGGGTCGTATCCACCTCCACAAGTATTTTTTGAGATGTTTTTCACTTACCGGACTACATGAGTATTGAGGATGCTACAGATCATGTCCACAAGTGTGAATTACTATGGTGTGTGAAAGGGATCACTACCCCAGTGGAAGGCAAGACATTTTACATTAATGTTGTAAGGGCATGTCCATAGTTGGTATCGGAAGTATGACTCCCATCAAATGGTGGTAGAATACACTGCATTGAAGAATTCCTTCCTAGCAGAATTTTATATCCCTAAATTTTAATATAAGAACATTAGCACCTTAAACGAGATCCAAAAGGAATGGTAGAGAGTGTGTGGGAGTATGACGCATGGTTCAATACTCTCTTATCAAAATTTCCTATGACATTCACCCTTCTCAACATGCTCAATGGTTTGTTAGAGGATTGATAACACTTTTTTAGATGGGCACTTTGTCACACAAAACTTTCACATACCCACATGAGGTCTTGGCGTTTCCACTGCGTGTTGAGGCTATTAAGAGTGTTGATACGAGTGTAAGAACCTTTCTGTAGGCTCAAATTACTGCAATGGACAAGTTATTGGAGAAGTTATCTACAAACTCAACACATGAGGTTTGTAGTGGGATTTGGTGTACAGACTGTGAAGTAGAAGGGAATGTGAAGGATAGTTTCCCTTGAAAGATGGTACACATAATTACAATAGACTATGAGAATTTCCATAGGGATCATGATGTAAATAGATGTCCTCTACTACAACACGCAATCCACAAGAATGTTTCTTGCTATTGCAAGATCTATACCTCTACGACCCATGATACCAAGGATTATAGAATGATTGACCAGATTCATGATTCTATTGATCTTGGTGTGTGCCAGACTAGTCTTGCAAGCAGTTCCAAGGATGATGATCACCACATGAAGGGCACATAGATGGAGGAGCCCATGGAAGAGTCTTTCACATAGGATTTTGTGGTCGTAGTAACCACAATGGAGGAAGAAGTGAGTTCCCGCAAGGAACCTGTTATAAATATGGGTCTATAGAGAATTATAAGCATGAGTGTCTTGACCTATTGTAGTGCTCATGGTGCGGGAAAAAAACATAAGTATGAGGAGTGCCTGAGTTGTTTCAACACATGACCTAACAATACCTAAAATACAAAAGGTGCATGAGTATAAATAAGGCCAACCCATAGTGGATGCCAAGAGTGACGCATGAGTCAGGATTAGAACATGTACTAGTAATAACGTGAGAAGAGGTTACACACGCAAGGGAGATTCCAAGATAGAAATTGGTTGTTAGGGAATAAGTGGTACATGGGAAGTATCTAGACCCTACTCATCAGAAGGAAGTGTATCAAGAGACTATGGATGTGATTTGGAGTTTGCAAGGGGAGATCCAATGTCTAAAGGATAAGTCAAAGCAGTTGGAGAAAAGGAAGAATGTTGAGGCTCTGAAGGAGGACCTGGATGAAATCAGAGAACTATGTAGGATGTTAAGGAAAGAGAATATGATTCCCTTGCAAGGAGAATGGCCATAGGAGAAGGTATCACCACCGGATCGAGAGCACGAAAGGAAGGTTTTATATGCAAACCTTCCTCCTCACAACCTTGACTATGATAAAGAGATTACCTTGAATATAATTGTTGATGGTTGGATTTTGAGTAATATCCTCATCAAAACTAGAGCAGAGGTCAATGTTATCACCTTAGATACATGGCATCAAATGGGAAGGCCCGCATTACATCCATTTTTGAATGTGTTGTATATGGTGAACAAGATAAAGGCAATGCCCATTGGAGTCTTGAAAGATGCAATTGTCACTATTCAAGGTACCAAGTTCACTGGGAATTTTAAGTCTTGGTGCTTTGCCGAGGAGGATAATTTCCCAACATTACTTGGGTGCCTTTGTGTTATAAGAACTATTCGACATGGGGTTTAACAAGGGGTATATCAGCTTTGAGAACAAGGAAGAAATGGTGACTATCCCTTTAACAATGAGATGAGAAATCAACACCCTATAATAATCCCTTAGGAGAGGAATTCCTCAACAAAATCTATGTGTGCTCCATTAGATATCCTGGAGATAATTCATCCCACGAAGGGAGTTACCTAGTTTGAATATGCTCAGTCCTTGAGTGATACCACTAGCATGGCATGTGACAATTAGGCACATGAGACTTATGATTTGATTGGGTGACAATTGAGAGGATCTATAACAAGGGTAATGAATGCACACTCGTCGAGAACTTTGGAGGTCGAAGTTACCGAGTTACTCTATAGGAGCATATCCTAAAGTTTTATTACACGAAATGCAAAGCTTAATGGAGGATTGAGGACAAGATAAGGGAATGATTAGTTATAACCTTCTGTCGGAACTACAGCATGTTGGTGGGATACACATCAGGAGATCCTCCTAGAATAGCGCTAGGTAAGAGTTTCATTTTCTATAAGGTTATCTAGGAGCAATGCGCCCACTGTGATCCAAGACTACCATGGTAAAGAGACCACATAATTTCATGTCTAAACACGTGAAAAGGCATGGATGGGAAGCATAGAAGCATTACCACCTTTGTTATGGGTGCATAAGTTGTATTCCACCTTATAAGGTTGTGCACATGCATGGTATATTAATTCAGATATGTGCGTCAAAAATTTAATTGGTAGGAGTTAGTGGATGATCTCATTCAAGCTTTTGATTATAGGAGTACAAAGCCATTGGTAGATAAGGTGTTATAAGTAATCAAGCACCTTACAATGGGAGATAATGCTATGATGGAAGATAGAATATAGGAGCTACTAGGAGAACCTAGTTTAGAGACAATTTTTGATGAAGAAGAATCAAAGAAATTACAACTTGAGCACATGTGCATGGAAAAGCCAAAAGGAAAAATGGTCTATGGAGTAGATGGCGAGGAAATGGAAAGTTTGAATGTTAAGCATTATGAAGGTACACGTGAATTCATAGATAGTGTTGATGAGCGAGCACGTGCCTACCATGAGCCCTTGAAAATAAAGAAGGTTAACATTGGGACAAAGAAAAAACCTAAGGAAGCTATCATTATGAACTATTGATTAGAAACATAAGTTTTAATGGTCATTGATATGTTGTGTGAGTTCTACAATTTTTTCCTTTGTGGGTACCATAAATTCAAAGGCATCCATCATTCCTTGGGGGAGATGAATATCAAGTTGAAGGAAGGTGCACGCCCTGAAGAGGCCTTATTAGATGAATCCAAATTTATGCATACGGGTCAAGGAAGAAATAGACAAGATGATAGCATTCGGTATCATTGAGGCTCTGGAGGAATTAGAATGAATAATCCCAATGGTCATCAATATCAAGAAGGATGGAAGAATAAGGATCTATGTGGACTACAGGACCTAAATGTAGGATTTTTCATCAATCCTTTCCCAACCCCCTTTACTGAAGAAATTCTGGAGGGAGTGGTCGGGCATGAGGTCTACTCTTTCATGGATGGGTTCTCAGGGTATCACCAAGTTAGGATTACAAAGGAAGACTAAAGAAAGAAAAATTTCTCCACTGAATGGGGAAGTTTTTCCTACACGGTTATGCCTTTTGGATTGAAGAATGTGCCTGTTGTGTTCTCACACATCATGGTATAAGTATTTTAGAACTTCATCCATAAGTTTATTCAAGTTTACTTGGATGACTAGACTATGTATGGGCTAGTAAAATACCATTGTGACAATTTGAGGATGATCTTTGAGAGATGTCGACAATTGAGGATATCAATCAACATTAAGAAATGTGTCTTTGTTACTCCATTTGGAACCCCGTTAGGACATATTAAATGTAAGGAAGACTTACTAGTGGATTCTCTAAAAGTTTCAGCTTATTTTGGGATTAGGGGATCCTACTAGTCAAAGTGCATTGTCTGGATTCTTTAGACATATAGGTACTATAGGAAATTCATCAAGGGGTATGCCAAGATCACCATGCCCCTAGAGGAGTTACTAAAGCACAAAAGTTCCTTTCATTGGGCGAGAGCACAATAGAAGGCATTTGACACTTTGAAGGATAGGCTTGTCACTACACCCATACTAGGCTTTCCTTCTTGGGATAATACTTTTCATGTCCATTTTGATGCCTATGGAACAACCATGGGAACAATACTAGCACATCCCGATGAGGGATTATTGATCACCCCTTGTTTTTGCAAGTAGAAAGTTGACACCAGCGGAACAACATTACACTACTACTTCAAGCATGAGGCACTTCAGAAATGATCTATGAACTACATAAGTTCAGATAGTACCTATTGGAAACAACCTTTATATTTTATACAGACCACATGGTGTTGAAATACTTGGTGAAAAGTATTGTTTTGCAAGGGTGCATATGACATTGGGTCCTATTATTCGAAGAGATTGAGTTCATAGTGGTTATAAAACCAGGAAAAAAATAATTCAGGGCCTGACAACTTATCAAGGATTAACTCGGGGAGGATGTACAAAAGCATTAAGGATACCATGTCGGACACAAAAGCTGATTAGGTTATGGTGTACACCCTTGTACCTAGAAGATATCACAAAGATTCTTGAAAAATGGTGTGGCACGGGATGTGACGAAGGCTCTAGAGATGAATTAGTTAGTAGTACACACCTCACCCTACATGTTGATTAGTGGATATTTTTATAAGTTAGGACATGATGAGGTTTTGTGCCGATGCATATTGGAACATGAGTGCATGGTAATTTTGGAGGAAGCACATGGTGGGATTGCAGGAGGACACTATGCAGGAAATGTAACCACACAAAAAATTCTACTAGTAGGGATTTGGTGGGAAATCATCTACCAGGATTGTATTGAGTTTTGCAGCAATGCTGTGACCATTGCAGACCTTGAAAACCGAGAAAGAGGGATGAAATCCCCTTGCAAAAATAGCCAATGTCTTGAACCATTTGAAAAATGTGAAATCAACTTTGTAGGGCCAATTTTGCTAGCCACGCGAAGGACTAGCTCATGGTATATTATTACTTACACAAATTACTTGACACGATGGGTAGAGGCAAGCAGTGCCTGCTGAAGGATTTCACTACAATGAAATTTTCTATATTTTTATGGGAGAACATAATCAACAGGTATGGATGTCCTTTGAGCTTGACTAGTGATAGGGGTACACATTTTATCAATGAAACGGTCAGGATTCTACAAGTAGAATTTATGGTGGCCCATCAAAATACTTCACAGGAAAATGGAATAGTTGACGCATTTAAAAAATACTAAGCCACACGTTGACCAAGATCTATGATGTCGGAAGACAAGATTGGGATGAAAAAGTATCATCCATTCCATGGGCATACATGACAACCTATAAGAGGTTGAACAAAACCACACCATTTCAATTGGTGTTGGGCACGAAGGTTGTTTTTCCAGTTGAATTCATGTTACCATAACTACGTATAGCATGCGCATAGGAGGATTGGATGAAGAACAAGTGCTTTGGAAGAGAGTATTGATAAGTTGATGTAGTTAGACGAAAGGTGATCACTTGCTAGATGGAGTTAGAAGATAGAAAAGGCAAGAAAAAGGCATGGCATGATAATCATATAAAAAAAAGTAGTTTGAGGTTGGGAAGATGGTGTTGTTATATGATTCCAAGTTTCTTTTCCATTCGGTGAAGTTGAAAGTCCATTGGCTAGGACCTTACATCATCTTGTACATCCTTGATTCAGGTGCTTGCTAGTTACAAGCACTAGATGGGACAAGATTACTAGGTCATTTCAATGGGAGTAGGTTGAAGCCCTACTATAAATAAGTATTCTTGGTGTTTGTAAATAAGGCAGTATTGCTAATTATATTAGAATTTCCCTTTATGATTTTTCTTTTCTTATGTTTCCCTTTCTCATTTTTCCTTTTTTTTTTTCTATTTTGCGCCTTGTGCGTCGGTAACCACATTATTTTCTAAATTTGTGTATGTGCAGAGGACCATGCATCTATTTTATTGTGGGGTGGAGTAGTGCAAAGTAAAGTATAAGCTAGTAGTAAAAGTTGAGTGGCATAGTAGAAGGAAGTGTGTAATATTTATAAATTGCATAGGGAAACAATGGATAATGAATTGTAGTGTTAATAAGGCTATAACAAAGACCACGTATGAAGAATGAAGAGCATAGGAACAACATGAGGTAGGAGAGGGAAAAAATTAGGTAAAGGACAAAAGAAGTTCCTTTGGAACTGTAGATGCGCGTGTAATAATCTTCAGTCAGATTGGATTTTTGTGCGTCAGAAGGTTGTAGAAGGTTTTCATGCAAGATTGGGCATGTGGGTAAGGGCGCTTAAGGTCAGCCTAGTGGAAAAATCTGCATTTAATGCTAAGTACGTTGGTAGGTGGTATAGCATTTATTGTTGGAGAGGAGAAAAACTATAAATATAAGGTCGGAAAGTCATTATTTTACCTTGCTATTATGAAGTTGAAGCACTCTTGTGAACTAGGGCATCCAGAGAGATTTATGCGAAGGAAAAAGAATCATAGAGATCTAAGTGTGTGACTAGGGTGGATCTATAAACCAGAGTGGAAGGAGTACATGGGCATGGGGAGAATTTTTTTGAAGTATGCCATCTTGTGGAAGGGTTTTCCTAGTTAGGGTTTGAGAACTAGGGCACAAAAAGAGAAGGATTTCTTTACGAGTTAAGATTTATAATTGAGTAGAGTAGTAGAAAAGAGCCAGAAGGAGTTTTAAATTTTAACTAGAAAAGAAGAATGAAAACAAAGAAGGAAACCATATAACCAAAGAAACAGAAGGGAAAGGGAAAAATAAATCAAACCATTGTCATCGTTAGCTCCAATGAGGAATGGTATGTA
This sequence comes from Taxus wallichiana var. yunnanensis, assembly GCA_018340775.1. Lineage (NCBI taxonomy): Eukaryota > Viridiplantae > Streptophyta > Pinopsida > Cupressales > Taxaceae > Taxus > Taxus wallichiana. The sequence continues at coordinate 550,588,114 of CM031237.1, read as the reverse complement.
GAAATGCAGTACCTAGATGGAGTATTGCTAGGAAAAGAGTGGGTGTCACATTTGAGACAAATAAATGTGAGAAATTACAACCATCGCATGAGTACTACACAGAAAGAAATGGCATTGGAGCTTGGTCATCCAACTAACAAGAGGAAACTAGATGGAATTCTAATATATAGTGACGTGATGAAAGTAAATTTGGAGAAGGCATGGCTATTGGAACCGTATGCGTTACCTTAGTTTGGTAAGCCCGAGAAGCTATATCGGTGGTTGATGTCGCATGTATGTAAATACCACTTCTACTTTATAGGCCACAAGATGCGCATAACACCTCAATTAATATCCAAATTCACTGCTTGAACTATGAAGGGGAATCCATAGATGAAAATTTGAGTGATAAGGATGCCATCAAGGAAACCATGGTGGCTTATGACTAGAAAAAGGGTTTGTGGTAGTTTGACATCACAAAATTCTAGACCATGTTATAAGGATGGCCGTGTACTTGGTCACCAAGATTAATGATCAAGAAATATGGATTCAAGTAAATAAGGCATGGTTAAATGCATGCGGAAGATCTCGAGAAGGTGCCATATATAAATTGTCCACTTTTATTGTGGATAATATCATAAACAAAACACGGGAAGGAGAAAAGATACTATTTAGAAACATTCTCCTCACCATCATCTTCTTAGAGATTGGAGTGCCCAATGGGCCAAAGAAGTTCATATGGGACTATCTAGAAGACAATCCCTCACCCATGAAAAGGTTTGAGAAATATACATGTGAGACCATGACGGTCGCTTATAAGGCACACCTAGAAAATTAGTACAAGCAGATGGGCGATGCATTTGGGGTAGAAAGGAGGATCCCTGAGTAGTTTCCCACACTTGTGGATGGAGAGGAATATTTTTAGTTTATCAACATTTCTACATTTGACAAGTTTACATTGACAAATGGGACTAAGAGCCCATGGTGCAAGCTACCCTTCTCCTTCACCGTGTAATACTTCCAAGCAGGGGTCAACCGATTCAAGGAGGAAAAAGGCTAAGGTTTGACCTTAGTGAGGTAGACCAAGACCACCACGAGCTACAAAAAGCTCATATACCCTAAGAAGCATGCATACATGGAGAAGTATGTCTCCCACAAAGTACAAATGATGAAGCGAATAATGCTATCAATCACCGTAAAGGGCTAGAGTAATGGTATATCTACGCATAATTCCTAATTTTGAGAAATGCACCTATCTAGAGAGTGATGTACCCATTCCAGAATACCCCACAAGTTGTAAAAATGCCACATTGAAGAATAAGGAAAGATAAGAGGTGTAGGAGAAGAAGGCACCAAGTGTGCAAACCGCACAATTGGTGGGCGCGTCAGAAGCAATCGCTAAGCCTAGCACTTATGCACGCATGAAGAATTCCCGGTCATGGAAAAGACCGTAAATGAAGAGGCACTAGAAAGCATGATGGAATCCTCACACATGACAAATTACCAAGGAAGACAATGCCTATTAAGGAGAAAGAGAAGGAAGAATCTCCTATACTAGAATCACCAGTTAGGAAGAAGCAGAAGGTGGTAGAAAAGGAAGACTTGGAGGAAACAGAGAGCCTAGAATCCTACATTGACAAAAAATATGAAGATGATCCCAAAGGAGGTCAAGACCATCTACTATATAATGTACACGATTATGAGGAGGAGGAAGATGAAGAGGAGAATGATGAGGAAGCAGAGGATCAAGGAAAAGGGGTGAGCGAAGAGGTAAGCACCAAGAATCAGGGAACCCCAAGCCTCACCAAGGAACAAGTGGAAAAATATGTGGAAAGAGAAGTAGTGAGAATCATTAAGGATTTGGTGGAGTAGGAGTTGGAGCAGAGTGTAGATGAAATTTTGAAGGAAATAGAAGAAGAAAGCGTTGGGAAATAATATGACAACATGGGTGGGAATCCCAATTTGGTGGTAAGCTTCCCAAAGGCTGCACAAATAGGTGGAAAGGGCATAGTGGTAGCACAAGGGAAAGGAATGGGATACATCAATGATCTAAGAAAGGTGTTATACACACACTTCCAAAGCACCATACCAACAAAACAACTCCTAGTTATGACTTTGTTTGATGAAGAAGGAGCATATCCCCAAACTAGAAAGATGCTATCTTAGGCATTCGAAGTCCCATGTGGATGAACCCGAGTTTGAAGTAATTCAGGGAGCACTGATGAAGGTGCCATAGAAAAAGGATTAAATCCCTTGGTGAATTCTCAACAATTTTTAGATGAAAATGTTTATGTAACGCACTCAACAAATTTTTAGTTGAGATTGAGGCCAAAGTGTTTAGAAGGAATGATAGAGTGAGATTCCTGGAGAAGGAATTAGAGAGGAAAAATGAGGAGCTCATTAAGAAGAAGAGCAAGGACTTAAAGAAAGAAGAGCTTATCGATTACACGCTTAAGGTGAAAATTGAAGGAAAAAATAAGGAAAAGGTGCGTGAAGTCTCTAAGAAGGTGGACATGATTATGGATGCCATTGTCTTGAAGCATCCGGCCTAGCACCACCCGACTAAAAATAGAATCATCCTTGTAGTTTCTGGAGGATTTTACTCTCATCCTAATGATGGAAAGGAGACCACTTGCCTTAGAGACTACAAAGAAGAAGTGTTGGCGCACCAAGAGAGAGAAGAGAAGTTAAATGTTGTCGAGATCATTTCTCAATATACCAAACTCCTTACAGAGGTAAAGGCCGTTGTGTAAGTTGTTGAAGTTGCATATGACAATTGTGTTGATAGAGATAGATTGGTAAGCATCCTGGTCACTACACATGAAATGGAACTCAAGGAGTTTCAAGAAAATAATAAGGGGAACATGGAAGAAAGGGACAAAATCTTGGCCGAGGTAGAGAAGAATTCAGAAGTTATCAAGACCTTACAACACTCGATCATAATCTAGCTAAAGGAATTATACCCCCAGATCACCCGCATGATGGATACACTTGATGACTTGGGAAAAAATAGGAGGGTATTGTTGAGATAATGAGTGTAAAATGGGAGAACTTAAGTTTTGAAGAGGTGAGTTGATCTATTTGGAGACTGTGTTAGCAACCGCAGAGCAAGGTTGATGCACAGGAGAAGGTAGAGGTAGAAATAGGGAAGGATTTCCCTCTCCTCCTTCAAAAATAAGCATTGTTATCTTTAATCTTCCCCATTATTTCATTATTTCTCCCAATTTTTCATTCCTTCATTATTTTTCCCACTATTTAGATCATGCCATTATTTATTCATCAAAGAGAAGTATTTCCGAGGATGCATAATGGTGTAGTGTGGGGTGATGTTGGACCCCAAAATATTGGCTAAGTACAAAAGGCGTGTGGGCACACAAAACCTATTTGAAAAAGGGCATGTGGGTTGAAGGAACATAGGGTAGGGTTCTAGAAGGGTTTAGCGAGAACACATGGCACACAGAGTGTAAGACAAGACATGTTTTGGGACTTAGCCATATTCGGCATTCCAGAAACACACAAGGAATGTGTGACTCATCTAGCATGCAAATTTGATAAGGTGCCATCCTAATAGCTGTATGACCAAGAGTGGAATATTCCATGTATGCAATAAAGGATCTAGAAATACATCATCGTAAAAAGAGTGGAGAGCTCGGATCAAAGGAATCATGCTCCATTAGAGGACCACATGGAAACTTGGTAGCCAATCTGTTATCTCAGGAAGGCATGGTGGTGGAGACTAAGGATATATACATATATGCTTAGGTAGAAGAAAATAGGAGGCAATGAGAGAGAGACACACACCGAGAGTGACATCATATAGTGCTAAATAGGTAAAGCTCTGTAGGAATAATGAAGGATCCTTTGGGTTAGGATTAGGAGAACTATAGGAGTGATGGCATATTTAGAGGGATGGGTCTATAACTAGTTTTGTAATGTGGAAAGCATAGCTTAGGTTCCTAATGCATGACTCTTATCTCAATGGTTATATTGGTCTGATTATGACCTTAATGAATTTAATGTGGTTATTGAACTTGTTAACACAAATATGAGGTTCATTCTAAATAATATATGGTGTTCATGAGTATATCCCTAGTGCATTTCCTTTGTGTTATGAATCAGTTATGTATTATGTTAGATACTTCTCTTTTGTTATATGAATGGATGCATTGATATGATAACTCATCCTAAGCTATTATAATGAGTGCATGGTTCTTTTCTTTCCTACATCTAAATCTATGATTAAGGATGTATTCTCATAAGACTCATGTAATTAAGGATGTATTATAAATTTTAGATAATAATAATGCCCTATTATAAAATTTTACATCATCTTTGTAATGAAATTCCATAATATAATTTTATTTAGGGTGTAAAAATTTGGTGAACCTTTAAGTGGTCTAAGCGGTCTAAGTGGGAAATCATGATTTTTATTTTTCCATTGAGTGGAAGCAGAGATGGGGATAGTGAAGGGCAACATGCATGTGAACTAGCACATATTTAGGGAATAGAGGGCCCCAGGACTCCACGTGGGCGAGGGGATGGTCTCAAAAAAATCCCAAGAATTGAAAAGGAGATCGCAACAAGTAGAATTCACCCATTGAATATATGAAATTTGTCACCATTTCACATTCTTAGATGATCTCATAGATAGAGAAATGCAGAGAAATAGACTAGCCTTGATTGGCAAGTTCCATGGGCCATGACCCAACATGGATGTGATAAATAGATAGGTATGTAGAATATGGAAACCAAAAGATAATATGGAAATATCTTTGTTAACTAAAGGATTTTTCCTTTTCCATTTCAATATCATGGAAGACTATAACCAAGCACTAGTGGAAGGACCCTGGTTCTTGGGAACCATGGGTCTGTTCTTAAAAATATGGACCCCAAGTTTTGATCTAGACAAAGAAAATATTAATGTCATGCCATTATGAGTCAAAATCCCAAGATTACCCTTGTAATACTAGGAAGAATATTTTCTAACAAGTGTTGTAAAATCTCTAGGCTCATTAGTGGCCTTCGATAGAGTAACCAAATCTAGAACTAGACTAGCTTTCACTAGACTATGTGTTAATGTGAATTTGGATAGTGAAGTACTTGAAGCATTCACTATACATTCAAAGACAAGTATCTAGAAGCAAACACTAGAATATGAGACATCTGTTATGAGATGTAATAATTGCAAAAAAATGGGACATAATATCAAAGCATGCCCAAAGAATGTTAATGATGGTAACACAAGGGAACCAAGGAAAAAAATGGAATGGTAGGAAAAACAAAATGAAGCTAAAGTGCAAGAAGAATATTCAACGAAAGGAAAAGAAAAAGACAACAAAAACTAGATGAAAACTGTACATGGATAAAGAAAATCCTTTTTCTTATCTTGGAACTCAAGAAGACGATTTGATAAAGCAAGGAGAGAGTTTTTGAACAAACATAGATAAATGAGCTACTCATGACCAATATACAAATTGAGGAGAAGGAAATAGAGGAGGAAACACAAATAGGAATAAATGAGAACACAAAACAAAAAAATATAGAGAATCAAGATAAAAGGGAAGAAGCAAATGAAAAGAATCGGAAGATCTAGTGACATTGATAAACCAATTCCAAGACACACAATAAGAGGAGGATATAGGAGATATGGGTATAGAAGAGTCAGTGGAATGAGTAATAGAGGAATTCCAAGGAATAAACATGGAGGATTTTTCAAATATGGAATATATCAAAGTGATAGTGATTCTAATAAAAGGAAAAATAAAACTCAAGAAGCACCATCCTCTAAAAACCCCTATAAAAATATGACATTGGAAGAAAAACAACTAGATGAAAAACATTGGGGAAAGAAGAGAAAAGAAAAGTAAAATAGATGGAAATTGCAATAGGGAAGCAAAGAACCTTGGATCTTAAGGGATCCAAAAAAACTAAATTTTTTAAAATAAAAGTTATCACTTGGAATGTAAGAGGACTAAATAACACATTCAATCAAAGTGTTCTTAATGATTTTATTAAAAATCACAAGCCTAAAATTCTCGTGCTTGAAAACTAATATGAACGTAGATAATTCCAAGGTTTTATCAAAAAAGTGTGGAGAAATACAAATATAAGTTGTGAGATCTCAAATGGCACATCCTGGGAGAATTGTTGTTCTTTGGAATAATGATATGGTTAAAGGTGGTACAATTCTAGATTCCCCAATCACCTAGCTATATTTTTCATGTCAAAACAAAGTAATAAGACTTGGATTCATTCCCAAATTTATGTCCCTATATCAGTGAAATGAAGAGAGCATTTATGGAACAAAGGTAAGTTCTTTTAGAAATAATTGTAAATTTTTGACTAGATTGTTTTAGGATATTTTAATACTCCTTTGTCCCCGGATGAAAAGAAAGAGGGAAGTCAAGATTATATTGATAGCATGGAGCATTTTGTGGATTTTATAGCTCATAATTCTTTGATGGATATTGAATTAAGAGGGATCAAATTTACATGGAGCAATAGGAGAATGGGAGAAAAGTTAATCATGGTTAAACTTGATAGAGTGTTAGTCTCAATTGAATGGTTTTCTACTCAATATTTTTTTCTTTCAGCCCTCCCTAAAATAGGGTCTAACCACATTCCTTTAGTTATGAGCCTTGAAGACAAAATAAAAATCCCTCCGTCTCCTTTTAGGTTTGAAAAATTTATAACAGAGTCCAAGAATGGTGGAAAACTAACAAACCGGGGATCTTCCCTGCTCACATTGGTCCAGAAACTTGGAAACGTCAAAATCTGGAACAAGATGGTCTTTATAAATAATTTTGACTATTACAAGGAAAAGGAACTCCTTTGTGAAATTCATAATCTTAGAACCTATGAAGAGATACACTGGAGATAGAAATCCAGAGAAGTTTGGTTAAAGAAAGGAGATAGAAACTCAATTTTTTTCCAACTTAATAATTTATGAAACAAATAAATCACAAAAAAATAAATTCTATCATTGACAACTTAGGGAAGGAAATAAAAGATATGGTGTTTATTAAAAAATAGGCTATAGATTTTTACAAAATAATTCTTTTTAAAGAGGCTCAGGAAAATGAAGATAACACAAATTTCCTTATGAATTTCATACCCCATTATACTGATATCCAAGAGTAGCTAAGAAATATTCTAGAACTGGTGGACATAGAGGAATTAAAAAATATTGTCTTTTCTCTCGAAAGAGAAATACCCCTAGACCGATGGTTTCTCAACATGCTTATTCCAAATATATTGGGAGGTTTACAAAGAAGATTTGTTAAATGCAACAAATGAATTCTTCAACATTGGAAAACTTCTAAAATATGCTAATAACAACTTTATTACAATGATTTCCAAAATTTCATGAGCCAAGGACTTTAAGAGAATTCTTCCCAATAATTCTTTCAAACACCATTCACAAAATAATTAAACCAAAATGCAACCCTTTTTAAAAATTATCATCTCTTGGAAGAAAGGAAATTTCTTTTAGGGAAGACAAATACATGATGACATAGTTGTTTTTCATGAAACTTTACACTCCATGGATAAAAGCAAGAAAGGATGATATATCTTTAATCCTACATGTCAAATTTTGTTTATAATACCCTTTGGTCTAAAAGAAATAATCCTAATAATTTTTTTGACTACGCGGGATCTATTCTCTTTACTATGAGTTTCATTTAATAATATATATCCTTTATCCCCACAAAACTTTTTCCCTGACTAGCTATCATTCAAATTAACCTTCATTTGTATGTTAAATTTGAATTACATCTATTTTGGTTAAGCACATTCTTGTTAACAATGAGTTGGGCCTTAATATTTGTAATATTTACTTCATAAATTATTTAGGCTTTATATTATAAATCTTACTCCCTCTACTATGCATATCTAAATATTTGATAATATCTCCCACTAAGTACTAAGGAAAATTACCTTACCAATTATCATGGATGAACGCACTATTGATACAATACATCATATTATTCCTAATACTCTTAGTTATAACATACTCTTAGGTTTTCCTTGGATACATGTTATACCTGATGTTATTTCTACCCTTTATGCTTATCTCAAATAATCTCTTTAAGAATGTGTGTATATTATTACAATTGACTGTCACTTGTTTAAACCTTGTGCCAATACTACTACCAATGATCTATTTGATAACCATATATAGTCTATCCCTATTCCATGATAAATAATATGCACTACAATAAATTATACTCCTTATGATCAATATGGAATGGGATATCAATACTTATTATGTAATTGTTTTTAATGGATGAAGACTTGTTCACTTTTTGAGGGAATCTATGAGCATATATTACCTAATACACACCCCTCAACAAGGTCTTGGCTATATTACGTGGTCATTGTGTAATCTGGAATTAAATCCAATGTTTCTCCTAATATCATTAGTTCAATCCAAATAGGTTGGTATGCTACATCCTATCACACCCCTCACACTATTCAACCATAATCTCATTGATGATAACACACCTCTATATATCCCCACTCTAGATGTATTCACTAATGAAGAGACTGTCCCTTCTCAAATATTTGGGTTCATATGAGGATCTCCCTCCCTTATTATATAAGAATAAGTTTCCTCACGCAGTATACATGCTCACACATATTTGAGGGAGGGTGTTGATTCTTATATATTGGTAGACACTCATGATACTAATCCTACATGTCCTTATATCAATAATCTCCATGTTTACTTATTATGAAATAACATACATATTTTATAATTGGGACAAATACTAACCCTTGAATCATTATCCTATTGAATTACATTAATGATCAAGAGAGTGAGGCTATCAAAAAAGTGTTCCAAAATTTCCATAACCTTTTTGTTTGGAATTACAATGATATGCATGACATTGACCTATTTATTTACATGCATAATATTTTATTACATGAACATGCTAAACATGTACAATTTGTTTTGTAAAATGCACCTTCAAGTCTCTTTAATGATTAAAAAGGAAACATAAAAGATATTTAATACCACTTTTATCAATTCCATAGATTACCCTAAATAGATTTATAATATCATCCCATTGGCTAAGCCTAATAATTGTGATATCGAATGCTAGAATTTCATGATTTAAATAACACTTTCCCAAACACAATTTTCCTTCACCTCACATTGATATGATTATCAATTCTAGTATGGGATATGATATTTTGTATTTTATAGAAGGCTTTGTGGGATAAAATCAAATAAAATTCTACCCCTCTGATCAAGAAAATACATATTTCACTACTCCATCGGTACTTTTTTCATACGGTTATGCCTTTTGGATTAAAAATACGAGGCTATATATCAACATGCAATAATGCATATATTTGATGATTATATTCATTAAATTTCAAAGACTATGTTGATGATTTATTAGAAAAATACATTCATCTTCATAACTATGAAACTAATTTACAATGGATGTTTGAATGGAAATGACAATATAGAATACGATTGAATCCTAAAAGTGCATCTTTAAAAAAACTTATAGAATTTTTCTTAGGTTTATTATTTATCAACATGGAATCAAGGTAAACCCTATAAATATTCAAGATATTGTTGAAATTATTCACCTATGAAATTTAAAACAATTGAGGCCCCTCCAAGGTAAGGCTAAAAATATTCAATGTTTCATCACTCAATTTAGATAATAGACAACTCTTCACATGGTTACATACAAAACACACCTCTTATAATGTGATGCCCCTTGTTAAATTAATATGGTGATATTGCATTTTTTTCTTAATCCTTATATGCTTGTGACACACATACATGATGAATAACTCATCCTATACCTCTCCACTACTAACCACATAATGAGAGATTTGTTTTTAGAGTACGAAAAAATAATTGGGAACACAATTTATTATATCATTCATATTATGTTGCCTTCCAAAAAAATTATATTACCTTTGAAAATATATTCTACTGCCCTTGTTTTTATTACCAAAAATTATGACAATATATGCTAAATATATAGGTCCACTCTATTACTAATGTATATCCATTATGATATTTACTCTCTCACATCCACATGTCTATTCATATAGCTCAATGGGTAATTATTTTATTTAAATTCAATATAAATTTTATAAAAATTCAATTAAAGGACATATTTTCTCAACTCACTAATGCACCCATATTTTACCATTCTTCAATCCATGTTGAGTTTTGAGATGAGTTTACTACATATAACATTGACACAGAAGCCTTAACCATGTACTTTGATGAATCCAAATACACTACTAGGTACAAGGAGAGAGTTATATTAATCACACCCTATGGTGAGACCATGCCATTTTCTTATCAAATTGGCATTTCATGTATAAATAACATCATATGAGGTCTTAATATTAGGCATCTACACTACAAAAACACTAAAAACTCTCCATTTATACATATTTGGGGACTCTTAGTTAATTTTTAATCAAGTAGAAGAGGTTTACCAAAAAAGAAGGATTGGTTAATTCCATAAAAAATTTGGTCAATCAATTTCTATCTACATTTGAATCCTACTCTATTTATACTATTTCCCAAAATGATAATTGACACTTGGATGTCATAGCTACTGCAACTTTACTTTTTCCTCTCAATATTATTGATGATTGTTCCACATTCATAATTCAACTATTATTTAATTACTCTATTACCATTTATACTATTAATACTCTACATGATTTTCTATTACAAGTAGCTATGATAACCCTGCATGATATACCAAAATTTACAATTTCCTCTATAAATGTGCCACCAAAAAGAGACATCCACTATGAAATAAATCCATACATTCTACACTTATTAGTGGGTAATTATTCAAATAATATTATGATGATTGATTACTATGATGTTTAGGGTAGATGATGTGCACATTTATCTTCCCAAGTACATGATAGTGAATGCGGTGGTCATTTTAGTGGCAAAGCTATGTCTTAAAAATACTTTTTCAAGGTTACTATTGGCCTACCATGAAAAAGAGTGCCATTAATATGGATAATTATGTTTCCAATTCCAAAAGTAGTGTAAGATTAATCATACTCCATATCAAACTTTATAACCTACTATTTCATGTGGCCATTCTCTTAATGGGGCTTTGAAATCATTGGTAAACTCAATATGGAATACTCTCAAGGAAATAAATTCATTATAAAACTTCATAATACTTCACTTAATGGGTTTAGGTAGTCCTTTTAGATCCAAATAAGGGAAAGGAAATTTTAATTTCCTACTAAACAATATTATCACATATTTTAGAGTACCTTTAGCAAATTTTGTGGACAATAAGTCTTCCTATAAAAATTAAAGTGTTAATAAGTTTTATTCCAAGCTCAAATTTTAGTATGCCTTTTCTACTCCTTAATACATATTAAAAATAATTTATTTTTCTTTATATATTTAATATATGGGACAATGGAGGTGGTATAAAATCTATAACAATTAGGGAAAATCACCTATCAACATGGTGACATTCCTTTACATTTGAGAGAGGTAGTTTCCTCGTATGATGGTTTTTTATATTTTTGGTTATTTTAATTGGAAAGAACAAAGGGGAAAATTGAAATGAGAAAGGGAGAAACTATGTGATAAACTACATACAAAAATATACTAGGATAAATATAAGTAAAAATAGGATAGAAACCTCCCACTCTCATGTATGAAGTGAATAATAGAATAAAATATGTGAATAATAAGAAACAAAAACACAACATATTTTCCATCCCCGAACCATATAGATATGGCACAAATTCTACGTATACTAAAATTTAATAAAATTCTGAGTATTAAAAATTTATATACAACAAGAGAGAAAAACAACATTAATGGCATCATTATTATAAAATAGTAAGATGAGAGTTTTATGATTGAGGAGAATTAACATTCTAGGAATAAATAAACACATCAATATTGCATTCATGTTTTCATAAAGACTGAAAGTACTATGTACATCAAAGTGTATATTCATAGTAGAGAGAGAAAAGAGAACCAAATTTTACAATGAAAATACCACCCATATATATTTTTATCCTATGACCACCTCATAATCACCTTCCCGGTAAGAAAATGAAATTTTCACTTTTACTTAAATTAAAAATTAAACTGACTTTATATTTGAGACATTTAAGTTTTACAAAAGGCACTTTTCCCTATTACACAAAATATCAATGTCACTCAAGTGATAGATTTTTTTCCCAACGGAGAAATAAAAATTCAATCAAATAAATAAGAAATTAATGATTTCCAAACATGGATGTCCTTTCTTGATTCACTCAAGCTCTTTCACCTTTAACACTTATAACTTGAATCCCACAATAGTATCATATAAATTGTTCTTCCTTGGGATGAGGGTATTTCTAAAAATCCATCTATGATTATGAAGTATCCAAAATAATCAATAAATGGGATAAAAATTCTAATGTGTTGTAGTTAAATGGATAATCTCTCCAATTGATACAATCCACTATGGTGGGGTCTTTCTCTAATAGAGTCGATTTCCAATGGCCATTCTTATCTCGATTTCATTGAAGTTCTTATGATAAAAAATTTCCATCACTAGTGAGAAAACATCACTAATACACTTCAAAATGGTTGTTATATGTCGAAGAGGCTATATAAAAATTATAATCAATATTCAATGAGTATAACTTGAACTATGAGAAAAAAAATCTTAAAATGAAGAAAAAAATAACACTTGATAAATGATTCTCAAAAAACGTGTATAAAATGTTTGATGTTATGAAAACTACATAGGATCAATCCTTTATTTAATAATTTTAAAAATAAACAATAATCAAATCAAATTTTAAATGAGAAATTTATGTTCAAAACAATACATGTTTTGGAGTTCCATCTCATGGATGGAATTTTGAGAGGTTTTGGGAACACAATAGTACCCTAGGCACACTTTTGGTTTGCTTTTGGAACACATTAGACCTTGGGAACACCTTATTACTCTCTTGGGAATATGTTAATACCTAAGGAAAAATCATGGTGTGATTTTGGAATAAATTAGAGAAAATAAGACCGCAAAGAGATGACACTCATTTCTAGGTAGGTTAAGCAAAAAAAGGTTACAAGATCCATATACAAACATGTCCAACATCATACATAAGGGGTAGGACAATGTACCATTTTTTTTTGAATTGGTTTTACGGTTTTGACTAGGTGTAATTTTGGGTGCCATTCTCAGTAATGAAGCACCTAAAGTTCTATATCATCTTGTTCTTGGATTTAGATCACTTAGAATCTCCCATACCCTCGTATAATAAACTAAGTGTAATTTCTCCTTTGTGTTTTTATAGCTATTAGATCAATATTCAATTTCTAAAGCATTATTTTGATTTGGGAAATTAATGTTGGAAGTTAATTAAATCAAAATAACATTATGTTGAAATATTTCATCCTTTTATGTATGTTAGGAACACAATAAATATTAAAGGGAATGAAATAATATATTCACAATTAAAGTGAAATCAACATGAAATACACTTTAAGAACACTTAAGTGATGGTATGTGACTTTATAAATGATTTTTGAACACTTTAATACACCAAGAGGCTTCTACGAGAACATTAGGTACTTGTTTGATGACTTAAATGACCCTAAAATGGGATTTTAGAACAAAATGCATAATATGTCCTTGGGAGAGGATTTGGGAATAAAAGTACCAATTTATGAGTTTTGGGGACAAAAGTTATATTTTTGAATCACTTAAGTGCATGGGTGTCCTCTAAATGCATTTTTAGAACAAAATTGTATAATTTAAAGTTTTGGAACAAAAGTACCTTAGAAATTATTGAAAACATGCAAGAATAACTCAATAAGTGCATGATATGGGATTCTATTATACTATAGGAACTAAAAATTACAAGATGCAATTTTTATAGAAGGAAGAAATCTATACAAGTAAAAGGAAAGCTATAAGGCATAAACAAAGATGTGAAATTTGAAAAAAGGTATACATTTAAGGCCAACACAAAGATAATATAATAATACAATGTTTTTCCATCGTATTTAATCACGAGAAGGGAATTTATACTTTCGATTTTTTTTAAAAATGAGTATAAAAATTTATCATGATAACACTACCCATAGGGAAATGGACAAGCTGAGGCTACTAATAAGACCATGATTAGGATTATGTAAAAAAAATTCAATGCATGGAATTGAATGGAATAATGAAATTATCTATGTCCTCTAGGCTTAACAAAATAGTGTTCACACACCTAAAAATTTTACCCCTTTCTCTACATGGTATAATTCATTATCCCACTCAAAATAGAAATTTCCTCACTATGGGTGTAATGCAAAGTTTTTATTAAGGAAAATAATTATCATGAAAATTAGTTTCATGAACTCTAACTACTTGATTCTAGGTGGGTCCAAGTGTTTTTTTATAATAGGTAAAACAGGGTTGAGGGGGCCTACCCCTTATAAGTTAGAGCTCCAAAAAGAGCAGATAAGACATTACATAACATAAAAAATATACATATATATCAACTATTACATCTGAGCTCCTCCATGAGCATATAAACCGGTTTAAAAAACAACAAAAAAGAGTAATAACAGTAATGATTAGACCAAATACTAACTAACAACAAAGTAAAATAAAAAAATAATATAATAACAATCACCCAAATAAACATCACTTTTTGGCCTTTTCTAGACCATCTAACACAAAACATTGATATAATAAGTTCATCACCTAGACAAACATCACTTTTTGGCCTTTTCCAGACCATCTAACACTTTCACCCATTCCTTTGACAGAGACTCAATATTGACACCCAATGAAGCCAGTCACATCCAATAACATCCCCTTTCCTTTTCTTTGGATTTCCATGTTCATCCACTAGCTTGTAAGCATTGGCCAACTGGACAAAGGCTTGGAGATGTTGCAGAGTGGATTTCACAGTAACAACACTCCATTCCATATAGCTATGTAAAATATCTCTAATGTGATCCACCTCATTAGAGAGGTTGCTACAGTTGGATTTCATGATTTCAAGCTCACCCCCATTACTAATTTTTGCCACATATTCAACCTACATTTTCATTTTGTATCAGTCATTAAAGAGGAACTAAACAGAACTATTTTTTATCCTCGTGTTTCCCTTCAATTGTTTAATATCCTTCACCATCTTGGTAAGATGATTATCCCCTTTCTCAGGACCCACTTGACCTAACGCTTCAATCTACTACTCCAATTGGGAATTCACAGGAACCTGATTCCCTAAATGCTTGATTCTCCTTTGGTTTTGACAGATAAACTAGGAAAATTCTTTGACTTTAGCTCTTTGAGATTCTGAGTGGAATCAATTTCCACTACATCCTTTTCATCCTCCTGAAGCATCTCCTTCCCAAGACTCTGATTCTTCACTAGAATCCTCCTCCTCCGATTCCAAGTCTTCTTCCTCAGCATAACCCTCAAGGGATTTAGTGAGGGAACTTGTTTTATCAATGAAGAGTAGCTCTTTTAACTAGGGAAATAATAAAACCTTGGTGAAGGGGGACAACAACTCTGTTGTTTTTAAACTAGGTGATCGAAGCACTTAGAGAGTGAAACAAGAAATACGGGAAGCTGAAACTATGGCCATGTCAAAAATAATTAAGCATAGGAAAATGGTAGGCATAGATACACTTGTGACAACCTTCTAGGGTAAGAAACTAAATAAGGGTTAAAGCCACATCGTCAAAAGGCTTGGGTAAAGTAGAGTGAAGAAAACTGGAAAAAATGAGTGGTAAGTTTTTCATTACCTTGCAAGAACAACTTCAAATCATCTCGTAGCTTCCTTTTTAGGCTTGTAAACCTCCCTTCTAGTAGCAGGTAAACCCATTAATTTAGCAAAAGACTCCATAGTAATCTCAATGTGCACACCTTTCAGGTCCACAACTACCCCTTTTCTGGTCATCTTCCAAGCTTTGACAAAGTCCTTACTCATATTTTCATAATGACCTTCAAATATTTTGAGAAAAGGAGAGAAACCCTTTCTCTCAAACACTTCCATGGCTTCAGGATTAACCCCATCCAAGTCATATGGCTCAGTTCTCACAAGATCACCCCCATTTGATAATATGAGCACCAGTTCACAGAAAATCCCAAATTCAGATTACTTAGAATGAAATGAACAATCCCAACAATGCCGATGTTACAAGCACGAAGGAAATAATGACTTGAAGGTAACACGAGCGTATCCAAGCCCAAAGCTTCACATAATCCCAACTTAAATTCACACGAGTCTTACAACTCTTATACATTATTTCCCTGTCATACCATGACCTATCATTATTACCCAATGGTGATGTGTCCATGTTGATCTTTTAGAGGTGTGCTCACACCTTAGTATCTATAGCTTCTTCATTATTGATTAATGTCATATTGTGATAATTAACCCCCTTATTGGAAAAATAATTAGCAACACTATTTTCCTCTCTCTATATATATGTTTAAAGGTAATTTCTTCAAACAAGTTAGATATTTCCTTTATACTAGTTATAGAGTTTTGGATAGATGTAGAAGTAGTACCTTTACCAGTAATATTATTAATAATGTTTAGTGAGTATCCTTCCACTTCCAATAAAAAATTTATGTTGAAAGGCTATAGAGACACCCCAATAAGTAAGCAACCACTTCAACAACATGATTCGATTGAATTCCAAGATTACAATGATACCCAAGAATGAATCTTCCTTCAAAATCATGGAAGACCCCTCCACAACCAGATTTTCTAGGGTTTCCTTTGGAGGCACCATCAAATTTAGATTTATCTAGTCCTTGCTAGGTTTCACCCAACCTTGAAGCCTAGGATTATGTATAGGAAGGTTAGTTTGAGTAGGACTTAAACCCCAATTCTTAGATAATTTACTCTCACTTTGAAGAATTGTTTTCTTATGTGGGGATATGGTAGAGAAGTTTGCATTGATAACATTAAAACAATGAGTCCCAACTTTCTTTTCTGATTCCTTCTTCCCTTTAAAAATCCACCTATTTCTCTCTTTCCAAATTTCCCAAGCCAGGTGCATTATAGAAAGGGTCCAAAGATGTTTGAGTCCTTGACTCCTAAAAGGGCTAAACCATTGGGACCACAATTGTTTAATGGAGCATGGGAAAATCCACTTGATTTCAAATAGGTTAAGAAGGGTGTTTCTAACCGATACCAAAAAGGAAAATGGAGGAATAGATGTAAAGAGTCTTTAGTATCTTTTTCACATAGAACACACCTATTCACCATATGAAAATTTCTCTTATTAAGATTGCCCACAGTAAGGATTTTATCATGGAGAACCAACCACTAGAACATATTGATCTTGGGAGTAACTTATTTGACCCACACACTTTCCCATTTGAAGCTGTCAAGATCAACTTCCTCTAAGAAAAAGGCATTGTAGGCACTTCTAACCGAGAATATTCCACTATCCTCCCTAGACCAATATAAGCTATCATCTTCTAAAATCTCTTTATTAACAATAAATCCTCTTAATTTGTTGTTAATAGAATTGATCTCATTACTATTATGTCCAACCAAATCTATTATTTTCCATTGACCCAGAGGGTCCTCAAAATTGAAGTAATCTCTGACCTTAGTCCCATATTTAACCACAACATCCTTATAGATGTTAGGATAGGTTACCTTAAGAGGTTTTTCACCTAACCATTTGTCTTCCTAGAAATTAACCACTCTCCCATTGCCAATCATCCATTTTCTTCCCTCATAAACAATGTATTTATCCCAATTTATAGATTTCCAAAAATTTGAACCATTAAAGTCAACATTGCTAAAGCACCATTCATTAGCTAGAAGATTTGTCCAGTATTTCTATCTTATGATGGAAGTCCACACATTGTCTTCCTTAACCAATCTCCAAATAATTTTTGACAACATAGCTTTATTCATTTTAGCCCAGTCTCTAATACCAAGACCCCCATTTTCTTTGGCTTACAAACCTTTTCCCATGCAAGGAGAGGAATTTTGTCTTTTTGTTCGAACCACTCCAAAGAAATATTTTTTGGATACTCTCCAATTTATTAGCAATAGTGGAAGGTAATCTATAAATAGACATAGAGTATACATAGGAAAATTTTGAATTGAGCATTTGAGAAGGACTACTTTACCTGCTTGGGATAATAGTGAGCCTTTCCATCCTTCCAATTTCTTAAGAAATCTATCTATCAAAAAATTCCATTTAGCAATATTTGGTTTTTCAGTTTCAATAATCATTCCCAAATACCTAGTAGGGAATGTTTTAATCTCATAACCAAGAATACCAGCTATTTTGACACATCTTCTTTTAGGGGTATTGATAAAAATACTGAAATTTTACCAAAATTGATCATTTGGTCAGAAGATTCCTCATAATCAACCATCATCTATTTAAACTCTATAGCCTCCGAACAATAGCCTCTCCAACCAACATTGTGTCATCAAAAAATTTGGTGAACAACATTGTCACTATTAACAACAAGTGAGATGCCTTTAATTCTTCCTTCAAAATTAGCCTTATTGAGAGCTCTATTGAGAGTTTCAACCATGATTATAAATAGAAAAGGAGAGATAGGGTCTCCTTGTCTTAATCCTCTAGAACTATTGAAAAAACCACATGGAGTCCCATTGATCAAAACATAAAATTTTGCTATGGAAATACATGTCAGTATCAAAATCCTAAAGTCTTCATCAAATCCAAACCTAGTTAAGACATTAAGAAGAAAGGACCAAGAGACATGGTCATAGGCTTTCTCCATATCAAGCTTAATAAACATAGCTTCCTTTTTGTTTTGCTTGGTAGTATGAAGAGTCTCTTGAATAGTAATACCATCTTGGATCTATCTTCCCATCACAAACCCCCTGCTGATCAGAGATAATGGAAGGAAAAATAAGTTGAATTCTTAAAGCTAGAATTTTAGAACACATTTTGTAAATATAGTTACATAGGATGATAGGTCTAAAATTCCTAAAATCAAGTAGGATTGTGATTTTTAGGGACTAAAGCAAGGAAAGTGTTGTTTAATTCATGGAGCATATTTTTGTTCTTAAATAGCTTTGCAAGTATCATCCTTAATAATATCCCAAAAGTTTTTAAAAAATGGCCAAAATCCATCAGGTCCTGGAGCTTTGTCAGGGCTCATAGTTTTCAGCATAAATTCAATTTCTTCCATTGTAGGAATCTTTGTGAACATTCTATTATCAGTCTCATCTACCAGTCAAGGAATGCAATCTAGAAAGTAACCTTCCTTATTTTTGTTAGATGAATTAGCTATAGAAAGGAGTCTACTTGAAAAAGTAGGTGGCACCATTTTAAATATTCTTAGTATCAATAAATATCTCTCTATCTTCCCATATAAAACTCATAATTATAATTATGCTTCTCCTTTTAAGGGTTCAAATGTGGAAGAATTTTGTGTTTTTTCACCTTATTTGAACCATTGCACCATGGATTTCTATCTCCAAAAAGTATCCTCTTTTAGAAGGATGTTATGGTAGTCAGCCAATAATTCTCTCTCTTTAAGTTGACCTTCCTGAATACTGTCATTATTAAGAGTTTCCAAAGATGCCTGAAGGGAAGATAACTCATTTTCCAGAGACTTCTTTTTCTCAAAAATTTTACCAAATCTTTTTTATTCCATCCTTTCAAATTATTCTTAACATGAGCAAGTTTCTTAGTAATTCTAAACATAGCAGTTCCTTTGATTTTCACATTCCACCATTCTTTCATAAGATCAAAAATTTCCTCATTTTGTAACCACATCTTCTCAAACCTAAAAGGAGTTCTCCTCCTCTCTTTATCTTTGATTCGAAAAGAAGTGAATTGTGGTCTAAACCAATCCTAGGAAGATAAAGGAGACAAGAATCTTTATTTAGCCAACCCTAGGAAGTCGAGTCTGTCTAGTTTGACTTTAATCAAATGATCAACTTTTCTCCTATTAGACCAAGTAAATCTGCTTCCCCTTCAACTCAATATCCATGAGGTTATTTTGTATGATAAAATCTTGGAGATCTTCCATACTCTCAGTTAAATCAATGTTACCACCATTTTTTCCAAGTAAGTCACAAGTTGGTGGACCAAAAAGGGGTCATAAGTGGATGCCATATTGCAAAAAATAGTAAAATCTCAACTTGTAGGGATTATTAGCAATATGCGCACTCAAAATTAGAAAAACAAATATAAATATGGATTGTAGCATCAAGAATTTAGTTTCTAAAATATTAATTTTTTTAAAAAATGGACAAGTTTAGCTATATTAAACACTCAAAATGATATGACTTGGTTTTTTTTTAAAAACCTATAATATTGTAGTTTGTTTTCCCACGATTTGGATGACCAAATCTTGTTTTTTTTCTTTGGTGAAAATTTAAATGTTTTTGTCTATCCTAGGATGGATTTTATTTTGTATTTTTAAGGCAATAGTTTTTGTATGAATTTTTCCATGAAAGTGGTTTGAAATTTTTTAGAAAACGAAGGACTTTCCATTTGTACTCCATAACTATATCAAAAATATCAAAATCAAATACTTTTTTTAATGTGTATATAATTTTTCCATGCTTTGGATGGTATAGGTTTTATCACATTTTGATAAGTCAAAAAAGTTACAGTCTTAAACGTAGAAATGAACATTCATGGGAAAAATGTCTTAAAGACCTACTGTTAGTAAAAAATTATAAAATGATATTTATCTTATTTTATTCACTTTAAAATCAATATTTCTACGAAGCTAACAGTCTCCCCTATATGATGGTACCATTTTTGTGATATGTTTTCAATTTTTCAACATGGTTCAAGTCCGCGGAAGAGAAAATTTGAAGTTTTTGACCTTTTACACGCCATAATGACCTCCCATAGCTCTGGTTGGGGAAAAAAATATTTCTCAAGCCTTAAGGGTTGGATTTGATGATACAGATAGAACAACGATCCGTGCTTTATAAACCATGATTGTGATGTTTAATATTAGAACCACGATTGTGCTCTATAAACCATGATTGTGGTTTATAAAGCATGATCACGGTTATTAAATCATATTTACATGTATCCCAACGTTCCAACTACCATGTGTTTTTTACTATTTGTCCTTACTTTACAAATTACTACAAAATATTGTTGCTTTCTACACATTTTCTTATCACCGAAAGCAAAACATCACCGAAGACAAGAAATAAACTAAATAATTAAAAAAACACCACATGAATTATTGGAAAAAATATTTCAAAATGTTGAGTGAATGTGGGATCTTCGTGAATTAAGAAGAGGTTCATCTTCAACCCCTACTATTGTAAGCAATGAGGAACTAGATAATGTTTCTCTTGTCGAATGTTGAAGATGAATTAAATACTCGTGATGAAGATTTTATTATTGTTAATTTTGTAGAATAATTAAATACTTGTGATGTAGCTAATGTTTAAATTGAAGAAGATAGTGATAATGTAAATCAAAAATTCAGAGTTGAAAGTCTTCAGAGAAAGAAATATTTGACAAAAACACCTCTTAAGATTTTACATAAGAGACCTAATTATTTTATTGAAATTTATGAGAACATTTTGAAACCAATGTCTGACAAACTTTCTGAATGAAAAAATCAGAAGAAAAGCCACTAAATTTGGGATAATTATTTTGAAATTTTAAATGATTCCCAAAGATGTCAGTTGTTGGTTAGTTTGATGAAATTGAATAAAATGAGATCTACATTAAACACCTTAGGATTGACAACATCTAATATATGTGGTCAAACCTCTACAATTTTTGAAAACCTTCATGATGCATATCACATTGTTGGTGTCAAGAGATGCACAAGGGATAGTAATATTGTGCATCGTGTACTTACTACTAGTGTTGTAAGTGAATAAAAAACAACATTTGATTACACAAACCATTCGAATGTTGAAAGTTAATCAAAAACTCTATCAAAGAAATTGAAAGGCTAATATCCTTCAATCACTCAATCACATTGATTTTTGGAATTTTTCTACTAGAGCAACACATAAGGACAACAATATATTTGATGCTATAAGAGAAGTTATTCAATTTTGGCATGATAATACTAGAGTTTCACCTAATACAAGAGATTTTGTAAAATAAGATTTGGTTCTACTAATCACCAAACACATCCAAAGCATTTCTTAGATATGACACAAACTCATTTTTTTCATAAGTTTGAACAAAAGCATCTAGAAATTAAAATTAGTCAACATTTTTTTGAAATGTTGAAACCATTCTATGTGAAAATCAACCATGCTCACACCACTTATTGTTGTAGGCAACATGTTGAATTTACGATGCATTATGCTAATTTTTTACATATTCATTTTGATTTTAATTATAAAACTATGTTATCAAAATGTGGTGTTCAAGTTCCACCAATATCTTCTAGGGATTTCATTCCTACGATATTTTTTGAAAGAGAAGTTGGAAAAAAAATTACAGTTAGAATTGTTTAGATGGAAGATGTGGTACGTGTGGCGGATTACCTAAATTAAAAAGTTACATCCATGATAAAATTGGAGGTGCTATAGGAAATAATTTAGTTGATTTTGATAAATATAAATAAGTACCATACTAGTTGAAATATGGAAAGGAGTCTAAATGGTGTGAGCTAGTTATAGAACATATGCCTATTTTTCAGTTTGTGAGAAAATTTAAGGATGAAATTGTTTATGAGTATGTTAAGAATACACCACGAGGTCTTGATGGTTAGATGAAGAGTTCAAGATATGAAAGGACACATTTCCTATTGGTAATATTGTTTCAGTATTAGCCTTCCCAAGGTTGATTTTGCAAAGAATTAAACATTACAACCACAAATTGAGGTTCATCGTAATATTACAACTCGGTATAGGTTACCATTTTTATGTACATAACATTTATACATTCTCCTAACAATACAACGAATGATCAAATTTTCTTAAGAGAGTACCACTTTTATATCAATGATGATCGTACTCATTCTATTGAAATTTTTCAAGGGTGTTTCTAGTTATTTTATGGAAACTTGTCGATAGGGACATCTTCTTTAATCAACATTATATATGGTCAAATAATTACACATCTCAATTTAAGAATATAAAAATACTTTATTGGATGAGAAGGATGCACATCAAGATGGGTGTGCAACATATTTGAAGTTTATTTGAAGGTGGACATGGAAAAGGAGAGCATGACGGTGCGGGGCATGTGTTAAAAGAAATATTGCAAGAGAAGAGTTGAAGTAAAAATATGGTGCTGAATTCAAAGATGGAAAAAGCATATTGGAGTGGTGTATTGAAAACATGGCTTGAGGTTATAAAAAAATTTCACATTTCATGATATTTTTGGTTGATATAGGAACAAAAAATTCTAACTATGAGGATTGTATCACACTCACGGGGGTCCAGTGATATGCACTCATTTTATAGCTCATACACTACTTTGTGGCCCACATGGACAAGAAATTTGGCATGTTTTTGTGCATATTGTATCTTATTTGTCATTGTTGAGTGTGATTCACAAGAATGGGTAGATGGATGGATTTGTAGACCTCTAACTTTGATTCCCGTTTTCAACCTCCACATGCATTATGACTTATTTTTCCGAGATGAAGTTGCAACATCCAAGGACTTTGATGAAATTTTGATTTTGGTGCGATAAGGTAAATGGTTATTTACAATTTTTGTATTGAGTTATGTCCATTGAAATTAATATGTAATTTAAATTTGAGTTGAAACCTTTGTTTTTTTGTAGGACATGTGTTTGCAGTTATTGCGATAGAAGATAATGAAGAAGGAACAAACACTTTTTTATGTCATTACATCAAGGAAAGAAAGAAGTTGAATTTTCCTATTATAGATGGTGAAGATATTGAGTGCCCTACAAGGTTAGTGGTAGTTATTGGAACTTGGATTCGATGGTATCCATTAAAAAAATCCTCTGTTTGGGTGTTTGAAGACTTTGAGACACATAAGAAAATACTCTTATATTCGCATCTAGTTCTAGAGAAAAATATTCAACTATATAGATATCAAGGAAGGCCTAATAACAATATTCTTTTGAACGTTCAAGAGTAAGATCATGAAGAAATCTTGTTAAGCTATTTAGAGTAGATTCTATCTTGATGGTTCATTGGAATGAATTTACATGCTCATGTCCGATATATATAATTTCTTTGAAGTGTTTGAATTTTTCAAATAGATGTATTTTGTATATATCTATTATAGTTTTGATTTAACTTAAATTTCTTAGACTTTAACACTTTTATGTAGGTATAAGGGGGTGCGTCTCCATGCTCATAGAGCGACCGCCTCCCCCAGGATGGGTAGACCCCATCCAAGCAGGGTAGTGCACGAGGCGCTATCCAGGGAGCCAGAGGGACTCCGGCCGAGGCAAACGGTTGGCCAGGCATGGGTTGGGGTTGACGACCTCACATGCATGTGCTACAGAAGATCTGGGTGAGTTGGGTGAGTTAAGCACGTAGGCAAAAATGGGTGACCTCCGCGAAGTTCCCGATGGTGCACCAATGTAACTCTTGCGGGTGAGTTAAGTGCGTAGGCATAAAATGGGTGACCTCCCGGAAGTTCCCGGTGGCGCACCAATGCAACTCTTGAGGGCTATGGAGTGAGTAAGAGTTGTGCATGGGGGATTTGAAAGGACCATGTTGTGAGCCCAAGGATGTCTCAGAATCAAGGTTTAGCCGAGGCGGGTTGGTGAGCAAAGTTGGTTGCACTTAGGAACAGTGCAGGGTGTCTTGGAGCGAAGAACATACCCAATGTACGTGGAGCGAGTTGGGAAACTCATGTGGGTGATGCAGAGGCAGAGCGGGAGTTGGTTTGAAGCATGAAGACCTTATACGATAGAGGCCTTGCGTTGAGAGTGCAGCGCATGCCTAAAGAGCTAGATGAGCATGGCAGACAATAAGACCAACGGGGTGAACTCACAACCCCACCAAGTGGCATGTGGAACACTTGGTGCCTGGACATTAAGAGGATGGGGTGTTCAGCAGACCTTGGAGATATACTCTACCCTTACGGAGTATGTCCATGCAGAGATGTGCATCGTGGATCAGCAGTGGGACTCCAGTGTTAAGTGACAGTGGACTTGGGGAGACCTTTAAGGTGGCAACGTCCTTAGAAGTAGAGTTCATGTGGGAAACAGCCAAGAGGCGTGATGGAGTGAGACTAGGATCCAAAGGTCGAAATGGAGGAGAAGTAACTTGGATGTGAGTGAGCCAAGTGTGGCGAGCTCCTCAACCTTGCAGAGGTTAAAACAATGTAGATGAGTTGAGTGCTCACATAGATGTATCGAGGCGCGGCGGGCGTGGATGTAGAGTGGGTGCGAAGCGGAGGCGAGACTCGGGAAGTGGACGGAGGATGATTCACTTTCGGTGATGCGCGACATGGTGGGCTGAGTCAAGGACATCATGGATATCTTTACAGAGTGTGGTGAGCTAACAACGAAGGAAGAGACTTAGGAAGTCAATGCGGTGCGGATGCGAAGGGTGTCTCGAAGAGTAGGCATGTCGATGTCAGTGGCCATGACATCGGGCGATATCGAGAGGTTGGATTGAGCCAGGGAAGAAGAGTACCTCACCCGCATGTGATGCGGTCTACAAAGATGGCGAGCTTGCGGTGCTCCCCGTAGGGATCTTTGGTGGTGTGGACTTGGTTGATAAAGCAGATTAGCGAGTCGGGTGAGTAGAGGTTCACACAGGGAAGGACTCACGAGAGGACTTCCCTGTCGGTGCACATGTAGGTGACTAGCGTAACAACTCAGGCAGACTCATGGATGGATGACAGATAGGGGCATGCGATGTTCCTCAGTGGCCTTGTGCGAAACAGATTGGGTGTTCGGCAGGTGAGCCGGCTAGTGGCATAGAGTGGGTCGATGATGAGTCTTGGAGGCGTGAGTTGTGCATTCCCTCAAGTGGACTAAGAAGGCATATTAAGAGCTCTCGGCGGTTGTATGGGCAGCCGTGGTATTCGGCGAGTGGTCTTCTGGAGCAGTTGTATGGGTAGCTGTGAAGGGTGTTGGAAGGGTTCACTTGTGCATAGTTGGAGATGCAGTTGGGAATGGGTGGTGGATGAAAATGGAGAAAGGTGTAGTCTGGGACTACTAGAGTAGCTTGATCCTCTAAGGCGAGTGAAAAAAGTAGTGTCTCAGTGCCGCACGTTGGCTAGTGAAATCCGCTGCATAGCTAGCCCCGTGACAGCTGGTATCAGAGCTTGTGAGTTAATGTTGTACCTGATACAGCAGTGACAACTGGTGTCAGTGCATTTGAAGTGATGCTCTCTTTGGTACCTAGAGCACAATGAGCATCGGTGCTGGAGTTGGGAACAGAGTGTAAACCAACGTGAGTAGTTGGTGAAAGAGCTCTCAACTTCAGGTGCGTGTGGGATGTTGATTGAAGAACAAGGTGGCAGACTAGGGAGCCAACACAATCAACATCGTTGGTGATCGGATGGGCGGGACACCAACACGGTTGGGCGGAGCAGAAGTAGACTGGTGTGTGCTTGTGAAGCGGTGTCAGATTGAAGTGCCCAACCTAATGTGCGGCTGAGCAGAGTCGTGCATGTTTGCGGGAGTTGGTTGTTGGATGAATCGGATCAGGAGTTGAGTCTTGTGAAGATTGGCAATCAACGGTGTTGGCGATCGGAAGGCGGGACACCAACACAACTGGATCAAGTGGAGCAGTGTTGTTCCAGTTAAGAAGAAGACTGGTGTGGGCCTGGGCAGCATCAGATCAGAGTGATCCAGCGGAGTATCAGGGCTAAGTTGAGCCTTATTGATGTCACAGTGGAATGAATGAAAGACAGTGAACTTTCTCAGCTGTAGACCAGAGGGTTGATGAGGAAGGAGTCATGTAGTTGCGGAGGTGGTCGGCATGGCATTCAGTGATCAGGGTGTTGTAGACCCATGCAGGTGTCAAGAGTTGGCGCTTGTGCAATGCAAGTAAGCCAGTGCAGGTTGCTAGAGACTTTGTGGGAGAAGAAGGCCAGTGGTTGAACAGATCTCAGTTGTAGAGGAGGTGATAGAGATGCATGCGGTGTGGGTCAGGGTAAAGTCAGCGAGGTGGGCGGTTCATGTGGAGGATGGTGCGGAACTTACTCCCTAGCGATTACAGGTGAAGGGTTAACACTTGGTAGAGTTCAAGTGCGGGCAAAGCAACTTGAAAAATAGGTAGGTGTGTAAGCCTTGAGTAAGCGCGATGACTCCCCAGAAGTTGTTGACGGGACTTATACATTGTGGATGGCTGAAATGTAGTGTTTGTGATGTGATATCATGTTGATACTCGAACCATGAAGTGGGAGTTGGTTGTTGGACGAATTGGATCAGGAGTAGAGTCTTGTAAAGATTGGAAATCAATGGTGTTGGCGATCGGAAGGTGGGACACCAACACAACTGGATCAAGTGGAGCATTGTTGTTCCGTAAGTAAGAAGCGAGCCGGTAGTGCGTGCTAAAGGGCGGCATCATATCGAGTGATCCAAATGAGTATCAGGGCTAAGTTGAGACTTATTGATGTCACAGTGGAAATGAATGAAGATAGTGAACTTTCTCAGTTGTAGACCAGAGGGTTGATGAGGAAGGAGTCATGTAGTTGCGACAGTGGTCGGCATGGCATTCGGTGATAAGGGTATTTTAGACCCATGCAGGTGTCAAGAGTTGGCGCTTGTGCAATGCAAGTAAGCCAGTGCAGGTTGCTAGAGACTTTGTGGGAGAAGAAGGCCAGTGTTGAACAGATCTCAGATGTAGAGGAGGTGACAGGGATGCATACAGTGTGGGCTGGGTAAAGTCACTGAGGTGGGCAGTTCATGTGGAGGCTGGTGCAGAACTTACTCCTAGCAGTTTTGGGTGAAGGGATAACACTTGGTAGAGTTCAGGTGTAGAGGTAGAGTAACTCGAAAACTTGGTAGGTGCGAAAGCACTGAGTAGCTACGACGACTCCCCAGAAGTTGTTGACAGAACTTGTACATTGTGGATGGCTGAAATGCAGTATCTGTGTGTGATATCAAGTTGATACTCGAGCCATGAAGTGGAAAAAGTGGCTCTCCTTGGCGAATTGGTGTGGAGATTTTGTGAAACCTCGAAATTTTAGGTTGGCAACAGTGTGGTGGCTACATTACAGGTGAAGTAAGCATTGCGTGTTCGGAAGTCTTTGGTTGGTGAAAGCGGTGGTTAGTAGATCAGTCAGGTTGCAGTGAAATGAGGAATTCCTAGTGAAGAGTTTGCCAGAAGATCAGCATCAGAGTCACAGTGGTGGTATGGTGTTGGTAGAAGTGCTGAACAAGGGCAGCATTTGCGGTGAAGTAGCCCCCAAATCAGGTGGAGAATATCATGTGTTGCGTGTGGAAGCGTGGTGTGACCAGTTTCAGAATCAGTGAAACCTTGCAGTGGTTCGTCAATCGGCATGGAGGTTGGCGGTTCTCCAGTTTATGCAGTGAATGTTGTGCAAGAAGGGCTCAGAGCTTGGCAGGGCAGCTTGTACATCATGCAGAATTCCTAAGAGGTTGTGGGAATTGCAGAAGGGGTATCCCATCAGGCATTGTGTTGGATGTTTGGTGAAGTGTAGTTTCAGTGGAAGGGAGCTACAGCGACAGAAGTGTTGAGTGATTTGGCACTTTTTGTCCCGAGCACAGGGAGTTAGCACAGCGAGATGTTGAAGAGACTGAGTTGTGTTATGTCAGCAGTGACCGAAGTGTTCCGTGTGTATTTGCATGTGAGTAGTGCATTTACATTTTGTCCAAGTGTTGCGAACACTTGCATCCTTTGCGCAGGCTTGCGAAGTCTAGCATCGGCGCCGTGGGCGTCGCCACTTTAAGTGGGGGAGAATATAAGGGGTGCGTCTCCATGCTCATAGAGCGACCGCCTCCCCCAGGATGGGCAGACCCCATCCGCGTAGGGTAGTGCACGAGGCACTATCTAGGAGCCGAGGAGGACTCCTGGCCGAGGCATGGGTTGGGGTTGACGACCTCACATGCATGTGCCTACAGAAGATCTGGGCGAGTTGGGTGAGTTAAGCGCGTAGGCTGAAAATGGGTGACCTCCCGGGAAGTTCCCGGTGGCGCACCAATGTAACTCTTGTGGGCGAGTTAAGCGCGTAGGCAGAAAATGGGTGACCTCCTGGGAAGTTCCCGGTGGCGCACCAATGCAACTCTTGAGGGCTATGGAGTGAGTAAGAGTTGTGCATGGGGAATTGAAAGGACCATGCTATGAGCCCAAGGATGTCTCAGAATCAAGGTTTAGCCGAGGTGGGTTGGTGAGCAAAGTTGGTTGCACTTAGGAACAGTGCAGGGTGTCTTGGAGCGAAGAACATACCCAATGTACGCGGAGCGAGTTGGGCAACTCATGTGGGCGATGCAGAGGCAGAGCGGGAGTTGGTTTGAAGCATGAAGACCTTGTACGATAGAGGCCTTGCGTTGAGAGTGCAGCGCACGCCTAAAGAGCCAGATGAGCATGGCAGACAATACAGACCAACAGGGGAACTCACAACCCCACCAAGTGGAGTGTGGAACACTTGGTGCACTGGACATTCAGAGGATGGGGTGTTCAGCAGACCTTGGAGATATACTCTACCCTTGCGGAGTATGTCCATGCAGAGATGTGCATCGTGGATCAGCAGTGGGACTCCAGTGTTAAGTGACAGTGGACTTGGGGAGACCTTTGAGGTGGCAACATCCTTAGAAGTAGAGTTCATGTGGGAAACAACCAAGAGGCATGATGGAGTGAGACTGGGATTCGGAGGTCGAAACGGAGGAGAAGTAACTCGGACGTGAGCGAGCCAAGTGTGGCGAGCTCCTCAACCTTGCAGAGGTTAAAACAACGCAGATGAGTTGAGTGCTCACATAGATGTATCGAGAGGTGTAGCGGAAGCGTGGATGCGGAGTGGGTGCAGAAGCAGTGGCTGAGACTCATGAAGTGGATAGAGGATGGTTCACATGGTGATGCGTGACATGGTGGGTTGAGTCAAGGACATCATGGATACAGTTGCAGTGTGGTGAGCTGACAACGAAGGCAGAAGACTTGAGAAGTCAATGCGGTCTGATGCAGATGGGTGTCTCGAAGAGTAGGCACGCCGATGTCAGTGGCCATGGCATCGGGGCGAGATCAGAGGTTGGATCGAGTGAGGAAGAAGAGTACCTCACCTGCATGTGATGTGGTCTACAAAGATGGTGAGCTTGCAGTGCTCCCCACAGGGATCTTTGGTGGTGTGGAATTGGTTGTGAGTAGTCGGCGGGTCGGGGGGTGAGTAGAGGCTCACACCCGGGAAGGACTCACGAGGAGGACTTCCCCCATTGGTGCATGCGTAGGTGACTAGCATGGCAACTCAGGCAGACTCATGGATGGATGACAGATAGGGGCATGTGATGTTCCTCAGTGGCCTTGTGTAGAACAGTTGGGTGTTCGACAGTGAGCCAGCCAGCGGCCTAGAGCTGGGTCAGTGATGAGTCTTGGAGGCGTGAGTTGTGCATTCCCTCAAGTGGACTAAGAAGGCATATTAAGAGCTCTCGGTGGTTATATGGGTAGCCGTGGTATTTGGTGAGTGGTCTTCCTGAGCGGTTCTAAGGGTAGCTATGAAGGGTGTTGGAAGGGTTCACTTATGCATAGTTGGTGATGTAGTTAGGGAATGGGTGGTGGAAGAAAATGGAGAAAGGCGTAGTCTGGGACTACTAGAGTAGCTTTATCCTCTAAGGTGAGCGAAAAAAGTAGTGTCTCGGTGCCGCATTGGGCTAGTGAAATCCGTTGCATAGCTAGCCCCGTGTGATGAGGTTATTGGTACCATAAAAGATTCAACCTTCATGACTTGATGGTTCATTGGAATGAATTTAGACATGTTCATCCTGGTATTTATAATTTCTTAAAAGTGTTTGAATTTGTCAACTAGATCATTCAAGTGTAGATATTTTATTAAATTTGTGTATTTTGTATATATCTAGTATATGGTTTTGATTTGACTTAAATTTCTTTAACTAACACTTTTATGCATGTTAGTGGTGCTAGAAAATCTTCCACCTTCATGTGGTTGGCACTATTAGTAGATAATTTTATATTCTTGAAGCTAAGAGAATATTTCATTTTTACAAGAAAAGATAAGCAACTAACAACAGTTTATGTACCTAAGGAGGGGGTTCTTGGCTTTGGAGGAGGTAGCCCAAAAGCACCGGGAGCATAGGGAACCAAAAATATTCCTCCCTAAGTGTTTAC
Source organism: Taxus wallichiana var. yunnanensis (assembly GCA_018340775.1). NCBI lineage: Eukaryota > Viridiplantae > Streptophyta > Pinopsida > Cupressales > Taxaceae > Taxus > Taxus wallichiana. The sequence goes on along the minus strand of CM031237.1, from coordinate 550,556,951 downwards.
AAGGCCATCCATATGTGTTTACATAGTTGGTTCAGTGCCACGACCCACCATTTGCAAAATATAGCATTTGACAACCTTACACTAGCTCAAAATGCACTATTTCACACGTTTACAAACAATAGGGAAGTGAGAGAACCAATTTTTGATGGAAAAAAATGAGATAGGATATTGTAGAGGATCCATACACCGAGGTGTAGGATCAAACGAGACATCTCTAGGTGCCACAAAGACGGAGTAATCACCCATCAGAGTTGAACAATTTTTTGGTCTCAAGGCTCTTAAGGGACTACGCCTAAAATAAGTACTACGAAATAACGACACTTTCATGTTCCAAAATGATGCATCCTCTAGAATTTTCCTATACACTTGGACATGTTGGCATAGTCGATTCGATTGCCACGACCCACTTGTTTGCAAAATATAACGTTTGTGACCTTACAATCGGCTTAAACTACACTATTTCACGCATTTACAAACAATGGGGAAGTGAGAGCACCGATAGGAGATAGAAATAACTAAGAAATAATATTTTATAGGGTCCCTACACCAAGGTGTACGATATGACAAGATGTCTCTAGGTGCCACAGAGATTGAGTAATCACCCATCAAAGTTGAAATGGTTTTTAGTCTCAAGTGCTTTTAAGAGATGACACCCAAATGAAGTATCCTGAGAGGAAACGACATTTTCATCGCACACCAAATGACACCTCCTATAATTTACCTTTCCATTTAGATGTATTGGCATATTTGGGTTGGTGTCATGACCCACCGTTTGTAAAATATAGAGTTTGACAACCTTACACTGGCTCAAACTGCACTATTTCATGCGTTTACAAATAATAGGGCAGCAAGAGCACCGATTGGATAAGGAAAACACTGAGACAGATTATTGTATAGGGTTCCTACACCAAGCTGTAGGATCCAACAATATGTATCTAGGTACCACGGAGATCGAGTAATCACCCGTTGAAGTTGAACGATTTTTTGGTCTCAATGCTCTTAAGGGACTACGCCCGAACGAAGTATCCCGAAAGTAAAGACATTTTTATGCACCAAAATTATGCCTCCTCTAGTGTTTACCTAGCCACCTAGATGTATTGGCGTAGTTGGTTTGGTTCCACGACCTACCATTTACAAAATATAGAGTTTGACATCCTTACTGCGGCTCAAACCGCACTATTTCACGCATTTGCAAACAATAGAGAATCAAGAGAACCGATTAGAGACGAGAAAAATAAAGACAACCTATCATGTAGAGGTCCCTACACCAACATGTAGGGTCCCATGAGACATCTCTAGGTACCACAGAGACTAAGTAATTATCAGTCAAAGTTGAATGGTTTTTTGGTCTCGGGGCTCTTAAGGACTACGCCTTGAATGAAGTAGCCACTGAGAAATGAAATCTTTGCACACCAAGATGATGCCTCCTATAACATTTAACTATCCACTCAATTTTTTTGGCATAGTCAGTTTGGTGCCATGACCCACTGTTTGTAAAATATAGCATTTGACAACCTTACACTAGCTCAACCTTTCAAAATGTATTATTTTGCACGTATACAAACAATAGGGCAGCGAGAGCACTTATTAGAGATGGAAAAAACTGATGCATGAAATTTTATAGGGTCCCTACACCAAGGTGTAGGATCCCATGAGATTTATCTAGGTGCCACGGAGACCCATCGAAGTTGAATAGTTTTTTGGTCTCAGGGCTCTTAAGGGACTACGCCCGAACAAAGTAGCCCAAAAGAAACAACATTATCACACACCAAAATGACACCTCCTATAGATTTTACCTAGCCACTTAGACATTGTAGTGTAGTTGGTTTGGTGTGATGGCCCATCTTTTGCAAAATATAGCATTTGATAGCCTTTGAATCTCAAACTGCACTATTTCGAGCATTTTCAAACAATAGGGCAGTGAGAGAACCGATTTGAGACACAAAAAACCAAGAAAAGCTATTATAGAGGGTCCTTACACTAAGGTGTAGGATCCCATGAGACATCTTTAGGTTCCACAGAGAACCGATTAATCACATTCATCGAAGTTGAATGATTTTTTTGGTCTTAGGGCTCTTGAGGGACTATGCCTAAATGAATTAGTCTAGAAGAAACGACATTATCGTGCACCAAAATGACACCTCCTCTAGAATTTAATTGGACACCTAGATATTTTGGTACAATCAGTTTGGTTCCATGTCCCACCATTTGTAAAATATAGCATTTGAAAGCCTTACACTGGCTCTAACTACACTATTTCACGCATATGCAAATAATAGAAAAACGAGCACCAAATTGAGATGGAAAAAGCGAGACATGATATTATATAGGGTCCCTACACCCAAGGTGTAGGATCCCATGAGACGTATCTAGGTGCCACAAAGGACCGAGTAATCACCCATCTAAGTTATATGATTTTTTGGTCTCATGGCTCTTTAGGGACTATGCCCGAATGAAGTAGCACAAAGCAACGACATTTTCATACACTGAAATGAAGCCTCTTCTAGCATTTACCTACTCACCTCTTTCATTTCCTAGGACTACCTAGTAAAGGAAGTTTGTAAAAAAAATTATGCCATGAAGGATCAAGGAATGCCAAAACCTTGAATTCTTGGAGTACTACTTCAGAGGCCTCCTTCGATCAAGTTTTGGCTCACACAATTCTTGGTTTTTATGACTAAGAACCAAGTTGTGATCGTCATAATTTTTTTCGAAAGCGTGAATTGGGATTAATAGGGAAGGAGTTTTGGGCTCACAATTAGGTGGTGTATAGACTCCAAACCTGGGCCTCCTAAATCCCGTTTGGAACATGAACCAAGGGACCCATGATATATTTATAAGTGTAGGTAACTTATCCCATATTGTCATGTCTCTTTTTTGTTTAGAGAGAAGAGGGTTAATAAAGAACATGCATAGAACTAACAATGTTGGTAAGGTCAGTTATGCATACATCCTAAGAAGCTAAAAGAGATCCTCAGAGGCAAGTGATGATGGAGAAAGCATTAGATGGAGTTCTCTAGAAACATGTCTAGCATAGAGGTAAGTTTCCATGATCATGATAAAAGGAGAGTTTGTATATCTAGGAGAGTGTTAAACTTAACCCTTGCATCATAAGAGCTTAATGTTATGATCAAATTGTACTGGCTAGAGTTATGGGATTGTAAACTACTAGATAATTCCACAATTAGAAAATTCCACAATTAGAAATTTTTTTAAAGAGAAACTAACTTGCGTAAAAGTCACGTGAAGCATGTCAAGATCCTCGGTGCCCAAAACTGGAGCCTCCACCAACATCACCAGATGTAATCTGGTCACTACGTTGGGTCATATTGTCAGTGAGCTCCCTTAATGCATGTGGTGTGTCAATCTCCACAACCTCCTTCACTGTAGGAGGGATAACTAAAGGTAGTGGGGGTTTTGGGGCATATTGGATCCTTAGTTGACCAACACATAAACCAGGTCTACTCTATGCTAAGCCACCTCCTTGCCCATAAAACTCAAAAAAGTTCAAAATAATTTGGGATCTCATTAAGCACGAAATCACAATATAATTTCTCCAAAAAATAGAGAGGAACCTCATTGTTGTTCCATGGTGGATAATTAAAACCATCCACCATCGGTCTCAAAAAAATTTTATTGATTCAGGTCATCATGGCACCAATGGATTGGGAACCATTTGTAAGTAGTTGTAGGGGGCATTGGTTACTGTGATGACCACCCTTGATAGATAGAACCGTCGAGTTGTGGGAATCATTAGGTTGGTGGGATGTGTGCCCTAAGGATACCTCCATATTTTTAAAGAAGTTGGATCTTCTCTGTGAGGGGAGATAGGGGTGAGAAAAACATAAAACAAACTAAGGAGATGCTCGGACAATCTTCTAGAAGATTCAATCGAGTCAACAACTATCCAGAAGGGAAATGGTGAATAACTGAAGAAGGGTAGAAAAAATGCACCACATGTCAGAAAATTTCACACAGAACACTACCTCAAACTAAATAATCACATATTCGAGGATAGTAACAGCATTGAGAGATGCATAGTTTCTACATGAAAATAAAGGTGATCAAGAGACAATAAAGCTATGCGAAATGATGAATAGAAAAAACACCACAAGGCATATATATCACTCCAATAGTTGTGCATAGTATTACATTAGAAAAGAGGAAAGATTGTTATTACAAAAACATAGGCATAAGGCTAGAATTCCAAGATCTCTTCCTTGTATAGAATAGAGACTTGTGATAGAGAAGAAAATATTTAACTCTCCTAGTACCTACTTAAAAATATTCATGTTTTTCATCAAAATTTGATTATAATTTATAGGGGGAGGAGGATGGTAAGAGATAACTTTCAAACTCCTTCTTAACTACCCTCGATTATGATAAATGAGATGAAGTGATAGAAACAAATTTCTTTAAATCTTTCTCACAATTTGGCCCCTTCAGAAAAGTTAGAGCCATACATATTTAATGCATCTTAATTATTCTGCAACTGACTCTCTTGAGATGGACTCACCTTTTGAGAAGAAACTTCTTCAGCTATTTATTACATAACTAGATATTTTCAACCCTTTATACATTAGTTCCCAACCTCTTAATTAAAACATCATGTATTTTGTAATGAAATGACCCTTCACCTCTGATATTTTGAAAAAAATTGAGCATTAAATCTTACAGATAAGACCCTAAATCACTTATACGTGGTGGATGGCTTGTCATATTTTATGGCCTACTTTGAAAATAGAGTCCACTTATTGAAATATCCACATGGAAGGCCCTCACACCCTTATGAATCTAATTTTCTTTAGGTCTTATAAGAAAGCATTGGGTGGACACTTGGCACCCTTTTCGATTTGTTGTCCTTCTCCTTTGTTTACTCACGTGTCGATCTATGGGAGTTTGAGACTTCATTTATTACTTTGACTTCGTCATTTGCGCCTACTTGACACTTGGCGGTGTTTGTAGCTTTCTATCTCTATTTGTGTTTTGATTAAGTCCTTTCTGCTTGGTGAAGATTTGGATTTGAATAGACTTCAAAAACACATAAATATTTTGTTTGTGGATTTAAAAATAATAGTTTGGTGACTCACTGGGACCATTATCCTACTAAATGAGAAGAACCCACAATCTCCCACTATTAATTTGGTCTTGTACTGCATTTCTAAGCTACTCCAAATTGGAGCTAGTGGCCCTTTCAACTTTCTGATGGAGCATTCATAATTGTTACTTGACTCTTGCTCCTTCCTACTCTCATAATGAAGCTCAGTAAGTTATTTTTTTCTGAGAGTAGAAAATTGAAAAGATGGCCCATGGAAACCTTTGCTGATTTTAGTTTCTCTATATTTTATTAAAGTGAATCTTGCTACTTCCTCAACTAATTGTCGATTCTTAATCAAGCCAAAGTCTTTAAAAGATTTGGTTCCTTCCTAATAGAATGATATAAGCGCAGTCTATATAAAATAAAAAACATACATGTAGTGCCCAATTCCCTTTGACACCTTTTGGATACCTATTTTGATACTGTGATTACATTATAGACATTATTATGTTTTGATTTAGTATGATGTTAGACATTGATCATGGATTATTGTTGATCTTGATTTGATTATGATGCATGATGATTATTAGAGACACTCATATGTGGATGATGATATACTATTTGACATGGATGTTTATGGATGTTGTTCGGACATGTGATTTTAGATATTTTATGATGATGATATAGTTGTTGATTTAAAATGCAAATGATGTAGTTGTTACTTTGTTTATTCATAGTTGGTTTTTGTGATTTTATTTATATCATATTGGATGTTCTGATATGGCCATGAGGCCGAAGGAGGTATTTGTATTTTGCAGGTTAAAAATATCACAACAAAAACATCGGGGATCGGAGACCAACCATAATGGAATTCTAGGTGAATTCGACAAGGTCACCATGGCAACTCATTTTATTGTGTTGTGTGTTGTTTTGTTAGGGATTCCCATGGGGGATTACCTTTACATGTGACCATGGGTATGTGTATTTTATTAATGTGGTTAATTTTTATTATTGTTGTATGTATTTTATTAGTAATGTGTTCCCTTCTTTTAATTAATTAAATTGTGATAGATTAATGTGAGAAATCATATGATTAAAATTTAAATAAATTAAATTGGGATATGGGAAAGTAATTATAAGAGTTTTTGGTTGTTTGTATTAAATTTGTAAGGAATGTGTAAGTTGTGTAAGAGCTTGTGTAAGTTCAGTTTTGGAGTATGAAATACTCCACCTCCATGAAAAATTCGAATTTGTCCTTGGGGGATGTTTTTGGAGGCTTGTGGGACAAGTAAAACTTGTCCATGCCTCTAAATTTAATTTACCAACCATACTTATGGTTGGAGAAGTGATTTGTGACTTTTATAATGCATTTTATTAAGTCATGTTGCATGTTTTTAATTGCACTTTCTTACATTTTATTTAATTTGTTGTCCCTTGAGGTGTGGGATTTTTTGGAGTGTGTAAGTAACTTGTCATATTTTCACCCACCTCTTTATTGTGATTTGGAGAATGGATTTTTTTTTTTTGTTTGAATTGAGAGGATGTGTGATGTGGCATCCTACATGGATCCACATCATCCTCTCTTCTTCCCTCTTCTATATAATTCAAACTCTTGCCTTGTTTTGGGTTGTTGAATCATTTTGCAACTTCTTTGGGGTGCATTTTCTTGTGTTGGAGCTCTTATTTTGGAGGAATTTTGGAGAAAGATTTGCATGCTTGGAGATTGTTGTTTTGGATTGTGTTTTGGCATTTGAAGCTTGTTGTTTGGAATCAAAAGTTACCATGGAGAGGTAGGAATTTAACTCTCTTTTATGCTGTTATTTTCTTGTTGTGTTGTGTGAATGGTGCATGTTTTGATTTATTTGTTGGCTGGTTGGGTAGACTACCTTAGGAATGGTGTAGGAGAAGGCTATGGGGAATCCATGTGGGGGGCATAAGGGAATGCCATTAGCATCATAATTTTTGGAGGGAGTTTGGGTTTGGGATCCACCATGGAAAAGAAATAGCTTGCATTTCTTACTTTGTGGGGGCATAAGGAAATTTGTGGGGGCATAAGGAGGGATTTGTGGGGGGCATAAGGATATGTGTGTGATGAATTATTTTGGTGGTTTGTTCTTGGTGGATGCCCAATTCCCAATTGGGAGGCATAAGTAGCTTCCCCCATAGACCTTGCTCCTTTGGCTTGCATGATCAAGCCTGAGTTTTGATTGGAATGTTTTCAATTGCAGTTGTGAACTATTGTTTTGTGTTGAACTATGTTTTATATTGAAATGTGCATGTTTGAAAGAATGTTGTGTGTTGTGGAAGCCAGTTGTTGCCATGGGTTGAATTACATCTATTATTTTATTTTGGTTGGGGCTCGGGGGCCAATGATGAAGGAAGGATTATCCTTTCATTGGATGTCTTGGTTGGGTGGAGAGTGTTGCCTTTCCCCTATTTTGTTGTGATCAACTTGGAGAAAGAGAAAATGTGCATGTTGCTGTCCTGGAGCAAAGGAAAATGCAATTTGACAGTCCTTTAAGAAACATATTTATTTGTAATCCTTTCCCACTTGTTGTGGATGAAATTGTAATGTATATTGGTAAAGAAATGATGTTGAAATTGATTATGAAGTTATATATTTGAATTGTGAAAGACATTTATATTTTGTTCGTTATTGGAAAGAAAGAAATAGAATTTTGTTGTTACAGTCAAACTTTGAAAGATGTATATTCTATTGAAATCAATAAAGAATTGCAAGTTCATCTCTCATTGCATTGTTGGGTTGAGTTGGAATATCAAATTTGTGATTGGAATCTTTGTTTAATTGTAAAGGAAAGAAAATACGTATGTAAGGAAAATACAGTAAATTGTCTTTTGGATATATACAAAATTGGAAATTTGACTTTACAATTTAGCTTTGAAATGGTTTGTTTATAAACAACTAATGTATTAGATTAGATTGGAAAGGAAATGTCACATTTGAGGGATAAAATTGATATACAGTTTTAAAAGAAATAGATCTCTGTTATAAACTTTAAACTGGCAAATGAATTTAATTAAAATGCACAATTTGGACTAGCATAAATTAATCAACTTGGAAATGTTAAAATTTAGTATGTTGTATCATAAATGAACTCAAATTGAAAAAGAAAACTTAAGAAAACTATTTTGAACATTGCAAAATCAAGCCAATCCTTCCTCAGCCATTTTCTATCAATTGTTGGAAAAATCAAACTTGAATAAATTAAACAAATTTACTTCCAAAAACACTTTTAAACCCTCCCTAGAAAATCCTCCATGTCTTTTGGCATGTTGAGTGAAGGAGGAGATCCAATTTAATCAAATTTGAAAGTTGGAAATTACCAGTTGGCTTTTTAAAAGCCTACAGATCATTTTTGTAAAATTGACCCTTTAAAATTTATCAAAAAGTAAAATTTATGTTTCCTATGCAAAGAGGGCATCAAGAGATTTTATAAAGTCCTTGTTTTCCCAAAAATGAGCTTTCTAGCTCAAGTTATGACCCTCTGAAGTTTTCATGCCTTGGCGGGAAAATTTGGGAAAATTTTCCCTGGCGGGCCCGCGGCCCAAAATTTCCCGTCGAAATTACCCTTAGAATTTTTTTGGGAAATTTTTTGGGAAAATTTTTTTTTTCCTCCACCTACCCATAACTAATCAGAGGCTGCCATGTGTCCTCATGGGGTAGCGAGGAGGCGTGACACTTTTTCTTCCTTAGCACTTTTGAAAATTTTGAAAAAAATTTTCCATTTCTCCCCCAGCCCGCGACCTAACAAGGCTGCCATGTGGTAGCTTTGGGTGCTTGTAGAGGGGGAAACCCTCATGACCCCTTTTCTTTTGAATATTTTGATTTGGAAAATTTTAAAATTCCTCCATAGCCTCACACTCCCCCCTCACCTTGAGAAATCTCTTTCACGGATGCACGACCCGCGCAACTTTACCCTTTTACCCCTTTGGCAAAGTTGCTCCAAAAACTCCACCACCATGCCTTTCCCTCTCCTTCACCCCATGATGGCCCGTTGAGTGCCATGTTTCCCTAGTAGACCCGTGGGTGCGTGGATGTTGTTTTTTTTCCCTCCCTCTTTGGGTGAAATGCCCCAAATTCTTCCACCACTCCCCCCCCTTCCCTTTTCCCGGCGATGACTCGAGGCCCACGTGTCCTTGAGGACCCACGAGGTGTGGGCACAAATGGGAATTTTCTCCCACACAAGGAAAAATTCCAAACGCTGCCCCATGACCCACCAACCCAAAATTTTCCTTTTCACCCCCACTTGACACGTGTCCCCTTTGGGGAAAATTTGATCCCTAAAGTCCGCTTGCTCCATATCTTGAGTTTCTAAAGGAGTTAGGAGGACTTATTTATATCACCAAAGGTGAGAAAATTTCCTATCTAATGGGAATGATTTAGGAAATTTTGAAGCTTTAAGTATGAGAAAAATCAAGTTGAAACTCTGAGCCTGTTAGAGAGTGGGTATGGGGATAAATTTACTCCCTGAACCTAACTGAAACTTCTAACCCTAAAATGTGAACCTTGTGACCTTTGATAATTGTTAATAAAGAAAAAAGTATGTTCTAGTAATTTATATTTGTTCCAAAACCTAATAGGGTCAACTGTTGTCTTGCAACTTGGTTGTGGACACTTCTAATCAAAAAAATTATTCCATAATTTTCTAACTAACCCTAGGTTGTTTCTTGGGTCTCAAGTGGGTTGTTTTAAAAGGCATCACACTTGGTATCAGAGTAGTGGTTCAAAATCTTGGACCATTGGGCACACTAGAAAACTTGGGACATGAAACTTAAACCTAGCACACTTTTAAACCTAGAAAACAACTTACTAGAATTTGTATATTTTAGTAAACATGGAAGTTGTGTAAAACTTAGAAAAATAAACTAACTCTCACTTTGGTTTGTGTACATGAGGCTCAGACGGAGTGAGAGGAACCTTCATAGAAGACTCAGACTCACCACCACCACCACCAGATTAGGGTGTAGTAGCTATCTACCCTAGATTCTACAGACCCTTCAGGATGTTAATGCCACTCTACGCGAGGATTAGGAGGAGGACATGTAGCTAGTCATGATAGAGCCCCTTCCATCGAGGTCGGTATCTCCTCAACCTAGCAAGGAGCATAGAGGAGAGAAATCCCATGTGGAGTTAGCCAGAGTAGAGTCACCACCTAGGAGATAGGGTGATAGAGTTCTAGAGCATAGAGAGAGGTCTCGGAGCCCTAGGCTTAGGGATGAGCATGTAGAGAGACCTAGAGGCCATTAGACCACAACTATAGATCACATCAGGAGATCCTAAAGCTTTAGCCATCACATTACTCAGGTGACATGGGTGGATTTTAGGTAGAGGCCTGGCTAGTGAGCTTGAGTGGTTGCTTTAAGCTTTGTCCTTGTTCTAGCAACATGAAAGCTCGTGTTGCGATCCATCTACTAAGGGATGGAGCAGGAGTATGGTGGAGGACAGAGGAGTAGAAGCTCCATGTAGATTCAGAGACAATGACCTAGGAGCTATTTGAGGAGAGATTCAGAGAGCGTATTTGTCATAGAGGTTCATATAGCAGAGGATCGATGAGTTTCATGACCTCCATAGGCATCTCTTTCTATAGTAGAGAGTATGAGAGTAGATTTCTGGATCTACTCCAGTATGTTGAGTATATGCAAGATGAGCAGGTGTGGATTCACAGTTCATCCGAGGCTTGAATTTAGATATTGGAGGTGCAGTGTGGATCCACTACCCACAGACATTAGCTGAGGCCATCGAGAAGGCCTATATTACAGAGGAGACTCGGGAAAGACCCAGCAGGCTAGAGACCGAGTCCGAGCCACATACATATAGCAGATGCAAGATGGTATATCGAGGGGGTCAATACCCTTCCTCATGGTGGCCAAGGGTATAACATAGTCATCCTTTAGGCCATAGTAGCAGCAGCAGATCCTTCCCACCTCATAGACCTCCACAGAGAGCTGATGCATAGAGAGGTCGAGTATGGGGCCTCCTCTAGGGTCCCATCAAGACACAGGGTGGACCTAGAGCTCAGTTAGTAAGAGCTCACCATCAGAGACCTCAATAGACCATAACTAGATCATCAGGGTCCACACCATAGGCTTTTAGGGCACCTACTGGAGGTGCTACTCATTAGGGAGGATCAGGAGGATGTTTTGGATGTGGAGTTACTGGACACTTTTAGAGAGATTTCCCATAGAACCCTAACAACAAGGGTAAGACACAAATTTTAGAGCCAACTATTGGTGACATGGGACATAGCCACATGATTTATGCAGCGGTTGAGAACCACTAGGAGAGCATCACAAAGCATAGTCATTGAGACCACAGTAGCATTGGTGGTATCCTACCTCTGTATTGTTTGATTCTGGTTCTTTTGATTCTTTCATTGCACCATCTTTAGTAGAGCGATGCAGGTTGGTGGTAGTTAGGAAGGTCTTAGTTGGGATGTTGAGATGGCTTCTAGAGCCAAGATCTCTGTAGACTCCTTAGTTAAGGAGTGTGTAGTGGATTTGGGACCTTTCACCACTACCTCAGATCTCCGTATCCTTCCTTTGGGCTCGTATGGAGTCATTTTGGGTATGGATTGGTTATCTACACATAGGGCTAGGATGGATTGTTATCACAAGACTATATCTTGTGTAGATGATTTGGGAGTTGAGTTGGTGATTTTAGGGGTTAGGAGACCCATTTCTATTCACACCATCTCCGCTATGCAGCTTAAGTGGTGTGTGCGATGGGGTTGTCGATGTATGTTGTTACAATTAGTGACAGATCCAGAGGATGGGTCTAGTGGACCATCACTAGATGATCATCCCATTTTGAGAGAGTTTGTAGATGTCTTTCTAGGGGAGCTACCAAGGTTACCACCCCCACGTGAGATTGATTTTCATATAGATCTAGTTCCTAGAGTAGAGCCTATCTCATGGGCACCTTATCGAATGACCACCCCAGAGCTCTGTGAGCTCAAGTTATAGCTTGAGGGCCTTTTGGAGAAGGGCCTTATCCATCCTAGTGTATCCCTTTGGGGTGCACCGGTGATCTTTGTGAAGAAGAAGGATGGATCCTTGCGGTTGTGTATTGATTACCACCAACTAAACAAGGTAATGATCAAGAATCATTATCCTCTTCCTCGTATTGATGACTTGTTTGATCAGATGAAGGAGCCATAGTTTTCTCTAAGATTTATCTCAAGTCAAGGTATCATCAACTGAGGATCTTGAGGTAGACATTCATAAGACCACCTTCCGCACGAGATATGGGCACTATGAGTTCACAGTGGTGCCTTTTGGTTTGACTAATGCCTCAGCACAGTATTCATGAGTTTGATGAATGGGGTATTTAGGACCTTCTTAGATCACTTCATGCTCATCTTCCTAGATGACATTTTGATATACTCACATACGTGTGAGGAGCATGAGGGCACCTTCGCCAGGTTCTTCAGTGTCTTCGTGAGTAGCAACTTTATGGGAACTTGGAGAAGTGTGCTTTCTTTTAGATAGAGGTGTAGTATTTGGGTCATATTATTTATGGGGAAGGTATCACCATTGATCCTTCCAAGATTAGAGCCATTATGGATTGGCCAACACCCACTATAGTGACCGAGGTGTGTAGCTTCATGGGATTAATAGGTTACTACCGGAGATTTGTTCAAGACTTCTCTCAGATTACACACCTATCACTTCCCTTTAGAGGAAAGGGAAGAAGTTTGTTTGTCGATAGATGTGAGTAGGCCTTCAAGAAACTAAAGGAGTGCCTCACTACAACACCTATTCTTGCAGTGCCGGATCCATAGGGTGAGTTCTTTGTTTGCACGGATGCTTCTTTAGTAGGACTTGAGGTGTGTTGATGTAGGATGGCAGAGTAGTGGCTTTTGAGTCTCGCAAACTCAAAGATCACTGAGCTTAATTATCTAACCCATGATCTTGAGCTTGCGGTAGTTGTGCATGCTTTGGTTATATGGAGGCATTTTCTTCTTGGTAGGAGATTCACACTCAGGATAGATCATTTGAGTCTTTGCCACCTCTTCACACAACCCAATCTCAACGCTCATCAACGGCGTTGGATGGAGTTGCTTTGTGAGTATGACATGGAGATCGAGCATGTGAAGGGGAAGGAGAATGTGGTAGCAGATGCTCTCAGTAGATGGAGACATGTGGCTATGGCCACCTCAGTGAGCATAGATTTGTGGAGTAGGATTCTTCAGCAGCTTCCTCTTGATAACTTCTACATTGCAGTTTGAGTAGAGATCAAGTCACAGAGACCCCTTGAGGGGAAGTTTGATGGTTTTAACTTAGAGGAAGATGGTCTTCTTAGGCACATAGAGGCTAGATATATGTTCCTAGAGATGGAGGCTTGAGGCAAGACATCTTGGTAGAGGCACATCATGCACCTTATTCAGCCCATCCCAGGTGAAGAAGATGCACGCCACCTTGAGACAGCTATATCATTGGAGAGGACTTTGTAGAGACGTGGCCCAGTTTATGTCATAATGTTTAGAGTGCCAGAGAGTTAAGGCTAAGCATCAACATCCAACATGCCTTCTTTATCCTCATGCTATACCGGAATGGAAGTGGGACACCATTTCCATGGATTTCATTGTTGGGCTACCGATGTCAAGATATCACCATGACGCCATCATGGTCATGGTTGATAAATTGACAAAAGTGGCTCACTTTTCTCTAGTGAAGACCACTTATACAGCTAGAGTAGTGGCATGAGTATACTTAGATGAGATTTTCAGGTTACATGGGATTTCATGGAAGATCATTTGTGACCGCGATCCTTGTACACTTCACATTTCTGGACTACCATGTAGTATGTCCTCGGGATGAGAATCAACTTCAGCACAACATATCACCCCGAGATAAATGGACAGACTGAGTGAGTGAATCAAATTTTAGAGGATATGCTCAGGATGTATGTGATGGATCAGTAGTCTAAATGGGAGGAGTACCTGTACTTAGTGGAGTTTTCCTACAATAATAGTTTTCAGAGTTCTATAGGCATGGCTCCTTTTCAGGATTTGTATGGTAGAGAGTGTAGGACACCTCTTAGCTGGGACAGTTAGAGGATAGAGTATCTCTTGGACCAAATCTTCTACAGGACATGGAGCAGCAGGTGGTGTTGATTAGGTAGAGATTGCAGGAGGCACATAGATAGGTAAAAGAAGTATGTAGATCAACATAGATCGATCGTAGTTTTGATGTGGGCATGAAGGTGTTCCTTCATGTCAGGCCACACAAGAGCCCTATCCATTATGGAAAAGGTTCTAAGTTAGCTCCTAGATTCATTGGTCCTTTTGAGATCTTGGAGCGTATCGCCCTTTGGCCTACCATCTAGCATTGCCACCCAACTTGTCTCGCATACATGATGTTTTTCATGTTTTAGTTCTTAGGAGATATATTGTAGATCCTTCTCATGTGTTAGATTAGACATCATTGCAGGTGTAGGATCAGGGAGGTGATGGTGGAGCCCATTCACATCTTAGATCATAGACCCTGGGCCTTCGAGGCAGAGAGGTTGATCAGGTCCAGGTGCAGTGGGACAGATATGATGAGACTGCAGCTACATGGGAGGATGCTACTTCATTACAAGTTCAGTTTCCACATTTTTTCTAGTGACTTCCAGGAGGAAGTCAAGTCTAAGGGGAGGGGGATGTAGTGCCCACTTCCCTTTGACACCTTTTGGATACCTATTTTGATACTGATTACATTATAGACATTATTATGTTTTGATTTAGTATGTTGTTAGACATTGATCATGGATTATTGTTGATCTTGATTTGATTATGATGCATGATGATTATTAGAGACACTCATATGTGGATGATGATATATATATTTGACATGGATGTTTATGGATGTTGTTTGGTCATGTGATTTTGGATATTTTGATGATGATGGATATATATTGTTGTTGGTTTTAAAATGCAAATGATGTAGTTGTTACTTCGATGTTGTTGTGATTCATTTATATAGTTGGTTTTGTGTTTTATTTATATCATGTTGGATGTTTTGATATGGCCATGAGGCCAAAGGAGGTATTTGTATTTTGTAGGTTTAAAAATATCACAACAAACATCGGGGGATCAGAGACCAACCACAATGGAATTCTAGGTGAATTCGACAAGGTCACCATGGCAACTCATTTTATTGTGTGTGTGTTGTTTTTGTTAGGGATTCCCATGGGGGAATTACCTTTACATGTGACCATGGGTATTATGTATTTTATTAATGTGTTAATTTTTATTATTGTTGTATGTATTTTATTAGTAATGTGTTCCCTTCTTTAATTAATTAAATTATGATAGATTAATGTGAGAAATCATATGATTAAAATTTAAATAAATTAAATTGGGATATGGGAAAGTAATTATAAGAGTTGTTGGTTGTTTGTATTAAATTTGTAAGGGATGTGTAAGTTGTGTAAGAGCTTGTGTAAGTTAGTTTTGGAGTATGAAATACTCCACCTCCATGAAAATTCAAATTTGTCCTTGGGGGCTGTTTTTGGAGGCTTGTGGGACAAGTAAAACTTGTCCCATGCCTCTAAATTTAATTTACCAACCATACTTATGGTTGGAGAAGTGATTTGTGACTTTTATAATGCATTTTATTAAGTCATGTTGCATGTTTTTAATTGCACTTTCTTACATTTTATTTAATTTGTTGTCCCTTGAGGTGTGGGATTTTTGGAGTGTGCAAGTAACTTGTCATATTTTCACCCACCTCTTTATTGTGCTTGGGAGAATGGATTTTGTATTTTGTGTTTGAATTGAGGATGTGTGATGTGGCATCCTACATGGATCCACATCATCCTCTCTTCTTCCTCTTCTATATAATTCAAACTCTTGCTTGTTTTGGGTTGTTGAATCATTTTGCAACTTCTTTGGGGGTGCATTTTCTTGTGTTGGAGCTCTTGTTTTGGAGGGAAGTTTGGAGAAAGCTTTGCATGCTTGGGAGATTTCTGTTTTGGACTGTGTTTTTGGCATTTGAAGCTTGTTGTTTGAAATCAAAGTTACCATGGAGAGGTAGGAATTTAACTCTCTTTTATGATGTTAATTTTTTTGTTGTGTTGTGTGAATGGTGCATGTTTTGATTTATTTGTTGGCTGGTTGGGTAGACTACCTTAGGAATGGTGTAGGAGAAGGCTATGGGGAATCCATGTGGGGGCATAAGGAATGCCATTGGCATCAGAATTTTGTGGAGGGAGTTTGGGTTTGGGATCCACCATGGAAAAGAAATAGCTTGCATTTCTTACTTTGTGGGGGGCATAAGGAAATCTGTGGGGGGCATAAGGAGGGATTTGTGGGGGCATATAAGGATATGTGTGTGATGAATTATTTTGGAATTTGTTACTTGGTGGATGCCCAATTCCCAATTGGGAGGCATAAGTAGCTTCCCCCATAGACCTTGCTCCTTTGGCTTGCATGATCAAGCCTGAGTTTTGATTGGAATGTTTTCAATTACAGTTGTGAACTATTGTTTTGTGTTGAACTATGTTTTATATTGAAATGTGCATGTTTGAAAGAATGTTGTGTGTTGTGGAAGCCAGTTGTTGCCATGGGTTGAATTGCATCTATTATTGTATTTTGGTTGGGGCTCGGGGGCCAATGATGAAGGAAGGATTCTCCTTTCATTGGATGTCTTGGTTGGGTGGAGAGCATTGCCTTTCCCCCTCTTTTTGTGATCAACTTGGAGAAAGAGAAAATGTGCATGTTGTTGTCCTGGAGTGAAAGGAAAATGTAGTTTGATAGTCCTTTGAGAAACATATTTATTTGTAATCCTTTCCCACTTGTTGTGGATGAAATTTTAATGTATATTGTAAAAAGAAATGATGTTGAAATTTTTTTATGAAGTTATATATTTGAATTGTGAAAGACATTTATATCTTGTTCTGTTATTGGAAAGAAAGAAATAGAATTTATTATTAATTACAATCAAACTTTGAAAGATGTAAAGATATATTCCATTGAAATCAATAAAGAATTGCAAGTTCATCTCTCATTGCATTGTTGGGTTGAGTTGGAATATCAAATTGTGATTGGAATCTCTGTTTAATTGTAAAGGAAAGAAAATACGTATGAAGGAAGTTATATTTCATTGTTTCTTTTGGAAATATAAAAATTTGAAATTTGACTTTACATTTAGCTTTGAAATGGTTTGTTTATAAACAACTAAATGTATTAGATTAGATTAGAAATGAAATGTCACATTTGAATGATAAAATTGATATACAATTTTAAAAGAAATAGATCTCTATTATAAATTTTAAAATAGGGTGAATGAATTTAATTAAAATGCATAGTTCGGACCTGCACTTAATTAATCAACTTGGAAATGTTAAAATTTAGTATGTTGTATCATAAATGAACTCAAATTGACAAAGAAAACTTAAGAAAACTATTTAGAACATTGCAAAATTGAGCCAATCCTTTCCTCAACCATTTTTTGTCAATTGTTGGACAAAATTCAAACTTGAATAAATTGAAAAATTTACTTCCAAAACACTTTAAATCCTTCCTAGAGAAATCCTCCATGTCTGATTTGGCATGTTGAGTGAAGGAGGAGATCCAATTTAATCAAATTTGAAAGTTGAAATTACCAGTTGGCTTTTTAAAAAGCCTCAGATCATTTTTTGTAAAATTGACCCTTTAAAATTTATCAAAAAGTAAAATTTATGTTTCTTGTGCAAAGAGGGCATCGAGATATTTCTAGAAAGTCCTTGTTTTCCCAAAACCAAGATCTTTTAGCTCAAGTTATGACCCTCTGAAGTTTTCATGCCTTGGCGGGAAAATTTGGGAAAATTTTCCCTGCGGGCCCGTGCCCGAAAATTTCCTGTCGAAATTACCCTTAGAAAAAAATTTTTTTTGAAAAATTTTCTTGGGAAAAATTTTGAATTTTTCTCCACCAGCCCATAGCTAATCAGAGGCTACCACGTGTCCTCACGGGGCAACGGTGGAGGCACGACACTTTTTCTTCCTTAGCACTTTTTGAAAATTTTGGAAACATTTTCCATTTCTCCCCGCCGGCCCGTGGCCTATCACAGGCTACCACGTGGCAAATTTGGGTGCTTGTAGGGGGCGGAACCCTCACGACCCCTTTTCCTTTTGAAATTTTTATTTGGAAAATTTTTGAGTTCCTCCTGCAGCCCCACACTCCCACCCTCACCTTGAGAAATCTCTTCCACAGACGCGCGGACCTTGCGTGCACCATTTTTCCCTTTTACCCCTTTGGCGAAGTTGCTCCAAAACTCTCTCCACCACCTACCTTTCCCTCTCCTTTGCCCCATGATGGCCGTTGAGTGCCACATGTCCCTAGCGGACCCATGGGCACGCAGGACATTTTTTTTTTTCTCTCCCCTCTTGGCGAAATGCCCCAAATTCTTCCGCCGCTCCGCCCTTCCCTTTTTCCCCGGTGATGACTCTGAGGCCGCCACGTGTCCTTTGAGGACCCACAGAAACATGCAGGTGCAAATGGGAATTTTCTTCCATGTAAGGAAAAATTCCAAATGCCACCCCGCGACCCGCCAACCCAAAATTACTTTTCACCCCACTTGACACGTGTCCCCTTTGGGGAAAATTTGATCCCTAAAGTCCACCCATCCATATCTTGAGTTTACAAGGAGTTAGGAGGACTTCTTTATATCACTGGAAAGGTGAGAAAATTTCCTATCCAATGGGAATGATTTAGGAAATTTTAGGAAGTTTAAATATGATAAAAATCAAGTTGAAACTTTGAGCCTGTTAGAGAGTGGGTATGATGATATTTTACCTCCTAAACCTAACTGAAAATTCTAACCCTAAAAGTTGGACCTTGTGACCTCTGATAGTTGTTAATAAATGAAAAGTATGTTCTATTAATTTAGATTTGTTCTAGAACCTAATAGGGTCAACTGTTGTCTTACAACTTGGTTGTGGACACTTCTAATCAAAAAAAAAATATTATTCCATAATTTTCTAACTAACCCTAGGTTGTTTCTTGGGTCTCAAGTGGGTTGTTTTAACGGGCATCACACTTGGTATCGAGCAGCAATTCAAAATCTTGGACCATTGGGCACACTAGAAAACTTGGGACATGAAACTTAAACCTAGCACACTTTTAAACCTAGAAAACAACTTAGCTAGAATTTGTATATTTTAGTAAACATGGAAGTTGTGTAAAACTTAGAAAAATAAAATAACTCTCACTTTGGTCTATGTAGGAGGCTCAAATGGAGTGAGAGGAACCTTCACAGAGACTCAAACTCACCACCACCACCACCACCACCAGATCAGGGTGTAGTAGCTATTCTACCCCAGATCTTGCAGACCCTTCAGGATGTCAATGCCACTCTACACGGAGGATTAGGAGGAGGACATGCAGCCAGTCATGACAGAGCCCCTTCCATCGAGGGTCAGGTATCTCCTCAACCCAACAAGGAGCATAGAGGAGATAAATCCCATGTGGAGTCAGCTAGAAGAGTCACCACCTAAGATACAGGTGAAAGAGTTCCAAGCAGCATGAGAGGTCTCGGAGCCCTAGGCTTAGGAATGAGCGTGTAGAGAGACCTAGAGGCTGTCAGACCACAGCTGTAGATCACATCAGGGAGATCCTAAAGCTTCAGCCATCACATTAATTAGGTGACATAGGTGGATTTCAGGCAGAGGCCTAGCTAGTGAGCTTGAGCGGTTACTTTAAGCTTTTTCCTTGTTCTAGCAACACGAAAGCTCATGTTGTGATCCATCTACTAAGGGATGGAGTAGGAGTATGGTGGAGGACATAGGAGCAGAAGCTCCATGTAGATTCAGAGACAGTGACCTGGGAGCTATTTGAGGAGAGATTCAGGAGTAGGTATTTGTCACGGAGGTTCATACAATAGAGGATCGATGAGTTTCATGACCTCTGACAGGCATCTCTTTCAGTAGCAGAGTATGAGAGTAGATTTTTGGATCTACTCCAGTATGTTGAGTATATGCAAGATGAGCATAGTGTGGATTCACAGGTTCATCCGGGGCCTAAATTTAGATATTGGAGGTGCAGTGGATCCACTACCCATAGACATTAGTTGAGGCCGTCGAGAAGGCCTATATTGCAGAGGAGACTCGGGGAAAGACCTAGCAGGATAGAGACTGAGTCTAGAGCCACATACAATAGATGTAAGATGGTAGATCAAGGGGGTTAGTACCCCTTCCTCATGGTGGCTAGGGTACAACACAATCATCCTTTAGGCCATAATAGTAGCAGTCCCACCCACCTCATAGACCTCCACAGAGAGCTAATGCACAGAGAGGTCGGAGTATGGGGCCT
Source organism: Taxus wallichiana var. yunnanensis (assembly GCA_018340775.1). NCBI lineage: Eukaryota > Viridiplantae > Streptophyta > Pinopsida > Cupressales > Taxaceae > Taxus > Taxus wallichiana. The sequence goes on along the minus strand of CM031237.1, from coordinate 550,536,619 downwards.
CCTCCTAGGGGTCCCATCAAGACACAAGGTGGACCTAAAGCCTAATCGGTAGGAGCTCGCCATCAAAGACCTTAGAAAACCATACAATGGGATCATCGTGGTCCACACCACACAGGCTCTAGGGCACCTATGAAGGTGCTACTCATTGGGAAGGATCAAGAGGATGTTTTGGATGTGGATTTACTGGACACTTTTGGAGAGATTTCCCATATAACCCTAACAACAAGGGTAAGGCACATATTTCAAGCCAACTATTGGTGACATGGGATGTAGCCACAAGATTTATGTAGTGGTTGAGAACCACCCACCACAACATCGAGAGCATAGTCATTGAGACCACAGTAGCATGGTGGTATTCATACCTATGTATTGTTTGATTCTCGTTCCTCTGATTCTTTCATTGCACCATCTTTAGTAGAGCGATGCAGGCTGGTGGCAGTTAGGTAGGGTGTTAATTGGGATGTCGAGATGGCTTCTGGAGCCAAGATCTCTGTAGACTCCTTAGTTAAGGAGTTTGTAGTGGATTTGGGACCTTTCACCACTACCTTAGATCTTTGTATCCTTCCTTTGGGCTCATATGGAGTCATTTTGGGTATGGATTGGTTATCTAAACACAGGGCCAGGATGGATTGTTATCACGAGACTATATCTTGTGCAGATGATTTGGGAGTTGAGTTGGTGATTTCAAGGGTCAGGAGATCTATTCCATTCACATCTCATCTCTGCATATGTAGCTTAAGTGGTGTGTGCAATGGGGTTTTCAGATGTATGTTATGATAATTAGTGACAGATCAGAGGATGGGTCTAGTGGACTATCGCTAGATGATCATCCCATTTTGAGAGAGTTTGTAGATGTCTTTCTAGGGGAGCTACCGGGGTTACCACCCCCACATGAGATTGAATATCATATAGATCTAGTTCCTGGAGCAGAGCCTATCTCATGGGCACCTTGTTGGATGACCACCTCGAGCTCTATGTGAGATCAAGTTTCAACTTGAGGGCCTTTTGGAGAAGGGCCTTATCCATCCTAGTGTATCCCCTTGGGGTGCACCGGTGATATTTGTGAAGAAGAAGGATGAATCCTTGTGGTTGTGTATTGATTACCACCAGCTGAACAAGGTAACGATCAAGAATCATTATCCTCTTCCTCATATTGATGACTTGTTTGATCAAATGAAGGGAGCACAGTTTTCTCTAAGATTGATCTCAAGTCGTGGGTATCATCAACTTGAGGATGTTAGGTGGATATTCATAAGACCACCTTCTCGCATGAGATATGGGCAACTATGAATTCACAGTGGTGCCTTTTGGTTTGACTAATGCCCCTGCAGTGTTTATGAGTTTGATGAATGGGGTATTCAGAACTTTGTAGATCACTTTGTGCTCATCTTCCTAGATGACATCTTGATATACTCACGTACACATGAGGAGCATGAGGGGAACCTTCACCAAGTTCTTCAGTGTCTTTAGGAGCAATAGCTTTACGAGAACTTGGAGAAGTGTGCTTTCTTTTAGACAGAGGTGCAGTATTTGGGTCATATCATTTCTAGGGAAGGTATCTCAGTTGATCCTTCCAAGATTAGAGCCATTATGGATTGGCTAGCACCCACTACAGTGACCAAGATATGCAACATAATTGGATTAGTAGGTTACTACCGAGATTTGTTTAGTGACTTCTCTCGATTGTGCACCCTATCACTTCCCTTCAGAGGAAAGGGAAGAATTTTTTTTTGTCAGAAAGATGTGAGCGAGGTCTTCAGACACTCAAGGAGTGCCTCACTACAACACCTATTCTTGCAGAGCTGGATCCATAGGGTGAGTTCTTTATTTGCATGGATGTTTCCTTAACATGAATTGGAGGTGTGTTGATGCAGAATGGCATAGTAGTGGCTTTTGAGTCTCACAAACTCAAAGATAACAGCTTAATTATCCAACCCATGATCTTGAGCTTGCAGAAGTTGTGCATGCTTTGGTTAGATGGAGGAATTTTCTTCTTGGAAGGAGATTCACACTCAGGAAAATCATTTGAGTCTTCACCACCTTTTCACGCAGCCCAATCTCAATGCTCGTCAATGACGTTGATGGAGTTGCTTTGTGCATATGACATGTAGATAAGCATGTGAAGGGAAATATAATGTGGTTGTAGAAACTCTTAGCAGATAGAGATATGTGGCTATGGCCACATCAGTGAGCATATATTTACGGAGCAAGATTCTTTAGTAACTTCTCTTGATAGTTTCTACATTTTAGTACGAAGCGAGATCGAGTCTCATAGACCCCTTGAGGGGAAGTTTGAGGGATTTACCTTAGAGATAGATGGTCTTCTCAGGCACAAAGGCTAGATATATGTTCTCGAGATGGAGGCTTGAGGCAGGACATCTTGGTAGAGGCACATCGTGCACCCTATTCAGCCCATCCTAGGGTGAAGAAGATGCACGCCACCTTGAAACACACTATATCATTGGAGAGGACTTTGTAGAGATGTGGCCTAGTTTGTGTCATAATGTTTAGAGTGCCAGATAGTTAAGGCCGAGCATCAACATCCAACATGCCTTCTTTATCCTCATACTATACCGAAATGGAAGTGGGACACCATTTCCATGGATTTCATTGTTGGGCTACCGATGTCGAGATATCACCATGATGCCATCATGGTCATAGTTGATAAATTGACAAAAGTGGCTCAGTTTTCTCGGTGAAGACCACTTATATAGCTAGAGCAGTGGCATGAGTATACTTAGATGAGATTTTAGGTTACACAGATTTCTACGGAAGATCATTTGTGACCGTAATCCCTTGTACACTTCACATTTCTGGACTACCATGCATATGTCCTCGTGATGAGAATCAACTTCAGACAACATATCACCCCGAGACAAATGGATAGACTTAGTGAGTGAATCATATTTTAGAGGATATGCTCATGATGTATGTGATGGATTAGCAATCTAAATGGGAGGAGTACTTATACTTAGTGGATTTTTCCTACAATAACAATTTTCGAGTTCTATAGGCATTGATCCTTTTCGGGCTTTGTATGGTAGAGAGTGCAGACACCCTTTAGCTGGGATAGGTTAGAAGATAGAGTATCTCTTGGACCATGTCTTTTATAGGACATGGAGTAGCAGGTGGTGTTGATCAAGCAGAGATTGTAGGAGGCACAGGACAGGAAGAAGTAGTAAGCAAACCAACATAGGATCGACCTTAGTTTTGATGTGGGCATGAAGGTGTTCCTTTGTGTCAGGCCACACAAGAGCCCTATCCATTATAGAAAAGGTTCTAAGTTAGCTCCTAGATTCATTGGTCCTTTTGAGATCTTGGACCGTATCGGCCCTTTGGCCTACTGTATAGCATTGCCACCCAACTTGTCTCATATACATGATGTTTTTCATGTTTTATTTCTCATGAGATATATTGCAGATCCTTCTCATGTGTTAGATTGGACATCATTGCAGGTGTAGGATCATGGGAAGGTGATGGTGGAGCCCATTCACATCTTAGATCATAGGACCCTAGGCCTTCGAGGTAGAGAGGTTGATTAGGTCCAGGTGTAGTGGGGCAGATATGATGAGACTGCAACTACATGAGAGGATGCTACTACATTACGAGTTCAGTTTCCACATTTGTTCCAGTGACTTCTAGGAGGAAGTTGAGTCTAAGGAGAGGGATGTAGTGCCCACTTCCCTTTGACACCTTTTGGATACCTATTTTTATATTGTGATTACATTATAGACATTATTATGTTTTGATTTAGTATGTTGTTAGACATTAATCATGGATTATTGTTGATCTTGATTTGATTATGATGCATGATGGGCATTAGAGACACTCATATGTGGATGATTATATACTATTTGACATGAATGTTTATGGATATTGTTTGGACATGTGATTTTGTATATTTTATGATGATAATATAGTTGTTGATTTAAAATGTAAATGATGTAGTTGTTACTTTGATGTTGTTGTGATTCATTTATATAGTTGGTTTTGTGGTTTCATTTATATCATGTTGGATGTTCTGATATGGCCAGAGGTGAAGGAGGTATTTTTATTTTTCAGGTTAAAAATATCACAACAAAAACATTGGGGGATCAGAGACCAACCATAATGGAATTCTAGGTGAATTCGACAAGGTCACCATGGCAACTTGTTTTATTGTGTTGTGTGTTGTTTTGTTAGGGATTCCCATGGGGGAATTACCTTTACATGTGACCATGGGTATGATGTATTTTATTGATGTGGTTAATTTTTATTATTGTTGTATGTATTTTATTAGTAATGTGTTCCTTCTTTTAATTAATTAAATTGTGATAGATTAATGTGAGAAATCATATGATTAAAATTTAATTAATATAAATTGGGATATGGGAAAGTAATTATAAGAGTTTTGGTTGTTGTATTAAATTTGTAAGGAATGTGTAAGTTGTGTAAGATTGTGTAAGTCATTTTTGAGTATGAAATACTCCACCTCCATGAAAAATTCAAATTTGTCCTTGGGGCTATTTTTGAGGCTTGTGGGACAAGTAAAAATTGTCCCATGCATTTAAATTTTATGTAAAACCATACTTATGTTTTTAGAAGTGAATTGTGACTTTTATAATGCATTTTATTAAGTCATGTTGCATGTTTTTAATTGTGCTTTCTTACATTTTATTTAATTTGTTGTCCCTTGAGGTGTGGGCTTTTTGGAGTGTGCAAGTAACTTGTCATATCTTCACCCACCTCTTTATTGTGCTTAGGAGAATGGATTTTATCTTTTGTGTTTGAATTGAGGATGTGTGATGTGGCATCCTACATGGATCCACATCATCCTCTCTTCTTCCCTCTTCTATATAATTCAAACTCTTGCCTTGTTTTGGGTTGTTGAATCATTTTGTAACTTCTTTGGGGGCACATTTTCTTGTGTTGGAGCTCTTATTTTGAAGGAATTTGGAGAAATATTTTCATGCTTGGGAGATTGCTTTTTGGACTGTATTTTTGGCATTTGAAGCTTATTGTTTGAAATCAAAAGTTACCATGGAGAGGTAGGAATTTAACTCTCTTTTATGCTATTGATTTTTTGTTGTGTTGTGTGAATGGTGCATGTTTTGATTTATTTGTTGGCTGGTTGGGTAGACTACCATAGGAATGGTGTAGGAGAAGGCTATGGGAATCCATGTGGGGGGGCATAAGGGAATGCCATTGGCATCAGAATTTTGTGGAGGGAGTTTGGGATTGGGATCCACCATGGAAAATAAATAGCTTACATTTCTTACTTGTGGGGGATAAAGGATATGTGTGTGATGAACAATTTTGGTGGTTTGTTGCTGCTGGATGCCCAATTCCCAATTGGGAGGCATATGTAGCTTCCCCCATAGACCTTGCTCCTTTGCCTTGCATGATCAAGCTTGAGTTTTGATTGGAATATTTTTTTAATTGCATTTGTGAACTATTGTTTTGTGTTGAACTATGTTTTATATTGAAATGTGAATGTTTGAAAGAATGATGTGTGTTGTGGAAGCCAGTTGTTGCCATGGGTTGAATTGCATCTATTATTGTATTTTGGTTGGGGCTTGGGGCCAATGATTAAGGAAGGATTCTCCTTTCATTGGATGTCTTGGTTGGGTGGAGAGCGTTGCCTTTCCCCCTCTTTTGTTGTGATCAACTTGGAGAAAGAGAAAATGTGCATGTTGTTGTCCTGGAGCAAAGGAAAAATGTAGTTTGATAGTCCTTTGAGAAACATATTTATTTGTAATCCTTTCCCACTTGTTGTGGATGAAATTGTAATGTATATTGGTAAAGAAATGATGTTGAAATTGATTATGAAGTTATATATTTGAATTGTGAAAGACATTTATATTTTGTTCGGTTATTGGAAAGAAAGAAATAGAATTCTATTGTTACAGTCAAACTTTGAAAGATGTATATTCTATTGAAATCAATAAATAATTGCAAGTTCATCTCTCATTGCATTGTTGGGTTGAGTTGGAATATCAAATTTGTGAATGGAATCTATGTTTAATTGTAAAGGAAAAAAAAATACGTATGAAGGAAAATACATATTGTCTTTTGGATATATACAAATTTGAATTTGACTTTACTTTACCATTTAGCTTTGAAATGGTTTTTTTATAAAAAATTGAATGTATTAGATTATATTGGAAAGGAAATGTCACATTTGAGGATAAAATTGATATACAGATTTTAAAAGAAATAGATCTTTGTTATAAACTTTAAAGCGGCAAATGAATTTAATTAAAATGCACAATTCGGACCTGCACAAATTAATCAACTTCGAAATGTTAAAATTTAGTATGTTGTATCATAAATGAACTCAAATTGACAAAGCAAACTTAAGAAAACTATTTTGAACATTGCAAAATCAAGCCAATCCTTCCCTTAACCGTTTTCTATCCATTGTTGGAAAAATTCAAACTTTAATAAATTGAACAAATTTATCTTCCAAAATACTTTAAAACCCCTAGAAAAATCCTCCATGTCTGATTGGCATGTTGAGTGAAGGAGGAGATCCAATTTAATCAAATTTGAAAGTTGGAAATTACCAGTTGGATTTTTAAAAGCTTGCAGATCGTTTTTATAAAATTTACCCTTTAAAATTTATCAAAAAGTAAAATTTATGTTTCTTTTGAAAAGAGGGCATTGAGATATTTCCAAAAAGTCCTTGTTTACCCAAAACTGAGCTTTCTAGCTCAAGTTATGACCCTATAAAGTTTTCATGCCTTGTTGAAAAGTTGGAAAAATTTTCCTAGCGAGCCTGACCCGAAAATTTCCGTCAAAAATTACCCTTAGAAATTTTTTGAAAAATTTCTTGGGATAAATTTTGAATTTTTTTCTCCACCATCCCACAACCAATCAGAGGCTACCACATGTCCTCATGGGGCAGTGGTGGAGGCACGACACTTTTTCTTCCTTAGCACTTTTTGAATTTTTTTGAAAAAATTTCCATTTTTCCCCAGCCGGCCCGTGGCCTATCACAGTCTACCACGTGGTAGATTTGGTGCTCGCAGAGAGGAAGAACCCTTGTGACCACTTTACCTTTCGTATATTTTGATTTGGAAAATTTTTTAGTTTCCTCCCATAGCCCCACACTCCTGCCCTCGCCTTGAGAAATCTCTTTCCGCAAGACGCGGACCCACGCACACCATTTACCCTTTTACCCCTTTGGTAAAGTTGCTCCAAAAACTCTGCCACCCCACCTTTCCCTCTCCTTCCCCCGTGATGGCCCGTTGAGTGCCACGTGTCCCTAGTAGACCCGTGGGTGCATGGACATTGTTTTGTTTTCTCCCCCTCTTGGGTGAAATGCCCCAAATTCTTCCGTCACTCCACCCTTCCCTTTTTCCCCGGTGATGACTTTGAGGCTGCCACATGTCCTTAGAGGACCCATGGAGGTGTGGGCATAAATGGGAATTTTCTCTTGCATAAGGAAAAATTCCAAATGCCACCCCGTGACCTGCCAACCCAAAATTACTTTTTACCCCTTGACACGTGTCCCCTTTGGGGAAAAATTGATCCCTAAAGTCCGTCCATCCATATCTTGAGTTTCTGAAGGAGTTAGGAGGAATTCTTTATATCATCGGAAAGGTGAGAAAATTTCCTATCCAATGGGAATGATTTAGGGAAATTTTGAATCTTTAAGATTGAGAAAAATGAAGTTAAAACTTTGATCTGTTAGAGAGTGGGTATAATGATATTTTACCCTTGAACCTAACTAAAACTTCTAACCCTAAAAGTTAGACCTTGTGACCTATGATAGTTGTCAATAAATGAAAAGTATGTTCTAGTAATTTAGATTTGTTCCAAACCTAATAGGGTCAATCGTTGTCTTACAACTTGGTTGTGGACACTTCTAATAAAAAAATTTAAAAACATTATTCCATAATTTTCTAACTAACCCTAGGTTGTTTCTTGGGTCTCAAGTGGATTGTTTTAATGAGAATCATAATACATGTCTCAAATGAGTTGTGCGAGTGTGCATAAGCACTTATTATTTTGAAAGAAAATATACCCCTACTCCTAATCTAATCGGCTTGATACATACTAAAGAAAGCTTGAAACATGCAAGGAAAAATAGCTTCCTTTTCTTATAAAAAACAGCCATGAAAACAATTTGGCTAGTGACATGGCCTATAGTAAGAGATAAAAATTAACATTCGCTCTTCCACCCTCGGTATCAATGAACAATATGCACACCTCCTCTTGTTCATCTTTTGGTTGGAGGTGTTGTAGTTGACCCTCGGGGTTGTGAAAATCATCCTCATGCCCTGTAATGAGCATGACAGGTTTGAAAGTTTTCCTTTCTCTTGAGGAGGAACATTATCCGCAATGGGGTGGTCTAATTCTTTGTTCCTTCCCATGATTCTATATCATTTTTTTTGAATGGGGCTTCCTTGTAGGCTTCTTTGATGGGTGTCATCCCTATCTTCTCCTTCTCCAATTTTAGCAGTTTCATCGGTGAATCATGGCTCTTCAATTGAAAGGAAAAATCTCTCAATAATACTTTCTTCTAGAGTCTTAGGATGATTCCAAGGGGAGCTTTCGTGTGTGGAAGGATTCCTTTGTTGTGGAGTCGATGAAGTGGTGAATATTTTTATTTCCACAAGTTCTTCTTCATTGATCCATTCCCCCAAATATGATAAGCACTTGAGCTTATCTTCTTCCTCCTCTATCAAAGCTTTATGCTTTGATATGATGGCTTTTGAATTTGCAAATTCTCCATCATGTGTGGCTTCATTTTGCAGAATGAAGCCCATTGATAAGGATTTTTTAGGGGAGCTACTTTGTGGGGAGGAAAAATAGAGCAACTTGTACAACCCTTTTACGCTTTCAATTTGGTGGCATGAATGTCTTGATCTCATATCATGTCTCACCATATGCTCCTCTTATTTTTGATTTGGAGCCATTGCTTACTAGTGCAAGTGGTATAGCTGGTAAAAGAAAGGTAAAGGGTGGAATGGGTGGCTTGGAGATGAACAAGGGGACAATCCCTTGGTGGTAATGAAGTCATGGTTGCATGACCTCATAAGATGAAGAGAAATGGGAGGTGTGGAAAGACGGATGATTGAAAAGGGATGAGAGGGAACTCTATGAGCCATTGTAATTATTTGGTTAGACCCTACGGAGTTGCTCTCATGTTCTCGTAACTATATTCATTGAATCTTGATTTCTATCAACAATCGATTGAGTTGATCCATAATAAAATATCATTATGAGTTTTCCTATCGGGCGTGCCGGAAAAACTATTAATGACCATCCTTAGTAGATAGATCCATCAAATTCATGGGAATCCTTAGGTTGGTGGGACATGTGCCCTAAGGAGACCTCCATATTTTTAAGCAAGTTGGCTCTTCTTAGTGAGGGGAGATATGTGTGATAAAAGCATAAAACAAGCTAAGGCGATGCGCCGAACAATATTTCTAGAAGATTCAATCATTCTGAAACTATCCAAGAAGGGAAATGGTGAATAAATGAAGAAGGGTGAAAAAAATGCACCACAAGTCAGAAAATGTCACACAGAACACTACCTCAAACTACTTAAGCACAACTTTGAGGATAGTAACAACATTGAGAGATGCATAGTTTCTACATGAAAATAAAGGAAATCAGAGACAATAAATCTATGTAAAATGATGAACAGAAAAAAAACCAAAATGCATAAATATCATGCCCATAGTTGTGCACAATATTAGATTTAGAAAATTGGAAATACTACTATTACAAAAATCTAGGAAGAAGGCTAGAGTTCCAAGATATCTACCTTTTACATAAGAGAGACTTACGAAAGAGAAGAAAATATTTAACTCTCCTAGTACCTACTAAAAATCTTCAAACTTTTCGATTAAAATTTATAGGGGAGTAGGATGGTAAGAGAGAACATTCAAACTCCTTCTCAACTACCCCTCAATTATGATAAATGAGATGAAGTGATAGAAACATATTTCTTCAAATCTTTCTCACAATTTGGCCCCTTTGGAAAAGTGAGAGCCATGCCTATTTAATGCATCTTAATTACTCTACAACCAACTCCTTGAGGTGGAATCACCTTTTGAGAAGAAAATCCTTCATCTATTTATTACATAAATAGATATTTTTGACCCTTTATGCATTAGTTCCCGACCTCTTAATTAAAAGGGCACATATTTTGTAATGAAATGAACCTTTGCTTCGATCTTTTGAAAAAGTTTCAAGCATTAAATCTTACAGATAAGACCCTAAATCACTTATACGTGGTAGATGGCTTGTCATATTTTTATGGACTACTTGAAAATGGAGTCCATTTATTGCAAGATCCACGTGGAAGGCCTGTGCACCCTTATGACTCTAATTTAATTTAGGGCTCCTTAGAAAGCACTAGGTGGACACTTGGCACCGTCTGTGGGGATTGTTATCCTCCTTTTTTTACTCCACATGTCATCTCTGCGGGGAGTTTGAGACTTCTTCACTTCCTTTGACTTCTAAAGTTACACCTACTTGACACTTGGCAAATCCAAACTTCCTATCTCTCTTTGTGTTTTGATTAATTCCTCTCTTATCGGTGAATATTCGGCTTTGAATAGACTTTGAAAATGTAGAAATCTTTTGTTTGTGGATTTTAAAATAACAGTTCTCTGGTTAGTAAATAATGCACAAATGGAGTCTTTTGAATTTTTTTTTATGTTTTATGGCCGCATGGGATAATTTATCTACATACCACTTCCTACAATCAAATCTAAAGGTATTCCATTTATCTATTTGATTATTTACTTGAGTCGACTTCACAAATCAATGTTTACAATGTGTTGGCTAAAGTCATGCAGGAAGGATTTGTGGCATGATTTTGTATTATTTCTGAATAAAGTTCTCAATGGAAATTTTATTTTGTCATATTATTCCAATGATATCATCTTGTGATCCTGCTAGTTCCATGGGGACGAGAGGAGCCATAAGAGGCATATCTATGTTTGGAGGGTTTGAGGAATATTTTGATGTTTTTCAGATTTCGAGCTTACCAAACAATTGAAAAAACAAATAAATGGTATATATAAACAAAAAAAATTGAAAAACCCATTATAATCACAAAAATAACCTAAAATGCAAGAAATTTGATCAAAATTGAGGGCTTACTTCTTTGTCTTGGTAGCATCGTTGAAAATTTCACGATCTAGAAGTCTGAAGAGCAATCTGCAAGGGGTATTCAAATCTTGAGTGCAAAACCGGAGGAGAAATCATGGTTCACAAGGGAAAATGAGAAGTCATGGGTCTATTATTTTTGTCTTAGAGGACTGTTATGGTGGTTTATAACCGCGATCACGGTTTTAGGTTTTGAAATTTCTAAGCCTATAAAAAACAATCCACGATTATGGTACATGAATTTCAGGTTTTTATGTCCACCAAATTGCTGGAATTACCCTTTCCTCGGACTCGGAGAGGTGTTGAAGTCTCCCATAATCATCCATTCAACCCCTTTAATAATGTTTTGAAATTTAAAGAGTTTCGACCAAAACATTTTTCTTTCTCCTTTGATATTTGGAGCATATATGTTAGATAACACCTAAAATTCTTTAGATTTCTTATCTTGAAACAACATATCCATATGATTACTTATTTTAAGAATATTTGTACCTTTGAGTTTTTCCTCATTCTAAATGACAACCATTCCTCCTGTATATCCTTTTAAACGATAGCTAGTCCATTAAGATTCTTGCAACACTTACGTTTAGCTTCAAAAAAAATCCTTCCTCCATCTTAGTTTCCTGTAAGACCATGATATCAAGTTTGTGTTTAGAATCTAGTTCTTTAATTAATCTCCATTTAGCAAGGTTATTACAACCCTAAAATTCCATGAGACTATATTCATTTAAACACTTGGTTTTTGTTCTTCTAAAGCTCCATAGATTGAGTTTAGACTGAGTTCCATCATCAATATCCTTTTGACTTTGCTTTTTTCTAGCAACCTACTTAGTAGGTCTCCTTGAACCAATTTTCTTCTCCTTTGGGGTGGCCTTTGAAGACTCCCCTATTTTGGATGGGGTTTTCAAAGAGATCTCATTTTTAACCTTTTTGGGATCCTCTTCCACTGATTTGTTTTGATCTAATAGATTTTCCTTCGGTGGGGATAAATTTTCTTGGATGATCCTTTGGATTTTACCAGCTTCCATATGATCTTCATTTCCTATCATTAAATCATTCTCCTCAAAACCCAAAATATTGTCAAAAGGATTAGTAAAAGGTCCTAGAGTTTCTTCAAGACTCATTTCCCCTAGTTTTTATGTGGAAAATACTCCTTAGCAGCTTCCTTCATAATATTATCCAATGTTTTTTAGGGTAGGAATTTCTCATCCTGAACATGGGACTTTTCCATCTAGAAATACTATTCAAGAAAGGCTTTCCATTGATTCTTCTTATTCCTTACTTCTATAAAACCATCATTTGTTAACTTAGGAGTTTGAACTTGATTTTTATTTGACCTCTCTCCATTATTCTTAGTAATAATAATGCCTTTATTTGGATTAGTATTCTTTGTTGTATTATGTTCCAAAGAAGAAACTTCCTTACCTTTAGCATGTTCCTTAACTGGCTTCTCCTTATAGACCTTTGAAACCATCATTTTACATTGTTGCTTTACATGCCCCCATCCTTGGCATTTCTCACATTTTTAGGAAAGTTTTGAAATCAATTCTTTGTTCCCAGCTTCCCAGTCTAGATCAGAGAGTTATGGATTTGGGTAAATTCAAACCCATCAAAGAGTAGATACAGAATTTGGCACAAAAAACACGTGTTTTTGTAAGGGTCACATTATCCACAACAACATAGGTACCAAGAGTATTTGCAATCCCTTTAATAACATCTACATCCCATAGTTCCAATGGAATACCTAGTAACCTCACCCAAATAGGAAACTGGTTTATATTTTCTTTATCGAGTTGAACATAGGAGTCCATTTCCTCAAGAATAGTCCGAGTTTCCCTAGGAACCATAGGCCATCATTTAGGATTCTTTGGGGGTCTTCCAGATTGTTAAAACTGAACAAGAAGAAACCATTTGGTAAATTTGTTACTTCCATATGCCCTTTAGGTTTCCATTTCAGAACAGACCAAGATCTTATTGATTCTATATTGGGTCTTCCTCCAACAAGTTTCCCGATCAAAGCATTCTCCATATTGCTCAAAGTCCTATCAATAATGCTATCAGGGATTTCTAAATAGTTTCCCAATTCACCTTGTTTAAGTTGTGGAATGATCCCTAAACTTTTTTCATTCCCAGATCTCAAGATTTTTGCATACGATCTAGGGGCCCCATTTCCCACATGGGACCCAGACACAGGTCTAGTCTCATCCTTACCTTATTCTCGTCATAGTATGGTCCTTTGAGACTTTCTCTCCACTAGGAGGAATCAGTCTACTATCATTTTCCTTCCCATATGGGTCCAAATGTTTGAACACCTCCTCATGTACCAATAATGCATTAAACATACATATAATAATAAGGTTTGTGCTCAATAATTTCACATTGGTGATCTTATCCTAATTTTTTTCATAAAAATATAAACATAAAAATATCTCTCAAAGGTAAGTTTAAACATAAATGTATTAACATCTATTTGGTTATTCAAAGACTTAGCTCTTATGTTTAGAATTTGACCTCTCTTGAAGGAAAACTATTAAAAATGCCATGTATATCTTAAATTTATGAAATAAGTGCAATTGAACCCCTTTATTGTATATAATTATTCTGAAAATAGTTATAAAAACATTCAAATAACCACATAATAAAAAGAATTTGGATATTGGAAAAAAAAATCAAGACATGATTATGGTTTTATTAGATAGCTTATTCTTTGTATACATCAAGGCATTCACATATTGGAAAAAATAAAAAATCAGGACATGATTATGGTTTGATTGGCTAGCTTATTACTTTATACATGTTGGTTTGATGGATATCATATTTTTTTATATACTCTTTGCACCCATGCACTTAAGAGGTATGTTGAGTGTGATGCATGAAACACACAAGTTGAAACATGATGATAGATTTTGACATGATTCCTTCCCATTCAAACTTCTCTTTAGGGGCATCTCCTACACTACACAAGTGATTTTGTTTCAGTATTATTATTTTACACTTCTACATTATACTTGATTATACACATAATGTCTATGCTATTTTTTTATGACTAAAATGACTAAAACATGTATCTTGTCTATAGATAACCTATATTTCTATCTATTTTGTTACTATCACTACTTTCTATACTTATATGATACGTTGTTGTCACTACTTATACAAATTATGTCATTTTTTTAGTATTGTGTTGTTTGAATCATTCATTAACAATGAATATTAATTTTAATGATTATAATTATATGATTACTTACTCTATATGGCCCCTAAGTTCCTTTCTTGTCTTGTAACACCATGAGTATCCATGTTTGTGGACCTATGCCTATCTTTTGGGTGTGTACTTATTTATCTATGTGTGGAACATAATGCTTTATGTTGTGGTTATCTTGTGACACTATGGTTGTATAATGATTATGTATTTATGCCTCCATGTGACTCTATTATTATTTCTATACTATTACTACTCTAGTTTATGACACAAGTAATTTTCTACTTTAATATTTCTGTGATGTTATTACTCTATCTTATGAAATTATTGACACTTTTCATTACTATTTTTACTTCTATATAATGTATTATTACTTGTTATATATTACATGTTTGTCTCTCTACACACCTTGGTTTACACCATGTTCAACCCATTTTATAGGTAAAGGTTCCAAATGGTGGCCATCATTCTATCCTTGTATGTGATACTATGTAGCTTATAGACTTATCACACATGCATAGACATGTATTATTTTGAGCTACATGATCAAATTATTTATCACACACACATCAAAAGACATGGAATTCATCAAGATATATTCTACATATATATATAGAGTAAAATATACAAGAATGAGTTTTTAAAGGTTACAAATCCTTAAACACAAGAACCTATAATAAAAGTGGCATAATCCATTTACACACTTTTTAATATAATATTATACATAGATTACTCAACTCATAACATGATAAATGGGGCATGAGTACTTGATTCCTTCTCCTCTACACTAATACGGCAATATTTTAAGAACAAGATTTGGGGGCATAAGCCTCCTTCTCCCTTATGATATTATAGAATCCATACACTTAGTTTAAAAAGTATAAAATATTATGGGGGCATGGTGTATACATTCATCTTTTCATTTTATCTTACTCAACAATTACAACAATACAAATTTTAACCTAGATCCATCTATAGTGGTGTGGTGTGTGGGTTTTGTGGAAGGTATAAAAGAAGCCAATTTATTCATATATTATCCTTCTTCTTATCTTACCATATTCTAAAATGTGGAATGTATCAAAGTGGCAAAGTTATTCATATGATTTCCTTCCTCTTTTATAAAGTATCAAAAGAGGTACTTTGATTCCTCTCTCTCTTGGTGTCGGGTTGCACTAAACACCTAGTCTCTCCTTTAACATAAATCGAGAATGATCACCCCCAATAATCCAATATATCATAAAAAAATTCCAAATATCTAAGAGAATAATAATAATTGGAGATCCTACCTCCAAAAATTGAATAGGTATATTCCTTCCATGTTTTTCATACCCTTTACTTACTTTTTATGAGTTCAAAATTACAAGAATCAATTATATTTTGAGTTATAGTTTCGGTTATATCATAGACATTTACTACACTCTATGGTGTAAGTTTTATCATGGAGTGTGATAACACAAACATGATAGAGAACAATTTTCAAACAAATAAAAAGTGTGTGCACACAATCATGTATGTTTATCCTTTAAGAATATAATTTTTAATTAAACAATTAAAGATGGGAAAGACAATAAAATTAACTTATCCTTTTTAAATTCTATATTTGGATATGATTCCTTGATAATAAATTTATCACATTTAGAATAAAATAAACATATCTCTAAAGATCTAATGTGACTTACTTATCTTTACACTCTACTTTTTCATCAATTTGAGAAACATTATTAAATCAAAGTAGTAAACAATCCATGTACATCATACAAAAACTTTATATTTTACACTACATTCCTCCTATTTAGGACCATATAAATGGTCAACATGTGAAATTTGGTCTTGGATAAATTGCATGATCTTACCCCTTTATATTTTCTGACTCCATTTTTAATTTGAATAAATTTATTGGGCAATTTAATCTTCCTAGGGTCAAAATTTTTACACGATTTTTCACCTACAAAAGACTTTTTAGGTAATTCAATGTAAATTTATAACTCAACTGATACTCTTATGTTATCCTATTACAAATATCTTTCCAAAATCACTCAAAGATATCTTAAATATACCCAAATAAATTACACATCAATTAGAGCAGTCCCTACTACAATTTTGAAGCACTCAACTAGGTCAAAGAGTTTAGCTTCCTCAATTTCCAAAAATTTAAAGGTCATAAAGCCATGCATTAGTAAGATAAAATTCACTCAATCATTTTCAAATGGTTTTAAGGACTAAAGGGTTAGGTCACATAGATGAGGCACACCACATCACACTACTACCACATTGGGTATATTTTATACTTTATAGATAATACCAATATATTTATGTCATGATACATGAGGGAACCCATAGGGGATTGGATTATATTTCACTCACACTTACATAAGCACATAATATAAATATTGAAGGCTTGATCTAACACAAGGGAATGTGCGATTTTATCATTTTGGGTTGCTAATTACTTAATGAATGGTATTACATATTTTTAGGGTTACACTTTTTGAAGGTGATTACAAGTCTTCCTAGATTTGTGCGATCATGAGCAACATAAAATGAAGGGAATTTATAGGAAAGTGAAACACCTAGAAAGTTTTAGATCTCAACTATCAAAATGTGTAACACAACAATATAGGTAAATACAATAGAGTTATAGCTTGGAATTTACCGAGTTATATGAACCTACCCCTACTCGGTTTCTAGTTATATAAATCAAAATGAAGCATCTCTAATTTCTAATCTATCGTTTCCACCTATCTGCACATATGAATCTCCTCTATTCTAACTTCTAAAACTAAGTATTCTTCTCCTCTTACATATTGTTAGAGTAGGTATTTACCTTAGCTCATGTTTACCTAGGTACTTTATTGTATTTATCCCCACCCACTTATGTGTGTGGATATTTATTTTATTTATTTAGATATTAGGGTGATATTATCTCTAGTTGTTAGGTATATTTATTTCCTTGATCTATGAGATTGACCAGATCTTTGATGTCTTGTTCTTTCCTAAATCTATGGTCTGACTAGTTCTTTGATGACTAGTTATTTCCATTATTTATGGCTTGACCTATGACCTTGAATTTTTCTTAGATTGTTATTCCTTTCCTATATAAGCAAGGCCCATTCTCATTTTATTTCATTGAGTTCCATAATAATATATGATATTGCTTTGCTCATTTGTTTGCAAAGGTTTATGTAAAGTTATTCTGGTGAATTGCTTTCATCTTATTGATCATGGTGTTTGATTAGCATATGTGTTCTTGGATTAGTAAAATATGGTTATCATTCATTTTATGGTATCAGAGTAGGAGATTGTTGTTGACATCCATATGTAAGTTTCATTTTGCAAGCATTTTTTATATATTCATATATTTGGGATTTTCTTGTATTTTTTTGATGCATGC
The DNA here is from genome assembly GCA_018340775.1 of Taxus wallichiana var. yunnanensis. NCBI lineage: Eukaryota > Viridiplantae > Streptophyta > Pinopsida > Cupressales > Taxaceae > Taxus > Taxus wallichiana. The sequence goes on along the minus strand of CM031237.1, from coordinate 550,518,917 downwards.
GTTTTTATGCAAAAAAAAGGCTTCTATTGGATCCGGAAGGTGGAAAAACCCTAAGATTGATTGTAAAATTGACCATTTATGGAGGAAGTCATTTTTGATTTTTTTGTTATGTAGAGAAGTGTGCTAGTTTGCATTGGGATTCATGTCGGCCGGTAGAAAACCTATGAAATCGGTTTCTAGGTTTTTCAAGTTTTTTGAAATCAAATCTAGGTTTTTTTCCTATGTGTAAAGCATTTTCGACACGGTCAAAAATCCTTAGTCCTTGGTCATATGGTATGGTCATATGAGGGCTTAAAGATTGTGATTCCTACTAGTAGGTGCTTAACTACATCCCCCTTTCATTTTATTTGTGTGGTGAAGGCAAGATCATTTTATTCTATTTTAGTGGCAACTAAAATAAATAGTAGAGAATAATATTGAAAAGCTTGTATCTTTTTATCGGTAACTCAGTTTTGAGTGCTATTTTTTACAAAAGTGCTTGTTTTTTGGGCTCTTTCCATTAGAAATATTTTTTTGAGAATCACACTATAATCATAAAATTCCATATTATAACACACACTCATTATAAAGTGCCAAAATATGAGGGGGATCTTGTTTCATTGCTTTATTTTTGCATTTATTTTGGTGATTTTTTGAGGATGGCATCTACTTCTGCATTAGATCGTGTTGATCCATTAACAACACATAATTACCACACATGGAGACCGAGAATGGAAATAATAATTAAATAGAAAGGATTATGGGCTTTAACTTCTTCAGAACAACCAATGTTCACTAGAGAATATGAGAAATTTTAGTGCCAATGCAAATTTGATGAGTGTATGGATTTGACAGGAACTTATGTAAGTGACAGTATTTTGTTTCATTTGGAAAAATGTGACTCTCCTTCAAAAAAATTGGAGAAGTTAGAGGATTTATTTAGTAAGGTGGATCATATGAGAGCCATGCAACTTGAAATTGAGATCACCTCTCTTAATCCTGAAGATTTTCCAACAATTATAGACTATCTTACCAAGTTCAATCGTTTGTTGACACAATTGAAGGGGAGTGGAAGAGATAAGAAATATGAAGAGTGTGTTTACTTGATTCTATCTAAGTTGAGAGGACCATTTCAAATATTTTCTTCAATCTTTTCTCTAGCATGGATGCCTTAGGTGAAAAATTCAAAATTTCTAACTTAGAAACATTTTGTGAAAAACTTACTAGGGAAGAATACAAATTTTCTCACCTTGAGTCTTCCATCTCTCAAAAGGCATTAGTTGCGTATAATCCTAAGTGAAAGGGTAAACCAAAAATTAAAACCAAATCTACCCCTTATCCATCTAAAAATGCTCATAAACCTTAAGAAAACAACTCTAAACCCAAGGAGTCTTTTAAATTCAAGAATAAGTCTATCCTTTCATGCTCTTTTGTGGGGGTAGTGGTCATGAATAACATAGGTGTTATAAGTGAATGCAAGCCTTAGAGGATGCAATCAAGAAACAAAAATTTCTATCTCCACTCCACATCCTTCTAATTAACATGGAAAAGAACTTAATGTTGTTGGAAGATCTCATTCACCACTTACAGATAGTTGGGTTATAGATTCTAGTGCTTCTCATCACATGACTTCTTCCAAGGAGTATTTTGTTTCTCTAGGTTTGAGTTCTAATTCCAAAATTGAGGTTGTAGATTATTCCTTTCTTTTGTTGAGGGAAAATGTGATATACAACTTTATGGTGGAAGTATCCAAGATGCGCTATATGTTCCTAACATCACTAAAAATTTTCTTTCTGTATATCGAATTTGTCATTATGGTCAAGGGAAAAAAGTGACTTTTGCACCACATGGGGCAGAAGTAAGAACTTTGTTAGAGCCTTATTCACTTGTTGCTCAGGGTATTGTTGATCATATTTCTAGACTATATCAATTTAAGGGTTTTGGTGACACTTATTCTATAGGGAATGGATTGGTTTCTCATGCAGATTCAAAGAGTAAGATTTGGCATGAAATATTTGGACATCTTAATTAGAGATATTTGAAGGAGTTGAGCACTCATGGTATGGTATATGGTCTTCCTAGATTTTCTTGTCTTGAGGGAGTTTCTCTAGCTATTAATTAGGAAACAACACCAATCCATTTCCTAAGAATTTTTCTAAGAGAGTTTCTTCACCACTTGAGCTTGTGCATAGTGACTTGATGGTTTTTCCTACCCACTCTTTCAATGGGGATAAATATGCACTTACCTTTATTAATAATATCTCAAGGTGTAATTATGTTTGTTTTCTCAAGTACAAAAGTGATGTTTTTAACACTTCAAAGTCTTCAAGGATTTGTTCAAGAAACAATCTTCTAGTTGCATAAAGAACATTCACACTAATAATGGGGGAAGTACTTAAGCAATGAGTTTTCTGAATTTTTGGCAACTTAAGGCATTATTCACAATAATTATGTTCCATATGCTCCACAAGAGAATGGATTAGTAGGAACATAAGAATAGAAATTTGAAGGAAATGGATAACTATATGATGCATTCTAGAGATTTACATCCTATCTATTCGGTAGAAGCGATTAATTTTGATAACTACATTAAGAATCACACACCACACAAAGAACTCGAGCATTTGACTCCAGAGGAAGCTTGGTCCAACACTAAGCCAGATGTCTCATTTTTTGAGTCTTTAGGAGACATGATTGGGACTTTTTTCTAATAATAAAAGGAAAGCTTTGGATAAGAAGAGAAACCCTTGATCTTTGTAGGGTATTGTGAGACATTAGAGCTTATCGAATTCTAGATTATAATACTCATGATGTTCTTTTTGAACACATTTTTAGTTTGATGAGCGCTTCAATCCCCATGATTCTTCATCTTCTTCCATGCCTCCTTATTTATCTCATCTTGAGGATAATTTATTTGATGAGGTTGATGAGGAGGTTCTAGATGTCGTTGAGGATCCTATTCCCATTGATGTTGTAACTATTCCTAAGTGGGATCGTACTACAATTTCTAAGGCAACAACTTTCATACAAGATCTTCCACCCACTAGGCATCATCACGCACATTCTACGGGTTCTAGAATTTGTAGGTTTCTAAGGATCCATAGTATTTTTCAAAGGCTCATGGGATACATGAGTGGGATGATGCGATGGAAGCTGAGTATTCTTCTTTGATGAAGAATAATACTTGGGATTTTTTATCTCTTTATAAAGGAAGAAATATGGTTAGGTTTATGTGGGTATACCGAACCAAATACATAGTGATGGGTCCATTAACAAGTATAAGAATCATCTTGTTGCAAAGGGTTTTTCACAAGTTTAAGGTATTGATTACTCTGAGACTTTTGAACCCATTTCCAAGATTGATTTTTACGCCTTGTACTTGTTATTTATGCATCACGGGGTGGCTTGTATACCGGATAGATGTGAAGAGTGACTTATTACATGGAGATCTACAAGAGGAAATATACATGGAGCAAATTGTTGGATTGTTTCAGATTCTTCTCTTATTTGTAGGCTCCTCGAGTCTCTCTACGGTCTCAAACAAGCCCCTTGAGCTTGGTATGAGAAGATGGATTATTTCCTTCTATCTACTAGTTTTATTCATTACCACTCTAATCATACAAGGTGTATCTCTAGCATTTTGGTGAGAATATTTTAATACTTGTCTTATATGTTGATGATCATGTATTACTTCGGAAGATCTTTTTCTCACATTCAGACTATCTAGAGGACTCTTTCTACATACTTTGACATGCCGGATATTGGGTTACGCATTATTTCCTTGGTTTATAGATTTATCGAAAAAATTTAGGGATTGATTTGAGTCAAAGAAATTACACCCATGATCTTCTTCAAAGTGCTTTGATATGGATGAGTGAAAGCCAAGTCCTTCTCCTTTTTAGTCTGGGGTTACTCTTACTTCCACATGTACTATTCCACTTTGTGATCCAACTTTGTATAGGTAGTTGGTTGGAAGTCTCATGTACTTGACCCATACTCGCCTTGATATTTCATTTTTAGTAGGGCTTGTATCTCAATTTTCACATTCTCCTCATAGTATTCACTGACAGGATGCTAAAAGGATTTTGTGCTATTTGCAGGGCACTTCCCACTTTGGCCTACACTACATTAGGGGTTCTACTCAATTGGTTGGGTATACAGATTCATAGTGGGTAGGTTATATTGATGAAAGACATTCCACTTCTAGCCATATTTTTATTTTCTTGGTTATTCTCCAGTTGTTTGGGAGTGAAAAAAGCAACATAATATTTCACTTTCATCTTCAGGGTAGAGTACGGGGTAGAAATTATAATGATTGAGTAGATTCTTTGGCTTCGATAGTTATTGTGAGTTTGGATTCCAACACAATTCACCGAATGTACTTTAGTGTGAAAACCAAAGTGCAATTCACATTTCTCATAACTCGATTGAGAACCAACGGACCAAGCATATTGAGATACACATCCACCTCATTCATCAAGACACATTCGGATGGAGTTATTTTCATGGGTACATTCCAACTCAAAGCAGCAGTTGTAGAAATCTTTACGAATCATTTTACATCACCTCACTACCTTAAGTTATGTGGAATGCTTGGGGTTTTAGAATTTGTTCTTGGGGGTGTTTGTGAGAACATATTCCTTCTTATTATTCTTTCTCTTTCCTTCTAGCATGATTATTTCCTTATTTTGGTTAGATATTTCTTCATGGATATATTGTGCATGAGTACCTCATCGATACGTAGTTTTCGGGACTCATACTATGGACATGCCACTTCTATTTTTCCCCTAGCTTCACTCGAGGGGGTGTTAGAGTAGGTATTTACCTTAGCTCATGTTCACCTAGGTACTTTATTTAACTTTATTTTATTTATCCTCATCCACTTATGTGTGTAGATATTTCTTTTTATTTATTTATATGTTAGGGGATATTATCTAGTTGTTAGGTATAGTTCTTTCCTTGATCTATGGTATTGACTAGTTCTTTCCTTGATATATGGTATTGACTACATCCTTTATGTCTAGTTTTTCCTAAATCTTTGGTCTTGACTAGTTCTTTGATGACTAATTTTTCCATGATTTATGGCTTGATCCACAACCTTGAATGGATCTTAGATTGTTATTTCTTTCCTATATAAGCAAGGATTATTCTCATTGTATTTCATTGAGTTCCATAATAATATATGACATTTCTCTTCATTTTTTGCAAAGTTTTATGTAAATTTATTCGACAAATTACTTTCATCTTATTGATGGTGGTGTTTGATTAGCATTTGTGTTCTTGGTTTGAGTACGATCTGGTTATAATTCCTTTTACATATTTGAGCTATAATTTTATCAATTATTGCATGCATTTTTATAGTTATGAATGGTTAATTGTTTTATTAGATCAAAATAATTTTCACGCTAAAAACCTTACATCCTTTTGTTGATAACTAATGTATCGAGATATAAAGCACTCATAGTCTAGAGTCTAGACCCAACATCATGACACACTAAAACACACTTTGGAAGGGTGATTCCATGTCACTAATCCTTGAGAAATGGGATGATGTTCCATCTAAATTCTCTATATTTAAATCAATATTGAACCCATGACCTAATGGTCACCTAAAAAACATCATACCATGGATACCAACCATGGGGATTACACCCTATTTATTATTATGCACTTCTATAACATAAATTAAATTATGGTGTAAAAATAATAATGTATTACTCTAGGGATACTTTGGATTCATGATTATGCATATGGTATCATATACATTATTCAAATGTATAATTTTTTTCATGAGGGTTACATACACACTTCTTCCATGGACAATTATTTGTTAAAAATATTGTGTAACTTTTGAATCTAGTGAAAGTTTCATTTCTTATAATAATGTACAAACACCATCCACAATACCTCCCACCAAAAATATACCAATTTACAAAATAAAAACCTTTGAGGTGGGTAAAAGTAACAAGTCAAGTGACTAATGTGATTGAAAAGGATGAAAAATACAATGATCTAATTAATGAACAATTGTCCCAACCCCATTCCCCCTACATATCCTGAGATATATAGATATGAATCAAATTCTTTTTTATACGAGTGACATATTACATACTCTCCAAATAATATAAAATATCCCATATACCATCCAATAAGGACAAATGATTTTTTTCATGATAGTTGATATAATACCAATGACATAAGCATCACTCCTACCATCATACAATAATTATTCAATCAATATGGAGTTTTATTAAAAGCTACACATAAGATGGGATATAATGGACATGTTTAGGAAAATTAGATTAAGTAATCTAGGAAAAAATCAATCTAATAAAAATAATCATAAAATAGGACTTGAAAAAATAATGATTCTTTAAGACATATTTTCAATTCAATCACATATATATTAATGCTCATAACCCTAAAAATTCTATGGAGAATAATATGTTATGTAAGAATTTTCTCAAGTCTAATACAAGGAATGCATAATAAGTAATGCTTGTTCAACAATAAACTTAAAAATTAAGCTAGGGTTAACCATATTACACAAACATACCCAAATAATTTACATAATTTAATCATTAAGACATACAATATTCAATAATGTGACGTAAATATTTCAAGGAAACAATCCAAGTTTTTCCTAACAAAAACCTACCTATCAAGACCCATGCTATATTGAGAGAAAAATTCAATAAAATATTAAGTGGTAACTTAAATAATTACCTCTATTAATTACTTGTACATATATTTTTACACACACATATACGATGAGACCATAAATTGGCCATAAATTACCATTATTTTGTCCTTCCAAGTTACCTTTGAAAGTGGATTTAAATGTAATATTGGAACTTATAGTTTGCTTAAGATATAATATAGGATATATATCTTGTTCATTATTTAGAAGTCTTTTTTATCTATTTTTTTGACTAATCTTGTTGATTATTTAGGAAAGATGCAAAGTCTTGTGTATGTAAACCATAAAGGAAAGATAATGCTAGTTCTAGGAAAAGTGGAATTGATAATGAATTGTATATCTAAAATCAAATATGATTTCATATCCATATTCCTCTTGGAAAATTATGCAAGTTCAAAAAAGAATCATCTCAATCCAAGATCGTGTGCAAAAGTTATATTTGTTTTTAGTTGGGTCCGAAACAATTGGAGTTAGCTCTGGAACTTGCAGTTTTAATCCCAAAACGTACAGATTTAGTTTTGAAACTTGCAGATTTAGTTTTAGAACAATTAGAGTTAGCTCCGAAATAATTGGAGTTAGCTCGGAACTTTTAGTTTTAGCTCCGAACTTGCAGTTTTAGTTTTGAAACTTACATATTTAGTTCCAGAACTTGCACTTTTAGTTTCAAAACCTGCATAAAATGAGGAATTGTGAATAATAAGATAATCTAATGGGAAATAGTAGAGAATATTTTGTTCATATCAATGTTTTTAACAAAAACCTCATTAGATTCACTACATGTTTTACCAATAAGGAGATATCTAACTTTTAGTGAGTTGTAGTCCAAGTAAAAGTGTGTCGAACGAGCACTAAATGTTCCACACCACCATAAACAGAAAAATAAAATGGAAAATTTGAGAGATTATTTTGTTCATAGTAATGTTTTTAACAAAAACATCATTTATATTTGCTACGAGTTTTTCCAATAAAAAGGAATCTAACTTTTGGTGAGCTACAGTCCAAGGAAAAAGTGTATCAGACGAGCACCAAAAGTTCCATAACCAGAAACAAAAATTTCAAATGGAAAATATGAGAGAGGTTTTTGTTCATAGAAATGTTTTTAACGAAAATATCATTCAAATTTTCTATAGGTTTTACCAATAAAAATTAATTTAACTTTTAGTGAGCTGCAGTCCATGAAAAAGTGTATCCGACGTAGTACAAAAAGTTCCACACTAGAAAAAAAATGTCAAATGGAAAATCTAGGAGAGGTATTTGGTCAAATTAATGTTTTGAGGAAAAAACTCCTTCTAATAAAGTAGGAGAATAAAATCAATGTGATTCTTGTTACCAAAAATCAAGGAGAATATTTGGGAGCAAATCTTCCTAAAATAAGCGAGATAAGACTTTGACTCCAATAATATATCTCTCTCCATATTTTGTGGAGATGAAGATCTTAGTTGTTAGGATTGGAATAAAGATAAGATAAAATTTTATTTCCCAAAATAAGGATTTGGTTGGATACATGAATTATAAATTCAACCTCCCACACTCTTATATGTAATTTTTACTACCAAGAATAATATATTTGTTCTTCCTCATTAATCTTCTGAGAGAAATTATTCTGTAGATTTTGAATTAAAAGTATGAATTAAGTCCTCTTCCAAGGAATGAGCTAGCCACTCATTCCAAGGAAGATGGATCCATGTGTTATGTTCATTTATTTATTTCTATCATTTTCCTTTTGTTGTGATTTCTGATTTTATGTTATGTAATCCTTCTTTCCGTATAATTTCTTTTGTGAACCTACAGGTGTCTTATTTATCTTTCCTTATTTTTAATTCAGCAATTTCATTCATGCAAGTGTGATTTCTTTCATGCAAGCTTTATTTATGTACGTGTGATTTCTTTCATGCAAGCTTTATTTATGCAAGTGTGCCTTTCCATTTCCACATGTGTGATTTATTTTATGTAGTTTGGATTGTGTTTAAAGGAGCTATTTTCCAAATATCTTTCTTCTCTTATTACATACAACCATCAGACACCAGCCTTAGATTGACATTATTAATGAGGAGGATTGATGACACTCATTAATATCCACTCTTATCTCTCAATGGTATATACTCATAACATACCTCTCTTTACTCCTAATCTTCTATCTACATGTTCTATGTTATCTATTCATGTGTGACATATAGTAGTTTAACATAAACCATGTCGGATTGAATTACATGGGAAACCAATGCGATTTCATTCAAAATGAGATCATGTTGTTATTACATGTGCTAGTGACCCGGTATAGATTCATGTTACACCATTGAGGGTGATGGTAGTCAATATCACATGTATAATATGGTCATTGGTTTACAAGGGAATTATTCACACTAAAAAAATATATATAGGTCATCACATCAATGTGATTATTGCTTATCTTCTTACAACTATTCAAATTTTTAGACACACATGTGATAACACTTCTAGCGATTTGTTTGAAAAATTCTTTACCTAGTTTTTAACTAGGTCATTACCTAAAACTGTAGCAAATTCTCATGGGTTAGATTCTATTATTGAGGGAAAAAATTCTCCCTACAACCCCACCTTTTCTTTTTCACTATTTTCCCACTACCCTAAATCCATTATTTTTACATTTATCTTTCATGCATTATATTCCAAAAACAAAATGAATACTATATTACACAAATACAAAATCAATACCTACACATGACATGCTTTGGCCCTTTCTTAGCTTTAAGCCTTTTTATCATTTCTATTTAACACTCTATACTACTTTAGCACTCACACATCATAATACACACTAAGCAACACATCCTATGGAAATTAAAAAAATTAACACCCAGGGGAATATATATATTGGGAGTGTTGATGATGAAAATTATACCATCAACTAGGTAAACCTTCATCCGATCACCAAGGTTACGGTAGTATCAAACTAGTTTAATTATATGGACTTAAGATAATCTTAAACATATAGTGTGAATTTTAAATGCTAGGTTATCAATAAATGCATAAAATAAATAAACCTAATAATTTTATGGGGAGTTACAATCAAGTGAATCACTTACTAAATACATAAAGAAAAGGTAAAAATAGAAAGAAAAAAATAAAGGACAAAAAATTAACTTAAAAAAAATAATTAATCTAAAATGTTATTGAACCTCTCTGACAGAGTGAAGCCTACTAAAGAGGTGAAATATTGAGGGTAAAAATTGAACAAAGTATTTAAAATACACCGTAATTGATCAAGGGAATCGAAAACATATGAATGAATTCCATCATATGCTATAGAATCAAACAAGGAACCATTAATATTACATGAAAAAACTAGTTTTAATAACCACCCCTTTTAGAATAAAACCAAATGTTATCTATATTTAATCATCATAAATGATAAAAATATTTATAATTGACTTGATTAAAATATTTTGGTCAATATTAAATTAATACATGATATATTCCATTACATTTAATGAAAGTATAAAATTTATAAAAAAATTATATTATACAACAACAATATACTAGTCCAAATAAAAATATAGACACTATACAAATGGTCATTCTTACAAAAAAACATGACTTTGCGTTAAATAAAAATATTGTATTAATGAGAAAAAATATTAATAAATGAAATTTTACATTCAAAGAGAAATAAATTTTCATGCAGCCATAATTCCTTAACAAACTCTATATGATCATGTAAGTTTCAATAACCCCATTGAGTAATCCAAAACTAGTGTGTACCTAGGACATATAAATAAATAACATTCATTTTAGGTTTCAATAAAAAAATATTTCCATATAATAAGAAATGTTAAATTTCATGAACTAGATATACTGTTTTTATCTAAAAATCCATGCTTTCGATCACCTAAAGTGTCATTATAGAGTCTGCATGTACAAAATTGATCTAATAAATGTTATCTTTGGATTAAAATCAAATGAAAATTGAGAACACATAACTTGTGTTTTTTCTCTTTATTCTATGGAATAAATTCCTTTTATAAGTTCTTCCTCGAAAGTTAGTTTATAATTGATTTGTTTTTTGAAAATAATTCCCTTCGAAAATTAAGACATAAGACTTTATTTTAAATTATAAGTGACCAAATAAAAAATAATATTAAATGATAGGATCCTTTTATTCAAAAAGGAATCACAAAATGATAATAATCACTCACGAAACATTAAATCAAATGACTTAGAAAGAGGATAGGTGGGGGCCCACATTTAAGACATGACAAAGGAAAGCATAAGCTAAACACAAAACATATTATCCATATAAAACATATGCCTATGTTAACTTTTGATCAATCAAAATTATATAAAAATACATCATATCATCTACAACACCTATTAAAAACAAAATGCCACATGTTATCATAAAAATTAATTAAAAACAACACATATTTCAAAAATTCTAGATCATGATATCACCATGTAGATGTCATCAAATTTTAATCATATTAGCAAACCATAAACATAATCAAGAACCCAAATTTATGTAAAATCCCACACATCATATCAAAATTTCCAAAAAGGTCAAAAAAACATTCCCAAAATAGTAGAGCATGCAACCAAATAGAACAACCCACAATATTATCCATTTTTAAAGAGTCAACTAATAATCATCCCGGATGATATCAAACAAATGATTTTTTTATCAATTTCAAACTCAATATAGTATTATTGAATCCGATGTAGTTCTATTTGAGTAACATTTCTCACTTCATCCTATATCTCAAGTTTTATCCTCTTAAAATCCCGAGTTGACCAATGACATGATGGAAGAGGACCTAGTACACTTGGTAGAAGAATAAATATTATCAAGTGGGGTGTTTAGGTCTATAGAATTAATGTGAACATGAAATAGGCACATGAATTTAAATAACATTAATGACATTATAATATAAAATTTATTATTTATTCTAAAATGAGGAGGACCCTTGATATTATTTTTGCATAATCAAAATATCTCTAGGATATGAGTATGTAAAAGGGACTTAGTTAGAATGCTCAAAAATGTGAGGGTTTACATTGTGAAAAGTGGTGTCCATGCGAGGTGTATTGACTTCATGCATGTGAGGGTAGGATAAAAATTGGGTTAATCAACCATGTTTAGCATATTCCATAATTTAGGCTCACATGTATCAAAGTGAATTGATGCATGTGTTCCTTGATTATTGTTATTTCTATTCATTCCTTAAAAGGATGACCTTTTTGAAGCATGTCATATCCCCTTCAACCTCGAGAGGTTAAAACTATGAAAATTTGTGAATGCTCAATATTTTTACATGAACCCATCCTCGGTGAGGTTTTGAGCCTCAAGAAGAAATACACCGATGCTAGCCTCACATACAAAAAAATGGGACAAAATAGTTACAATAAATATTATAAATGAAAACTTATCAAGCCATATATCAACTGATAAGTTATTGCAAATAGATTCCAATGTGATTATAAAGAAGTAAAACAAAAACTAATATTATACAAAAAAATATAATGCTTCAGTATTAATCATAAATCTCCTTTTCATTATGAGGCTCAAAATATATAATAATAAAAAAACTTAACATTTTCCATTTGTAACAAAGTCAAAAGTTTCCAATTAAAAGAACACATCATATTTCTTCCTAAAAACTTCCATATTTTACTTGGAAAAATATGTTATAATAAGATAAAAACATCAAATGTGCAAGTTCAAAATCACAACATCACTCAATTGTCATAGAATATTACAATATCAATGTGTTTGGCAGTATCTAATGATTGTACTCTCCTTCATGAACTTAACATAGATGGTGAACACTTAATTTTTAGAAAAAAAAACATATCTTGAATAATTTGAGAGAATAAAAAAATAATTCATGATGTCAGCACCCTTTGCATGACTTTTCAATACCACATCAAGTGAAAATAAACTCCATATGAATAAAAACTATATTTTCAAATGAGAATCTCTTACAATAAACCATCATTGTTTTCCTCACATGAAAATAAAAATCTATGTTTGAAAAAAACTATACATGCATACACATGAAAAATATGCTGGTCAAATTCATAAAATCACCCAAATTCAATCACTTTAAATAGTGTTCAGTTTTTTTCAAACATACCAATCATAATTGTTAGATCACAAATAGGTTTGTTGTTTTTTTAATCTCAACTAAATTTTTAAATCAATAATAATCATACTATTGAATTATAAATCTAATATATCTTCATTTTAGAAATAAAAATGCAAAAAAACACTTGAAAAGGTGTTTATAATTCCCATTATTTTACCACTTAAAATCTAACATAAAAACTTGTAATTTTTTTATAGTTTCTATTACAAGACGCAACACCTAAAATAGTTGAACTAATGACAAGAAACCCAAAACTAACACTTTCCTTTTCATTAAACTAATGTAATCAAGCTTTGCAATTATACTTTTGTATGCATCCCATTTTATCACCGTAGAAGTATTAATTTTGTGGAAGTATGGTTAAGTCTTCATGTCTCACAATGCCAATATGCGGATGGAGTTTATTGCATTCCGGGTTTGATTGAGGGTTAATTACCATGTATTTATTCTCATCACTTCTTTTAAATCCAAATGTAGAAATTAATTCATAATATAATGTTAGGTTTAAGTGGATCATGTTCCCACGTGACTCTATGCACTCTATGTCCTTTCTAAGGAAGAAAAAATGTCATGATGGAACTAAAAAAATCTGTCTTTGAGATGCCCCTCACACAAGTCTACCATGTGATAAATGGTTTGAAAATAAGATCACTTGCTATACCACTAGGAGTTATTAATTAAGTTCTCTTGTTGTGAAAACTAATCTTATTTCGCATTATTTTTCACTCTTTAATCTGGGTAATCCCTTAAAATAATAAAGGAAGTAAGGCTCATGTTATAACATATGGGCATGGTTTCACTTGATTGAGGGGTGTTACAACATAGTTCTCACAATGGTTATAGGGAAGTTATTCTACAAGATATGAATAAGGAATATTTAATTCCTACTTAAAATTATTAAAGTATTATCCTTTACTTCTTGAGTTGTCATTATCTTACAAAAATATAAATAACCCTATAAGATTTACCATGTTTTCTCTCTTCCTAAGTGTGGTATAAATCCCTTAGGATGATACACATCTTAGGTACATACAACTATTTGATACTACATTTATGATTAGTTCCTTATATTGGTTACTTATTTGAGAAAGAATACACTACACACTATGCATTAAATACCTTCATTGAGCCAAAGTGAGGGAAATAAATGCAACCAAAAAGATGAGGAAGAGTAATGTTGTTAATCATGAATACACACATATTTCATGATTTACATTTTATTTAATTAATCCTTTGGTACTAAGGATGGGTTAATGATAACCAAGATTTATGAGCATACACGTTCTCACAAAAGAGTTGAAAATGTCAACCTACATTCATTCAAGCAAGCATAGTACAATATAATAAAGGGGACTATAAGATAGACTAGGTTAATAAATTTACAACCATGTACATAGGTCACATGATTGAAATTTTCATCCTTACTAAATTTCCTGGTGTTAAAACATTTTATTGTCCCACTTATATCATTCATCAAAACCATATGTTATCATTTACAAATTATGAGTTTTTTCATTTTTGCGTTAACTCATCAAGAGTAATCTCTTTTAATTTTTCTTGTATTACAATCATGTCAAACATTTTACTCACTTGATATCATTAAAGGTACATACACTTTTAAAACATCCATTTATGAATTCATCTCATTTACTTTTATTCTCCCTACATGTGCATTGTGTACTTTATTCTCTCATTGGAATCATTTTTGAAGGAATGCAATGTGATGAATCAATTGTTTCCAACCTAGATATATATGAATTAGAAGGATAAAACCCCACACAAAACAATTCATTTCATTTTTATTAGACCAACCAAATATTAGACAATATATTACAAGAGAGAGAAAAATCCACATAATGCATTTAAAGGTCTCCTAAGGCACTATTCCAAGCTTAAGTAAATATTCATCAAGGTTTAATTCACTAAAATACTATTAGGAGGTATTAATACTAACTAATTTTGATTTAAAAGGAACATGACCTACCATGGGGATTACACTAGGACACAAATGATATTATTTCCTCACAAAGTTTTTGCACCTCATTGTTGTCTTTTATTCATTATTTGAAGGGAAAAAATCACTAAAGACAACTCTTCACCTATCAATCCTTGTGGTTTAATTTAAAAAACTATCCAATTCTTGTTTTCAACACCTACAATTCATCATGGGGTCAAAACTAGGTTTAAATAAATACCCATCCAATAAGTTCTCTAATTATGGAAAAGTCCACACTAGAATAATTGGGATGTTCTTATCTCATGTACCTTTTTATAGTAAAATAAACTTTCTAGTAGTTTTTTGGAGAAGAAGTATCAAGGTTGTACTAATATTTTGATTTGAATATTTATTGAGATCGATTTTCCCCTTAGGTTAAATATACTAATTGGTTCAAAACAAATACCTAAGTGTTCCTATAGGAATTAATCCCAAGAGGATTTTTGAAAGAATGATTCCATAAGCTTCACTTGTGGGGAAATACCACTTGCCACTATCCTACTCATGAGACAAAGGTAACTTATCTTGTGAGGGTTAATATTTTCTCATATCCATGATGTTATGATGGAAATTCATTTTAAATGGGAATTAATATAACCATACTCATTTACATCTCATATATTATTATAGCTCATACAAAAGGAATATCACCTTCCCAAATTTAAAAATTTACACTTATGTGTGCTAAACAATACACCCAAAATAACCTAGATGCGATACTAAGAATCACCTAGTTCCAAATGACCCAAAAACTAAAGGAAGAGGAATCAAGGGGTTAACACTAGTTGTAATATTGACATCAACACCATTGGTTTTAAATATAATGAAACAAGTGGGGGTTTAAAATTAAATTCATTACCATACGAGATACGTAAATTTACAAAATTTACCATAATGATCATATATAAATCTTTAAATGTTTTGAACTTTAAGTACAATGTTGTATTTCATTATCCCATTGAAATTACACACATACATGCTAATATTGAATTTTCTTCCTTCATTATTACAAGTACAATTGTTAAAACAAGATAATTTAATAATTCCATAAAGATTGCACTTTATCAATAATAACAACTTTAAACTTAAATTTCCAAAATCATCCTAATTTTTTCATACCCATGCAACTTGTTAAATTAGTGTAAACATAGTGAAATAAACACTAACATGAAATTTTCCTACGAATAAATTTTTTCACATAAACATAATTTTCCATTTACAATTGATTAACACACTTATACACAATAATAGAGGGTAAGAGACACAAATGCAATTTCATTTTCATTTTCAAGCCAAAAGAGATAAGGAGAGAGAAAAATACCATATTTCCCACAAGTAATTTTCACAAAACAAGTGACATAAAAGAGTTCTATAGAGTCATGTGATATTTTTATAGGTTTTCTATAATTATTTGAATAGGAGAAGATCCCACACAAATTTTATCCATATAGCTATAATTTTAGAAGAATGACCAATTTAACTAAAGTGACCCAAAATTGAATTTGAAAACCATTTTCTGAGTCTCAAACACACCATGTGTAAATTTACATATACTATCTTATCTACAGGAAAATCTTAAATTTTACATTACTATAACCCTCAAACCACAAAAATTTAATGCTCATGGCATGTATACCTCTTCTTGTAGATCAAATAATGTGGAAGAATAGCCTTGCTTAGAGAACACATGTTTTTTCAATATTTTATTGTATTTGGTCGGTTGGTTGATGAGTTTCATTTATGCTTATACTTTAATCATATTATTCTGTCAATCTAGGGTGGTTTTCACTACTATTTGCAACAAAGGAAATAGTAGAAATGATTTTACAATACATAATTTAGTAATAGGAACTGATAAATTGCTAAAATTATCTTGATTACAAATAAAATTCTTAAAATTAACATTAAAATGAAATACAAAATGGGAAGATTATTGATCATGAAAATATAAGTGCATCAAAGTAATGGAATAAATGCTAGAACAGTAAATGCATTCACAAATACTAAAAATAAATAAACATAAAACTCCCTTTTCATTGGTTAGGAGTGGCCCTTGCTCCTTTCCTTCAATCAAGTTTAACACTTGAATTTAAGAAACAAAAGTTCCCCTGAATCTACTATCTTTATTGAATCAAAAATGCTCTATTACAGTGAATTAAAACAACTAAAAATCAAACCACTAAATCTGAGTACATGATCTCTTTTATACAAGAGATGTTCTAGTTCTGTTAGGAGAGAACTAGTTATTCTAATGACTAAGTCTATTTAACTAAATGCTAACTGAAGTGACAAATTCCTATTCGGGAGATACATTAATGAAAGGGGCAGTCCTAAAAGTGTTCAAATTGAATCATTCGTGACAACTGAAGAGGAAATATGTCATTGAATCCTTTGAAGGAGTCAATCATTGCTGGAAGATTTTTCATCTCATAACTGATTGAGAGAATTTCAGTGATACAAGGCTCATTTCGGGATACTTCATCCTAAAAATTTGGGTGGAATGTTTTTGAGTTAATGGTGCCACTTATGTACAAGATATGGTGTTTTCAACTGTGATTCCAATCATTTGAATGATCTGCATGTATGTACAAATTTTCTACTTTGTAGAATCAATGTCGATGACATGGATGGTCTGGATGTGGTACTTTGAGTTCCCTATTAACATGGAGGTGAGTCCTACGCCAACACATTAATTAGATTCTGCTTTGATATATGAATTAAGTCATACACTTCTGTTATAACTCAACACATAATCTTTCAAAAGTGTAGTTAATGTTTCAAAAATAGATCTATTTAAGCCATTTCTGAAGAAGAATTAACAAGATAAAAATACCAAGCATATGCACAATAATTCCTTCATAATCATAGTAAAGTATTAAATATAGGAAGTTGTCATTGTTCAACATGTACTATGATATCAAAATGGTATATGGATAAACATGGATTAAACATCACAAAATTGGGTTCATCACTCCCCCATACTTAAGGTTTAGCAAGTCCTCCTGCTACCTAGAATTTAATTTCTCTACAATCCTAGAAAATTATAATCACTTGAAAAATTTTGCAAGTTTTGTCCAAATATGTATCAGAAAAACCAAAATGATCAACAACATTCTTCCTCCAAGTCATATAGTTGTCCTCTGCTTGGTCATTTGTTGAATTCCATCATGGAACTGGTGCAAGAATCAAAGGGGGCATGTATCTCATTCCAATCCATTGTTCTTTGAGGCCCAAAATGATCTTGCAGATATCTTTTTCTCATTTCAAGGACCACCAAAGGTTCGTAGGTGAAATGACCTCTTTCCTTTGTATTTGTCTGCAAGAAATTGATATTGTACATATGAGGCAAGAAAATTAACATTAAATGTGGGGATCACCTATTCTATAAAATTCTTGACACAATTATGAAGAATATCTATGTACTGTCTACTAGACATAGACAGTACACCTGTGAATGGAACCTATTGAAAAATGAAGGGGCACTAGTAAATCATGCCTCATTAAGAGGCCAATAGTGGATTTTGACTGAAAAAATACTTCCCGCTGATCTCTCCATTCCCCTTGATGTCTGAGAGTAGAAATAAAATACTGTAATTGCACTTCTCCCACATAAATATTGATTGGAATTTCAATTTGTTTCGAGAGAAGAAACTTATGAACATAAAATTCACATAAAAATTTTTCTCAACATCATTTGTTGTAGTATATGCAACTAAAAATGTCTATCATCATCAAATTATATATCCATCATTACATGAGCCCTTGATATTTTCCATTTGAAGAATTGTTCTTTTAAAAATAATGCATAAAAGTTTGAAGGGGGTCGACAAGAAAGGACTTGATCATAGAGTCTACTTATTGTCAGCACATTTTCTTTCAACAATTGATTTTCTTCTTTCAAATTTTTATTCTCCTCTTCTACTGCCCTCAATCTATAGCACTCTTCCATCCATTTGACCATTCCTTTTAAAAAATAATATAAGGAAAGGTCTTCCCCTTCTCTTTTTATCTTTCTTGTAGTAGTGTAAGTGAATTACCAAGCTCTTCAGTTCTAGCTTGAAGGGAACTTACCTCCTTTTCTTGTTCATCAATAACCTTTTGTAATTTAAGGGTGGCTTCCTCTTATTGTGCTAATGTTCCCTACAGTTGTTGAATCTCTTGATATTTGGAAGCTATTTTTTGGGAGAAGTGATTTTCCTTGGCCTCTAGAAGGGATTGCAGTTGGTTGATTCTCTCCTAGCTATCTATAGCTCAAACTAGACTTTGGACAAGGCAAGGACTTTAGGCATGATAATATCAAAATCAGGGGGAGAACTAGGTTCTCCCTCTTCCATAGGTGCTTTCCCTTTATCTCTATCTGGTGATCCTACTAACTATAGGCACAGAATTTTTAACCTCCACTTCTATTTCAGGGGTTGATAGAGTAACTAGGTTGCTAGGAGACACAGGTGGGGTTTGAACTAGGGTTTTCATTATCTCAGCTACTTCATGCTCCTCATGGGATATGGGATTATCAATTGGTGTCTCATGGAGGGTAGGTGTAGGATTGAAGTTTGGAGACATTTCTTGGGTCTCACAGAGGTAGAGGGGGCTTGTTCTACAACCACCGTAGGATTCAAGGCACATTCTTTTTAAAAATTTAACCATTTCTTCATCCCATGCCTCTTCTTAACAAAATGATGTTTGCATATTAAGTGGATTAAACCCTGGTATTTCAAATATGGATCCCCCTAACAAAATTTCTCAGTAGCAACACAAATGGAGTCATATAGAAATTGTGGAAAATTAATCTTATATTGAGGTATGTTTTGACCATGTCAAAGATGAATTAACATTCTCAATACATGACCCAATACAATTTCATATTTCCCCTCACATGTAAAATATTTAATTAACCATTTGTCCATTTCAGCCCAAGGTTCAAGTATAGATATTATTTTAACCCCCTTTGCTTTTCCCTTGTTATCAATTACCAATGTAGTTTCTCTTTTCTCCCAACTACAAATATTTTAATCACTTCATGATACATGGTCCTATCACTTACTACTAACCCTTCATTAGGTAAACCAGAAAGATGACTAATTACAGTTGGAGAAAAAGGAATTTTCTTACCATTAACAATAGAGTTCCCCTCTTCCATGTTCCTTGTGAATTATTTTCAGTCATTTGAATGATGAATTCTTCATATGCCAATAGAAAATCCAACCATCCCACACTTTCAAAAATTTCAACTACCTTAGTATCAGCTAAGAGCTCAACAGGTGGCGGTTCATGTCACAACCTAGGCCCCATTCTTAGAACTTATGAGCAGATAGAAAATATTGATGAAGGCGCAAGAATGGGAGTGGAAATTTTTTGTAGAGTGTTAGCGTAAGAGTGTAAGGTTTTAATTTGGAAATTTTAAATGGGATGGATCTTAACATGCAAAAATATAACATAATTTTGGAAATTATGCTAAAATTCCGAGGTGGTAATGAAGGTGATTGGAAACATATGTACATTATGGGGAATTGAATTATGGATTTAGTTGGTATTTGAGAAATGTGCAAATTAAATGGTAATCAAGGTGCATGATGTTCAATAATTATCAACTTATAATTTAAAATCGTCCTACTTTTAAGAAATGAATTGATTGTGCATACCTTGTCATTAAAACTTGTCAAATCTCTACCACCATTTTCAAATTTGAAGCTTGTCAAATCTCTGCCACTTTTTCATGATGATGTAATTCTCCCTTCATACTTGGTACTTCCTTTATTGATGATCAGATTTAGGGTGGATGACCACCATTTCTGGTTTTCGATCCTTTGTACTTTTAAAAAATTTTTTGAAGCATTTGGCGCCATTGCTGGTTTTCAGCCAATGCTTCAGAGGAGGATGACCACCATCACTATTTTCATTCACAACCTCTTTATTTTTTAGTGTACGGTTGGTCGAGTCTGAGTTGTGTTGGGAAAATAAACTTTTCCCACATAATTCAGATCTGAATCTTCTTGAATTACCTTCTAAAACTCTTCTTTCGATGTTAGTTTATGGTACATCCTCAGTCTATGCCCATTAACCAAAATTAACTTCCTTTCTCCATATATTGGACCCAATTTCACAGTCCCATTTTCAAATACCTCTACAATTTGATATAGGCCCATCCATATCATCTACAACTTACGTTTAAAATCCTTACACTTTGAATCAAATAAAAAATCCCGATCTCCTACCTGAAATTTTCTTGGCTTTATCTGTTTGTCATGCCAAAGTTTCCTTTGTTATTAGATGATCTCAGTATGGTGTAGTTCTGAAGCTTGATCTCATCTAGTTCATTTAATTGAACAATTCTTTCTTGTTGTGCTTCTTTAAATTCAATTCCCACCTCAGATTTTATCTTTAATGTTTGGATCTCAAACTCTATGGGAAATATTGGTTTCTTACCATAGAATAGTTCATATGGTGTAAACTATGTTGTTGTTTTCCATGTGGTTTTGTAAGACCACACTACTTCTAGTAGTTTCTGTGCCCAATTCTTTCTTGAGATGTCTACATTCTTTGTGATTATGTTCTCCAATTCTCTGTTGGTCACTTCTACTTGTCCATTTGATTGTGGGTGATAGGGGGATGACTTCTTGTGCCTCAACTGATATGTCTCCACAAAAATTTGATTACTCGACATGAAATGTGTCCCCTTGTATAAAAAATTGATCTTAGTGCTCCAAACCTTTGAAAGATACGCTCATAGATAAAGTATGCAACCTTCTCATCTCTTGCATGTGGCAATGCCTGCACTTCAACCCATTTAGTAACATAATCAATACAAACCAAGATGTATTCCTTACCTTGGGAGGTTGGGTCAAATGGCCCAATGAAATCTAGTCCCCATTTCTCAAATGGTTCTAGGAAAATTTGTGGTTGGAGGGGCATTTCTGATGTAAATGTTGGTTTCCCCATTCTCTGGCATTGATCACACCTCCATACATACTTCTTGACATCCCTAAACAAGGAAGGCCAATAGTAACCAACTCCAAGAATTTTGTGGATGGTTCTTTTCAATGAATAGTTCACCCTAATGGCTCATCATGGCATACTCTAAGTATGTCAAACACTTCATCTTCAGAAACACACATGCGTAAGACATGATCAGACCCACATTTGAAAAGGATTCCATTTAACCAAGTATACATTACACTCTGTTTAATTAGTTGTTTTCTTTTCTTGAGTGTGAAAAAGTTTGGAAACTTCCTATAGCTAAGTAGTTATCCATATCTGCATACCAAGGTGAGGTAGTAGAAAGTGAAAAAATCTCATATGGAAAATCATCATCGACCTTCTCTTCTTCTTCTGAAGTGGTAAGTCTAGAAATAAAATCAGCTACCACATTTGACTTACTTGGTTTTTCAATGATTTTAATGTTAAACTCCTATAGTAGAAACAACCACCTCACAATCCTACCATGCACTAAAGGTTTATTCATTATATATTTTATGGAAGAGTGTTTAGTATGTACAATCACTTCATATCCTATAATATAATGTCTAAATTTGTTGATTGCATAAACTACTGCCAGAAATTATTTCTCAGTTGTTGTGTAGTTCCTTTCAAGTAGGGAAATATTTTTACTAATGTAGTAAATGGCATGCATAGGTTCTCCTTCCTCTTGTTGTCCCAATAAAACACCTACTACTTAATTTGAGGCATCTTTTTGGATCTGGATGGGAAAATTCCAATAAGGACCTATTAACACTAGTGTGCTTATAAGATTTTCCTTAATTGCATCAAAATATTTTTGGCATGCTTCTTTCCATTCAAACTCAGAATCCTTAGTTAGAAGAAAAACTAACGGAGAATAAATTTTACTAAAATATGGTATGAACCTACATTAGTAACCAACATGACCGAGAAAACTTCTTACCTCAGTTTGATTTGTGGGTGATGGAAATTTTACAATGATTCTCACCTTGTCAGGGGTCAACCTTAATTCCCTCAATTGAAACATGATGGCCTAAAACTATACCTTGTTCCATCATGAATAAACATTTCTCATGATTCGGGATAGCTAGTGTTTTTCATAGTGAGCAAGAAATTTATCCAGATTATTGACTTCCTCTTGGAATGTTTCCCCATAGACTGTAAAATCATCCATGTAGATTTCTACACAATCATGGGTGAGATCAGAAAAGATTACCAACATGGCTCTTTGGAAAGTGGTAGGGGCATTACATAACCCAAAAGGTAGCACTCTATAAGAAAATTTCCCCCAAGGATGGTAAACATTGTTTTAACTTGATCTTCAGACACTTTGTTAAATGGTTGTATCCACTAACCCATCAAGGAATAAAAATTATCTTTTACTAGAGAGATTATCTAAAACTGGTCTATAAAAGGTAATGGAAAATAATCCCTATGAGTGGATTTGTTCAATTCCCTGTAGTCCAAAAAAATCTCCATTTCCTATTCTTTTTAGGTATTATAACTAGAGGAGAGACCCACTGACTATTTAAGATTGGATAAATGAATCCTACATTTAAGATCTTCTCAATCTCAGTTTTCACAATATCTCTCAGAGCAGGGTTTATTCTTCTTTGAGGTTGTTTGACCTATCTAGAATCAATGGTATAAATGTGATATGTATAAATACTAGGTTGAATACCCTTCATGTCATTGTACTCCCAAGAAAATGCTTTAGGGTGAGAGCATAGGAGTTTGAATACAATGTTTTCCTCTTGCTCTTTCAGCCAGCTATTAATTGTCAACATTTTCCCTAGAAGAACAGGTAATTATTTAGTTTGTGGGTGGATCAAATCCACTACAGGGTATTCTCTTAAGAGTGCATTTAATGGAAACTTGTGTGGAAACAACTTGTGAACAAAAATGATGTTTTGAAAAACCATTTCAGTAAGATCTACATTTTTCACAAACGGATAGATAATGGGCTTATTATCCTCCTCCAAGAAATCACTTCTTATTTCAATTTACTATATTGAAGGACTAGAAGAAGGATCAATGCAAGATATCGAGATGGACTCAGTTGAATTTGTGCAGAATCAGGTGCATGACTCAAACTATGTTCGGTACCAGGGTCATGGTAATTGCATTGAATTTGTTCTAAGTGCTCTTGGATTACCACCATATAAAGAGAGGAGAAAATATAATTAGAATTGTCAGAATCATCTTAGGACTCTTATTAGTTGTCTGTAGCAAATGGTTTAGCAGTAGGGTATAATGATAGTTTCTTCAAATCATGCCCATTAGTGATCACCATGTTCCTTGTCCTACAATCAATAAGGGTGGCAATTGTAGCTAACTAGGGGCATCCTAGGATGATGGGGTGCCCAATTTTCCTATTCTTTTTTTTGATATCGGGATTTCTAATGCATAGTCCCAAGATTCAATTGTAATGGTGGAATCTTCTATTATTACCTTGGGTTTGTTTCCATAATAGTCTTCCATCTAAAAGAATATAGATGTAGAATGTGGTTCAGGAAGTGATACTTTGGAAAGTGTATCTATTATTGTTACATTGATGGAAGATCCTAGATCAATTAAAATGTTAGTAATTTATACTTATCCTATGCATACTATTATAAGAGGACTTCTAGGATCTCCATATTTAGGAGGGGGAATGTTCCCTTCCAAAATACTAGCTAGATTTCCATCAACATGGATGGTTTTAGGTTGGTTATTTCTTCTTCTTGGAGCCTTGAAATAGATCTCTTTAATTATTTTATTTAACTCAAGGATTTTTTAAGAGATTGCAATAAGGGAATGTCAATACTTAACTTCCTCAATCCTGAATTAATTATAACTCTGATTTATTAGGAACTACAATGTTTCATTTCTCAAAAAGCCTAGATGGAAAAGGAATGTCTGTGTTTGGTGTAGGTGTTTCTCCTACAAGGTTATGCTACACTTCTTCTAGTTTTTCTATTTCTTCTAGTATTTCTTCTATCACAAGAGAGGAAGGTTTTGATGCAACCTTCCCTGAATGTAGAAAATATTCTTGCAATCTAGCGAGTTGAGTATGGGATTCCTATCAAATTCCATAGTTACATTGGATTTCCTTGGCTTACATTATTGGGATTGGCCATAGTTTGTGTAGGGATCTATGGCTAGGTAGGTTGATCAAATTGGGCAGCATTGGTGGGACAAATCAATAGGTTTTTTGGCCTTTGAGTCTTCTTTGATTATAGTACTATTTCCTTGATCCTTGAGGTGCAATCCATTGTTGTTGGTACTTTTTTTGTTATGGTGGAATGTTTGGAGGTGGAGCCCAAGGTTATTGATAATAAGTTTGTGGGGAATTCCACTATGGGCTCTATTCTTGTGGGGATTCTTGAACCTGAGGTGGTGTGTATGACCATGATGCATTCCATTGATTTAGATTACATTGTGATCTTGGGATGTAGGGATGATTTTGGTTGGCTTGAAATTTTCCTCCTTGCCTCTGAGCCATATAGTTTATCTCATATTCCTCTTGGTTTCTTTGTTTTAGGTGATTATTTAGTAAGGAAATAGTCCAAATTGATCTGTGGCATGCTTAAATTCACATAGAAGATAGATTTCCATCTTATCCAAAGGACATTCCTTAAGTCCATTTTTAGATCTAAATCTTGGGAAGTAAATGAAAAAAGGCTCTGTGTTCCTATCCTTCTCTCTATCCATAGTTGTATTGAGTTGAATCAGGAGGTCTATTTTCAAATTTGTAATTTCTTCCCTTAACTTGGATAGGTCCCCATTAGCCATTTTTCCTTTTTGCTTCCTCAAATTGGGGTGATTTCATGAGTAATTTTGATAGAGGTTGATTATGTCTATGAACTCTAACTTTTCATATCTCCCTTTCCCATTAAGTTGAATGCCTCTTATGTGTCTTCATCCAACCCTTTCAAAAATAAAGTTTTGAGTAGGTTAATATCTAGGCCAATTCCACATCTTCTGTGAAGGAAGAGGAACTGATCCAAATAATCCTCTACACTTTCATCTTCCTTCTATTGAATCCTAAAAATTTCTTCTTTTCTATCTCTAACCCTACAGTAATCCTGATACTTGTCCAGGAAGGCATGTTCCATCTCCTCCCAGTTATGAATGGAATTTGGGCTCAAACCCATAAACCACCTCATAGCTACCTCTTTCAGAGTAGAGGGAAATAGTTTAAGCTTTTGGTTATCAGCAGTGTAGTCATATGTTTGGCATAAAACCTTGAACTCAAAAAGGAACTAGTCAGGGTCTTCTAAAACTAATCCCTTGAAAGTTGGAAGAATTGATGGGGATATATTTTTCATAGGATCATCCTCATTAAGATCTAATTCAATAGGGTAGGTAAATTTTCTTTCAATTAGATGATTCTAATTATTTTCACCATTAGGTTTATGTACATTTCAACCATTCTTCCTTGGTCAACAAGCTATTCCACGGGCTCTTTGAGGGGGGTTTTGAGGATTTAATCTAATGAATATACATCTATGGTCTCTAATTATAAACATACAATCCTATCATACTGAAAATGGTTCCCTAGCTAGTAGTACTAAACTCTATTTGTGTGTTCCACATAATCCAACTTAGAGGATTCTCATTGTCACTATAAGGTCTTCTATATTTTGAAAAGAAAGAGTTGTGGAAAATGAAATTTCTAAATATAAAATTACCAGATAAAAATAGTACCTCAAGGTAACACCTTAACCTTTTATAACACATTGAAATCCCTAACAATGGTGCTAAAAAGTGATGAGTTTCATTGATTCTCATACTTTAATCATAATATTTTGTCAATCCAGTGCAGTGTCCATGGCTATTTACAATAAAGGAAACAATAGGAATGGTTTTGTAATGCATAATTTAGTAACACGAACTAAGAAATTTCTGAACTAATCATGATTACAAATAAAATGCTTAAAAGTAACATTAAAATGAAATGCAGAATGAGAAGATTACTAATCATGAAAAAATAAGTGCATAAAAGTAATGGAATAAATGTTGGAACTGTAAGTGCATTCACAAATACTAAAATGACATAAACGTAAAAATCTCTTTTTTGGATAGGAGTGGCCCTTTCTCCTTTCCTTCAATCAGGTTTAACACTTGAATTTAAGAAAAAAAAGTTCCCCTTAATTTTATATCATTATTGAATCAAAAATTCTCAGTTATAGTGAGTTAAAACAACTAAAATTTGAACCACTAAATTTGAGTACATTATCTCTTTTATACAAGAGATCTTATAGTTTTTGTTAGGAGAGAACTAGTTATTCCAATGACTAAGTCTATTTAACTAAATGCTAACTGAAGTGACAAATTCCTATTCGAGAGATACATTAATGAAAGGGGCAATTCCTAAAAGTGTTCAAATTGGAATCATTCATGACAATTGAAGAGGAAATCCATGATTGGCTCCTTTGAAGGAGTCAATCACTATTGGAAGATTTTTCATCTCATAACTGATTGAGAGAATTTTGGTGATACAAGGCTCAGTTGGGATACTTCATCCTCAAAATTTGGGTGGAATGTTTTTTGAGTTAATGGTGCCACTTATGTACAAGATATGGTGTTGTCAACTGTGATTCCAATCATTTGAATTATCTGCATGTATGTGTGAATTTTCCTACTTTGTAGAATTAGGGTTGATGACATGGATGGTATAGATGTGGTACTCTAAGTTCCCTATTAACACAGAGGCAAGTCCTGCACCAACACATTAATTAGATTCTTGTGCGGTGCATGAATTAAGTCTTGTGCTTCTTGTTATAACTCAACACATACTCTTTCAAAAGTGCAGTTAATGTTTCACAAACAGATCTATTTAAGCCATTTTGAAGAATAATTAACAAGATAAAAATACCAAGCATATGCACAATAATTCCTTCATAATCATAGTAAAGTATTAAATATAAGAAGTTAACATTGTTCATCATGTACTATGATATCAAAATGGTATATGGCTAAACATGGATTAAACATCACAAAATGGGGTTCATCATTGGTGAGATTGAGTTATGTTCTACCTATCTCTTCCCTCTCTTTACCTCCACTTTCTCTCCCATTTCTCTATATATTTACAACTCATCTCATTGTAAATTATCCTTTTCCAAAAGTTGTAAAGTAACCATTAAAAAATGGTTCCTGAAACAAATATGAGTTTCAGACCTTCATTTAGTTCTAGAAATGTGTTCTTGTGCCTTTTAATTCACATGTAATGGTATGTGTATCAATTTTAGGAAATGAAATATTGTTTTGAGTATCCTCATCTTTCCTATCTAGTATTTGATTGAATTCTTTCCTCTCCATCCACTATTAGGTATGTTGTGCTTAATTTTATCCTTTGCGGGTTCCATTTTGTTATGTTTTATGTGTGGGGTGATCTAGGTGTGTTGTTTTGGGTTTTGTAACATATGTTTGTCCTCTTCTTTCTTTATTTCTTTCTCATTTATCCCTCATGGATATTGATCCCCTTTTCTTAGTGAGATCACCTCTTTTTAGCTTAGGTTTTGCTTTCTCTTCTCCTGGTCCATGTGAATGCATATATCGGAGTTTAGATAGTTTTATTTCAGTTGCATGAGTAGTTTTAGCATTAGGATAGGTAGAGGAAACATACTTCTCTGTAGGTTTATCTAAATTTTCAAGTCCCACATATTTAAGATCATCTAATGTTAGGTAAAATTATTGATCTTCCATGATCAAATCTAGGGTGTTGCATTTTGTTTATAATAATTTTTCTGCTGATGGGACATTAAAGAGTTATTTAACATTACACTTAGATTGATTTGTTTTTGATGATATACATCATTTGGATGAATTTTCTTAGCACATACGATGACTCCATTAGTCCAATAAACCCATTTTGGCATCGACATGACCACCTTTCCATCATTTGATT
This sequence comes from Taxus wallichiana var. yunnanensis, assembly GCA_018340775.1. Lineage (NCBI taxonomy): Eukaryota > Viridiplantae > Streptophyta > Pinopsida > Cupressales > Taxaceae > Taxus > Taxus wallichiana. The sequence goes on along the minus strand of CM031237.1, from coordinate 550,490,271 downwards.
TTTATCTCTCATGAATTTGTGTAATCACGACTTCATTTCCTCACTAGAATCCTCACATGTAGCAAGAATATCATTTGAATCCACCTCCATGTTTTAAAAATCCATCTTCAAGCTATCAAAACATACCTCCAAGTCAATTTTATTATCTAAATAAACATGCATATTCATATGATCCTAATCTTACATATCAATATGGTTATCTAACTAATCAAGGTGTTATTTAAGAGCATGAACATGAATTTTTGGAGGTAATTATACACCTGAAGATGGTTTAAAAGGGTTATTTAAAAGGATGGAGGAGATCATGAAAGCATTGAAGGAGCAATTCCAAATCATGAAAGCTAAAAACCTAGTTTTAGGAAACCATGTCCATGAGGAGGTCCTATACCTAGTTGTTTTATCCCTCAATAATGGCTAGTGGTAATGAGTGAAAAATTTACTTGAATGGTTTATTTTATCACATCATTATAAGAATTGGAGGATATAATATCAAAGGTTGAGGATCCCTATCAATGTTATTTTCCTACATACCTACCATATAATTGTAAGATGCCCCTTCCTTATCGAGATTGAACCATCTAAGACAAAGCTCCAATTTCCTAACTTTTCAAAGCTTCTCCTTTCATCCCTTCTCCACAAGAAAAATTACACCTCCCCATCTTTTCAACCATTTAAAAATTAAATAAAATATAAATATCCCCCTCCTCTCACAATCCTAAATCCATTTTGGGATGTAAATTATTAGAAAATAAATTTGGGATGGAAATTAAAGAACTTAATAGGAAGTTCTAATGAAAAATTTGAAATATTGGAGCTCAAAGTTTGAGGCTAAAAAATTCCACATTTAGTTAAAATAAAAATAGAGGCTGATATTGAAGAGCAAAAGAGAGAGGTTGAATGTACAAATGAGTAGGAGGAAGATGATCAACAATATTTCTATTCCATGTGTAGTGTGCATGATGGAACCATATTATTAGAAATTACTGATTTATATCAAAAAAAAATAGAAGTGGAGAAGGAAACATTAGATTTAGAGGCCTTATATGTAGAGGATATCATAGAGAGTTTATTATTCTTTTATGGTGGTAAAATTGAAGACATTTCCTTATCTCCTTCCACTAAATTAGATTTATAAAACTATGAAGAAGAGTATACAAAAGATGAGATCATATATGTTGATTAGTTTGAACTTCATGATGGTTTTGAGGTTGACTTTGAGATTTCAAAATTCTTGCTTGAGGATGACAAAGAGAGTGATGAGACCATTTTAAATCAAAAATCATCATGGCGGAGACATAGTTATTTGAAGAAGTAAAAAGAGTATAAATCAACTCTCAAATATGCTTCATGATGATAATGAGGAAAAAGTATGTCTACCAGCTCCATTATTAGAGTGGAAAGTAAAGAAGATAAAAAAATTCAAGGACAAGTGCATTAGTTCTCAACGCTTTGTATACCTCATAAAATACTTGGATAGTTTGGAGCCAAAACCAGATTTTCCACAGGTCATGATCACTTAAGAGAATGATGAGGATGATCAAAGTTCCAAAGGTCAACTTCAACACCTCTCAAATCCAAATGCAAATAAAGATGAAGAGGTATACATTATATTTTTAGCTGATACTTTGAGTAATAATGAAGTGTAAGCAATGTTAGCACTTCCACCATGCTTTTTACTTGGAAAATTAATGACATGGCACCTTTTAAGGAAGGGAAGAAATTTATCCCAACCAATAGTTGGTCTTGTTTAACATCCTTTACCTTTGGTTAGAGTAGGAGTAGATTAGGTTTGTTTATTGTAAAACATGTTTTTTGTCCACACTCTACATGTTTCCACTTGGAACATGTATGATTTTCATGTTTGTGCATAGTTTTTGTGGACCTTTTTCACTATTGTACAATCTACTTTGAAGCAGTTCCATGGTGGAAATAAGATATGTGGGAATTTATCAATGTACATTCATTCAACCCTTAAGATCAACTATAAATCGAGTTCTCCTAGATCTTTCCTTGACAAAAAAACCACAATTTTGGGACAGTTTACAAGTTTTATAAAAAATCCCAAGAAATAAAATTTTAATAGAAATAAGAAGTTATAGATTAGATCTAAGTCCATACAAATCCAGGGGTAAGAAATTCCGTGTTCTAGATCATATTTTCAATTTTTTTAAGGTTGACTACATTCCCAATAGGTTCTTCAAGAGAATGATATTCTATTTAACAAGCATATATCCCCATGAGTCACCAAATTTTTATCTAAAATAAACCCTAGGCTATTTTGGTAACTTACAAATCAATTTTGGACTTATAATTTTTTGTTTGGAAAAAAAGCCACTGAACACTATTTTTAGTATTCCACATATTTGAGGAACTTAATGTTCTGTGGGTTCTCCCAACCCATGGAATAAAGGGATCATGTTAATTTTCCATAGAATCTCCAAGTCCATGGAATGAAGGAAGTTAAAACATGAATTAGGTGGATTTATGGCTTAATAAAGTCATGGATAAAGAATCCCAATGTTCCACAGAGTGTATGAATGAAGTGTTATGCGGACTCTCCAAGTTCTGCAAAAAAAAAAAAAATAAGGTCTTCCATGAAAATGGAAAGAACATTTAGATGTGGCTAAGTGTATAAGCCACCGAAAACTATCCTAGTGTTCCACATTGGATCTTTCTTACGTTGGATATGTATGTTTATTCTTATTTGAATTTATACATTTTTTTCTGTCATTTATTCATCAGTATTGCTTTGCTCATTTATGTAAGTAGGTTTGGCTCTGTTTACTACCAATCCCAAAACATAAACCCTCTGACCTTTCTGCTTTGGAATTCATTTCTTTTCTCCCTTCGACCTGCTCTTTCTTCATCCTCTCTTTCATTCCTTTCTCTTCACAGTCGGAAACACCCCTACTGGGATGAGATCCCAAACCCCCGAAGGTAGAATATTGTGAGACTTGCACAAGATTCCTGCTGGTAGAATAGCAATAAACCAGTTTCACTTTGTTGACTCAAAGAGGGCTATGCCTGCGCACACCGCTTAGCTCGTTTATCCATAGATCTGCGCCAAGTGATGATTTTCGGACCAACGATTTTGGCGACTCTCTTTGGGAATGAACAGATCTATCAGATCTATGATAGTGGTAGGATAGAAAATCAGGAAAATCAAAAAAATCACTGCCTGTTTGCAAACTTGAACTTTTTGTTAAAAATCCAAAAATTTTCAAAAGTGCTCCAAATTGAAAATTTTCTTCCAAGATCCATAGATCTGCCTAGTTGGAGGTCTTTAGCTCATTTGAGTTTTATAAAAATCAGTATTTTGCCATAGATCGAGTTTTTGATTGTTTTACCGAATTTTTTCTAACTCTTTGAAAAGGTCAAATTTAGATTTGAAAATCAGCTTGCTAATCTTCACCGTCATGTTATCCTCGGGCTTGTTATTTGTCATTAAGCACAATCGGTTTTAGAAGAGGATAGTTTTTAAATATTTAGAAAAGTGCATGCTCTTTTGGTTTTTGTCAGAAAAGCCGAAAAATCAGCAAGTACACCCAAAAATAAATATTAAATCCACTTCACAACATCGCAGATTTGGAAGGTACGCTGGGTGAGCCATTTACACGTGGCAGGCGAGCTCATGGAGAAGTCAATCCTACTTTCGATCGGCTTCAAAGGCACAATTTCAGTGTAGCACTGCACGCTTTTCATCACTAAGTTCAGCTGATCGGTCAACCAGAAGCACCTCACCCCCACGGAAGATCCGGTTTTCACAAGGAGCCTCTACATCCCTTTGTAGTGCTTTATTGCTCAGTGGAACCGCACTCCCAGCCCGCGTTCTTTTTCCAAATTTGTCCAGGATAGCGTTACCATGGGGAAATGCTATGGGTCCCCTCGCATTACCACATCCTGTTCATGCGCTCCCTCACGGAAACCGAAAGAATTTTCCCAAATTCAACGGGAGCAAAAACCAAAGCATGGATTTGCACATATCTGCATTCATCATGTCGTGTAGTATCTTGGATGTAACTCACGAAGATGTGTTGGTTCGCATTTTTAAAACTCTATAAGGACCTACAGCTGAATGGTTTCAGCATTTGCCAGCCGGATCTATTACCAGTTGGGCCACCTTGCGGGATGCTTTTGAAGATAGGTACAAGCCTTCAGAAGATGCATTCACATTATTATCACAGATCACTCACCGAAGAAGGAGGCCAATGAGACCATGCGCAATTTTATCGCCATGTTCAATGCATTAATCAACCGTGTCCTGTTCTTATGCTTCTTCCCCGACACCATAAAATCGAAGTGCTTCTTTGTGGATGCTATGAGCTCAAAGTAAGTTTCTTGCTCCTACAAAAGAAAGTGGCTACCTTGATTCTCACCCAGGCCACTGCCATCCGAATTGAAGATAATTTGATAATATCTAGTGAATTGAGAAGGGAATCCTCCAAGCCTAAATCTTCGGGCCCTTCTCCCACTACTTCGTCTGATCCGGCATTTCAAAAGATGGCAAATGACTTACTTGCATTAAAGAAGTAGTTGGCCCAAGCTTCTCCCAGTTCCTCATACTGGGATATTCCATGGAGGAACTTCGTTTCCAACAATGTTCCTCAAAGGCCGCGCTTACCTGCAACTGCTCCGCGGTTGGCGCTTGAGGCTCCTCCGGTCAACGCTCTAGCCGAAATCGAAGAAGAGGAACAAGATTATGAAGAACCTTCATCTCAGGGTGAAGATGATCAAGACGTCGGTGAGCCGACTGGCGACTCTACTATCGGGTATATGGAATTTGATGAGGAAGAATCTGATGAAGAAGAGGGTACCCAGGGCTATGCGAGCAGACAATCATATGTTGTTTTTACCCACTCGCAAGGAAAAGAAGCAGAGGTCGCTGCCCATGTGTAGAAGGAGAAGGTCGTGTCAAACGCGCCTCCAACCATTGCTAAAAGAGGTAATCCTCTTCCTACTCAACCCCCTATTAAGTCTTTTACAGGGAAATCTTTTCCCCCCATCTCTCCTCCAAATCAGCCCTCTCATATTCCTATCAAGACCAGTAATCCTACTCCACCATCACGAAGTGAGGGACTCATTCCTTCACCAGCGCAACCCTTGGCCACATTTGATATCATAGATCACGCTAAAAAGACCAAGATCCAAATGTCTGAAGCCGAGTACCTTCAGTCAAATCCCGAACAGCTTGTAAGATTGACTAAGTATATTCAAAGTCAAGCTGTTATATCTAATCAGGTTTCCCCAAAAGGAATCCTTTCCACTCCTCCTGAATCCCACATAAATGTTGCCTCAACATCTGCATCAGGCAAGATAGAACCTTTCTATCTCTCCTCCCGATTAATGGTCGCATGTGAGTAAAGCTCGCATAATTGATTCCGGAGCTTCGATAATGTCATGCCGGCAAAAGTCGCCCATGCTTTGGGTCTCACCCTTACCAAGCCTTTTGGTAGGTGTTATTCCTTGGAAACCAAGTAGGTTCCGTTCATTGGTCAAATCAAAGACGTGTAATTTGCATTTGCGGCGTTCCCAGAGAAAAGGGTAAAGATGACCGTCCTCGTTGTCGACATTCTAGCGACCTACGCTGAATTTTCTAGGGAGAAGCTTTTGCAGCGAAGTTGGTGGAGAGATTCATATGGATTGGTCTAAGGCTAGAATCCCTATCAAAGGTGTAATGCAGACCTTGGAGCCAGAATCACAAAAGAAGTACTTGGTTACTAGCTCTGAGGACCCCAAAGCTCAAATTCTTTTTGAATCATCAGGGATGGGGAACTATTTCTTATCTACCGAGTCCGTGAGAATGGTTGTTCTCGTTCGAAGGAGATCTTAATAAGATCTATACCTTGCAGTTTGATGGCAGCTGCGCAACCAGTGGATGTGGCACCGAGCCGTGCTAATATCTCCCGAAGAGGAGATTATTCCTCTCTCTTTCAAGTTGCAGTTTTCAACATGAATAATACTACTGAGTATGAATCTTTGCTACTTGGCATGCAGGCAGCAAGAGAGAGAGGGATCAAAAATCTGAGAGTACAAGGTGATGCGGAGCTAGTTGTAAATCAAGTTAAAAGGATTTATCAAGTGAAGAATGAAAGGCTCAGGCATTACCGTAATGCAGTGTGGGACAACATTGAAGAGTTTGATGCTTTTTCAATTGAATCCATTCCAAGAGCTCAAAATGACATGGCTGATTCATTGGCTGTTTCAACGCATCCCTCATGCTCCCTCACCCAGGTTTGAAAACAAACAAATACACCATTGAGGTGGTTTTCCACCTGAGCGTGCCAGATAATTCTCAGCATTGGCAAGTGTTCAACGATGATAATCAACTCATTGCCTTTCTAGAGAAGGTGGAAAATTTTAAAGAATTACACTTTGAAGGATCTACTTCCACTTGTCGTGAATCAGTCACCAATCAAGATGATGAATCCGAAGGGAATGACGGCATATGTCAGCTCAAAGGAAATAAAATCCCAAAGGGCCTGGTTTCTCTGGAGCGGTTATTTGACAGGCATGATCGTTTTGTGAAAAAGAAGAGGCGAGATGATCCTGACTCATCCCCAGAAACCGAACCGGTCAATTTAGGTTCGGTAGAACACCCGCAGTTTGTGAACATTGGAAAATGTTGCACGCCAGAAGAGAAGCGGAAGTTTGTCAAACTGCTGAAGAAATACATGGATGTATTGGCATGGTCCTACACCGATCTAAAGTCTTTTAAGCTAAAGGGCGTCCAACATGACATCCCGTTGAAAGAAAGGCGTTAAAGCCTTTCACCGTAGCGGAGAGGAATTATAATCCTAAGATCTCGAAATTACTATCCAGGCTGAAATTCAGAAAATCTTGGATGCGAGAATCATCTTTCCTATCCATCACACAAGTACTTGGTAGCAAATATTGTGCCGAAGTACAAGAAGAACAGGGAAATACACATATGCGTAGGTTTTGAAATTTAAATCAGGGCTTCGTTGAAAGACAACTACCCACTTCCCATAATGGATCAAGTTCGTAAGCGATGGCGGATCGAGATGTTGTCCATGCTTGATGGTTTTTCGAGCTATAATCAGATTGAAGTCGACACGAAGATCAATTTAAAATAGCATTCACTACTCCACAAGGTACGCGTTTGCCTACAAAGATGATGCCTTTTGGCCTAACCAATGCTAGTGCCACTTTTCAGCGGGCCATGGACCTGGCATTCAAAGGTATGATGGGGAAAGTCATTGTCATTTATCTGGATGACTTAATCGTGTTCTCTAAACAACGAAATTGTCATTGTGATCATTTGGAGCAAGTGTTGGCAGTCTTTGAGAACATGGGATTTCCCTAAACCCAAAAAGTTTGTTTTTGGAGTTATGGAAGGAAAGTTGCTTTAGGGCATGTGGTTAGCAAAGAAGGAACAAAGATAGAATCTTGAAGAGTTAAGGCTATTCGAGCCTTACTCTGCTCTACAAGTAAGACTAGCATTCATTCTTTCTTCCGAAAGGTGAACTTTCTCAGGCATTTTGTTCCCGACTTTCTTGAGAAGACTCGTCATATATTGGACATGATGAAGGGGTCACCAACTTTCCGTGGAGCAAGGAAGGAAAAGGTCGTTTGAAGAAATAAAAGCTTAGTTGCTCACGCACTTTGATCCCAGTATGTCCCTATTTCTCCAAGGACTTTATCATGTATAGTTATGCATCCGAGGCATACATATGTCGCCATCGTGATGCAAAAGAATTCGAGAATGTTGAATCTCTCGATTGCGTTCATGAGCTCTCCCCTTAAGCCTCACGAGCTAAAAATGTCTCAATTGGAAAAGCATGCCTTCGCCGTGCAATTTGTCAAAGTAAAAAAATTTCCAGGTATTACATTTTAAACTCTCATACGGTGGTGTTGGTCCACAAACGGCGGTTAAATCAATTCTAACTCAACAAGAGTTAGAAGCTTGCGAGGAAATTGGATTGCAAAGGTCCAGGAGTACGACCTAGATATAAAACCAACCAAGCTGGTAAGAGGCAAGGGCCTATGTCAGCTTATGGCTGAAAACAAAGATTCAGAAAGTCCCGAGGAAAAGGATGATTGTGCCAATGAAACACAAAGCCATCTGGAGACAGCCCATTCTCTGCCTCTGGTCCTATTTGTTGCGACTAGTGATGAATGGTATTCCGATATTGCTTTCTTCCTCACCTACGGTGAATGTCCAGCTCACCTAACTGTAAAGGAGAAGTGCACTATAAAGCTCAGAGCAGCCAAATATGTCATCTGGGATGATGGCTTATACAAATGCGGGATAGATGGTGTCTTCTTACGATGTGTCGATAAGCCACAACAGGTGAAGTTACTTGAAATTTTTCATAATTCAGCTGTGGAGGCCATTTCTCTTCCTCAGTGACAAAGCACACAAGATCATCAAGGCTGTACTATTGGTGACACTTTTCCAAGATACACTTGGGTAGCAAAATGTGAACCTTGCCGGCGAGCTCGTTAAAGCAAGCCCAAGTTGGCATGCTTTCCCCCTCAGGCCGGTCATTATCAACGAACCATTCAGGCAATGGGGAATTGATTTTATTGGTGCACTCAATCCCCAATCGAGTCTTGGGACATAGTTATGTCCTTACGGCAACGGATTACTTCATCAAGTGGGTGGAAGCCATACCTATCAAACATGCCACTTCCGAGGTTGTTTGCAGTTTCATTAAAGAAAATATCATTGTCAGGTTTGGTGTTCCAAACAAGATTGTTATTGATAATGCTTCTAACTTATCTTCACGGGAAGTTATTAGTTTTTGCTACGAATATGGGATAACTTTGGCTCACGCCTCGAGTTATTACCCTCGGGAAATGGTCGGGTAGAATCCGAAGAAAAAAAACTTGGTGACCATCATACCAAAACTGGTGGATGAAAATCAACGAATGTGGCACAAGTCCTTATACGACGCTTTATGGGTAGACCGCATTACTCCCAAGAGGTCTCTCGGTATGTCACCTTTTCAAGTGTTATATGGCACTGATGCCGAGCTTCCCATTTCTGCTGAACTCCTGCTCTGCGCTTAGCACGAGCTATTGAAGATGAAACTTTCCAAAATTCTCTTGAAAATAGGATCATGTATCTGACAGAGCTTGAAGAAAAGAGAGTAAGAGTGATCGATAGGATCACCGAACATCAGAATCAAGTCAAGAGACTATTCGATAAAAAAGCTAAGCAAAGAAGTTTCCAAGTGGGGACCTTGTTCTTACTCCGTGGACAAGCGAAGAGAGCCAAAAGGCATGTATGGAAATTTTGATTCCTATGGAGAGGACCTTTTAAGATCAAGCACTCAATAAAGAGAATAGTTTCTATCTCTCGTATTTGGATGGAACCAAATCCCGCTTCCTACGGTGGGCAACATCTGAAAATCTTTAGGAAGTAGAGATTTCTCTCTTCTTTGTACAATTTTCTTTAGTTGTGTGTTTGTTTTCGTCGTGTGTTTACTTTCTATTTATTCCTTTTGTTCTCCTTCCGGTTGCCCTTGTTTTTGACTCTATAGCCCAATGGATAGGCACATGAGATCCGGGATTCTCTACCCCAAAAGAGTTTGCTAAGGGATAGTCCTAGAAAGAGCCGCAGAATTTATTATCCCGTAAAATTGGCAAGGGAAATTTTACAGATAACCGTACTGAAATTTTGTTCCGATCCCTCGTTAGGGATTCCTCACGTTCGGAACATTACAAAATCCCTTCCCGGAAATCTAGTTTTCGAACTTAGTCATTTTTGGTCTTTTTGGCACGCAGTGCATGGAATGACTATGCAACATCAACTTTTGATGCACCCCCTTTAAACCTTTGGCGCATGTTTTCTTGTGTCGTAGGAATTTTGGTGTGCCTCTCTATGTTGAGGCTTCCCTGCGTGCACCAAGGCACACGCACCTTCTTGTTGACATATCATTTGTTGCGCCTCTTTTTGGTGCGCCAAAGGCGCACATTTTCCTCTGTCAACACCACTTCCGGTGCGCCATAGGCACACATATCTTCGTGTTGACAAGTCTTTCGGTGCGCCAAAGGGCGCATGTTTTCTCATGTCGACAGCTCATTTGGTGCGCCCCTTTAAAAGTTGGTGGCGCATTTATTGCTGCCTCGCCTATATATAGGCGCGTCTGCGCTGTCATTGTCACTCTTGCAAAACACGTGATTTTTCTCTGAGCTTGTCAGCGCACCAGCCCCGTCGCTTTCGAATTGATTTGTGGACCCCTCTCATGCATTTCATCATTATATATCCTGGTAAGAGGTCCTCACTCCTTTTGTGTGTTTTGTGCTTTGGTTTTTATCTGTTGGCTGGCTGGTTGGGTTTAATATAAACTGTGAAATCATGTTTTTATCCCCCTGCTGCTGTCTTTTCTTTCCTTCACCATGTCCTTCCCCCCTCTTTCTAGATCTGCTGGGAAGGGGACTCTGTCCTGAAGTAATGACTCAAAAAATCTTGGTTTAAGCCTCTTCATCACCCAAATGACTCCTTAAAAGAAGCTTAAACCATATGCAAACACCTTAGTGAAGAAGTCATGGCTTGGAAGGAGACTGTAATATTTTTCTCCTTTGGCGCATCTTTCACCCCTGCAACATGATCAACAGTCGCGCCATTGGCGCACCCACCGTGCCTGTTACAAAAGAGCAGATGCGCCCTCATGGCGCACTTCCCTCACATGCTGCAAATGCTTCCCATGCGCCCCTTAGCACATCAAACTTGGATGCAACATTGCTTATTCCTGCGCCCTTTGGCGCACCCAGCATCCATGCAACAGTCGTTTCCCATGCGCCAAGTGCAAAGCTATACAAGGCGCAGCGTTCCTCATCGCAGCAACATCATGTTGTGCAAACCCTCCATGTGCCATGCCAATTTCCCTTAAATCACGCCAAAAGCACATGTTACACAAACCATATATGCGCCTTTAGCGCACCAAGTTCCACGCAACATATAAGAGTCATGCGCCACGGGCGCATCCTGTTCCCGTGTAACATAAAGATTCTCGTGTGCCCTTTACAAAATACATCCACATGGCAGGCGCACTTGTCCTTACAGCAACACAAAATGCACCATGCAGTGTCTATGCGCCATGCGCCCTTTGGCGCTGATTTAACCCTTGCAACACTCTTTTCCTATGTGCCTTACCTATTTAGCTCTGCAATCTGCAATATCCATGCGCCATGCGCCATGCGCCCGAGGCTTTTAAATCAATGAGTCTTTCTTCTCAAGAGCATTTCAATGGAAAATCAAGCAGCTGACACAACTTTCTTCGATTGGGTTTCACGTCTTATTCTTACAGATCAGCAATTAAGCTCAGAAGAACATATGTCAACATCAAGCAAGAGACCTACCAAATCCAAAGGCAAGGCCAAGCTTACAGAGGAAGAAATGAAATATAAGTATCAGAGGGTCAGAATGCCCAACTCCTGGATGAGTGTGACTGGACATCAGAGACTCAGAGTTGGGTCATATCGATATGGAGGAATTCTAGGTCAGGACTCAGAAGGTTACAAGAAGTCCATGGATGGATAAACTAATAGGCAGTGCCACCGCACTTCATTGGAGGAATCCCGATCGTCAAGCTTGTAACAATGAATTCATGATGGTGGTTTCTGGTGCTACAACAAAGACACAAGGTGTGTCGTAAATGAGAAGGGCAAGGTCATAATCAACCTCACTGCCCGCCACTTTGAGATAATGCTCGGCATTCCTCATCACCGGCACTTTGTGGCCGTCAGCCAAGATGATTGCATCAAGGCATGGGATGACAATGAAGATCAGTGCATGCAGCTGATGAACGAAGTCTATCTGAAGAAAAAAAGTAGTGACCCGTTGGCCACAAATCATTCACCGCAGTGATTTTTCAGAGGAGCTCAGTGACACCATCACGTTCCTGAGCAGGGTCTTTGGGCTTCCTGATGCCCACTATTTCCACAAATGGATGTTGCGGTACCTTGAAACGATGAACAAAAATGTGCCTGATCAACGCTTCGAATGGGCAGAAATTATAAGCAGCACGATATCAGAACAGCTGCAACAATTCCCCACAACGGGAAGATTCTACATGAATTCCTATGTTGTTTATGCTACAGCTTCTGAAAGGGACTATCCAGCTCTGATGCGGAGTGGGGTTTGGCCCCAGGTCAAAATATATGAATACTATCTAGAATTGAGGCTGGAAAATAGCATCCCTTAATTTACAAAGATCAATGATGCATTTTTCTACTTCATCATCTGCCTATTGAGGCCAAATATGACTTACGGTCGCACGACCAAGAGTATAGTAGTGACCCATTGAGAAATGGGGGCCCTGTTCACCCAATTCCCCACGTTCACATATCTAAGGGCAGCTAACTTCTTGGGAGAGCCAACTAGATTGCCAAGGTATGCTGGGCCCAAGTTGATTCTCTTGGAGCTGTCAAGACAGCTAATCACCTACCATGAGAAGTGCCTCAAAAGAAAGAAGGGTGGAACTCCTTTCCCCCTCACAGTGGGTAGATATACATGTCTTACTCATCATAAGGCAAAAGACATGTTTGCAGAGCTGGAGCTGCTCAATTTGAAACATGACTTCCCAGCAAGGCCCACCTTCGACCCGAGGAATTGTCTGCCGAGGGCCAAGCTCGATCCAATCCATATCCCTCAGATCGAGGATATTTACATCGACCTATATCATGAGGTGGAGCTCAGAAGGAAGGACCATTCTCGGTTGGCATTGGCAGAAATCATCCAATATGGGGTAGCCCTCGTCCCCAAAGGCTACCAAACTACTGAAGAGGAAGTAGATCAAGTATATCTTGATACAGGTGGGGACGATTGGCCTTTTGCGGTAGTTGATAGAACCAAAGCTCCTCAGACAATTGAGGAAAGGGTCAAGGAAACTCTACGCAGAACAGAGCATTGGTGCCGAATGAATAGACTCATCTACCTCGGGGTCAATTTCACAACCTCTCCATTGGGTAACGCACCTCCTAGATCAAAACAACAGCCTAAAGGCAAAGGAAAAGGCAAAGAGGGTGAGTCCAACACTTCTCAAGAGGAAGCTCCTGAAAGTCCTCCTTCCGCTGCACCCGAACAGGTCATAACTCTGGCTTCTCCAGAGAAAGGAATAGAAGAAGATGTTCCAATAGGCCCATCCACTCAGGATGTCGGCACTGCTATAGCATTTGAGGTCCCTTCTGTCCCTTCTTCTTCTCCTCCTTCCCCTCCTCGAGTGACTCAAGTGACCATTCCTTTGGTCGTGTCCTCTCCCCCTTCTTCTACTGTTCCTCCCGCTTCTTCATCCATCTTCTCTTCTCTCACGGACCTGTCCCCCTCCATTTCTTCCCTCATCTCTGAGATCCCTTCCCTTCCTATATTTTCCCCTCCTCCATGACAGATCTGCTTCCTCCCGTGAGCACTTCTTCGGCCTCCCTCTCAATGAAGCCTCCAAGTGTCTCTACATTTTCCTTCTACTACTGCGCAGCTGCCCCCTTCTCTCTATTTCTAGCCCTTCTCCCATAAGTCCAGCTTGGATCTCCCAAAGCACTTAAGTCAACAGAAAAGGAAAGTTCCCATCACACCGATGGACTTTTCCGTAATCCCGTCCAAAGGGGCAAAGAAGCAAAAGCTGTCACATGCTTCTCTCGAGTGCTTCGGAGAGGGTGATGGAGATTGCATACCCTAATCCCCTCAAGGATAAAAAGGATCTGTCTCCACAAATTATACAGTGACTCAAGTCACAATGGGTACATCTTCTGAGAGCCTTCAAGGAGAAGCCTTATCTGCAGTCGACGCCCTCTACAAGAAGCTTCAAGAAACAAAAGAAGAAAAAGGCTATTGAAAGAGCAAAATAAACATCTGCTCCAAGCCTTACAGAAGATGGGCAGTGCACCTCCCACAACTGCCGCCGAGACTCCTGAGCCTCTGAGCCAGGATAAAATTAATGAATATGCAAAGATCGGTGAGTAGGGTATGGCAGTTTCCGACTTGGAGGAGCCAGATCCTCAAAGACAGTGAAAAGTGATCGCCGAGTTCTCTGGTTTGTATTTGAACATCAAAAGGTGAATAAAGAGCTCCAAGCACTAGCAGGACCCATATCAGAAGAGCTGGACCATGCTAGGCTGCAAGCATGAGACCTTTCAACAAATGTTTGATGTTCACTCAAATATCTAGTCAAGTTCGGTGTCTTCGGCCATCCCATGGCCCTCAATAAAGTCATTTCCACTTTGGACTACCAGATTGATCAACTGGAGTTTGTTCTTGAAAAAATCGATAAGGTAAAGGAAGAATCCCTGGACACGATGCACCAAATGGAACAAATCATTCTCAACATGTCTCCAGGGCTGCTTACTCCTTCCTTCGCCTTAAGAAAAGTCGATGAAACCATCCAAATCTTTAAAGAGATCGTGTCACGAGGGCTGGGGCCAGAGGTCTCTTTTGACACAGAGTCCATCAATAACCTGCTGGCCTATCGGGACTTCATTGGGTTCCTCATAGAGCGGAGAAATACTATTCCAAACTCCCATAGAATCTCATGAGAGCGGGAGACTTGCGAAGAAATCAATGAGTGACACAAGGATCCTTCCCAGGATCAACTAGGGCCCATGATCAGCAAGTTCATGGAATACCGCTCTCAATTCCACATCTCGTCACCTGAGCAGCAAAAGCAGGCTACTCCCTTCCGGCCGCAGGATGACGATGATGAATAGTGGCTTCTTCTTCTTCTTCTTCCTCTTCTCTCTCTTCTTCGACTTTCTTTTAAATATCTGGAGTATGTTGGCACAAACGATGACATCGTCCATGTTGCACCATGGGATGATGTCATCCATCAAGTTGTCAAAAGTCAACATGACTTTGAGATATTTTGTAAATATTTTGTAAATAGGTGGTTGGCTCCTTTTTGCCTTCTTTTCTCTCCTTCTTCTATAAATACCCCAATGCTTGTTGTATTGGGCATGAGTGAATATCTTTCAGATGAAAAATAGAAGTAAGGAGAAAAGACTTTGAGCTTTTTGTAACAGAAAGAATTATTAATACAATATTTAGACTTTGTGCTGAATACATGTGTTATTTGCATTGGATCTTTCTTACGTTAGATCTGTGTGTTTGTTCTGTTGAATTTACTTCTGTTTTATTGTCATTTATTCATCAGTATTGCTTTGCTCGTTTATGTAAGTAGGTTTGGCTCTGTTTACTACCAATCCCAAAACATAAACCCTCTGACCTTTCTGCTTTGGAATTCATTTCTTTTCTCCCTTCGGACCTGCTCTTTCTTCATCCTCTCTTTCATTCCTTTCTCTTCACAGTCAGAAACACCCTACTGGGATGAGATCCCAAACCCCCGAAGGTAGAATATTGTGAGACTTGCACAAGATTCATGCTGGTAGAATAACAATAAACTAGTTTCGCTTTCTTTGACTCAAAGAGGGCAATGCCTGCACACTGTTGGCTCATTTATCCATAGATATGCCCAAGCGACAGATTTTCGGACCAACAAATTCAAGACTTGCAATATGTTGTATCAATCTAATGATGTCCTTATACCAGTTAAGGAATCTACCATCACTACCACTTCTTCTTCACCACTTACACATCCACCATTGTTGTCGCTTCCTCTTCCACAAACAACTCCACTATTCCCACTACTACCACAACTTCTGCTTAACCCATCAACTAGCCCATCTACTTCTCATCCCATGATTCTTCTTCCCAAATATCCATTAATTCATCCATTCCCGCTACCCACATATCAACTACGGGTCCCTTAGAAGGTTTTTTTCAATGCCTCACTCTGGGGGAGTACTACCTTTATAACATTAACACATTCCTTACTCCTCAAAAGTATGGTAAAATTCACCAACATCCCTGCTATGATCACTACATAGGTGAAGGTTCTCCTCTACGGTCCTCCCCACCTTTGCACTAACTAAAAATATGGGGACTTAATGATTCTACCTACTCTCCCAAGCCACCTTACCAAACTCGACCATTTTCATCCAACCTTCAATCTCTCACTAACCTCCACTTCTCCCACACTTTCCTCCATTGTTGTGCTTGGAAAGGATTTGGATTTGGTTTCTATGAACAAGGATGCCATACTTTTCATTCCTTGCACCACTCCTAAGCATAAACATCCATAGTGGTATCGAGTTTTCGATCCATCTCACAAGAAGGCCCAATTCAAACTTATCGAGGATGATAAACATTCCCCATCACATTCACCAACTTCACCACCTTCACCTATAGAGTCTATTGGTATAAATATCATCTCTTCTTATCTCACTCAAAGATATTCTCAACAATGATGATTTTTTCTAGGACCATTTGGCACAACTAAAATTATTAGATGAATATCATCTCAATGCTCTCGATAAACTCCAAATTTACTAATAACATATCAAACATGCCTCGATAAAGTGCCTAAGAAAAACCTTCTAGGTTGGAAACCTCATCCTAAAGGAAAATCAACATGTAAAAAAGAGGAGAAAATTAAATGGGGAAACTTTTCTCCAAATTGTCTTGACCCTATATCATTACTCGTACATATGGATCGGTGTTTATCGTTTGTCTTCACTCAAGATAAACCCTGAACTCCGAGCCTCTCAATGCTTTACATCTTCGACCATTATATTATTGAATCAAGTATTAGATCACCTTATGTCTATTAATCATTTTTCCCTTGATCAACATTCACCTTCCACTTACCTATTTTAATGATCAATGACTAAGCAAGAATCATGTGATTACTCATCACCTTTCACCTTATCTTCAATATGGGCACCATGAATCTACTCATGGATACTTTTTGTCCTTTTTAGGATGGAATCCCATGGTCGCTTCATTACTTAAAACCTCTATTTAATAAGTTAACCCTTGTGTGCTATGGTTTTGTCTTCATAAAAGAAGCCTATCCTTCTCTATAGTCTTGTCTATGACCTAAATGTCAAAAATAAAAATAAATTTCAAAAGAAATATATGGGACTTTAAAATTCAAAATACTTGAGTCAAACTTCTGTTAAAAGATGACTCCTAAAAATTAACATCTCATCTTTCTATCTCGCTATTATAAATATACTTTTCCCTTGAAGGAAATCTATACAAAGCTAGCCATATTGTCCATAGTCTATCACTAAAAGAAGGATATTCTTATAAAAATAAAACAAACATATTCTAGAGCTTCCTACATTGATCAACTTCATGAAAACCTCAAGGAGATAGTATATTCATCCCACATATAATTTTCACATCGATCAGTCTATAAAGAAAAAGAAAAAAGAAAAATATGAGTTTTTCATCATGGAATTTCCTATTTTGATCTTGGGTCTCTTGCCAAAGAGGCATGTTATCTCACACCAAGTTACACTCAACTAACTTTGTTCACCTCACTACCTTTCCTTTATAACCTTCCACCTACTCAAGGGATATTCCACAAATGTGACATTGCGTGATCATGTGACCTTATTCACCCTTATAATGGTCAATCATGCAACACCTTTAGGTTTTATGTTCATACACCATCTTTGGTATGATAGAATCGTAATGGTTCTTATCAATTATGCGGTTTTTTTGTCTCCTCTTACCATTCACCTTTTTTCTTACTTATTGATTCTCCTACACAGGACCAGACCATCGCCACCTACATTTAGGAATTCCTCTTTCACCAAAATCACCCATGCATATTTGACCTAAATTCAACCATGCCTAAATGACCTAAACTCAACCATGCCTAAATGACCTAAACTCAACCATGCCTAAATGACCTAAACTCAAACATGCCTAAATGACCTAGACTTAATCATGTCTAAAACCAACCAACCCATGCTTCTACCTCCTCATATTCTTCCCTAGCTTATGGGAGAACTACATCGGCCTAAGGCTCCTTTTCTCTAGGTCTATGTAGGCAACATTCTGAGGGCATGGGGCCCTTGGAGGTTATCTTGGCCACTCTTTCCCCTAAAATATTTTCCCCTTTTATATTCACATTCTACCTTAGTTGGTTTCCATTTTACACAAAACTGGGAAATTAAACAATCATTAAAAACATACATACCTACCATTTGATAACATCACCATATCATACATCAATCATTTCACATTTCCATGATATAAAATATTTGGACATTTACCCTAAAACATACATATATATCATCATTTATTTTCCAATCAAATGTAAAACCATGACCAAATAATTCCTAAATCACTAGACTCCACCATGCCTATACCCGACTCCATCATGCCTACATGACCTCGACTGCATAAATCACCTAGACTCCATCATGCCTAAATAACCTTGACTCCATCATGCCTACATGACCTCAACTACTTAAATCACCTCAATCCACCATGCTTGTATAACCTTGACTCCATCATGCCTACATGACCTCAACCCTAAATCGCCTTGACAACCATGTTTATAATCACCTCCATCATGCCTAATGACCATCTTTACCTCACCTAAACTCTATCATGCCTACATGACCTTGAATAAATCATGTATAATTCACCTAGTTTCCATCAATGCACACTAACAATAGAAATTAAAAATGAGTACATCATCCATCCAATCAACGTCATCAACTATATAAATGGGAGAGTATATGTATCAATACATATATACATAGATATATAATAAAAATCAATATCTCAAAAAATCTCATGTATAATCTCACGTCTTCCGCATGGAGGCCGGTATATATATCAAAAATCAAAATATCACATCTAGATATCAATCCTCACCCCACATGATACCCTCATGTACAGTCTCACATGTCTCCTCCTCTTGGCCCTCTACTAGGCCCGGTCTCTAAGTGTTTTTCACCTCACCATGGCCCTATTTATGGGCTCGATAGCCCCTGTGCTTCTAGAAATGTGATTCTGGATCTCATCCACTCACTAGCTTCATGTTGGGCTCTGTACTTGGCATATAGGGAACATCTATACTGGTAGTAGTCAAATGATCTTGATAGTAGAAATCCTCATTCAGGGCATCCCTAAACCTTGCCATCAACATTGTCTAAGGTGGTGCCATGGGTATCATTGCAACATGTGAACTATGTCATGCTAATAATGGCCTCAACCCATGTCCTAATGCATTCCCTCCTTCCATGTGCCACAGAATCTATCTGGCATAGGTTCTGTAATATGAGATCTGTGGGGATACCTATATACTATGCTACAACTTGGGCCTATAAGGCCACAACATGTGCCTGTGTAGTGACTACATGGCCTGTAAACTGTCACCTACACCTATAGAGTGGTTACCTATCTTTTATCCCCATCTCTATCCTATGTGGGTGCCTACCCTATGATACCTAGGCTTGCAAATCCATCACTTGAGCACAAAGTGGCTACCTATACCTCTAACCTTATAATATTTCCCTACAATCATATAATTTGTGATTGTAGGGTGACCACTTGAACCTGTAATGTGTCCCTCTACACTATGAGAGTGGATAAATATATCTTCCTAGCCTCGTTAGTTCCACCCCTAGATGTGTCACCCACCACTTCCTATATCCATCAATGAATCCCATGTCACCAATCTATCTATCTCGTACCTTCTCCTCCTACCATGTCAAAACATTCGGACATGGTGGAGACATGGGTCTCTCCACGTCATCTCTACTTGGTACTCATGGCAATAGCGAGGAATGTCCTACTATAGTCCATCTATTTTTTTACCCTCTCCACAAGTATCATTTCATGCTCCATGGCCCACCACCCTTATATCCATCTTAGTAGATAAATCTCCTCTAACACCTCATCTATGCCTTTTTTTGATGGACAATCAACATATGGCCTCCAAACGATATCAATTCTTTGAAAGGCCCTTTAATCACTTGTTTGTAGTATGACACATCATATGTGTCCCTCGCCACCCTTAGCTATCCAACGAATAGTACCCATGATCTAAAAGAAAATCTATGAGCAAGCCACCACCAAACCAATGTTGTTATGGTAAACAAACTAGGTGCACACACATGATGTGCTCATATGCCCAACAGTGTAATAAATAGGTACAAAACATAACAAATCTCCTCAATCTCCCATAGGCCCATAGCTCCCTATACAATGAACTAGGAAGGTTGGTGCCCAAGAAAAATGTATCCGCTCCTCGATCATATCATAGCACTCCCATCAGTGCTCATGGAAACCTACCACCCTCGGAATTTGGAAATGTAAAACAACCTATTATCACCATTATCGAATCGATATCTTGGTCTCCTGTGGGTAGGCCGCATACATGTCCCTATTGGTTTCTCAAATTTACACCCACGTCTTAGATCTTAAAAGGTCCGAGGTGTTTGAGACCAAAATGGAACCATCTCTAAGTTGTGGGGCCTTGTGCACTTGGGATGGATCTCTGGAGAAGGCCGGTTCCTCTACCTACCTCTAATGCTCTGCTACTCCTAATGCTGAATACAAATCCTAGACTAAACATTCCAAGGGACAAGTGATAAAAGGATGTGCAAAAAGGGGAAATCCTAAGATATGGAAGGTGATAGTGCGAAGAAGAAAGGGTTGATCTATCTCCATGAGCGGCGATGGAGATAGAATGGGCATGGGAGAAGAGGGCAGATGGTGCACATCATAGATCAACACATGATCTTAGCCTTCTGGAGCACACACAACACATGAACACGGGGAATGCAAGTAGAGGAATACACAAAGCATGCTATAAAATGTAACAGAGAGGTGAGAATGTAATGAAAATGAGAGAGGGAAGACAAGAGTTCCACAAAACAAGATTTTATTGCTCAAGGAACGCACAGTCATTTACATCCATGACAGGAGGTGAGAATACATTACAGAGACCATGTCAAGGTCTAAGACCCATGGGAAGTCAGCCACCATTTTTTCATGGTGTTATTACAACAAAAGAGGGATCCTTTTTACAAAGCAGAACTCTACTATTTATAGAAGAAGGAGAGAAGAGAAGGAGAAAGGGAGGGAAACTCAGATTCAAATATTCAACCACCAATAACCAATGATAAATGCTTGCAAAAACACCTACAAGGTTATTAGATTTGCTTCCCCATGTCTTTTTGGCATGTGGAAGAAGGAAGAAGGAAAGATTTGATGAAATATGGTAATTTAGGTTGATTGGATGTACATTGATGAAGTGAGAGACATTTCCTAATTTCTTCCCACTAAATCCTTCCCTAAATTCAATTTGAATAGTCCAATGTGTAGCTTGTGTCAATATCTTTCTAAAAGTCTAGGCATGCATTGATCTAATATTTGTAGAAAAAGATACGGCTATCAGAAGATGTCAGAGCCATCAAGACATGCAAGACATGCGGCACACGCAAGTTTGTTGAAATGATAGATAACTATTCATTTGTTGTATTTTCTACCAAGTCTTAGGAATGGGTTGGTTGTCTAGATTTAGCACCCTATTGGTGTGCTTTGGCTATTTACACACAACACACTCAAGTATGACAGAAGATGGCTTGGCACATAAGGCCGCAAAAGAAGGTGCAAGGTGTAGGAGTGAGAAGAAAGTGCATGAAAGGGAAACAGAGGGGAGGTGTGTGCGTGGGAGGAAGGCATTCTTGTAGAAGGAAAGTATGGAAACAAGATGTATAATTCAACTAAAAGAAGGCACGTAGAGGAATAAATAAAAGAGGGCATGTGAAGGAATTGAGTCTATGTAAGCACGCAAGAGGAATGCTAGGGACTTAGCTGATTGGAAGGTAAGTCTGCAGAGGTGCACACAAGGAGTACATGACAGGATAGGAGAGAAAGTAGGCACACAAGAGGAAAGTATGCGAGGGAAAATGGAAGGAGATAGAAGAATGAAAGGGAGCAAGAAGGTGTGCAAAAGCACACAGAGAAACTATAAGCTCGTGCAAGGTGTCAAAAGAACAATCTTGAGTGCGTACAACCTGAAATGTGAAACACTAGAGTTAGGATAAAAATATAAGTTATTCATATAACTAGGAGAGTTATTTGGATAATAGTCCTCATAGCTCAAACTCATGTTGTGAAACCTTAGCTCACCCATCACCTCACCAAATACTGCCACTATCGGATCCACTAATTCCTTAGATGAAATGGAATATAATGTCTCCCCAACAATAGGAAGTCAGTAAGATCCTATAAATGTTCTCTAAGATGATGGTCATCTCACCTATCACTAAGTGAAAGGTGTTAGTCATGAAATCCCATCTATCAATGAGAGTAACCATCAAATTATGATCTTAGGCTATACACCTATAGCTTTGAATCTTACTAATTCAAACCTCGGTCACATGATCTCACTCCTCCATGGTCATGCTAGGCCGTTTCTATACCAGTAGGGGTGGTACTTTTTCCTGCATCCTCTACTAATCTCTCGCATGTATCATCCAACACAACCTTTTCAAGACTTGACCACCTCAAATCACCTATTACCCACTATAAAATACTCACTCACAAACCTATTATCCCATATCATCATTACCCATTATCTTTGTTCATTTCCCTACTTACCTATCCCACATCACCAAAATAATATTTTACCCTTTTCCCTCTATATAAATCTTCACCTACCCCTTCCTCACCTATTTTACTTTCATACCTAGCCCTTCTTTCACCTATTTACTCTTAATCATGATCTACATTGGTCTAATTAACCATCATTGATCCTCTTTGACCAGCGTTGTTTACCCAAACCTTGATTAATGCTGCCCAAAGCCCACCGATGTTGTGAACCCATGACTGGTGTTGGTCTCTTTTTTAGCCAAAAACTGAAAAACACCATCCCTCATTCTAAAAAAATCACAAAAACTGACATAAAAACCTACTCTAACACACCTAAACCTATCCTAGCTTCATTCCCAACCCTATTTAACCTACATTGGACCTTCCCACCACTCATCTCCTACATTTTTACCCACAATTTCAAAAATCACATTACACCCAAATTTTAAAAAAATCGATTCTAACTAACTATTTTAAACCAAATGATGGATTCATATTTCCTCCTACCTCATCTTGGTTCCATCTCCATGGTGGCACATCTGGTTGTTGTGTCGGTGGTCCACCCAAACCCTCTCCCACCTCTCGCCACACTAAAGTTAACTCCTCACCTCTAAACTAATTGAATCAATCAAATAGATCTCATGGACCCTCCAATCAAATGAAAATCACCTGCTACATGGCTCGCCAACTCATCTCGACATATTGTATGGTTGTTTCCCACTCCTCACCTTCTCCTCTATCATTTTCTAAAAGTGGCAATGTCAAAATGAATCCAGTAAAAGTATATTTTTCCTTTTTAACCCTAAATTGACATGACCAACATTGGTTATGCTCTAACCAACATCGGTCACCTAACATACCCATTTGACCCACCCCATGCCCATTTTTCCTAAAAACATTATTGATCCAACAAATTTTGACCTTACCAATACCTATTACACCCTAGCTCACAAGCCTACACTACCTCGTACATTTTCTTAACTACATTTTAGGATATTTTATTTACCTATACCTTGGCCTTACTTTGCCCTACCTAGTATACCCTAACTTAAATCACCTTTTTGGTGACATTTGAATTTGTGTACTCGTTATACCTTGCGATGTTATTACCTTTGTTTTTATCCTAATGACCTTACCTTTCCTAATGATGTGATGTTTATCCTAACCATACCTTTTGTGCCATGGAAAAAAGCTATTACCCATTCCTACACAACAAAACTTGTTGTGCTTCATGACCATATCCTATACCTTGGATACCTGAATCAATTCAACCTTGTTTGGATAAACCTATCACCCTTTTGACAACGTGGAGTTTACAAGATCTTCCACCGAGTCTTTGTATCACAATCTATACATGTGTGAGTTTGTTCAATTGCAATTACCCATTACCCAATATGATCATTACCCATTACCCAAAATGACCATACCCTTACAAACAACCCAGCTACCCTAATTTTCATCACTCACTCATTTATCAAACCACTCACCGACTCCCTTTAACATCTCATCAGTTCCTTGTTTAAAGGGGATCACCTCCACCCACACTTGGGGCAACCTAATATTCACTCATACCTCGAGCACCGAATTCCTTTTTTTTAGCGTCGCTTATCAATACAAGCTATGTGACAAAAGGGGGAAAATGTAGACACCAAATTTGGGTCATAATCCCCTTAGTCCCCTTCAATTACTTAACCTAACATGTTCACCTAACCATGACCACTTTACCCTACATTCATATTAATTTAATTACTTACAATTGAATTAATTTACATCCTCACATTATTAATTAATTTAATTACTTTAATTAAGTCAATTTACATTTGGGCATAATGTTTTATCTGGATTTTGATCTTCTTTTGTCATCCTTCTATAGCTCTATTTGGTTGTTGAGCCTTTATTGTAACAGGTATAGTCCCATCAAAACTATTTACCAATAATAAAAAAATTAAGTCAATTTACACATCACCTGACACCTCACCTGGACCCATTCTAGGGGCATTTAACTCACAAAGTGACCAAGTCATCACTCTCAAAGATTTCATCAATCCCATTTCCGAGTCACCACTTAAACTAACTAACTAGACTTCTTCCAAAAATATAATTTGAATTCTTTTATGACCTTCATATCTTCTCTCAATTGAATTCCACTTCCCTAAGTGGACCAATCAAGATCACACCAAAAATAGTAAAGATCTACCTATTTTTTCTAAACCTAGGATTTCCTACCTTAACTAATGCTAGTTATCCCTCAACCAATGTCGGCACCTTAACCATCATCGGTTAGCTTATATACACTTTCAAAACCTTTTACCCGGGTTGGTCATTTTTCAGTTTAGGGAGTTCTATTGTATTCAAGCATGAATCAGAGACTTCTCAACATCTAGAAGATGGGATATCCTCAACCACACGCCATAGCAAGCACCAAGAGGCTCATCCCAAGGCATTATAATATTCACGAGATCACTCTAGGAAGTATTTTCACGTCACTAACCACAAAATTTCTCCACAGATCAACTACTTCCTTCATTTACCAAACCTACAAATCCAAAGTATATTTGGTTTTCATCATTTTGTAATTTCTTAAAGTGTAGGTTCATTATCTTTTGTTATTACATCTTATTCCTTCCTACATTCCTCCATCCCCACCTTCCTACCAATCTACCCATCCAACCACCCATGACCTTATGGATCTTTGTACCTAACCTCTATGCATTCTGATATCAAAACTCTATATTTTATAATGAATCTAAGCAACAATAATTTTTATCAACACATGAAAATAGAGAAAACACATAAAAAATAAAATATGGAGAATAATGGAGCAATTTCTATTGAATATTTGAGGGAGTTTTATACAATTGTTTGCTCCTATAATCATGGAGTCAATTCTCATCATCTTATCCTCATATATCTCTTCTCTAATCCCTAGTCTTACTCCCACATATCTCTCCTATAATCACTCACCACTATTCTCTCACATATCCCACCAATATCTCCACACATAATTATCTACGTGAGTTTTTCTCACAACTCACTATTACAATAATCTATATGAGTTGTTTATTACAACTCATTTACATTTATTTATACTCTCACACTATATTATTAATATGAGTTATATTAACTCAATATTAATAATTTACAAATTAACTAATATCACTCAAACTTACTAATGTAATATAAGAATATTACATTTAACTATTACAAACAATAATGTGAGCACTAATCCAAGGAATATTCCTAACATTCACCCCCTTAGTGTGAACATGGGTGAGTTTTTGTCTAGTACTTGCTCATGTTCTACAATATGATGGTTTTCAAAGAGTACCATCAACTCCAACAGTTTTCTAGTGGAACCATTAACCACTCTGTATGTGATTTTCTAAGAGATTCACAAACTCTCAAATTGGTTTTCTAGTGGACCACCAACCACTCCATAGCAACATACATGTTTCCCCACCCCCATCCTTACATTCAAGGGAAAATACAAGAAATATTGCTCACACAGGAGCTCACTTATTACAAGAGTGAATAAGAATAAATCATCTATTCTTTATTTACTACCATACATGCTGAAATTAAACAAGCTGAAAACAACTAAAAAAACATGGCCACCAAAGTAATATTACGGCCTCATCGATGGTGCCTGACGAGAGGTCACTAAAATACCTCCTTCCTCCATTGCCTCCAGCCTCCATGGTGATGTTGCTAACTCAAGTGAATTTGTCTTTGAGGCTCATTTTACAATTCTATTGGGTGTCGGTTTCAACCGATAATGCACCCCCTCACTATGGACGTCGCGTACAAGAGAAAATGCATCTAATTTTTGACAAGTGAGGATTTTTTTTTTATTTTTATAATATACTTTTACAATGACTCACTAAACTATCAGTTTACCATAACAATCAACTTGGATAAACACAATAAAATTCACAAAAAAAAGTAATTAATAATTAATTTTGAATAAAACCATAAAAAACAAATTACAATAATAGAATAACTTAAATAATAAAGAATTATGCAACATTCATGTGAATTGTTGTCCCAAATTTTAGAAATTGCTTCAGATGTCAAAATCTATTTCATGTTTTCTCTTAAACCAGAAACTAGGTTATTCTGAAATTTTAACTGTAGATCAATAAAACATGTATATTCAAACCCAAAAATTTAAAAATATTTAGAATCTGGGTTTTTAAGAAAAACACAATTTACCAGTCGTTTTTGTTTTACAATCAGATTCTCAAAAATGGCGAGGGAAGCTTCAAAACTCTCATATCTGCATCTTAGAGGCTCGGTTTTGTCCTACAATGACTCTCATAAATTTTCATAACCTTTCTCTAATACTAGATGATATCAAAAATCTATATTTGATAATGAATCTAAGCAACAATAATTTTATATCAACACATGAAAATAGAGAAAACACATAAACAAATAAAATATGGAGAATAATGGAGCAATTTCTATTGAATATTGGAGGGAATTTTATACAATTGTTTTCTCCTATAATCATGGATTCAAGTCTCATCATCTTATCCTCATATATCTCTTCTCTAATCCCTAGTCTTACTCCCACATATCTCTCCTATAATCACTCACCACTATTCTCTCACATATCCCACCAATATCTCCACACACAATTATCTACGTGATTTGTTCTCACAACTCACTATTACAATAATATATATGAGTTGTTTATTACAACTCATTTACATTTATTTATTCTCTCACACTATATTATTAATATGAGTTATATTAACTCAATATTAATAATTTACAAATTAACTAATATCACTCAAACTTACTAATGTAATATAAGAATATTACATTTAACTATTACAAACAATAATGTGAGCACTAATCCAAGGAATATTCCTAACACATTATTGAGTCTTCTTGGAATTATGAACCTAAACATCATCCCTTCATTCTCTCGCGCAATCATAGAGAAGTCAAAACCACTTTTATGTAATTACTACCAGATTTCCCCTACTAACATCGGTTACCTTAACCATCGTTAGTTTCACCTCTATACCAACATTGGTCACCTAAGCAATATCGGTCTCTATGTCATTTCATTCCTTTTGACCGATGATCCTCTCGATTAAGTAAAACTAACCCATACCTCACCCGATTAACCCCGCATCCCTATCGATGTGCAAAAACCTAGAATAGCCTAAAAAACCTTTAGATTTAATCATAACCTTGCATGTTAGATTATATTTTCTTATTGTATTTACACGAGATACCTAAATCATATAGCTACAAAAAGTATGATTTCCTTACTTGATGATGTTTGCAATAATAATGTATATTTGAAAGTAGAGTGACATCCTTCTAAGAATCACCTCACTTCCCGGATCGGCATTCGTTAGGCAGTCCACCAACCTATGTTATTAATATTATTTAGTGGTATTGTTGTGTTTCTTACACAAGTTATTCCTCCTAGCCAAAGGGAATCTCACACAATCAACTTAGATCAAAAATTCATTAATGTGCACACATCCCTCAACCAACATAATAATAGTTATTACCCGTTACCTTTATACCTTGTCTATTTTATCGCATAACAATTCGGTGAAACAAGATGATGGAAAAATCCTTCTTTATTACATCTCCATGACTTTGAGAGACAATTGGCACAAGGACCAGAATATTTTCCACCATCTCTTTGGGTTCATAACTTCTATTCAACATTAAAAGGGTGTGTGTAGGTGCAGTATGTGCATGTTGACTCAAACAAGAGACTAAAATTGGCGAGACATATAAAAGTTATTGTGAACACATTTTATTAATTTCACACTTAGCCACTTGTGGATGAGGCCTTATAGATCATGAATCATATCATGTTGGGTAATAGCGTAAAGTCAAGGGAGCTCATGATTCGGCTTATTAGGAGAACATGGGACTGAGGCATGCGAGGATGAAATAGAGATAAAAGAGATATAATTGGGACACTCTAGGAAAGAGAAGGAAAAAGTGAATATGGTATACCTCATTGATGATGAAGAAGTGGAGAACACGGATATGAGCCATACAAAGGGTGCACTTTGAGGTGATGGAGTCTATAGATGGAAAATATTGTGCATACCATGTACCTATAAAGAATAAGAAGGTGAATATTGACACTGATGATGCATCTAAGAAGGATGTCATTAGAGATTATTGGTCGGGATAGAGGTATCAAAGGTCATTGAGATGTTACATGATTTCTAGGACCTATTTTCTTGAAGTTTCCATGATTTAGAAGGTGTGCATCCTTCATTGGGAGAGAATGAAGATTAATTTGAAAGAAGGTGCACATCCTATTCAGAAGAGGCCTTATATAATGAATACAAACATGAAAGTGAAGGTCAAGGAAGAAATTGATAAGATGCTTAGTTTAGGAATCATTTAACCAATCAAGGAATATGAGTGGGTCAACCCCATAGTAATCAACATCAAGAAGGGTGACTGGATCGGGATCGGTGTTGAATACAAGGAACTCAACACTTCATGTGTCATAGATCCTTTTCTGCCCATTCACATAGGAAATACTTGAAGGATTTATGGGGTGCGAAATCTATTCATTTACTTTGATAGATTTTTAGTGTACCACTAGGTGGACATTTCCCATGAGGATCAAGATAAGACCACCTTCAACACCGAATGGGGAACTTTTACATATCTTTATGTCATGCCTTTTAGGTTGAATAATGTGCCAACAATATTCTCATGCATAGTTTTGAAAGAATTTAAAGACCTAATTCATAAGTTCTTTCAGGTTTATCAAGATGATTGGACCATTTATGGGATTATGAAATACCATTGTGATAATTTGAGATTTATGTTTAAAAGATGTAGGCAATTGAGAATATATCTCAACATTAAGAAGTATATCTTTGCCACCCCATTTGGTACATTACTTGGGAACATCATCTATAAGGATGGATTATTGGTAGATCCACCTAATATTAAATTCATTTGAGGATTAGAAGAACCTACAAATTAAAGTGAAGTGTGCGGTTTCTTGGGGCATGTTGGTTATTACATGAGGTTTATCAAATCTTATGCTAAAATTTCCATGCCCTTGGATAAATTTATCAAGGAAAAAGGAAATTTTTATTGGGGTGATGGACAACAAGTAAGCATTTGAAACCTTGAAGGAGAATCTTACCACTCCACCAATCTTGCGCTTTCCTTCATGGAACAAACCTTTTCACGTATATGTAGATGCCTTTGGCATAGATATTGGTACAACTAGGAGAGCATAAAGTAGATCATCCCATATGATTTGTAAGTATAAAGTTGACATGAACATATCAAAACTAAATAACATCAGATCGTGAGGTGTTATCCATGATCTACATACTTCACAAATTTCAATAGTATTGATTAGCCACATCATTCATTTTTATACATATCATATGACATTATAGTATTTGGTATTTAAAATTGTTTTGAAAGGGTGCATCTACTAATGGACACTCCTCATTTAGGAATTTGATTTTACGGTCGTTGTAAATCTAGGTAAGAAAAATATAGGACATGATCACATGTCAAGGATCAATTCTAGAGAGTACACACAAAGCATTGAAGATACCATGCCTCGATGTATAGTTGTTTAGGTTGAATCACACACTAGGTGATTTATAGGACATAGTAGTATTTTTGCAATGGAATTTCACCAGAAGGAATGAAGACCTTGGAAAAGAAGAAACTTGTTATTTGAGACACACCCTATCAGCTTATTGGAGGAGACTTGTATAAAATGGGTATAAATGAGGTATTGCGCAAGTTTTTTTGGAGTATGAGCATAAATCCATTATGGAGGAAGTGCATGGAGAATCACAAGAGGATACTATGTAGGGGAAGAAACCGCATACACGATCCTTTTAGCTCGTTTATGGTGGGAGACATTTTACAAGGATACCAAGGCCTTTGTTAAATCATGTGATCGTTGTCAAAGAATTGGGAAGCTGAAAATCAATATGAAATGCCATTAATACCTATAGCGAGTGTAGAACATTTTCATAAATTGAAAATTTATATTGTAGGGCCTATTTCTCCACCCATGTGTAGGACAAATGTGTGCTACATCATTAAATTCTACTGATTATTTAACAAAGTGGGAAGAGGTTGTACATATATAAAATATTACAAAACAACAACAACTAGGTTCCTTTGGGAAAATAACATTATTAGGTATGGATTTCCATTGAGCCTAATTAGTGATATTCTAATTTCTTCAATGATACCATTAGACTTTTATTAGCATAATTTATGGTGCCACACCATAAGACTACCCTTTATCATCCTCAAGAAAATGGCACTCTTTGAAGCCTTCAACAAGATCTTGGAACATAAACTAACAAATATATGTGATGTTAGAAGAAATGATTGGGATGAAAAGGAATGAGTTGTCTTTTGGGTATATAGAACAACATATAAATGGTTTTAAAAGGCCACACCCTTTTAGTTGGTTTTTACACAAAGGTCGTACTACCTATAGAATTTATGTTACCATCCCTATGTTAAAACTATAATATTAAGTGTATCATAATATTTAGTTTATATTTAAATAATATAGAATAATCTATATTCTTATTATTTAAATATAAACTCTATATTATGTGGTTGGTTCATTTAATTAGATAACTAATTGAATCAGGGTATGCCTCATCACTTAAGAAGGACATAACCCTTTGGGTTATTTAAATATGACCATAGATCATATTCAGAAATCGATTATCATATCAGATTATAATATTCAAATGTTGAATATGAAGGTAAATCCTAGTAAAAATAGGGAATAAAAGTGAGGAGGGATTTACTGGATTGGTGGATGTAAAACCTTTTTCACTAAGTGGATTTATTCTCCATGGTTTTTAACCATTTAGGGTTTTTCCACATTATATACTGTGTCACTATGTTTTATGGTGTTTTTTTATTGTTATTTACTTTGTCCACATTTACATTTTTCATTTATCTTTATTTATAATGTTAAACTTAACATTTAATAAAGTTAATTAATATCTTTTCCACCCCTCGTCTGGCATGGTACTAGAGTGGGATTAATAAATTAATTTAATCCTAATATCCTAAGGTTGTAACGGTTGGGAAGTTAGGTGGTTAAGTTATATAGAATTATATTTAACCCCCTTCCCTCTTCGTATGGATGGATCTGATGTTGTTTGCACAGGTGGAAAGTCATTTGAGATTTCATTTGCACGTGAAAACTTTGAATTCGAGAATTACCTAGTTCCTAAACTAAGGTAAGGGTTATTAAATTTTGTGAAATATTTTATATAGTTTATATAGTGTGCAAGAAATTCAAGAAATAAAAAGGGAAAGTAAAAATTCAAGTGAAACTCAAGTTTATAGGGGAGATAAGAATCGAGAAAATAGGTATTTTAAATTTCATTATTGTCTAGTAAAAATTCTTATCCCACAGTAATGTACATTTTAACCTTCATTGTGAATTTCATTCCATGTCCTAGATGGACCCCGTGAATTATTTTTTCCTGTAATTTATATAAACTATATCCTTTTATATTTTTATTAAATCTTTCGTATTTTATAAAATAATATATGTGTGTGTATGTATAAACCTAAAATTGATTCTATATAAACCTATATAACCTAACCCTACAAACTATGTCGAAGGTTTATATTAAAAAAACATATAATAATATTTTATTGTGGGTGCCCCCTCCCCTACGTGCCAGTGGCACCCTAGCACTTTTTTGCATAACATCCTCTCACATCTACCATGTGTCCTTTGTGGGACCCTCCACTGACCCTCCTCTCCTCTCTCACCACGGAACCCCCCTCTCTTTTGTGCAAAGTATTATCTCACATGGGGAAGGTGATGGAAGAATGTAGGCTTTATAAGCCTAGGAATATGGGGTTGGTGGTGTGATTATAGTCCACAACACCCCTTTTTTCTTTGTACCCTTATGGGCATGGATTGGTTTCCTTGTGGTGGCTCGATTGTGGGTGCATGAGTTTGATCTGCTATAACTCGGTTTGCGGATTGGCACGGTATTATTTTGGCTTGGTTAGCATAGATAAATATGTATATGTGGCTTATATGGTTAATAAATTTTGGTTAAATTACATAGTTTAGAAATTATATGTTAATTTGGTGGATAAATCGTCAATTTGGTTGCTTGACTCGGTTGAATTGATAGAAAATCCTACGTAATAAGGAGCAAGAGCTCTAATTATTTTTGAAAATAATTCTTTTTTCAAAAAATTATGAATTATTTGTTTATTTAAAAAAAATATAAACAAATTATAAAAATTATTTTTGTAAAAATATTAAAATAGTATCATTTTATTTTAAAATGATATATTCTTGAGATAATGACGAAAAAAATCGTCATCATTTTGTTAGAAAACTAAAAAAAATCACTTACATTTCAATTTAATTTTTGATATCATTCTAATGGTGTATAGATTATTCAATTAATAAAACCTCCTTTTTGCATAAACTGATCATGTTTGATTGTGAGGATTAAAATATGATAGGGGGACTTCTATTAAAACTCTTATTTTAATCCTTGTTTATTAATTATTTTTATTTTATGCAAAAATGGGGTCTAATCAATTTTCAATTGATAAATATCAGATGTTGAATGGAAATAACTACAACATTTGGAAGATTTGATTGAAGGCAAAATTCATGGCTTGCAAATTATGGGAAGTTGTGAATGGAATTAAGAGAGCTCTATCGAAAGACAAACAACTTTTGCTAACAACGCTCCATATCAATAAAAAGTACAAGAGGTGATGTCCATTATTTTGCAAAGCGTACAAGATGATTTTCTACTTCATATCAAGAATTAAGAAATTCTGAGTGAGGCTTGGGCTCAATTGGAATCGATGCATGAAGGTAAATATTTGTCAAAAAATATCAAATTTATTTTAGAACTAATGAAAAATCCCACGAAGGAGATAAAAAACTGATAAATTATTTAGTAAAATCAAAAATATTAAGTCAAAATTAGAAGGATGTGGCAGTAATTTGATTATGGATAAATTACTTTATTTCATTATTCAGTTGAATATTCATGAAAAATTTAGAAATTTCATTTCAATTTTGAATTCTAAATATCAAACAAAACAAGATATTCTAGATTTGCAAACCCTTAGTTCTCTTCTCATACAGGAAGAATAAGTAATGTCAAATTTTGATTCTAAGGAGAATGCCACTTAGGCACTTCTTGCTCAAAAATCAAAAGGTAAAACCTCTAGATTCAACAAAAATCAAAAGCCAACTTTTAAACCTCCTAGAAAAGATAAGAAACCTAGAAATCTAAGAGTTAGATTTGATGGAAAATGTCATTATTGTGGTAAATGTGGACACTATAAATAGGATTGAATTTTTTTAATAAAATTTAAAATAAATTTCAAAGGGTAATAAATATGACCGAAACCAAAATAAAAACCAAAACAAGAATAATAAAAATAACCAAAAATCATATGCAATTGACTTTCATGCCTCCTTTATCATTGTAAAAGAAAATGAGTGGATATTATACAATGTTTCCTCTATGCACATGACCTTTAGATCTGATATCCTATCTAGAACTTAGTGAATGTAATGATCATATCTATTTGGGTGATCATACCATTCTCAATGTTAAAGGTCAGGGAAAAGTAAAAGTTTCAAATGGTTTTATTAACAATGTTTTATTAGTTCCTAAACTTAAAATGTATTTACTTTTTTTTCTCGATTGACTTAAAATAATTCTAGTGTAACACTATTAAAGGATAAATGGTTTCTCAAAAATGAATTTTGTTTTTGATGTATAAAGTTTTGGAAAAGGATCCAAGGGCCATATACATGAAGATATTACAGTGAAAGCTCCTTACCAAAAAAAACATCTATAAAAACCCAAAAAAGGAAAAACCCAGCTCGAGTGAAGGAGACATTGACTCAACGCAAGAGTTGAAACATAGAACAAATAGGACCCAACCCAACCAGACCAAAAACCAATGTATACATAGAAAACACAGAAGACTGGTCAACAACAGAGCTGCAAAAATCCCCTCAAGTTCTTTTAGCACGAGTCCTCAAACTTGGTCCTACAAACACCTCCTACCCAGAACCATCATCATCATCATCATCCTAGAGCTACTGACATACATCATTCTTTTCTTCCCTTTCTCTGCCACAACCATCTCTTGAAGAACATCCACCCTATTGCTAAGCATCATAATCTCAACACCATGATGTTGGGCACCTCTAATTAAACTCTTATTCTCGACCTTTAGCCAATTCACCACGTCTTCAAGACTCTCAATTTTACTGGCAAGAAAATTAACAAACACATTGGCTTCATTCAACCCCTCCTCAGTACTCATCTCCTTATTTTGTCCTGTGAGAAATTGAAGAGCAGAAGTCACGTCCAATTCCTTCTTTTCCCTATCTTTCAAAGTGATAAGCTTACATCTATCAACCAAACTAACATGTTCTTCCCAATCATCCCCAAACTTAATTCCAACATTATTTACAGGTATAGGAGTACTAACTTTGAACAACAACAAAATTAACCCTTGATGTAACAACACATCCACAATTTTTGCTTTAAAATATTTCACCGACATATTCAAAGAATTAAATAAGTAGAATGGAATGTTGACCTTCCTATTCCTATGGAAGTGGTTTAACATGATGAAGTGTTGAGTATGAAGTTTCCTATATTTCCCATCGAGTGTTAAATACTTCATAATGATAAAACATACCTCTGGCCAATGCCACGAGAAGAGAGTTATGGGAAATATTGTCTTCCATATGAACAATCTTCTCATCTACATCAAGAAAATTGAACACCTCCTCCTGAAACCTCTTCATATCCTTAAATACCTTACACCCATTGCAGTCCATGTTGGTAACTTTCCCAATAAAATCCTCCAAAACCAGAAGGCTTACTCCATGCATAGTGACCACCCCTTTATTCCAAGCCTATGCAAAATCCTTCGAGATATTCTCATCATGGCCTTGAAGCTTCTGAAAAAAGTGAGTAACTCCCCACTTTTAAGAATGTCCCAAATTGTCATATCCCTCTCCAAAGTTGTATAGGATGAAGGTTCCACCCTAACTTTATTACCACCCATGATGATAAAACCTATAAAAACCCTGCATTAACCTAAAAAACAAAATGCATCTAGTATAATTCCAAACTAGGGATAAAAAGTAGATTTGTGAGCCCACACATTTGAAATGATAACAAGGATTGCACAAATCCTAATCCCACACTTGACAATAAATTCACTTTTTAGCATGAAGGACAACCCTAGTCGATGGTGGTAGATCCACCTCATCAAGCCATATGTGATCATGATGATCCCATACCCCAAAAATTTCCAACATGTCCACACAAGCATTCACTTCATGGAACACATGTACAAAACAAGTCTCCACAAAATTTAATAATAAAGCCCTTATTTCTTCCATAATGGGATTTAAATTAACATGATGTTTATATTTCCTTGTATTGCATTAATGATGTACAAAGAATCCCCTTCCACATAGAGCTTTCTAATTTGATGATGATTAGCCCATTTTAGACCATATAAAACAACAAACACCTCAGCATAATTGTTGGTTTTATTTCCAATAGGCATAACATAGGCTAGAAAGAAAAATATTTTTCATCCCTAATTATACCTCCCACACATGCTAAACCCAAACTACTTTTCACTACACCATCAAAATTCAGTTTCAACCAACCAATCATAGGTTTTTCCCACTTCACATTTACCCTAGCATTGTTCTTTACCACCAAACCCTATTGAACACATTTACCAATCCCCAAAGCTTGAATAATTTCCTTTTTACCATTAGAGACATTTTTGCCTCCTTAAATCTAATAATGGAAATATTACTAATCAAAGCTCCCAAAATCAAATTCCCCACCCTATCAGAAGATTTTTGTGTTTCCCAAAAATCCTATGATTTCTTTCAAGCCAAATGCCCCATATGAAATGAGGTAAAACTAATTTCCAAGCTTTTAACAAACACCTAGAGGAAAAAGGAACCTTCCATTGTTCATACCAGTCAACAAAACTCTCTGGAAAAACCCAAGAGACCTGAAATAATCTCAAGATTTTAGAGAAAACTTTTTGAGAAAAGGGGCATTGAAGAAACAAATGTTGAATAGTTTCATTATCAGATTTGCATAGGATGCACCTGTTAGGAATCATCATACCTTTGACCTGCAGATTATCAATTGTAAGGATTTTGTTTTGTATAGCATGCCAAAAAATAAATTCACCTTAGGAATGAGAGTCTTGTCCCATAGATAATTCCACCAAATTTGGTTGAGGACCATTGTGAGCTATTCCATATCTAGATCTCATAGAGTACTCACCATGCTTAGTCCCTACCCATATAAGCACATCTAATTTATGCCTTGAAGGAATAAACACCCCTCTCAAATTAATATTAATATTTTGAATAGCCTCCTTAATTTATCTTTAAAATGAACATGATGTTACTATAATTAAAGGCATCGAAAGAGATGGTTTGTATGTGTTTTATGTATTTTATTTTGCTTATTATTTAATAACTCAAAGAAGTGACATGCAATTGTGGCATGCGAATAGGTCATGTTAATTTCAGGAGCATGTACGACATGTCTCAACTAAACCTAGTAACTAATATGCCACCTATTTCCCAAAATCATGAAATGTGTGATAGTGATGTTGTCCATAGTGATGTTTGAGGACCCCTAAAATTTCCATCACTTAATGGTTCTTTGTATGCTATCACTTTCATTGATGATTTAACTCATATGATTTGGTATTATTTCATTAAAAATAAATCAAATGTCTTGTCAAAATTTAAAGAATTTAAATCTTTATTTGAAAACTCTTCTAGTTATAAAATTAAGAATCTTAAAACTGATAATGAGGGATAATATATCGGTAAAGCATTTGAATCTTTTTGTGTTGAATTTGGAATTCAAAGGGATATCACTACTCCTTATTCCCCTCAACATAATGGGATCGTGGAAAGGAAAAATTTCACCAATTTGGAAATGGCTAGAACCATGATGCATTCTGCTCAAGTTCCTAAATTCCTTTGGGCTGAAGCTATGAACACTATTGTTCATATCTTGAACAAAGTTCCCACTAAATCCTTAGTAAATTCAACTCCTTTGGAAAAGTGGTCAAATCAAAAACCAAGTGTATCTCATTTGAGAATATTTGGTAGCCCCTTCCCTCTTCATTCCAAAATCAAAATGGAAGAAGCTTGATCAAACCTCTTTTCCTTGTATCTTTGTAGGATATGGTGAAAAAAATAAAGGTCTTAGGATCTTTGATCCATCAAAAAGATAATTTATAGAAAATAGGAATGTTAAAATTTAGGAATTTGTATTGTTCTTCTTCTTCTTCATCTTATGTTTCATTATTCATGATGAATTTAAAATTCAAAATTGTGAAAATAAGGTATCTAATGAATAAAGTAGTGGTGAACCTACAATATAAAATGAGATAGTTCCTAGTTCTTCGTAACTAAAAGGCTTAGATGGGATGAGTCTATTATTCAAGACACTAATCCTGAAAACCTTCATAAAATGACTAGAAGTCATCATATGTATCATGCTTTGATGAGTTTATATGAACTTGAACCCCAATATTATGAAGAATATTCTTTTGAAGAAAGATGTATAAATGCTATGAAATCTAAATATACTGTAACATTCCCATTTTAAGACTTTAGAAACAAGGGAAATTTTTTTATATACATAATGTTCTCTATTCTAAATAATCATAATTTAGAACACACATTCCATGCCAATAAATATACGAACAAATAACCATATGCATCTGTAAATGACTCGGTGAACTACCAATCTCTCATGTTAAATTAAAGTATTGAAGAAAGATGTATAACTAGTTCTCTTACCGTGTTTGGGTATTGAGTGATCTATTTAAGAAACCTAAGTGAATGTTTGTTACCAATATTTATCTAAAATCTCATTTCTTAAACAAGGTTACATATGACAACACAACTTTGTTGGTGTGAGTTATCCTATGTGTCCTCCTCACATATTGGAGGGTCATCTCACATGGGTTAGGTTTAGGGTTAGGTTTAGGGTTTACATGTGTGTCTTGCACTAGGGTTACTCAAAGACCCTATATGTACTCTCTTTCTATTCATTTATGAGCATGCCAAGACACTCCACTTGTCTTTCCTCTATGTCTGCAAGCTTTTTTCCTCATTGAGCAAGTTCTTCCATTACTTGATCGATTCTTTCTTGCAATTATCTTTGGAGCTATCACGATTCCGTTGAGTCAACTATTTCGTGGTGCATCATTTCGATTCAATTCTCACAAACTCTTTTCATGGTATCAAAGCTACATGACTTGCTGTCACACCAAAAGCTTGAACTAATGGTGGAGAGGGATCTCATCGTGTTAATTAGTTACTACACCAACACCCTCCCGCACGATGGATCCGAATGCAACCATGTGAGCTCTAGGCCCACCATGTATACACCCAATCAACCCAACAACATTAGGAGGAAGTGACACTTTGGGAATTTCTTAGGGAGGTCACCCATCGCCACACTACTTTGGGGATGGCATGCTTAAGTGGTGGTATTGGAGCTAAACACTTTTTCGTCACACCAAAAGCTTGAACTAATGGTGGAGAGGGATCTCTTTTTTTGGGAGAATGCATATGTCTTATTAACTCATCTAGGAAAAAACAAGCCAAAAGTACAATAAGAAATACCTCGGGCCAAGTACTCTTATAGCCCTTCACAAAATGGATTTGTAGAAAGAAAGAAGCTGTACTCTTAAGGAGATGGCCACTTATATGATTCACTCAAAGTCTCTTCCTCACACCAAGTATTGGGCCAAGAGGGATCGGTGAATTGTGAAAATTACATTTAGAACCGTGTTACACACAAGGTAGTAAGAGGGATGACACCCTTTGAATCCTAGTTTGGATACAAGCCTGATGTTGAGCACTTTCGAGTCTTTGGATCTAAGGCTATGACTTGGATTCCTAAGAAGAAACACAAGGCCTTGGAACCACAATCCAAACCTTGTATCTTTATAGGGTATCCTGATAGTGTGAAGGGATATCATTTGATGAATCCTACTTCTCATGAGTTTTATATTGAGAGAAGTGTTAAGTTTGATGAGTCTTCTTTGAATTCTACTTCTCCACCTATTGAGGTTCTTAAACTCGCTGATTCGATTCGACTCATCGATGATGATATCTTGTTGAGCATGCTCCTCTTCATGATCCTCCTAACCATCGAAACCTCCGAGTATTTTGATTCTAACAAGTAGTTATGATGAGGACTATGTCCCTTCTCACTCAAGTGAAGAATCTTCTGACTTTGAGCCTGATCCTCCCGAGTCCTCTTTGGGCTAGGAAAACTTTACAAAGTGTTAGAGATTTAGTTGGAGATACTTTGGATATGAGACATACTCACTTAGATTTCATTGGAACCCACTCCTTCACCTCTGCTTCGATCCATAGTCTTTCCAGGAGGTTTAGGTATTCTGAGTGGGATTCTACCATAGATGAGGAGTATTCCTCTCTCATGAAGAATGATACTTGGGATCTCACAACTCTTCCGAAAGGAAGAAAAATTGTTCGATGTAAGTGGGTGTTCCAAACAAAGTATGGAGTAGATGGAGACATCAAAATTTTAAAGCACAACTAGTAGCGAAGGGTTTATCCTAGATAGTTTGGGTTGATTATACATAAACCTTTGATCTAGTTGTGAAGATGACTTCTATTCGAATAACCCTAGTCATTACTATAGTGAACAGATGGAAAGTCCATCAAATGGAAGTTAAGAGTGTCTTCCTTCATATTGACCTAGAGGAAGATATCTATATGGAACAACCTGGGTTATGTCCAAGATCCCTCCCTCGTTTGTAAGTTAATGAAGTCTCTTTATGGCCTTAAACAAGCCCCTCGGGCTTGGTATGCCAAGATGGACTCCTTTTTACTTACATCATGGTTTACTAGGTGTCACTTTGATTCAAATGTTTATATTCTATGGAAAAATGACTCCATACTCATTCTTGTTCTCTATGTTGATGACTAGTTGATCACAGTGTAGCTCTTCCTCTATTATTGATTACTGTGAAGATCGCCTTGGCCAACAAGTTTTCCATGATTTGAATGAGGTCTACTTCATTACTTCCTTAGGATCAAGACTTCACAATCGACTCTGAATCTTGATTTTACAACCTAAGTATGCTCTTGATTTGCTAGCTCATTTTAAGATGTCGATTGTAAGTCTTCTCCACTCCTTTTCTCTCGGGGTTAAGTTGGTTTCAAATTTCTCTACTCCCTTGGTTGATAGTACTCTTTATTGACATTGGTAGGGAGCTTGATTTGCTTGACTCACACTTGACCAAATTTATTGTATGTTGTTGGCATCATGTCCAGATTCATGCGGGAGCCACATGAGCTACATTAGAAAGCGGGTAAATGGATCCTTCATTATGTTCATGGCACTTATGCTTTGATGGAATTCACTATTATGGAGGGGTGGATATTAACTTGATTAGGTTCACAGATTATGATTGGGCGGTGACTTAGATCATCGAAATCTACTTATGGCTACGATTTCTATCTTGGTTTGGGTCCTATTAGTTGGTCTAGAAAGAATTAGGATGTAATTACGATATCATCTACAGAGGTAGAATACATAGGATCAGTTAACACTACCACAGAAGCTATTTGGCTATAGGGTATTTTGACAGAGTTTGGCATCCACTTTTGGTGGCTTGTCATTATCTATTATGATAAGATGAGCACTATCTCTATTTGCAAAATCTAGTTCAGCATCAGAGATGAAGCACATCGAGATCCATATGCACTTCATATGGGAGCTTATTCATGATGGTGTCATTCACATTCAAGTACATTCGAAAGTTGATCGATTGTATATTTATTCACCAAGCACTTCACCGAGATGAATTTTCTTCACTTACGGTCTCTTCTTGGGGTGAGGTCTTGTTATTGTAGACTCACAAAGACCCCTAGATGCAGATCGGAAGCTTCTAGGTTAATGTTCGGGCATCCTGTGATTGCACAACATGGAATCCTTTCTCCAAGTGTGGGACTTAGAAAGATGAGAAAGGATTCTCCAGAAGGATGGTTCCTATTCCTCTGTTCGAGATGCACACAAAAATGTAGAGGGTTTACTAAAACCTAATCTAACTTGCCAAGGAGACAGAGGGGTAAGAAAATGCGTAGAATAAAACCTAAACTACAGAGGTGATGCACCAAGGAATGTTAGACACTCATTTTGCAAATCTAACATATACCACATAGATGCAATCAAACATATGCACAAGTAACAAACCGCAATAAGAGATTGAAATAACAACAATGAATACATGAGGGGTTGAGAATCAATCACAAACATATATATATTACTCAAGAGTTGATACAAGTACATTGCGGTGGACAAGAGGAAAAAACTAGCATTACAACCCATATGGGAGGTTGGAAAAGCTCCACAAATTCTCTTGCAGTAGGAAGAAGGGAGGATGAAAAACAAGAATTTCGACCTTTTAAAGAAGCTCCTCCTTACAATATATACTATGAGAATGAGAGAGGAAAGAGAGAGGAAAGTCAAATCTACCACAACCACTTCTCGATACATTTAAAATCATCTCATTATGGTAGAAGCGGTGGCTCTGGCAAAACAACGGGCTATCTAACAAGAGCGCGTGAGATGTCTACTTTGCATTAAAGTTGGTAGTTGAAGCATTACTTCTATCTATCATCACGTGTTAGATACGTTTTCTTAATTTTCTCCTCCAAACAACACAACAATTCAAGATTGATCCCGAAAGCATGTAGAGAATTTCAACAGATTTCCATTGATATAAAGAACATGCAAATCCGAGCTCTAAATCGAGAGTTATGAAGGTCACAAGATTTAGGGCACAAAATAGGCAAAACAGTTTTAAAATCTTTTCCGTGCTCTCGCTATCTGGATGACACGTGGTAGGATTTGATTTGGCTTTGAGCAATTCCCTCTCTCCACCTTTTCGTGG
This sequence comes from Taxus wallichiana var. yunnanensis, assembly GCA_018340775.1. Taxonomy (NCBI): domain Eukaryota; kingdom Viridiplantae; phylum Streptophyta; class Pinopsida; order Cupressales; family Taxaceae; genus Taxus; species Taxus wallichiana. Next base: position 550,447,811 of record CM031237.1, on the reverse strand, counting down.
GATTTTCTTGAAATTTCCTTGTGGGCCCCTTAAACTTGGACACGTGGCACTATTTCATTGGTTCGGATCGGTGCTCGAAAATTCACCCCTTTGACTTTTTGGACTTTTTCCTTGGCGACACGTCTCATGCTTGTGATTCGTCCCACGGCTCGCCGGATTTTCACGTCCACCACATCTTTTTTTCCTAGATGTCCCAAACTGCTCGGGAAAAATTCTTCCGGTTCTCACCCGAAATGGGCTCCCGTCTCATTTCTCGCCGGTGACACATGGCGTGATCTCGATTGGCTTTGGTGCTTCGGCCATCCACGTCCCCGTGCGCCCCTTTGTCCCACTTGTCTCTGTGGCTTGAAGTTTCCTATTTCGGCCGAACCGGATGGTTTGCATCCATTCGTCCCTAGATGGCACAAAGTGCTTTACGGACAAATTCTTCCGGTTCGCGTTCCTTTGTCCCACTTGTCCCGGAGCAGCGATTAGCCGTTTTTCTTCTCCTTCGGCCGAATCAGCTTTCCGCGTCCCTCGCGTCCCGACGGCCAATTGTCTCTGTGCTAAAATTCTCTGCTTTCTGGGTGAACCAGCTGGTTCAAGCGTCCTCCGCGCACTCACGGCCCCGATGTCCCAAAGGCGAAAGTTTCTATTTCGGAGCCGAACCGGCCGGTTTGGGTCTTTGAGTACTCTTGTCCCGCTTTGCTCGGTAAAGGACTTGGACAAATTTTTCTTTCTTCCTACCGATTTAGGCATTTCACCCATTCGTCCCGGATGTCCCTTTGCTGTTTGGGCTGCTCGTAGGCTTTTCGCCGATCTCGCACCTTGGCGTCCCAAATGTCCCACTGCTTCTAGGACAAGGACTTAGCCGATTTTCACAATTTTTCCCGAATCAATCTACTTGCTTGGAACTGAAAACTCGATGCATGTTATCAAATTAACTCTGGGGAATTTTAGATAACAATTGGCGACTTTTCAAGGTCACCACTGCTAGTAGAAGATCGCTGGCCTTTTTGCGATCCATTGGGCATGGAGTCATAAGAAATGACCTGAAATGAGCCTGATACTGCAACTCCCTCTACGAGAGCACGCTGAATCAGAAACTCAATCCAAGAGTGACAAAACCTATGCCAAAGAACTTAGGGAAACTGAAACCTAACTACAACAAGACAATGTGCATACGCACTTAGAGGAATTGAAATCTAGGCTAATATTTACAAGGGTAGTGAACTTCCTTCTAGAAGCAATGCTTGAGATAGATTCCATTGACTGGAATCTACAGTTCTTCACCATCCAATGAGGCTAATTGAAAGCATTGTTGTTCTTGCACTTTAGGACCATGTATGGGCCACTCCAAATGGCATCAAATTTTGAATGCCTTCTTGGTTTTTCTCTCTGTCCACATCCCATTTCAACACTAGATTTCCAACTTGAAAAGATCTATCTTTGGCCTTCCTATCAAAGGTCTTCTTGATCAAAGCTTGATCCTTTTCCATTGCTTGGGATGCCTCGATTTCCGATCTCTCAGTAGCTCCATCAACTCGCATACCTCACCTCCATGGGCTCAAATTCAAGTAACTCCAGCTGCTTCATGAGTTCTAATGTTAGAAACTCAAGTGACATGGGCAAGATTGCCTCTCTCCCATGACAAGCTTTGAATGGAGAGTTACCTGTGGATCTTTTGGGAGTGATCCTATCAGCCCATAAGGCTGATTTCAGCTTGGTATTCCAAGACCTCTCGATTCTCATTAAGATTCCTCCTAATGATCTTCAACAAGTTCTTGTTTGTAGACTCGCCTCGCCATTACCCGAGGGTAATAGTTCGATGAAGTGCTTAGGTAAATACCGTTCTTGACAACCCACTCACTACCTTAGATTCAATGAATGCCAACGTATTATCGTGAGATTATTGTAGTAGGTACACCAAATCTAGTTGTTATCCCTCATAAAAGTATAAAATGTTAGACTCGTTCGCCTCTTTGAGTGCTACCGTCATGTCCATTTGGTGAAGTAGTCCGTGGTTGTCAAAATCCATTTATGCCCTTGGCTTGAATTGGGATTAATGACTCCAATGAAGTCCAGACCCCATTGTATGAATGGCTGGTCAACCGAGATTGGATGCAATGGAAGGGCAGCAAGTCTTTCTTTTCTGTGAAGAATGCACAATTCTTACACCTCTTGATACATGCATAGCAATCACCAAAATTTTAGGCCAATAATAACCAGCCTTCATGATTTTTAGAGCTATCACTCTTAGTGCAAAATGGCCACCAAATGGTCCACCATGAAACTCTTCCAACACCCTTTAAATCTGACTGTGCTAATGCATCTCAAAGACGACTCCATTCACATCTTTCTTGAACAAAACTCCATCAATAATGGCATATGGAATAGCCTACAATCTGAAGTGTCTTCTTTGGGTCTCGCTTCATTTCTGGAGGGCACAGCCTGTGCCTAGGAAGTGTATAATATCTTGGGTCCAGCAAGGAGTGGGGGAAGCATTGTCTTCTTCTTGATCGCCACTTGGCCCGTGGCTGTCCTGGACCGTTAAAACAGACCTCTTCCTCATTGCATACTTCCTTTTGCTTCCCCAAAACTAGTTGCTCACACAGTCCTTTCCCTCTTACCAGCTTGGTGATCTTGATATCAATGTCATATTCCATGACACGGGTGATCCATCCTGCCCTTTTCTCATTCAAATCCTTATTGAGGAGGAAGTCCTTAACTCCAAAGATGTGAGACCAAAGAATCGGACCTTGTTGTTTGAGACTAAATGCTTGAATTTCTTCAAGCTTCGATTCTTTGCAAGTACATGCTTTTCAATAAAAGAGTACCTCACCTCGCAGTCATCTAGGCTCGGGAAGAAGGAAACCGATTGCTCATCATTATCTTTGTTCTTTTTTTTCCTAGAATGGCGTAAAAATAGTATCATCACCTCCAAATGCATAGAGGATGAATTCCTTGGAGAAGTTTGGGTTGATGAGAGTTGTGCCTACGAGAGATAGCTTCTTTAATTGCTTCAAAACTCTCCTTGCCTTCTGTTTTCCACTTAAAAGCCATGCTCTTCTTTAACATTTTGGTGATGGGCTTGACAAGGGCTGCAAAATCTGGGGACAAACCTCCGTCAAAGTTTATCCTTCCCAAGAATCTTTGAAGAGCCTTCTTGTGACTTGGCAATGATAGTGCTCTTATGGCTTCGACCCTCTCTGGATCAATTTCCAGTCCCTCTTTGGAGAAAATATGGCCTAAAATTTTTCCTTCATGTGCAAGAAAGATGCACTTCTTGGGGTTCAAAGACACTCCAAACTTTCTACACCTCTGAAACACTTGCCTGAGGTGAAAGAGATGGTCTGCTGCGTTCTTTGAGAAGACAGTGATATCATCTAGGTATATCAGCACTATCTTGTTGATCAAACCTTTGAATTCCATGTCCATTGCCCTTTGAAAGGTAGCACTAGCGTTGGACAGCCCAAATGGCATCTTCTTGTAAGCATATGTGCCCCATTTAGTTGTGAAGGCTGTCTTGAATTGGTCTTCTCCCTTCACCATAATCTGATTGTAGCCTGAGTATCCATCTAGCAATGAAAACCTTTCTGAACCAGCTACAACCTGCAATATTTGCTCCATGGAAGGGAGTGGATAATGATCCTTGAGAGAGGCTCTATTCAAATCTCTGAAGTCGACACACAACCTGATCTCTCCATTCTTCTTTCTGACTGGGACTAAGTTGGCAACCCAACTTGAGTGTTTGATGGGGAAGATGATACTGGCCTCAATAAGCTTGCTTAACTCTTTTCTCATGAGAGGCTCAATATGGGGATTCACTGGCCTTTTCTTTTTCCTAACAGCTTGATTCCAGATCCAACTCAATAGTGTGTTGTGCCAAATTTGGGTTGAAACCTCTTAGATCTTTGTAAGTCCAAGCAAAAACATCTCTGGGAATTCTCGACAAAGTGAACAAAATCAGATTTATCTTGTGAGGTACTTACTTTGCCAATCTGCAATGTTTTGCCTTCTTCCACTAAAATAGTCACTGAATCCTCACCCTTTACTTGAAAGTTTGCTTTCTCTTTCCGTAACTGATCATTCGGGTTGAAGATCGATTCCAAGGTTATGAGGCCTTTTGGTAATTTGTTAGTTCTTAGCTACACTACTTGGTCACCATACCATGATGCAGGCTTGTATTGATTCTGCAGAGAAATTAGCTTCTTCTTGGAGAAAATTAAAAATTTGTTGGTCATTCTCAAACACTTGCCAATTGACATTGTTATCCGTCATCAAGGTCTCACAATCACGTGGATGTTTGGTCATGTACCTTGTCTTGTTGAATGCTTTCCATAATGTCAAAGGTACCCTCTACTACTCGCAAGCCTGTCAGCAGCTTGATTCTCTTTCCTGGGAATGGATTCGATGCCAAAACCTTCAAAATCTTCCATGAGGTCCCACACCCTGTTCTTGTAGCACTTGAGTAGATCATTCTTGGTAGCATGCCATCCCTTGACCTGATTTACAATCAATTCACTATCCCCAAAGACTTGCAGATTCTTTATTTTTCTCTTGATTGCCCAATGCATCCCTTGCACCAAGGCTTCATATTCAGCAGTGTTATTGGAGCATGCAAATTGAAATCTAAAAGCTGAATAGTACTTTATTCCTTGAGGTGAAACAAGCATGGCTCCACCTCCTGCACCTTGCCTACTCCTTGATCCATCAAAAAACAGCTGCCATACCTCATTGTCATCATTATGGCTTGGCTTGGTGATGCTAGGAACAGGTTGATTTTCTTCGTGTATACAGACTCCTACATTTCGGATTCTTCTACTTGATAGGGATCAAAATCATGTATCTTGTTTGCCCATTCATCAAGAGTTAGGTCCGGATACTTCCGACCTTGGTGTCGGCCTCATCAACACTAGGGTGATATTCTTGATCAAATCTTTGAGCAATTGGCATTAATCGACTTAGAGTGTAAGGCTCAATATGGAAGTTTGCAATAGGTTCGACCTAATTGTATCCTTAGTTCCATACCTTGTTCTAAACAAAGATGTGAGAACAATCGTGAGACAAATAGCCTCCAATTTTGGTCAGAAGTCCCTTGACAAGCAAAGGGCAAAGAGTGGTGGAAGGTCTATGACTGATACATCTTGTAAAACAACAACATTTGGACATGCATGCAAGGTAAGACTCAGATTTCTAATCACTCCAATCAAAGTTCTTGTTGCTGTCCCATCTAGTTTTGTCTACCCCTTTGGATGTTGTTTCATCTGGAGCCCTAGTGATCAGCTATCTATTTAGGCATTCTTGAGCTACTTGCCCCGAGTCTATCATGTAATTATGCACTAATTTATCCCCAATGATTAATGAAACATAGAAAGGAGGGGGATTCAACATTTTACCTTGTTGTCCTCCATGACTTCCTTCGGGCTAGGCAGCATTTGTAAGCACTTTGTCTTGCATCCGAACCTCTTTTGATTTGAAGTTGGCAGTCCTTCATGGCAGCTGTAACAAATCTTTTTATCCTGGGATGGATAGGGATTCCCACATTGATATATTGATGTTAGTCTTCTTCATATGTTCAATGATACTGAACGGGGATGAAGTATCCTTTTGTTGTCCCTTGGTTTGCACACTTACTCCTGGCATTTGAGTTGGCCTAGGGTTGTTCTTGGCTGTCCTTATGTATTTGAAATGGACTCGCTTGCCATCATTTTTGGAGCCATGGAAGGTTGTGGATTGGTTGGGGCTAATGGCTGTTCTTCACCCAAATTTCTCCTCTTTGACCTTGTGTTGGCTGCACACCTTGAGAAACTAGCTTGATTCATGCCACAAAATCTTACGCTTGCCGCTTTACCAATGTGGTGTCATTTGGGGCTGATTACTTTCTTTGGAATGTTTCTTGTTGTTGATTGCTTCCTTGATTTCATTTTCCCTCCACACCAGCACAGTTGTCACCATTAGTGCTTGATTAAGAGCACCATTGAAACACATGGATTGGTTATGAGGTTCATTGCATGGAAAGCACCACTCATATTCCCGAGCAATGTTTTTCGTGTTGGCACTAATGCCTTAGAGGCAGCTATGGTATTTGGATTATAGGGTTGGAAAGGTCTATTGGCAAGAGGCCTTGCTTGGCTTTGTTTTGATTTGTAGCTTTGATTAGGTGGTCTTTGTGGTTGGTATGGCTGCCTATTAGGCTGAGCTTGGGGCTGATATGGTCTAGCACTCTGAGCTTGCTGTCTTTTGATAGTAACCAGCTCATTTCCCAAATTTTGCAACTGTTTCATGACCTCTTGGAGTTCATTTGAAGCATTAGAGGATGAAGTGGAAGCTTCATTTGAACTCGATTTCTCGGGAGTGGGAACAGGAGCCAAAATGGGTGCTTGACTAGTGTTTGGATTTTATAGGTTTGGATACAAGGGCATGGGAGGCCTAGGAGCTAGTTTACCAGCTTGAATAAGACAGTTTTTGGCTCTAATGGAAATGCTATAAGCCATAGGGATAGTTATGCCTCCCATGGACTGAATCAACATAGAAATATCAGAATTTAAAGCTTTAAGGTAATATAGAAAAGCACCTTCGCCGTTGCTTTGACGCCACTAGAATCCTATCCCAAGACCTCTAAAATCTGAAGTTGAAGTCAGTCAGCTACTCGTTGGGGGCTCTCTTGATAGTTGTCAGCTGCTCCAAAAGAGACAAGTTGTCTCCCTTCTCTCCAAATTGCTCATGAAGTGCAATACACAGCTGATTCCAGTTTGTGATAGAACTAGCTCCAAGGCTCCTAAACCATTGTAATGATTTACGCTTGAAGGAAGATGCCAATAACTTGACAACCACTTGCATTTCATTGATTTCATGGATTGCACAAAGGTTAGCAATATCTTTAACATGATCACCTGGAGTAGTCTGATTTTCTCCGGTGAAATAGGGAATGTTCTTCAAGGCTGCAATAGGAACTGGATGTTGTGCATTGAGAGCAAGTGGACTGCTGCCTGTGAAGTTGACGTAAGGGTTGTTCGAGCCATTTTGATTGGTCTTAGAACCCTTGTTGACCGAATGAAAGGTCTACCAGTGGAGGAGTTGAGAGAGTTTTGTTTGGTGGAGATGGAGACCTTTGAATCCTTCTTCCTCTTTGCCTTCTTCTTGGAGATAACTGCAGGTATTCAAATAGCACTTCTTCTTCTCCAACTCTTGACCTTGTGGTGATTCTTCTCATGAGTTTTCAGGCCTGCACTGCTGAAACCAGTTGATTCTTCCCCTTGGAGTCACCAGATATGCAAATAATAGCTCTTATAAGCAAGAAGACTCTGCAATGCATGCATATCAACTTTGCTTGTAATCAAATGAGACTTCTAGGTGTCCCACCTAGCGTGCCAAAACTGTTGTTGCAGACTCACAACACCCCTAGATGCAGATCAGGCTTCTAGGTTGATGTTCAGGCATCCAGTGTGATTGCACAACATGGAATCCTTTCTCCAAGTGTGGGACTTGTAAAGATGAGAAAGGATTCTCCAGAGAAGGCTGGTTCCTATTCCTCTGTTCAGATGCACACAAAAATGTAGAGGGTTTTCTAAAACCTAATCTAACTCCAAGAGAGACAGGTTAAGAAAATGCATAGAATAAAACCTAAACTACAGAGGTGATGCACCAAGGAATGTTAGACACTCATTTTGTAAATCTAACATAGACCACATAAATGCAATACAAACACTATGCACATGTAACCAAACTACAATAAGAGATCGAAATAATAGCAATGAATACATGAGGGGTTGAGAATCAATCACAAACATATATATATATTACTCAAGAGTCGATACAGTACATTGCAGTGGCCAAGAGGCAAAAAGTAGCATTACAACCCATATGGGAGGTTTGAAAAGCTCCACAAATTCTCTTGCAAGTAGGGAAGAAGGGAGGATGCAAAACAAGAATGTCTGACCTTTTTAAAGAAGCTCCTCCTTACAATATATACTGAGAATGAGAGAGGAAAGAGAGAGGAAAGTCGAATCTACCACAACCACTTATGGATACATTTAAAATCATCTCATTATGGCAGAAGCGGTAGCTCCTGGAAAAATGGCGGGCTGTCTAACAGAGCGTGAGTTTTCCGTCTGTTGCATTAAAGTTGGTAGTTGAAGCATTACTTCTGTCTATCATCATGCGTCAGAGACGTTTTCTTAATTTTCTCCCTCCAAAAGCACCAAAATGCAAGATTAATCCTAGAAACATGTAGATAATTTCAACAACTTTCCGTTGATATAAAGAACGTGCAAATCTGAGCTCGGATCAAGAGATATGAAGGTCTCAAGATTTAGGCCACAAAATAGGCAAGAACAGTTTTAAAATCTTTTCCCGCACTCTGCCATCTAGATGACACGTGGCGTGCTCGAGTCACCGAGCAATTCCCTCTCTCCACCTTTTCGTGGATTTTCTTGAAATTTCCTTGTGGGCCCTTAAACTTGGACATGTGGCACTATTTCATTGGTTCGGATCGGTGCTTGAAAATTCACCCTTTGACATTTTGGACATTTTTCTTTGCGACACGTGTCATGCTATGATTCGTCCACGGGCCTCGCGATTTTCTCGCCCATCAAGCTTTCTCTTTTGTCCTCGGATGTCCCAAATGTCAGGGACAAATTCTTCCGATTCATCCGAAATGGGCTCCCACGTCCCCTTTCTCGCCGGTGACACGTGGCATGAAATGATTGACTTTCGGCTCATTCGGCTATCTGCGTCCTGCGCGTCCCTTTGTCCCACTTGTCTCTGTGCGAAAGTTTCCTGTTTCGGCTGAACCGGCTGGTTCGGGTCTTTCGCGTACTCTTCTTGTCCCGCTTGCTCTCGTAAAGGACTTGGAAAAAAATTTCTTTCTTCCGGCCGATTCGAGCATTTCGCGTCCATTCGTCCCAGATGTCCCTTTGCTATTTGGGCCACTTGTAGGCTTTTCGGTCGATCCACGCCTTGGCGTCCCAAATGTCCCACTGTTCCTAGGACAAGGACTTAGCCAATTTTCACAATTTTTTCCCGAATCAATCTACTTGCTTGAACCGAAAACTCGATGCATGTTATCAAATTAACTCGGGGGATTTTTAGATAACTGTGTCTTCGTAGCTGCTCATCTTCTTTGGGATATGTAGTCCTTATTTTCTTCTTCTTCTTCTAGGAAGATTGTGTTTGTAAATGGGCACCTTATCGTGCCTTTAGTTACTAGGCCCCATTGACACATATTTCTTAGTTTTTAGGAGTGTCTTCTCTTTCGTCTCAATCATCATAGCCACTACCCCATATTCAATGAAGGGGTGTTGGTGTGAGTTATCCTATGTGTCCTCCTCACATATTCGAGGGTCATTTCACATGGGTTAGGTTTATGGTTAGGTTTAGAGTTTACATGTGTGTCTTACACTAGGGTTACTCAACACCCTATATGTACTCTCTTTCTATTCATTTATGAGCATGCCAAGACACTCCGTTGTCTTTCCTCTATGTGCAAGCTTTGTTTCGTTGAGAAATTTCTTCCATTATTGATCAATTCTTTCTTGTAATTACGTTGGAGCTATCATGATTCTGTTGGAGTGAAACAACTTTGTGGTGCATCGTTTCCAATTTGATTCTCGCAAAATATTTTCAACAACCAAAAACTTGTGATACTTTGGCCAAATATTTCCAACATATTATACATGTTACTATTCCTAGATGACATACTCATCTAACGGAATATGTCCTTCACCCCACTCATTTGTTATCTAGAATGGTCTTTACTGAATTCTATCACTTCACTTGTTCAAGGTTTGACCCTACATCTAGTTAGCAACATGATTTAGTAAATGAACCCATTCATGATGACTAAGGGTATATGGACATACTCAATCAACCTAAGTCAATTGGGTGTGTCTAGTCATCCTAAGTCATCGTGAATAACTTTCTGTACTAAATCACATTCCTAATCTAACCTAGAGAGAAACTAAGATCAAGTCTAGGTTTGAGTAGATCTAGATGAACCAATGCTGAGGGGTGTTACAACATGTCAAGTGCAACACTGTATCCTCGTGAAGACCCTAGCCTTCACAAAGATATAGTCATATAGTTGGCATGTGCCAACATCCAAAGAACTACCCATATTTATTTACGCACCTTGAGAAGAGGACATTTAAACCCATTTATATCTTAATCAAGATTCAAATTACATAAACCCTACTTAACCCTAATTCCAATAACCCTTAATTTTTCATCCCTAATTGAGTTTTTAAGTTAATACGTAACTTCATAAACTTAGGATTACTTTTATGTTCATTAAATTTTTGCTTAATGTTCAATAAATCGAAAACATAAACAACTTCCATCATAATATTTACTTAGTATAACTCAACCATTCATGGTGTGTTTAAGATCCAATATAGGTTCCATTATAGTAGACTTCATAGAGATGAAGTCATATTTATAAACGATCTTAAGTACCATACATTTTTTTAAAACCTATGAAGGTATTTCTCAAGAGGTGATAAACCTTCCTCTTTCTTGTTTAAGTGTTGGATTTTATTTCACCCTTTTTTTCATTTCACACTTCATTATAGTTAATTTATACTTATATTAACATCATTTAGTGAACTATACAGATTAGATAAAAGAACATCTACGCATGCCAACTTAACAAGTTGCATTCAATTTAAGGGATATTGTAATTAAATCCCATCCCTCCAACTCATTTAATGACAAATGAAAAATAAGGATCCAATCACGTAAGAATGGAAACCATGAAGATAAGATTACAAATTTCCTTCATATAATGCATAAGAGAAATGACATAACAAGTTTAAGTAACTCTCAATATTTTTCAATTCATCATGGTAAAATACATATTTTACAAGACCATGAATTTCAAACATATTCCATGTCAATCAACATCAAAGATCATTAAATAATTCAACTTTTATTCCTTTAGTACATTTCAATAATGAATCAGATTTCTCTATAAAAGATCCAAACTTTAAGCAACCAATACATCATATAATTTATTTCCTTCCTTTATCACTTACAAATTCCATCTACAAAAATTGCTAGCATGGGTCAGTTCATTAAACTAAGCATGATAAGCACTAAACATTAAAACGATGTGCCTTCAACTAACTATTTCATAAAACCAACTTTGCTTTTATGAAACAATAAAGCCAAGAAACAAATAAATCATAAGTAATAACAACCATAAAAGAAGAACAATTGATCAGCCTAAAATAACATTAAGAAAAGATCATGATATAATCAACACTTTACAACATTATATTATATAAGTAATATTTCAACCAAATTACTTATCTACATAAAATAAAAGTACTTATTACTTATTTCTTACATAATTTAATCTGAATTAATAATACATAAACTAATTCAACTATTTTCCAAACATAGAGTTACTTTAAGAAGCAAGAACAAAAACTCAGCAATACCAAATTCCATAAAAAACATCTAAAGCCAAGAAAATTCCAACTTCTTGAAAGGTTTCAGGGTGAATCACCTACAACATAAAAGTAAGATATTCTCATTTTAGATGATATACCCAAATTCATAGTCCACGATATAACCTAATATCTAAAGTAAGGTCACACCTTAGAATTAGGAAAGTATTCACTCAAAAAAGGTATATAACATTAATGATCCAAAACAACATTAATCCCTTCAATACAAATTAAGTTGATAAGAGAGAAGTATCAACAACTACTCAATGCATTCTAGGAAGTAATGCAACTGACCGATCCAATCTATATACAAGTTACACAAAAGAGGGAAGGTTGAACTAAGATAAAACAATTAGAGCTTCCCTTTTCAATTCGGTTAAACCGAATATCATTTCACAACTCATAAAAGAGAATACACCACATAATCTCTTACAATTTCCAAAGGAGACAACAATGAAACTCTAACTCAAAGAATAAAAGTGAAAGGAGTCAATCAACATGATTATAGGAGGATTCCAAAATTACTTCACAAGAAAATAAGGTCATAAAAGGATTGGTACAGAACCAATCATAACATCCTTTAACTCTTTTAAACATAGAAATCATGCACCAAAATTTGTTAAATTGAATCATGCAACTTCAAAATGCAATTTGGGTTTCTAAATAAGGTTCACCCAAACATGAAGCAAAATAAATAATAGTATTACTATCCTCATAAAGAAACATATGTAATAACATGAATTGCTAAACAACTTATAGGGAATTAACACCTTGATTAGTCATTCAAAATCATCAAATTTTCAGTCAAAGGAACCATAGTATTTCCATTCCTTCAAGACGATAATGTAACAATCAGTGAGAAAGACTCAAAATCAAATCCTCACAGAGGTAAGGGAAATACATATTATGAATAGACAAAGAAAGATTCATCGTGATTTGATTTCAAAGAAGATGCAACACATGATCGACATGGCTTAGCTACATAGTGCACAAGCTATCAACAGAGATGATAAAATTATTTCATTACATTTCTATGATAGGTTCAATCGCACACCTCTACTAAGTTGACAAGGTATTTTATTCCTTCCAACTTACTCGAGATCAAAGAAATTGGATAGTCTAGAACACCTTTTATTCTAAACCGATTTGGTTAGTTCCGATCACGAAACATCAACCAAAATTATGAATTTACATTCCTTAAAGCTTCACGATACCACAATAAGAAGGATTTAACAAGTTTTATGTAGCAAGTTACTTAAGAGGTTAACCTAGATCAGAATGGGTATGTTTAATCAACAACATCTAACTCAAAAGTGGAGTAGACAACAAGGTCTACATTTAACAAGATCAAACAGAGCTATGTGAATAACCCAAATATCAACTCATACAAAGCCAACTCTCAAAATATCCTCAACCAAATGGGAATTCATCTATTAACCTTTAGTTTATTCATCCAAAGACTTAAAGGAATACCCAATACATATAAGTTCAAAAGAGAAGACTTCACACACAGATATTCTCAACAAGATAACTTCAAAATATAAGTGTCCAAGAAACAATTATGACATAGTTTCCATAAAATAAATTAATTTGAGAAACTCAATTTTTAGCTGAAAAGATAAGAGGATTAATAAAAATTCATTCTTACTTCCTTACAATTTTAATCCACAAAAATAGAAAATCAAACACCCTTTATCAACCCAACTTCCATCGAATTTTGGATTCAAAGAAATGAGAGTTTATACAATAAGTTAAAGAATAAGTCACTCATTTATGTTCTCTATACAAATCCAAGTTCACACAACTCGAATCAAAATATCCCTTTTAATACAGTTCTAAAAGAGTAAGAAAACTTCAACAAATCAAATATGTGACAGAGAAGGATATTCTTTTACCTTCTAACAACCAAAACAAACAAACCCAGTTCAAAACTTAAAGCAACATTACATTTCCATAAACCCCTTTTGAGAAGACAATTAGGGTTCACACATGTTCAACATTACTCAAGTCACAACCAGATTTAAGGTGTGATTCACCATTAAATAAATAGGAAAACAACCCATTTCCTACTTTATCAAGCAGAGATTCTTCAGAAGAAATACAAAGAATTTTCAAGCAATATTGCATGGTAACCATAACAAAAATAAAAACCCATTTATTTCATGAGAGCAGGGTTATTTTAATGAATATGTTTAGAGAAAAGTAGAATATCTTAATTGATAGAGCCTATCATGCCTGATAGTGCTTCGATTCAAAGAAGATTTCCATCCTAACCTCCATAATTCTTTCTTCTCCAAACGAAGTCAATAACCAAAAACTTCTTTCTCATATGCCTCTTATACCTCCATTGGATCAAAAATATTCCAAATGGAGCTAAAAATAGAAACAAATTGAAAATAGAACTCCGGTTTGAAAAACTAGATATCTCCATGTGTGAGCAAAAATTGAAATGCCCAATAAAACCCCAAAAATCCACTCACATGGTTTTGCGTAAGGTGGTTTTCTCTCTAGAACCAATGATCATTAATGCCATTAAACTCCACTTTCCCACCTATATCTCCACACCACCACCATCTAAAGTTGGTGAGTCCAATTTCAATGATAGCATGCATCACTTAACTCTAGTGATGATGTCAACTAGGATTCCCTCTAATTTCCATGCCTTTTCAAAATTATAGTACCACATTTTTAAATTCAAAATATAATCACATAAATGAATTAGAAAATGTCACCATAGCCTTACACTTACCATGTGACCCCTTAGGTCCCCTTCCATCCTTACATTAGTCTAGGTTAAATAAACTTCAGTTTAGGATCCAACCTTAGGTTAGATAGAAAGTATTCATCTTAGGTCATTTTAATATTGCCATAGGTAACAAGCCATCATAGATTAAGCCATATCTCATAATAGTTCAATATTACGTAATAGGTTAGAGATAAACCTCTCTTTACCTTAGATGATCTTCACACCCCATGCCCGTAGAGTATACAACTTAGATTAGGGTGCAACATGCTTAGTTAGGAATAGATCTAAGGTAGGTATAGCTTAACTTAGATTATAATTTTAGTAAAGGTAGATCTTAAAGATCTAGGACTTAGGTTTTACCTTTTATAGTCCTAAAGTAGACCTCTATCTGTCGTACGTCATTCAGCGTCCTTAAGAAATTAAAAATAAGATCCAATCACACTATTTACAACAAAATGCAGAGAAAGGACCTCCAAGAAAGATCAATAAAATTGTGTACATTTAAGGACTCAGGTCCCTTACATCCTTTAATTTTGAATGTAGGTTTGTCATACAGATTAGATAAGAAGAATTAAAGCATTCCTTGGATCAATGGAATTTATCCAGGTTTTGCTATTATAGAGAGATAAATTTTCAAACAACATTACCAATTTACAACCTTACCTATCTCAAATATAATGGATTCTTTGCAAATAAAAACATTTCAGAAAAATGAATCCAAGAAAAAAATAATTTATCCATTGCAAGCATGATTTCCAATAGTCAAAAGAATACACCTTCTTAGGAAAAATCACATGTCAACATTTGCAATGTAAAGAGGAAAAGTTAACAGTTTGTCAAAGATGTTACATACTTCCCTCCTAAAAGAATCATCATCCCGATGATTAACTTAGTTACACAATTTACATCAAGGACAAATCAAATTATTTTATTACCTTTCATATGTTCCAAACAAAACTGGATTTTAAAATTCCAAAATCAGCATTTACGTAGCTGTTTATTTTAAATATGAAATGTCTACCCAAAATTGGTAGATTTATTGACATAAAAAGAATAAAAACTTAAACTTATCACCAATCAGAATCAATATTGTTCAAATAAATATGGGAAAAAAATTTCATATCTTCCATATTTTCCCAGTTGCACTTTCTTCATTAAATTGATCCCACTAGACCTTACATTGACTTATTTCATGATTTCTTAAGTGCAACTGGTGAGTTTCCAACACTCGTATGGGTTTAACCACGATTATTCCTAGGTCTTGGACCTATAAGGAATTCTAATTTAACACATGTGATAAATCTGAAATGTATTTCTTAAGAAAATAAATATGGAAAACATCATGCATTCGTGACAAAGTAGGAGGTAATGCTAAACGATAAGCTACATGGTTGATTACTTTAACAATTTCAAAGGGTCCCACATAATGAGGTGATAACTTGGTAGCCTTGCCAAAAGTTATAGAACTCTTTTTCGGTTTAACCCGAAGAAAGACCTTCTCACCAAGTTCAAATTTCCTATCAACCCACTTCAAGTCAACATAACTCTTCTACCTATCCACTACTTCTTTCAAGCGTTCACAAATCATTTTAACTTTTGTTCCATTTCCGTAAGGATTTCAGGTCCAACCACCTCTCTATCTTCAATGTTGTCCCAACTAATAGGGTTCTCGCATTTCCTTCTATATAATTATTTGAAAGGTGCCATCTTCAGAGAGACATGATATGTGTTATTATATGAAAACTCAACTAATGGAAGGTACTCTTCCCATTTATACTGCTGATCCATACAATACATTCGTAACATATCCTCTAAAACTTGATTAACTCTTTTAGTCTATCCATCCATTTTCGGATGATACAAAACTCAAATTCAACTTAGTTCCTAGAGCTACGTTAAGTGTTTACCAAAATCTTGAAGTCATTCTTGTATCTCTATCAGATATGATTAATTTAGATACTCCATGTAATCTAAAAAATATCATGTACAAACCTTTTTACTAAAATAGGTGAATCATCCTTAAGATTACCAAAATAAAATGTGCTACCTTTTTTACATTATCAATAACAACTAAAATCACATCATGTTTATTTCCCCTGACATAGGTAACTCTTATACAAAATCCATGCTTATCACTTGCCATTTGTATCATGCGGTATGTTGTGAGGACACAATAAACTAGATGGATACATATGCTTAGCTTTAACTCATTGACATTCTAAGTAGAGTGTCACAAACTCAATCATGTCCTTTTTCATCCTTTTCCAAAATATTGTTGTTTTATATCAGCAAGCATCTTTGTAATACCAAGGTGTCCAAAAAAAGGTGAATTGTGAAATTCAACTAATAATTTATTTCTTAAATCATTTAGCAAAGGTAAGTATACCTTGTTTTCAAATCGTAAGATTCCTTCATTATCAAAGTGAAAACCCTTATATCTCACATCATTTGGATCTGTAGAAAGTGCTATTTTTACTTGCTAAAAATAAGAATCAGATTCCATAACACTTTTTACCTTATCCTTAAAATGTGTTCTCAATGTTATAAGAGTATAAATGTGCTTCCTACGACTTAGCGCATCAACTACACTATTTTCCTTGCCTTTAATGTAACTTATGTCAAAGTCATATTGAGATAAAAACTCTAACCATCTTCATTGTCTTGCATTCAAATTTGGCTAAGTAAAATATAATTCAACCCAAGATGATTAGTTTTTAGTTCAAATGGTTTACCAAGCAGATAATATCTCCAAAATTGAAGTGCATGAACAATGGCAGCAAACTCTAGATCATCTAGAGCATAATTTAGCTAATGTAACTTAAGTTTTCTACTTTCGTAAACTATGACATGATCATTTTGTAATAAGATACCTCCAAGACCTTCCCCGAATGCATCTATTACAACAGTAAAGTCTCATTAGGATCAGGTACAACTAAAATAGGTGCGATGTTAACTAATCCTTCAAATTTTTAAATGCAGATTCACATTTCTCATTCCACAAAAATTTCTTATCCTTTTTCTGTAATGAAGTTATTGGTGCAACAAATTTGGAGAAATATTTAACAAACTTCCTATAGTAACCAGTAAGACCCATGAAGCTTCTAACTTCATGTACATTCTTTAGTGCAGGCCACTCAGTTATAGCTACAATTTTAGAGGGATCTATAGCTATTCCATCTTTTCTTATAACATGACCCAAATAGTGCACTTCCATGTCATAGAAAGAACATTTAGACAACTTACCAAATAATCATCTCTTCCTCAAGATTTCCAAGACTATCTTTAAATGCTCATTATGTTCTTCAATACTTTTTAAATATATAATAATATCATCCAAGAATACATGCACAATTTTGTCCAAGTATTCTTGAAAAATATTATTCATTAAATTCATAAAAGTTGTAGGTACATTTGTTAATCCAAATGGTAAAAATGTGAGTTCATAATGCCCATACCTCATTCTAAAATTTGTTTTATGAATGTATCCATCCTTAATTCACAATCGATGATATCCATATCAAGATCTATCTTAGATTATACTTGATGCACCACTCATATGATCACACATATCATCAATTCTAGGAAGTGGATATATGTTCTTAATCATTTCCTTGTTTAACTTTCTATAATCGATACATAATCTAAGTGTACCATATTTCTTTTTCACAAAAATTACTGGTACTCCCCAAGGTGAGACACTCAGTCTAATCAAACCCTTTGAAAAAAGTTCATGTAACTGAGCCTTAAGATTTACTAATTCAATAGTAATCATCCTATAAGGTTCCTTAGAAATAGACTTGGTTCCAGGTTTGATTTCAATTGTGAAGTCAAATTCTTGTTTGGGTGGAAGACCTAGTAATTATTATGGAAACACATCATTGAAGTGTCGTAATGGATAACGTTCTAAGAAATCACTATTTTCCTTAGTAGATTCAAATTATTTTACTGCATATAAGGTACAACCCTTATTTTTCAGCCTTTTTAAGTTGCATAGGCTGATAAATTCCTTACAAAAAATTCACATTTTACACCCTGAATGTCTGTTATTTTCTACAAGTCATCTAAACAACTAATATGTTTTTCAAAATAGTCAACTTTTTCTTTATGCTCAGCTAAGCAATTAACACCTATAATTACATCATAAGACCCTAAAGGAGCAACATAAAGATCAACTTCTGTGGAAAAACTAGGTAAATCAAGGACTGTCCCAAAAAGGCACATACTAACTATATGAACAACATTATTTCTATAATGTACGACCATGTTTTATCCATTTTTCCATATTTTCTTATTAATTTTGAAGTTAATTTACTATAAATAAAACATTCAAGAGCTCCAAGATCAAAAAGAATAGTTACAGGGTATGCAAATAACTTACCCTAACCTCTATGGGTGTGACTTATTTTTCAACCTGTTTGTCAGCCATTGTAACATGTATCTTGTGTTGCCGATTATAGTCATCCTTTTTCAAAGGACATTGATTTGCATAATGATCCTTTCCACAATTGTAATAGCCTCCTATAGGTCCCTTTTTAGGCTGAAATTTATTTCTAGCCTTAAAGTTATCATTCTGACCTCCATAGGACTTATGTCCATTATTATTATTCTTGGAAAAATTATTTTATACATTATTAGTAGGCTTATTTGTTGTTGTTTTCTTATTATTATCTATTGTAAATTTATTTTTTGTACTAAAATTCTTCCATGGTCCTTTCTTAGGTGCAAGAGATGATGAAGAGGAGTTTGGAAATTTCTTTCTAAATTCCTCCTTATGAGCAAAAATTACCTTTAATTTATGTTCCTACCTTATGGATTTTTCAACAACCCCTTCCATAGTGGTTGGGTTGTGAACATCCACCTCTCCCCCTATAATGGGATTCAGTCCCATGATAAATTTTGTATCCTGAAATTCTCATCAGTTTGATGTTGAGGTACATACTTAAGGAGTTTGGTAAACCATTCCTAGTACTCTGTTATAGTTAATTTTCCTTGGGCTAAGTTATGAAATTTAGTCATTTTCTGATCATAGTAAATTTGTGGCAACCATCATTTCCTAAAATAAATTTTAAATTGATCCCAAGTAATATTCATTTCATCAATGTTCAACCTATCATGATGGTTATCCCACCATGAAGATGCTTCATGGAGTAGTTGATATGCTCCCATATTGCCTTTGTTTCCTCTGAGAAGTTCCTTATTGTAAAGTACTTCTCCATTTCACTAAGCCAATTCTCAGCTCCATCCCCTAATGTGGTGTCATCAAACTTAGGTGGAATTATCCTTTTTATATCATTAGTGAGTTTAGCTATCAGCCTTGCCTTTTTATTTTCTAGCTGATCAGGTATGTTTACATTATTGTTATCAACACCTAAATTTCCCAAATTGGCATTGTCCATAGGAGGTGGTTGATTGTTATTACCAGCATCTTCTTCCTCCTCATTTCCCATTAATTGTTGTTCAAGTACAACCAAACAATCTCTTGTGTCCAACAGGGAAGCAAGGATCTCATCAAGTTTTTGGGTAGTTGTTGCTTCTCCACCAAGTGGTGGGTTGTTTGTAGCATTTCCTCTTATTCTAACCATTTTTTTGTTAACAAGAAAATTTAAGTTTTATTATATTATGGACACAATAGGTCCAAGAGCTGCAACCTTTAGCTCTGATACCAAGATGTAACATTCCCATTTTAAGACTTTAGAAATAAGGGAATTTTTTTATACATAATGTTCTTTGTTCTAAATAATCATAATTTAGAACACACATTCCATGCCAATCAATCTCATAACAGATAACCATATGTAGCTATAAATGACTCGGTGAACTACCGATCTCTCATTTCATGACTCAGTTTCTAACCGATCTCTCATGTTAACTTAAAGTATTGAATACTAAGTGTATACTAAGTATACCTAGTTCTCTTACCTTGTTCTAGGTATTGAGTGTTCTTTAATAAACCTATCTAAATGTTTGTTACCAATATTCATCTGAAATCTCATTTCTTAAAATAGGTGACATAAGACAATGCAACCAATAGTTTGTGATACTTTGGCCAAAGATTTCTAACATACTGTACATGTTATTATTCCTAGATGACATACTCATCTAACGGAATACATCCTTCACCCCACTCATTTTTATCTAGTATGGTCTTTACTAACTTTTTTCCATTCACTTATTTAAGGTTTGACCCTAGATTTGGTTAGCAACATGATTTAGTATAGGAACCCATTCATGATGACTAAGAGTATATAGACATACTTAATCGACCTAAGTCATTTGGGTATGTTTAGTTATCCTAAGTCATCATGAATCACTTTCTATATTAAATCACATTCCTAATTTGACCTAGAGTGAAAGTAAGATCAAGTCCGTGTTTGAGTAGATCTAGATGAACCAATGCTAAGGGGTGTTACAACATGTCAATTGCAACACTTTGTATCCTCATGAAGACCATAGCCTTCACGAAGTTATAGTCCTACAGGTTGGCATGTGCCAACATACGATAGAACTACCCATCTTGATTTACACACCTTGAGAATAGGTCTTTTAAACCCTTTTATATCTTAATTAAGATTTAAATTCCAACAACCCTACTTAACCCTAATTCCAACAACCTTTAAAATTTTCATCCCTAATTGAGTTGTTAAGGTAATATAAAACTTCATAAACTTAGGATTACTTTTATGTTCATTAACATTTTTCTTAACGTTCAGTTAATCAAAAATAGAAACAACATCCATCATAAGATTTACTTAGTACAACTCAACCATTCATGGTGTGTTTAAGATCCAAAATAGGTTCCATTATAGTAGACTTCATAGAGATGAAGTCAAATTTATTAACGATCTTAAGTACCATAAATTTTTTTAAAACCTATGGAGGTATTGCTCAAGAGGTGATAAACCTTCCTCTTTCTTGTTTAAGTGTTGGGGTTTAATATACCATTTTTAATTTCACACTTCATGATAGTTAACTTATACTTGCATTAACATCATTTAGTGAACTATATAGATTAGATAAAATAACATCCACGCATGCCAACTTAACAATTATATTCAATTTAAGGGATATTGTAATTAAATCCCATCCCTCTTGTTGGTGCCCAATGTTGCACATGCCATGCTTTGCTAAGGAGAAATGCGTTTTTTCCCTATTTCTAAGAAAAAATGGCTTTGGATCTTCCCATCCTTCGAATTTGATGAAAAACAACTCGTATCTGTGTTTAAATGCTTTGAGTTGTTCATTTTTTCTCCATTCTTGCACCATTTTGAGGAATCTCTAAGTTTTCCCTGCGTTTTGCCCTAATTTTTCCCGTTCAATGCCTTTTCCATTTTTTCCATTTTTTGGCCTTTGGAGCTTGAAATTGTTTGATTTATACTTATTTTCCCTCAAAAATCCCTTGCCATGGTCGTAAATTTCTTTGAATCACTTTCCATTTTTCCTTTGATCAAAAATTTCTTCACCCACGAAGGAAAAATTGATTTTGGGTGTCACTGGTAATTTCTACATTTTTTGACGGTCATATGGGCATCCTTTGCCCATCAAATTTTAGCTCAAAAATATTCTCCTACGTGGCCATTTGTGATTGGACAAGGTTCGACGGGTCTACTCGAGCAACTTAGCATTTTTGTGTTTTTGGAAAAAGGTCTAAATTGTCCCCGCAAGTCCACAGGCCCTCAGCCAATCAGAGGGTGACACATGGCAGTTAGAAAAGTCAAAACAGTGGAGGGGCGGAGCTGCGGAGGCACGGTGGAAAAATTTCCTTTGGTGAAAAGGAGTTAAAGTATGAAATGAGAGGGCCCTCGGCTAATCAGAAGGTGACACATGGCAGGGAAAGGCGGAGGTGCGGGAGTGTAGAGGAAATGGTGAAAATTTTCCTTTGTGGAAAATGTTGTTAAAATATAAATAAGAGCATTACCCCACAACCAATCAGGTGAGGACACGTGTCCTACGGGAGGCGGAGCCACGGAGGAAAAATGGAAAATTTTCCTTTTTCCAAAAAGAGGAAAAATGTTTAAAATTGAGCCGACTTTGTATCCAGTCATATTGCGCCATGTGTCAGGCCTAAATCTCAACTAGTGGAGTAGGAGAGGTAATAAAGAATTTTTGAAAATTTTCAAAAAAGGTGGAAATGTGTAGAATCAGTCCGTGATTCCAATGGGGCCCACTTTGGGACACGTGTCAGGCCCATTTTCATGAGGTTGATATGCAGGGATATTTTGGAAAATTTTCTTTTTCCAAAAAAAGGGGTAAAATAGCATAATCAAACCATGATTCCGCTAGGACCCACATTGGGACACATGTCAAGCTCATTTTCAAAGGGTGGAGGGACAGAAAAATGTCAAACTTTTACATTTTTCCAAAAGTGTTAAAATGTCAAAAAGTTATCCCAATCCCATTTCCAATCAAATTGTGACATGGAGGGCTCAGATTAAAGGATAAAGGAAGATCAATGAGAACTATGCATTTTTAAGTTTGGCGCCATTTACGCTCCAGGAAGTTTGAAGATGTGTTTTTTGCATCAATTTTCATCGAATTTTTGACAAATTTGTGTCATTTGTTTTTGCAAGGACCAATCCAATTGGTTTTGACAATCAATTTGAAGATCAAAGATGTTTTTGAAATGAATTTTTTTCCTAACTCGTCCAAAATGTGAAATATCATATCCAAAAGTTACAGAGTCAAATTTTGGAGGGATAAGGATGAAATAATGAAAGGAAGGAGGTCTCGCATGCTTTGGAGATAAAAAATGTGCCTCCATAATGGATAATGATTCAAATTTTGCAATGATTCATCTCTTTTTTGAGACAATCTGAAACTTTTTGAACGTGTTCTATTAAACGTCCCTCTCTGCAAATCATGAGAAATTTTTGTAACAAATTTGATCCTTTGGTATATTCTTTTCTTGGGAAATAAGTCTCGAATGAGATTGAAAGCTATATATTGCATGAATTTTTCATGAAAAGGGTTGGAAGATTTTAAAGAATCTGGAAAACTAAAAATTTCACAGGAAAATCTAGGAAGAAGCCCATTCTCTGAGTGACCACCTGAGAAAATCATATAACTCTCTCCGTATCAGCTTTCAAATCATGTTAAATTAGTTGCATATGTATAGCCATTAACAAGCTTTGAGATTGTTTTCAAAACATTCCCCTGCTAATAAATCTGATCATTTTTTAGTTATTCTATGTTGTCTTTGGGAAAAATCTATGAATGCTTACATTTCAGAATGCATTTCAAATTTGTGTTTCTCATTTCCTATTACAGTCTTGTGTTTAAAATCTCTCTTGATCATACATGGTCTCATTTCTTGTGATAGTTTAGTGGCATTTGCAATCTCACATTCAGAAGAGCTTTCATTTGATAAAGAGATAAACAAATTTAAAATCACTTTACCTTCCTTGACTTCAGAGATTGTTTGTAAACCTTTGGGTGCACCTTAGGTCATGATTAAATAGTGATTGCTAAATGATTCATTGGTTCATTCTAATGCAATATTTTGTGATAAATGACCAAATATTGTGTGGAAAAGTGTAGATATGGGCCTCCATTTGATGCACATATCCTAGTTGAAGGGATGATTAACCATTTTGATACTTTATGTTGTTATGTTTCTCCATATTTTGTTGAAATCCTCAAAGAGTCTGGCAGACCTTGGTTTGTCTTATCTAAACTCCCACCCAAAAAAATCATTCAAAACAACTAATCCTACCCTGTTTTACCCTTGTTTTGACTCTGTATACCCACAAAAGATCAAAATCCATTTGCTAAAGTATGCGAATAGATCAAGATTTCAAAATGTCTTTAGTAACCTTTGCCTTGCATTGAAAGTATCTCCATAATATGGAAGTGACAACTTGTGAAAGTCGATTTGGAGTGTTGATCATATTTTCCCAAGGCCCCTTCATACTATTTATACAAATTGAGGGATATCTTCATCTCCTTCACCATTTGAGGGTTACAAAATAGGTCCTCTTACCTTGGTTGAAAGGCACAACCTAAAACAATTAGGACAAGATCAAGTCCTATTTGAGTGCTATCCATCTCTCCACAAATTTGAGTACCAGTTAGATCATATCCCTAGCTACAAAATGACACACACCATGATCCATCTATCTTTAAGCTTCATGCCATATCTTTGATGCTTCTCAGATTGAAAAGAGAACAAATTTGGGTACCAACACCAGTGGCGTCATTTTCGGGGACATTCTTAGTTCAATCTGATCCATGTGCATACATATTTGAGATATTTGAATGCATATCAAACCCTGGTAATGTCTCTTATAAGTTCTATCTACAAATATATTGTTAAAGCATCATTCTATACTTATATTTGTAAGGTGTATGCAAAGGTTTCAAACTCTATCTATAATTTTATCAGTTTCCAGCAATAGTTTGCACTTCATTTGCATTTGTGGTTGATAGATTCAAGAAAAGGAAGGTCTGATCTATAAAGTTTGGAAAGATTTTTAGTGCTGATAGGTATTTGACATAGTATTTTAGTGTATTTACACAACTAGGTGAAATTCCTTTTGTGGCGACTCCATGTTGTTTTGATCTTGATAAATACCAATGTCTTAGCTTTCTGTAATTTGTTTTTTTTGGTGTTGTTAATCTCTGCAAAACTTGAAGGAAGAAGATATCTCTTCATTAGAGACTCTGCTAAGAATTTGTTTTCAGATTCAAGGAACTCGAGTTATAAGGAGAAGAGTTTGGAAGGTGGTTGGAGAGCAGAGCTCAAGGAAGGAAGTTCCCTTCATTTAACTTGAGATTAATCATCCTGTCATTGAGGACTACAGTTCTTCTTCAGGTAAATCTAAATCAGATAGTCCTCCTGAAAATTTTCATTCTCCATCTGGAGAGGGACCTTCATTTGTCTTTGAAAATATTTCTCCTCAATCAGCCCCTATTTTTTCCAAATCTACTAGAGTTTATCAAGAAGTTGATCCTATAGGGGATATCCATTTTGAATATTACATTTCTATTCCCCAGAGACCTCTCACTCCTCATCATTTTGTTTCTCCTCCAAGATCACCACCTCAAAACAATATGGCTCATCCTAGACCTCCATTTTTTGTTAACACCTTTGGTCCTATAAAATTTAGAGGAATGGATGGTTATCTAAATCTTGTCCCTCAAGATGTGAAAAATATATTGCCAAAATTCCAAGGTAACAATGCTATAACTGGTGATCAACATCTCAAACTTTTTGTTAACATGATGGAGGATTTTGAAATAGAGTTTGAAGATGTGTATGTCAAATTGTTCATTCATACACTAGAAGAGGATGCAAGGGATTGGTACAAGGCTCTACCTAATAATTCTATTGATTCTTGGACTGAAATGAAGAATGTATTTAGGTTGCAATATGGTGACAAAACTGATGTTAGGTTTCTATTGTTTGAATTTGAAAATATCAAGAAGAACCCCAATGAATCAGTTCATGACTTTAATAAAAGATTTAACAAAACATTAAGAAGACTTCCTGTTAATCTGAGGCCTTGTGATGAATCTTGTTTAATCAAATATGTAGATGCATTTGATAAGAAAGTAGCCTACTACTTGAGAGACAAAAAACCCTACTAATTTAAGGCAGGCCTTTACCATGGCACCGCAGATTGAAAATAACATTAAGGCCATTGGGAAACATCTCACAAGAGATGGTTTAAAGATGATAAACCATGATAAAAATAAATCTAGCAAGAGTGTTGACTTAGAGGAAGTGGTGAAAACTTTGGCAGGGGCTGTCAAGGAGATTTCCTACAAGTTGGCAAGAGCTGAGAAAGGAATTGGGTAGTCCTCACAAGGACAGCCTAGGCAGCAAGCACAAGATAGATTCGGAAATCACCATAGGAATGAGCAGAGATTTGATGACAAAGGTAAAGGGCCTATTGGATTTGGAAATAGGCAATCTCAGGCCAAGGAAAATAAGGTAGTGCCTGATCCATTAAATGCTTGAGTGGCTATTGTTGATGATGTAAATCAGATTGACTGGTGTGACAGATGTTTTTTACCCCATCCTCCATGTGGAATAGATTAGCAAATTGAAGAGGAAGTTGATGATGAAATTGATGATGATTCCTACATGATGGAGATCCCTGCAAGTTCACCAAGGGGAGAAACTTCAACGGATGTCATAAGTGTTAGGACTGCTACTATTTTTTGGGATTGTATCCAACGGTACATCTTCTTCCTCCTTCTCATGTTTTAGAAATTGATAATGTACAAGCCTTTGAGCTGCCCAATAATGATTTTGAATACTTGAGGGTGTTGATGATTGAGAAGTATGATGGAGGGGTTCCTTCAGAGGAGGATAGGAAGCTACTTATGAATGTTGTAGTTGCCCAAGAGAAGGAGCACAATACCAGAAGTAAAGTTGCCAAGGGCAACAAGCCAAGTCAAAATTTGCATTGCTTACTAAATAAACTCCAAAGAAAAATACATCTTGTAAAGGCCCTATTCCCCAAGAAAAACTTGTGATTCTCCACATGCCCAAACTGAAAAGACTTCCATACCATCTCGATGAATTTGTTAATCTTTCCCCTAGTGCTTTGCTTTACCCAAGAATGCTCCATATGATATTTCCCAAGTCTTGAGTTAGATTAAGATTCCCAATTCTTGAGTTTCTTAGGATTCACAAGAAGAGGGCTTTTGAATATTTAGGAGTTAAAGAGGAAGAGAGTACCCAAGGTAGAGTTGGAAACAAGGTTGGGATTCCTATTTCCATTGCAGAATTGGAACAACCACAAGTGTTGGAAGAGTTGGGGGAACCACCTAAGGTTTACTTAGGAACTTATTTGGTTAAATCTCAGCTGAATGTGGATCCATTTTTCACTACCTTGGTTATCAAAGACAAGCTATTACATAATTATATGTTTGACTGGGGCATCATGCAATGTCATGCCTTTGGAGGTCATGAATGAATTAGGAATCAAAGTGACAACAACATATGGCAAGTGTACTGCTATGGATTCTAGGGAAGTTCCAGTTGTTGGGTGTGTCAAATATCTGGTGGTGCAACTTGCATCTTATCTGGGGGAATTTAAAATTGGATGTTGTGATTGTTGATTGCCCTGCCAAATGGGGTATGTTATTATCAAGGAAATGGGCTGCAAGTGTTGGTGGGAGTGTCCAAATGGACATGTCTTATGCCACTATCCCCATTGAAGGAAACTTAGTAAAGTTATATGGAGAGAAAAAGATGATGTACCTTATTAAAGACCCAAACAATGCATATTATGAAGTTTTGTACGTAAATGCTAGTACTTGATCACTTTGTGAGTTTTGTGGATTTTAGGGAGTATGAATTTGTTGAAAACATATATCCTAAGTATGTTGTTTTTTCTAGAAATTTGGTCCTTGATTCAGCCTTGAAAAATGTTAAAAGGTTTGACCTGAACACAATGGAGGAGCTTCAAAGAAATTGGATGGTTTACAAATTAAACAAAGAAGAAAAAGAGGTATATTTCTAGTTGCTAAAAACATATCAGAACCTCTTGGCATGGTCATATCCAGCATGGAGGACATTTGGGGTTTCCCCTTGATTTGTTTTCTTTGAATCAAGGTTTGCTTACCAACTTGTACAATGTATAGTGTTTGGCTTTTGCTCTATTTTTGGTGTTTTGTTGGTTCATGGTTTGCCTTGGTGTGTGCACCATTTTTGTCAGTTTCTCAACTAGTTTTTTGGTGGCTTTGGCTCATGACTCTATTTTCCCAATGGATTATTTTGGCACTTGGTCTAATTTTTTTCTTGTGGCACTCACTAGGAGTGCCCATCCCCGAGCTGGAGCCAATGTTGGTGCCCAATGTTGCACATGCCATGCTTTGCTAAGGAGAAATGTGTTTTTGCCTTGTTTCTGAGAAAAAAATGGCTTTGGATCTTCCCATCCTTTGAATTTGATGAAAAAAAACTCGTATATGTGTTTAAATGCTTTGAGTTGTTCATTTTTTCTCCATTCTTGCACCATTTTGAGGAATCTCTAAGTTTGCCCTACATTTTGCCCTAATTTTTCCCATTCAAACACCTTTACCATTTTTTCCATTTTTTTCGCCTTTGGAGCTTGAAATTGTTTGATTTATACTTATTTTCCCTCAAAATCCCTTGCATGGTCATAAATTGATTTAAATCACTTTCCATTTGTCCTTTGATCAAAAATTTCTTCACCCACGAAGGAAAAATAGATTTTAGTGTCATCAGGCAATTTTTGCATTTTTTTGATGGTCATACGGGCATCCTTTGCCCATCAAATTTTAGCTCAAAAATATTTTCCTACGTGGCCATTTGTGATTGGACAAGGTTTGGTGGGTCTACTCGAGCAACTTAGCATTTTTGTGTTTTTGGAAAAAGGTCTAAATTGTCCCCGCAAGTCTGCAGGCCCTCAACCAATCAGAGGGTGACATGTGGCAATTAGAAAATTCAAAACAGTGGAGGGGTAGAGCTGCAGAGGCATGGTGGAAAAATTTCCTTTGGTGAAAAGGAGTTAAAGTATGAAATGAGAGAGTAGCAGTCCCTCGGCTAATCAGAAGGTGACACATGGTAGGGAAAGGCGGAGGTGCGGGAGTGTGGAGGAAATGGTGAAAATTTTCCTTTGTGGAAAATGTTGTTAAAATATAAATAAGATTGTTTCCCTACAGCTAATCGGTGAGGAAACATGTCCTACGGAGAGGCGAAGCCATAGAGGAAAAAAAAAATCTTCCTTTTTCCAAAAAGAGCTAAATTTTTAAAATTGAGTAGCGACTCTGTATCTAGTCATATTGTGCCACGTGTTAGGCCCAAATCTCAACGGCGGAGTGGTGGAGGAAATTGAGAAATTTTACAAATTTTCAAAAAGGTGGAAATGTGTAGAATCGGTCCACGATTCCAATGGGGCCCACTTTGGGACACATGTCAAGCCCATTTTCATGAGCCGAAGATGTGGGGATGTTTTGAAAATTTTCCTTTTTCCAAAAAGGGGTAAAATAGCATAATCGAGCTGCGATTCTACCTGGGACCCACATTGGGACACATGTCAAGCTCATTTTCAAAGGGTGGAGGGGCAGAGAAAAATGTCAATTTTTACATTTTTCTAAAAGTGTTAAAATGTCAAAAATTGATCCCAAGCCCATTTCCAATCACATTGTGACTCGTGGAGGGCTCAGATTAAAGGATAAAGGAAGATCAATGGTAACTCTGTATTTTTAGTTTGTTTACCCATTTACGCTCTAGGAAGTTTGGAGATGTGGTTTTTGCATCAATTTTCATCATTTTTTTCAAAAATTCATGTCGTTTGTGCTTACGCAGGACCAATGCAATTGGTTTTAAGGATCAATTTGAAGATCAAATATTTTTTTGAAATGAATTTTTTCCCTAACCCGTCCAAAAATGTGAAATATCGATCCAAAAGTTATAGAGTCAAATTTTGGAGGGATAAGGATGAAATAATGAAAGGAAGGGGGTTTTCATACAGCTTTGAAGATAAAAAAATGTGCCTCCGCAATGGATAATGATGTGAATTTTGCAAAGATTCATCTCTTTTTGAGACAATTCTAGCAACTTTTGAACGTGTCTACGTAAAACGTCCCTATCTGCGCAAATCATGAGAATTTTTTATAACAAATTTGATCCTTTGGATATTCTTTTCTTGGGAAAGAAGGCTTAAAGGATATTAAAAGCTATATATTGCATGAATTTTTCATGAAAAGGGTTGGAAGATTTTAAAGAAGCACGGAAAACTAAAAATTTCACGGAAAATGCGGGAAGAAGCCCATTCTCTCGAGTGACCACTTGAGAAAATCATATATCTCTCTTTGTATCAGCTTTCAAATCATGTTAAGTTGGTTGCATATGTATAGCCATTAACAAGCTCTAAGATTGTTTTCAAAAATTCCCTACTTGATAAATCTAATCATTTTTGAGTTATTCTATGTTGTCTTTGGGAAAAATCTATGAATGCTTACATTTCAAAATGCATTTCAAATTTGTGTTTCTTATTTCCTGTTGTAGTCTTGTGTTTAAAATATATCTTAATCATACATGGTCTCATTTCTTGTGATAGTTTAGTGGCATTTGCAATCTCACATTCAGAAGAGCTTTCATTTGATAAAGAGATAAACAAATTTAAAATCACTTTACCTTCCTTGACTTCAGAGATTGTTTGTAAACCACCTTAGGTCATGATTAAATAGTGATTGCTAAATGCTTCATTGGTTCATTCTAATGCAATTTTTGTGATAAATGACCAAATATTGTGTGGAAAAGTGTAGATTTTGGGCCTCCATTTGATGCACATATCCTAGTTGAAGGGATGATTAACCATTTTGATACTTTTTTGTTAAGTTTCTCCATATTTTGTTGAAATCCTCAAAGAGTTTGATGGACCTTGGTTTGTCTTATCTAAACTCCCACCCAAAAAAATCAATAAAACATCTAATCCTACCTTTTTTACCATTGTTTTGACATGTATACCCATAGAAGATCAAAATCCATTTTCTAAAGTATGCGAAACATATCAAGATTTCAAAATGTCTTTAGTAACCCTAGCCTTGCATTGAAAGTATCTCCATAATCTGGAAGTGACAACTTGTGAAATTCAGATTTGGTGTAGTGCCCACTTCCCTTTAACACTTTTTGATACTGATTTTGATACTATTGATCATATTATGGACACTATTATGTTTTGTTTTGGTATGATGGTTAGATGTTAGATCATGGATTATTATTGATCTGGATTCAATTATTATGCATGATGGTTACTAGAGACATTTTTATATGAGGTTGATGATATACTATTTGACATGGACATAATATGGATGTTGATTTGGACTTATGACATTGGACATTTTGGGTAGACCTGGTATGATAGATCATTGATGATGATACAGTTCATTTAATTAATTAAAAATGATAATGTTGTATTCTTGATATTGTCGTGATTCATATGATTAGATGATTTTGAAATGTTGTTTATATCATTTTGGATGTTCTGATATGGCCATGAGGCCAAAGGAGGTATTTGCATTTTGCAGGTTAAAAATCACAACAATTTGGGGGACTAGAGACTAACCATATTGAAATTCTAAGTGAATTCAACAAGGTCACCAAACATGTGTTTGTGTGTATTGTGTTATGTTAGGATTTCCCATGGGGAATTTCCATTATATGTGACCATGGGATATGTGTTTTAATTATGTATTCTATTTAATTATTGGTAATTTTTCTTAGTAATGTGTTCCTTTTAGTTAATTTAAATGTGATAGTTTTAATGTGAGAGTCATATAGTTAAACTTTATTTAAATTTAATTAGGACATGGAATGTAATTAATAAAGTTGTTGATTTTAAATAATAATGTCAAGAGTGTGTAAGTTAACATGTAAGAATGTATAAGAAATATGTAAGAGTATGTAAGGCAGATTTTGGAATGTTAAACACTTTATCTCCTAGGAATTTGTCCTTAGAGGACAAATTTGGAGGCTTGTGGGACAATTTAAACTTGTCACACCTCTATATCATCCACCATTCCTATGGTTTGGAGGTTAAATTTAGGCAATTATAATGCATTTTGATGTGTTTTAATTGCACTTCCTTACATATTTTAATTCAGTCCTTTTGGAGTATCGGCCATTTTGTGTAAGTTCTTTTTGTTGTTGTATGTATTTTTCTTAGTAATGTGTTCCTCTTGAGTCTTTTAGGATAATTTAAATGTTGATAGTTTTAATGTGAGAGTCATATAGTTAAACTTTATTTAAATTTAATTGCATGGAACATGGAATGTAATTAATAAAGTTTTGATTTTAACAAACTAATGGAATGTAGGAATCTTGAGTGTGTTTTAATTGTTAATGCATGTTTATATGGTGTTTGTGTTTGTGTTCTTGGCTAAGGTATATATGCTAAGGGCATGTGTGTAAGGACTATGATTTTGGAATGGGATTTCCAAACTACTTTGTGGAGGGAGTTTTAGATTAGGATCTCACTTAGAAAAGAAACTCGAATTTGTCCTTGGGGGCAGGAGGGGTTGGGAATATAAGGTTTATGAGGCTATGTTTATTGGGGTATGAATTTAAATTCTTGTTCCCACATAAGGAGCTCTCTTTCTCTTCATCCATCAACCATGTCCTTTGAAATGGTTTGGAGGTTAAATTTAGGAATTATGCAATGCATTTTGAGGTGATAGATTTGTATATTCATGTTTTTTCAATATGGTTGGGGATCACTTCCCTTTCTCATATTTTGGCTAATGTTGCCTTTCCTTTTGTGATCAAAGTTGAAAAGAAGAATAAACAAGCATTTTGTTTAGAGAAGGAATTTCATAGTTTGATAGTCATTTTGTAATTCATTTTATTTATTGTGATTTGGTGAAGGATGTGTGAATTTGTATTTCACTTGTTTTATGTTTTGGAAAGAAATGTAAAGGATATTATAAGTTGAGGAAGAATGATGTAAAAGGCATCCCATTATGGATCCACATCATCCTCTTCTCTCACCTCTCCTATAAAGGAGTAAGAAATAGTCCTTGTTATTATATGGTTGTTTTGAAAACTTTTTGTAATTCCTCTTGATGAAAAATGAAAGAATGCATTTTTTTCTCAAAGTGTATGCTTTTATTTGAATTATTGTTGAAATTTTTGTTTGAAGAAGAGAAAGAAAGAATTGGGATGGTGATTGTTCTGCTTTTGAAAAATTCATATTTGAATTGAATTTTGAACTACATTTAATGTAGAAATGAATGGTTGTTTGATATTTTTATTTGAAAATTAGAATCATATGCACATGAAATGATAAACAAATTTCAAAGAACAAACTCTCATTATGGAGATGTTTTATTAGAAATGAGCAGCATCTTACACTCAACAATAAGTTATGTTTTAAATTGTTTAGGAAGACTCTCAAATTCACTAAAACAGCATGAATCTCTAAAACATAATGAATTTCAATATAGAGTGTTTGTGTTTGTGTGTCTTGGCCGTAAAAATGAAAACTTGAATAATTGTATAAATTGACTTCACTAAAACAATCTAAAACCTCCCTAGATCCTCCATGTCTGTTTAACATGTGGAGTGACAAATTTAATCAAATGGGGTTGGAAAAATGTCAGTTTTTAATCTGCCAGATCATTTTCAAAAATTGACCCTTAAAACTTATCATAATATAAATTTTATGTTTCCTATGCAACGATTCGATATATTTATGAAAAGTCCTCGTTTTCCCAAAATTGAGATTTCTACTAAGTTATGGCACTTTGAATTTTTGTGCCTTGGCGGGAAAATTTGTTCTATTGTGGAGGAGTTTTGGATTAGGATCCACCTTGGAAAAAATTTCAGTTACAAACTACTTGCATTTCTTACTCTTAGGGGCATAAGGAGGGTTGGGAGATATAACATTTATGGGTTTGTTATGTTTATCTTTTGAAAATGGTATGCATTTTGGTCCAATGAGGGTGCCACATGGCATTCTAAATTGGGAGGCATTTTCTTTTACACCGTATGGGAAAAATTCAAAAAAATCCCCTACCAAAGGGTTCTTTCTCTTGACACGTGTCCCCATGGGGAAAATTTAATCCCAAAACTTGGACCATATCTTGAATTCAAAGGAGTTAAGAGGACTTCTTTATATCACCGTGAGAAAATTTCCTATCCAATGGAATGGTTTAGGAAATTTTTGAAGTGTTAAGTATGATAAAAATCTAGTTGAAACTCTGATCCTATTAGAGAGTGGGTATAGGGGTAGATTTCTCTTGTAACTAAAACATTTTGAACCTTGTGAACTTGATATAAGTAAATAAATTTTTTGTTTTGGTAAATAGGTTTTTTTCCAGACCTTGGTAGATCGATGTCTTATGACTCAGTTATAGATACTTCTAATAAAAAAAAATTCCCATAATGTTTCTAGCTAACCCTAGGTTGTTTCTTTGTCTCAAGTGGTGGGCACTACATTTGGAGTGTTGATCATATTTTCCCAAGGCCCCTTCATACTATTTGTTGAGGGATATCTTCATCTCTTCACCATTTGAGGGTTACAAAATATGTCCTCTTACCTTGGTTGAAAGGCACAACCTAAACCAGGGAAGACCAAGTCATATTTGAGTGCTTCCATTTCTCCACAAATTTAGTCCATTAGATCATATCCCCGACACACACCATGATCCATCTATCTTCAAGCTTCATGTCATATCTTTGATGTTTCTCAAACTGAAAAGGAGAACAAATTTGGGTAGAAAACCTCTAACTCATTTAATGACAACCAAAAATAACCCAATCGGTAAGAATGAAAACCACGAAGATAAGATTACCCCCAACGGTAAAATTCCTTCATTACATGTTGTGATCAAAGTTGAAAGAAGAATAAACAAGCATGTTCGGACATTACTGTTTGGAGAAGAATTAAACTTTTCTTCCTTTAGTACATTTCAATAATGAATCATTTTCTCTATAAAAGATCTATAATTTAAGTAACCAATACATCATATAAGTTATTTCCTTCCATTATCACTTTGAATTCAAAAATTGTTAACGAGTTCTCCCTAAACATTAAAACAAGTGGATGAATGTATAAAACTAACTCTACTTTTATGAAATAGTAAAGCTAAGAAAATATATAAATCATTTAATAACAACCATAAAAGAGGAAAATTTGATCATCCTAAAATGGAAAAGAAAGATCATGATATAATCAACACTTTACAACATTATATTAGATAAGTAATATTTCAACCAAATTACTTATCTACATCAAATAAAAGTACTTACACTTGTTTCTTACATAATTCAATCCTAATTAGTTTTAAATAAACTATTTTTCCAAACATAGAGTTACTTTAAGAAGTAGGTAAAACAAACTTAGCAATACCAAATACCATAAAAATACATCTACAACTAAGAAAATTCCATTTCTAAAGGTTTTAGGGTGAATCATCTACAACATAAAAATAAGATATTCTCATTTCGATGCTATACCCAAATTCATAGTCCACGATATAACCTAAGCTCTCAAGTTAGGTCACACCTTAGAATTAGTATTTACTCAATAAAAGGCATATAACATTAATGATCCAAAACAATTTAATCCCTTCAATACAAATTAATTGAATGTAGAAAAGTATCAAAAATTTCTGGTAATGCACCGATCCATTCTAGATACAAGTTACACAAAAGAGGGAAGTTCAAACTAAGATAAAACAATTAGACCTTCCCTTTTCAATTGATTAAAATGAATATCATTTCACAACACAAAAAGAGAATACAACGATAATATCTTATAGTTTCCAAAGGAGGTAGCGATGAAACTCTACATAAAAAAATAAAAGAGAAAGGAGTCAATCAACATGATTAGAGGAGGATTCCAACATTCCTTCACAAGAAAAGAACGTCATAAAAGGATCGGTAAAGAACTAATCATGTTAACATTACAAGAAAATAACGTATGTATTGTATTTGAAAACAAATGTAAAATCATGCACGCGAAAGTTGTTAAACCGAATCATGTGAGGGAAAATGCAAGTTGGGTTTCTAAATAAGAAAAAAATGAAGAGAAAATAAATAACAATATTACTATCTCATCAAGAAATAGATGTAATAACATGAATTACTAAACAAATTACGAGGAATTAACAACCTTCATCACCATTCAAAATCGTCAAATTTTCACCATCAAAGAAACCATAGTCTTTCCATTCCTTCAAGACGATAGTGCAAAAATTAGTGAGAAAGACTCACAATCAATCCTCATAGAGGTGAAGGGAAATACATCTTATGAATGGACAAAGAAAGATCCATCATGATTCGATTTCAAATAAGGTGCAACACAAGATCGACATGGCTTAGCTATAGGTGCACAAGATATCAACAGAGATGATAAAATTCTTTCATTACATTTCTATCGATAGGTTCAACTTCACACCTCTACTAAGTCGATAAGGTATTTTATTCCTTCGACTTAATCAAAGATCAAAGAAATTGGAGAGTCTAGAACACCCTTTATTATTGAACCAATTTGGTTAGTTCCAGATCACGAAACGTCAACCAAAATTCTAAATTTACATTCCTTGAAGGTTCACGATGCAACAATAAGAAGGATTTAACAATTTTACTCTAGCAACTTACTTAAGAGGTTAACCCAGATAAGGAATGGGTATGTTTAATCAAAAATATCTAACTCAAAAGTGGAGTAGACAACAAGGTCAAAGATCTAACAAGCTCAAACAAAGTTACGTGAATAACCCAAATATCAACTTAGACAAATCCAACTCTCAAAATATCCTTAACCAAATAGGAATTCATCTATTAACCTTTAGTTCATTCTTCCAAAGACTTAAAGGAAGACCCAATACATATAAGTTTAGAAGAGAAGACTTCACACAAAGATATTCTCAACAAGATAACTTCAAAATCTAAGTGTCCAAGAAACAATTATGACATAGTTTCCATAAAATAAATTAATTCGAGCAACTCAATTTTTAACTCGAAAATATAAGAGGATTAATAACACATTCATTCTTACTTCCTTACAATTTGAATTCACAAAAATAGAAAATCCAAACACCCATTATCAACCCAGCTTCCATCGAATGTCGGATTCAAAGAAATGAGAGTTTATATAATAAGTTCAAGAATAAGTCACTCATTTACTGTTCTTTATACAAATATGAGTTCACACAACTCAATCAAAGTATCCATATTAATATAGTTCCAACAGAGTAACAAAAATTCAACAAATCAAAGATGTGACAGAAGGATATTATCTTACCTTCTAACAACCAAAACAAACAAACCCAGGTTTGAAACTTAAAGCAACGTTACATTTCCATAAACCCCCTTTCGAGTAGACAAGCGGGTTCACACATGTTCATCATTACTCAAGTCACAACCAAATATAAGGTGTGACTCACCATTGAATAAATAGGAAAACAACCCATTTCTACTTTATTAGGCGAGAGATTCTTCAAGAAATACAAGAGAATTTTCAAGTAAGATTGCATGGTAACAATAACAAAAATAAAAACCCATTTATTTCACGAGAGCAGGGTTATTTTAATGAATATTTTTAGAGAAAATTAGAATATCTTAATGGATAGATCCTATCATGCCCGATAGTGCTTCGTTCGAAGAAGATTTCCAACCCACCTCCCATAATTATTTCTTCTCCAAACGAAGTCAACAACCAAAAAAACTCTTTCTCATATGCCTCTTATACCTCCATTGGTTAGAAAATAGTCCAAAGGAGCTAAAAATAGAAACAAATTGAAAATACAATTGCTTGTTTGAAGAACCAGATATCTCCATGTAGAGAAAAAATTGAAATGTGTGAAAGACCAAAAACCCCAAAAATCCACTCACATGGTTTCCAAGGAATTTTTCTCTCCAAAACCAATGATCATTAATGGCATTAAACTCCAATTTCCCACCTATATCTCCATGCCACCACCATCTAAAGTTGGTGAGTCCAATTTCAATGATAACATGCATAACTTAACTCTAGTGATGATGTCAACTAGGATTCCCTCTAATTTCCATGCCTTTTCCAAAACCGATCATACCACATTTTTAAATTCAAAATCAAATCACATAAATGACTTAGAAACTATCACCATCACCTTACACTTGTCATGCGACCCCTTAGGTCCCCTTCCATCCTTACATTAGTTTTGGTTAAATAAACTTCAGTTTAGGATCTAACCTTAGGTTAGATAGAAAGTATTCACCTTAGGTCATTTTAATATTGCCATAGGTAACAAGCCATCATAGATTGAGCCATATCTCATAACAATTCAATATTATCTAATAGGTTAGAGATAAACCTCTCTTTACCTTAGACGAACTTCACACCCCACACCCGTAGAGTATACAACTTAGATTAGGGTGCAACATGCTTAGTTAGGAATAGATCTAAGGTAGGTCTAGCTTAACTTAGATTATAATTTTAGTAAAGGTAGATCTTAAAGATCTAGGACTTAGGTTTTACCTTTTATAGTCCTGAAGTAGACCTCTATCCTTCATATGCCATTCAGTGTCCTTAAGAAATTAACAATAAGATCCAAGCACACTATTTACAACAAAATTTAGAGAAAGGACCTATAAGAAATATTAATAAAATTGTGTACATTTAAGGACTCAGTCCCTTACTTCCTTTAATTTATGAATGTCAGTTTTCATACGAATCGAGATAATAAGAATTAAATCATACCTTGGATCAATGGAATTGATCCAGTGTTTTTCTATTATAGAGAGATAAATTTGCAAACAACATTACCAGTTTACAACCTTACCTATCTCAAGCAGAATGGATTCTTTGCAAATAGAAACATTTCAGCAAAATGAATCCAAGAATACGAGAATAATTTATCCATTGCAATCATGATTTCCAACAGTCCAAAGAATACACCTTCTTAGGAAAAATCACATGTCAACATTTGTAATGCAAAGAGGAAAAGTTAATAGTTTGTCAAAGATGTTACATATTCTACTTTGATTAAAATTGAAACTAAGGAATTATTCCCTCCTCTGAAAAATGAAGTATAATGGGATCTAGATGGCTATACAAGATTAAATATAAATATGGTGGCAGCATAGATAAATTTAAATCCAAACTAGTTGGTTGAGGGTTTAATCAAAAACCCGGTATCAAATACGTTGAAACATTTTCACCTATGCAAAAATGAGCATAGTAAGGATTTTGATTACCTTAACTACTTAGTATGGTTGGGAAATCCATCAAATGGATGTCAAAAATGATATTTCGAATGGTTAGTTAAAATAAGAAATCTATATGACCCAACCTAAAGGATTTGAACAACCGAGTAAAGAAATGTATGCTTGTAAATTAAAAAAATTCTTATATGGTTTAAATCAAACTCATAGAGTTTTGTATTCTAAAATTAATGGTTTTTTCCTTGAAGATGGTTTTTCTAACTGTTCATCCGACAATGATTTATTTGATTTTTGAGATTTCCATAGATCGACATCTTCTGAATATATCTAGATTTATGTGTAGAATATTTAAATGGTCCAATGTTTCGGGTCACCAACTAGACCCCTCATCAAGGATAAAATAATGATGATTTAGCTTGTTGAATTTAACCTACTATAAATATGCAAATGAAAATATAATAGGAAGGTATGGAAGAAAATGCTATCATTCTCATTGTATTATAGTTGATTTACTTATCACTAGTAATTCTAATGGTTTAATTATGAAATTTAAATAAAAATTAATGCAATATTTTGAGATGATAGACTTAGGATTATTGCATCACTTTTTGGGCATGGCTATATTTTAGGATAAAAATTCTATTATAGTATCTCAATCAAAATATGCAACTAATTTTTAAAAAGGTTTAATATGCTTGATTGTAAACCATTTTTTATTCCTATATAAGTTGGATGTAAACTTGATCCTAAACCTACATGTGAAAAATCTAATCCTACTTTGTATAGGAAAATTATAGGTAGTTTGATTTATCTAACTATTACTAGACCTGACATTGTTTATGTAGTAGGGATTGCTTCAAGGTTTATATAGGAGCCTTACTAAGATCACTAGAAGTTAGAAAAAAGAATTTTGCATTATATTAAGGGCAAAATTAATTTTTGTTTGCATTATATTTCATTTAACAATGCATATTTATATGGATATTGTGATTCTGACCATTCTGGTGATGTGATAGATCGAAATTCTACAAAAGGATATGTGTTAAATTTTGGTGCAAGTGTCATTACTCAGAGCAGTTAAAAGTATCCAAAAGTTTCCATTTCTTCTACTAAGGTTGAATATAGAAGTGTAATGGAAGCAACAAAAGAAGCTATGTGGCTGAAGCAACTGTTGGAAGAGATGCACATGGAAGCTAAAGGAAGTACTCCTCTTTTGTGTGATATCCAGAGTTGAATTGCGCTAGCTAAAAATCTAGTTCAACATCAAAGGAAAAATTATATCGAGATACATATGCACTTTATCCGAGAGAAGGTTCTTTGCGGTGATATAGATCTATAAATACGCTGAATTAAAGATAATGTTGCAGACTTGTTTATGAATCCATTGTGTGTTGTGAAGTTCTATAAGTTCCATTCAATTCTTGGCCTTTCAAAGTTTCCATTGAGGGGAGTGTGCATGGAAATTCCACCTCCTAATGGTTGGCTGATTGTTGACTCCTTCTCCTCTATACTTCTATTCTGGTTTAAAATCATTGTAAAAATATCTTGTATGATCTATGTAAATTGATAGAGTTTACAAAAAACTGATAGAGTTTAAGAAAATATAGTCCAGTGTACATATATTTGTAAAGGAAGTCCTTGTGTTATAAAATGCTCCTAGAGAAGTGGTATAATAATATTTTCATGAGAAACAATTAGATTTAGACTCACAAATACATATGATATCCTAGACCTTTAGGGTTTATGTATTTGTAAATCCTTTTGTACAAAAAAGGTAATGTTGGCATATGGATCCACATTTAATATTAAGGGGAGTGTTAGAACTATAATATTAAGTGTATCATAATACTTAGTTTATATTTAAATAACATAGAATAATATCTATTCTTATTATTTAAATATAAACTCTATATTAGGTGGTTGGTTCATTTAATTAGTCACCTAATTAAATCGAGAAGTGTTCCCTATCACTTAAGAAGGAAATAAACCTTCAGTTTATTTAAATATGAACATAGATCATATTTAGGAAATCAATTATCATATCAGATTATAATATTCAAATGTTGAATATGAAGGTAAATCTTGGTAAAAACATGGAACCGAAGTGAGGAGGGAGTTACTTAGGGTGTGGATGTAAATTTTTTCTCACTTAGTGGATTTATTCTTCGTGGTTTTTACCCATTTAGGGATTTTCCACGTTATATATTGTGTCATTGTGTTTTATGATGTTATTTACTTTTATTTAAGTTGTGCACATTTACATTTAAATTTATATTTATTTATAATGTTAAACTTAACATTTAATAAACTTAATTAATATATTTTCCACCCTCATCCTTACACCCTACACATTGCATGAATAGGTGGATTGGATGATGAATAGGATGTGGATGAGAACATTGATAAATTTATGTAATTGGATGAGTGGCACACCATTATGCGTTGAATCCAAAAGATTGAAAATGAAAGACAAAAGGCTTGGTATGGCGGGCACATCAAGAATAATTCTTTTGGAGTTGGAAATATGGTACTTTGTATGAATCCAAGTTGTCATGCCACCCAGGGAAGTTGAAAGTCAATTGGTTGGTACCTTTTGTAGTGTCCAAGATACTAGAATCAAGTGCATGTTAATTGCAAGTGTTGGATGGAACCATGTTACTCGATTACTTTAATGGGATTAAGATGAAACCATATTATAAATAAGATTCCTTTATGTTTGTAATGAGGAAGCACTGCCACTTAGATTAGATTTCCCTTTCATGTTTTATTTTTTCTTTGTTTGTTTTGTTGTAATAAGTGCATTTGTGCACATGATTTGATTTCTACTTGTTGAGTTGATGCATAAAGTACCGTGCATAATTTTACGTGTGGGTTGAAAACAGGTGTGATTGTGCATAATAGAGATTAGGATGCTAGTACTTGGATAAATTTAGTTTAGTGGTGCATGCTACAAT
This sequence comes from Taxus wallichiana var. yunnanensis, assembly GCA_018340775.1. Taxonomy (NCBI): domain Eukaryota; kingdom Viridiplantae; phylum Streptophyta; class Pinopsida; order Cupressales; family Taxaceae; genus Taxus; species Taxus wallichiana. Next base: position 550,406,063 of record CM031237.1, on the reverse strand, counting down.
TTTGGGAAAAGTATGTGCGAAAGAAAAAGGAAGGTGTTGTAGGTGCTTAGGAATGATGGTGCTTGAAGGGAATTTCTTAGACCGGGAATCCATGTGAGTAAGAGGTCACACAGTGTAACCCAAGGAAGGAAGTAATGGGATGGATTGCTTGGTATGTGACATAAAGGAATATGGGTTTTAAAATAGGGAAGTGCACAAAAGGATGAATGCAGATTGGAAGTAGTGGTGTCCTATAATGTTACAATTTTCGTGCATGAAAAAACAAAATGAATAAAAGTAAAAATTTACATTAATATGGAAAAGGGTGTTTTAAAATACAAAAGCAATTTAAGAGATAAAATTAGGAACAAGGTGTTTTAAAGATAAAAAATAAAGTTTGTGGAGTTTTATAGTGCTAGAAAAGCTATAAATAGGGGGAAATTGAGTCATTTTCTATCGTGCATTTGAATTAATTTGGGTGACCAAGAATCGAGTAACTAAGTGTAATGAAGAAAATAAAGTAGTGATTAAACCAAAGAGATTACTTTAACCTTCAATGTGGAGATCCTTTAGTAGAGGATGTAGAAGTTTGATTAAAAGGTAAGGGCATGAGTGAAGTATGGTTTGTAGAGTTTGAGGCTAAAGAGATAGGTTTTTCAAGAGTTTGGGTGTCATAAAGTTAGGGCTTACGGAGTGGATAATTAAACAACTAGGGCATGAGGGTAGGGAACTCAAAGGCATACCGAGGATTTGAACACATAACACATGGATTCATATAGAAAGTAGGTTTGTGATTAAGAAATCCTAGGGAATAGGTTATGGAGTGAATTTGGGGATAAAAAATGGAACCCAAGAAATAACCTACATCATCAACTAATAGAAAGGCTAGGAGAAAGGGAAAAGATAGGAAGCCTGAGGTGAAGGATGCACCAAAAGAATTGTTCTCAAAATGCAATACCCATAGGAGGTGATTGTGGCACAATAATGGACCTCAAAGCTCATAAAATATGAGATTAGCAAGTATAGCCACCTAGGAACCAATGAATGAGGCCACACTAAACAAAAACATGTTGTGGGAGTTACCAAAAAGGACCACATAAGACCAACGGTGATGGATGACTTGGTAAGGAAGAGTCTTGAGAAGGTAGGGGTCCTCTAGCTCTTTGAGCTACCCTTCTTTGGAAGGACTACAAACCTATTTCAGTGGCTGGTCTTGTGGTTACATGAGGATTATTTTTACTTTGTGAGTCAAAGAATGAGGATCATGACTCGTTTTATTAGATAATTAATAGTGTTTGGGAGACAAGAGAAGACTTGGACTTAGATCTATGAGATGAAATAAAAATCAAGGAGCTAGCCACCAAAATCCAGTATGAGAAGGGAACTAGGGCCATGAGTGTTGAGAATATTATAGACCTTAAAACCCAGAGTAGTGGCTCACTTGGTAATCTATAATATTGGAACATCAAAATGATGGGGAAGTGAACTAGAAGTTCCTCTACATTACGAACAAGATGGTGCACAAGACACAATACACCATTATACAATACATTATTGATGGAATTATTGAAGAGGAAGAGCAGGCATATAATTATAGGAGATAAAATCACATGGGGTTCTATATTGTTATTGATTTTCTTCTAGGATATTGGTGTCCCTGATGGACCAGAAGATAACATGTGGATTAATCCAATGGAAAACAAGTCCCCTGTAGTACATTTTACATAATTTGCATGCAAGGGTGTAATAACTAACCCCTACAAGGTGAGGGTAGACAAATTTTACAAAAGGATGTGCATGACCTTTGAGAATAAATGGCACATGTAAAGGAGATACCTAGAGAAGTGGTTAAGAAAGAAAAGTTTGTAGTTATATAACAGTTTAGCCTTGATAGGTTCATGATGGCTAATGGTGAGATGTGGCCATGATATAAACGACCATTTGAATTCACTTCCAAGTATTTTTAATGCATGGTGAACAAAATAAAGGATGTGAAGAAGACATTTTTTGATGCATAGAAGGTGGATTAAGATTGGAACACCTCATGCAAGACCTATGGGTACACATCCAGTTGGTATATTTTGAGACTTTGCATCCCGAACTCTAGAGTTAAGTCCTATCATGGATGTGATAATAAATGATGTGATGTGTATAATATTTTCCAATCTACATCTGAAGATGAAGGATGAGAAGGAAGTTGAGGTATGTGACTCCCATATGCCTCAACCAAAGATGAGTGCATTCAAGGATCCCATGAGAAGACACACCACCCCCACATGAATATGAGGAAGAAGAAGAAGAAGAATAGGTGGAGGACATTGCATTAGACTAAAGCCAAATAAAAGAGATGTAGTATAAGGGAGGAAGGAAAGCAAGGGTGCAAGCTTTTATCATCGAGCTAGGGTAAGTCCACTAAGGAAAAGAAGGGTCCTAAGAAATCTTGGGTTGTGTTTGATGATGAGGAGGATAAAAAAATTTGAGAAAGGAGGGCATGAGGAGGCTGCATGTGAAGAAGAATAATATGCACATGGAGATAAGGAAGAAGAGGAGGATCAACTTGTGTACGTGGATTCAAGCCCATAAAAGGTGAGGAGGGTGAGGAACATCAAATCCCACGTAGGAAGGAAGTACCAATACGGGAAGAAGAGAAACACAATACGTAGGAAGAACTTGTGGATAAAAGGGGAATGTGATGACACCTATGTCATCAAGGAGGATAAGGGCACAAGTGGTGAGATAAGTGCAAATAATTTCACACCTAGGAAGAAGTGCACAAAGGAAAAATTAGTAAGGAAATGGAGACCCCAAAGTCACCCCATATGTATTTTATTGATGATATTTCAAGGTGCTAAGGTATATGTTTTAAAGCACGATGCCTAAGGAGAAATTATTTGGCTAGGACCTGTTAGATGAGAGAGGAGGGATCTCACGTATAAATAAAATTTTGTCATAGAGCATGTATATGCATGTAGAAGATCCAGAGTTTGAGATAAGTAACATGTCCTACTCCACATTTACACCGACTAAGGAGCCGAGAAAAGAGTAGAAAAATTCAACCCCACAAGGATGATTTTGAACATTCGTGTAATGCACTAAATAATCTGATAGATAAGGTCATTTGTAAGAACCTAGATAAGTGGGATACCATGAGATTGATGGTAGAGGATAAAAAGGATAAGGAGAATGAATTCCAATAGCTAAATAGGGACTTGAAAGGATAGTAGACATGGACCAAGAGTCTTGTGATAGAGTACGAAGGCTTGTAAAGTAAATTATGTGTGCTTGCTCCACATTGGTAATTCAATTTAGACAAAATTACACTGATGAAATGGAATATCTCAAGGAATTGGTGAGGATGTTGCTCCTTAATATCAAGAGTGACATGGGAAAAATAACATAAGAGCTAGCAGAGAAGAAGAAAAATAATAAGGAGGCCGTGGAGGCCAAGATAGCTGAATATGAGGCTTTAATCACCAAGGTCAAGGATGAAAATAGTAAATTCAAGTCATATTTTGATATGTTCCAAAATTATGATCCCATTTTGAGTGCTCGCGTTGCTTCAAGGAAGAGGAGATCTTAAAACAATTCAAGCAAATCCACAAAGCAACATGTTTGAGTGAACAAAGGTCATGGTGTAAACATTAATGCAAAGATATCTAATCAAATCCATGAAGGAGACACTTAAATGGAAAATTAAGTAAATCCAACTCTTATTCATGGAATGAATGAATGTTATGGAGGGAATGAATATAGATTTGGATGTAGTCATGAAAGAGATTAAGGAAAAAGTTGACAAGATCGCGCTTTGATCAAATTTTAGGTATTGTTGAAGCAACACTAGGAAGGCAACATAGGAACTCACGAGTGGGGAAAGTAGAGAAGTTATTGATTAAATATTTTTAGAGCTCCTTTAGTCACCTGCGACATGATTACAATCTTGCACAAATTATTGAAGTAGTATTATTTGATTCATTAAAAAATTTGGCCTTTATTCTTTGTTATTTAGATTCCTTGATTCACTCATTGGAGGAATAAGTATGGTGAAAAATTCTAAGGAAGGAAATGAATTTAGTGTGGGGTAATGTTGAGTGCAAAAAATGGATAAGTAGTAGTCACATGCATAGGTTGGAGACCACGTGTAATGGGTACGTGAAGGGTTGCATGCATGCATGATTGATTAGCGCATGAAGGTTCATGCATGAGTAGACATGAATTCGGGACTTTAGTTGATTTTCCAGGCACGAGATAAAAATAGAAACAGTAGGGTGGTAGTGGTGTCCAAACAAGGTATAAAAATAGAAAAAGGATGGCTTGGGAAAGACAAAAAGGAGATATAATTAGAAAGAAAAATGAAGGGCATAGATAAATACCACACATGGATCAAGATAATAATAGGATTAAATCATGAAATATCTATTGTATATTTGGATAAATATATTATTAGCATGAGATCTAGAAAGCATGTAATATATTTTGTACACACACCTATTATTAGGTGAGTGCATGAAAGTGGTGAAGGGAAAGTCCCCACCATATATATATAGGTAGTGCATCTTGTTATTAGTTAGTGTTATCCCAAGGATCTTAGCTCTATGGTTCTTGTATTAGGGTTTTGAGATCATGGTTCTTTTTAAGTCTACATAAGAGCACATGGGTCGTGTGCATTGATGTATTGAAATATGATGTATTAAGCTTCTAATTTATGTAATTTATGGTTGTTTCCAATGGATAATTATGAATGGGTTGCATATATATATATATATATATATATATATATATATGTGTATATATATATATATATATATATTATGGATGTTTATATCTTGCTTGTTATCTTCCATAAATGATTTTCTTATTATATGTGTTGTCGCCTCTTTATATTATGATGTATCATCTTGAATACTTGGTTATGAATATGAAAATGCATGTTAGTTTCTTGATAATAAAAAAATGAATCACTTGGTGGTTGTGGGTGCTTCAAGTGAGCTTCCAGAATTGTTTGGATGAGGTGCCAGCGTGCATAGCTCTGGATTAGGTAACAAAAGACTACAACAAACAACTTACATTCTTAGTAATTCTTCATACATGTTTGGTCCTTGTTTGATCTCATTCTAACTCAGATATCTTATTAACTCCATGAAAAATTGTCCTTGAAAGGCTTAGGGTCCTATGTAAACATCACGCATGCCAACCAAGAACATTTATTTCACTTTGAGTTGCAAAACATGTTTTCTAGAATTTGATAGGACTAAAAACTTCATATGTTGCATAATATTCATCATGAAAACCTAAATGTTGTCCCAAAACACCATGAAACCATCTAATGACATCTCTAATGCTCTTTTAGTCATAAATATCTTTGCATCTTCACCACCACTAGGACTTACATGACTAGGCCTTAGGGTTTGACCTATATCAGGTCATAACCAAGTGAACTAACACTAAAAACATACATGAAACCACTAAAAAATACATCTACATGTTAAAAACAATATTACATACCTTCATGAGTGCTTCCAAGAGCTCAAACACTTTTACATGTGACTATCATACTCCATAGGACTCCAAACACTAAGATTAGGTTTAGTTTAAACCTAGAACAAGTAGGTAAACACCATACCACTAATTTTAAGATCTCTAACAGGATCTAACACACTTGACACAACATGTATCACAACCCCGCATGTTTCCATGAGTTCACATGGCTCTATACCTCAATCTCATTCTCCATTTGGCTTGGAGAATATTTACCAACAAAGATCTCTGATTCTCCACTACTAAATGTTCATCCTAATACTGCTAGGAACATCTTGATACAGTGTAAAATCCCTTGGTTCGCCAAGGTCCATTATTATGTAAAAATTAACCCTGGCAGGAATATAGATCAGAGACCCAATGCAACACTGTGGCGAAGGATTCTGCTCCATCACACTATGGTGATCCATCCACCATCACCAGGACAAGACCTAAGAATTTTGGATCACTACCTGTATCCAACACGTGGCCATCTCCAGCCTGATAATGATGGCACTGCTTCAACGTCACGAGTCTGGCTAGAACAGTATGAACGGAATCTAGAGCCAGCTCCAGTCCGTGAAGACAGCTCATCCTCCACTGACGAAGATAATGATGAAATGGGACCTGCTGTCAGATTTGATTCTCCGTAATTTTTGCTTTCGGCGTTGTGCGCCTTTATTTTCTGTCGGCCATCATGGTAGGCCTGTTACCATGGAATAAACTTTAGTTTAGTGCGCTTGGTGTCAGTGCGTGGTGGACCCATGTCACTTTTGCTTTGCTCCCGTGAGTGGGCTGTACTCACTTTGTGTCTTTGTGCATGCATAGAGTGTTCTGGTCTTTAGGTCATTTCTAGAATCTTACCGAGAGACTTAGGTTCCATGTCTCTTCTTACCGAGAACCTCGGTTGCAAGTGAAAAGCCATGAAGAAGTTCTATAAATTAGACTTCATTCATCTCACTCACTACACTTGCAACACTTGAAGTTTGCAACACTTGCGAACACGGAAGAAGATAGGAAGAGTTACGAAGAAGCTTGTTTGAAAATTTGAAGATCTCGAGTCGGAATTATCTTCTCGCTATTCATGTGAAGTTTGTAAGTTTGTTCATATAAGTATGATTGATACTCTCGGTGCTATTTTGATTGTAAATAACGAACCCAAATTATTGATAATAAATGAGGTCAGTTTGTTTGAAGAGATATATGAAACAAATGATCATGTTTGACGTAGTGTTGATAGTTATTCAAGAAGTTTTTCCGCCTAATTCAGCGTAACTATTTTACATATGTATGGTTGGTAAAAGATTTGTGATTAGAGTTTGTTTAAGATTGGTATCGAGCTATGTTTAAGAGTTGTTTTTCGAGATCAGCGAGTTTGAGTTTGAGGTTATGTTTAAGAATGGTATCAGAGCGACAAAAGACCCAAAGACCTTAGAGTGACAGAAGTTTTAAAGATCATAAGATGTTTGAAAGATGCTTTTGAAAGACTTTATTCGAGTGTTCGATCAATTTTACGTTGGTTCATTAATATGTTACTCGGTATTATTTGAAAGCATTTGGATAAAGTTGTGAGAAATTGTTACGAAGGTTTTACGCATTGAGTTTGGTTAATTCTTTCATCCTTGTGAAAGCAAGTTCATATAGCACCTTAAAGGTTAATTGGTGAGATCCCCGCCAAGTAAGACGCCGTGTGTCAGGCGCAGTTTTAGGGTAGATCCGACGTTTGTTTAACCTTGCTTCCTTGCTTGCACAGCATAGCAATGATGGTGAAGAACAATCCCGAGTCAGTTCAGTTGAATCAGAAGATCAGGATCTTATAAAGTTGTCTGATGTTTTTGATGTTAATACTGATGTTGATATTGTAGATGAATCTAATCCTATTCCAGGAGTGGAAACTCCCAAAGAAGTCTTATTCAGAAGTATATGCTAAGATAAATAGATTTCATCTGATTGCTTCTACAGTTTTTAAGACAAGAGAATCTGTGATTCAAGTATCACAGACAAGTAATGGAGAATATAATATTCCCTTGATTGATAGATCAGATATTAAAAGTTTGAAAAGACAGTCTACTTATAAATTTGCTCACGTAGGATGTGTGCAGATTGGCATTACGCCTTTGTTCCGTCGTGGCTTGAACGCCTCGATTCTTTGCTTTTTGATGGATTTGAGATTTGACAATTTCAAGGACAGTTTGTTAGCTGCTATTCAGACTGGGCTTCACAATGGCCCCATATCATTTGAGGTATTTCCCAATTATCCTGTATCCTTAACAAAAGATGATTTGTTACAGGATGTGCTTAAATTGCATTTAGCTACAACAGGATTACATATGAGATCTGGTTCTTGCCCTTTGGCAATTCATTATAAAGTTATTTATAGATTAGTAAATACAATGTATCCCGCTGTAAAACATGGAGCCACAAAAGGCAGCAGCGTGGTGACTCATACTAATCTAGAAACACAAAAGATTGAACCAGAATTGATATCTTGGTCAGATATTAGAATTCCTAAGGAATGGACTTTATCAAAAAAGTTCATACAGTCCTCTACTTCAACCAAGATTAGAAAATGCTACTGCAGTAATAGAGGAGAAAAATAAAGTTACATTGAGCTTTAGACATAATTCTAGTAAAGATCTGTTAAAGAAACCATTGTCTAGAAGTACATCTACAAATAGTACATCATCCTACTTCACTGTAGGAGAGAGTTCCAATACTCAGAAGCCTGAGGAGCCTGAAAAAGAAAAAGTATTTCTCTGTAGCCATAAATCTTTAGTTCATGATCCTGCTACAGACTTCCTATGGTGCTCTGACTGCGAGAAGCTCGTAAGCCAGAAGTATGCTCCAGTTAATGGACCAGCCATTAACATGGCCTCTGTAAGTTCTAGTACTTCTTTACCAGAAACAGATCCCCATGAGCTCATTTCTCCAGATCAGTCCCAAAAGCCGTCTTTTGGTATCAAAGGACAGTTAGTAAAGAGATAGAGCCTTCTGAAAGTTCGAAGATGCTCAACTTGGACCAATAAAGCTGTAAAAACGGTCCATGAAGAAGTTGTGTCTACAAGAGATAAATTAGCATCTTTTGAAAATACTTTAAAGGCTATAGAATTAAGAAAAAAGGGAGATACTGCTGCAGCCCTTAAAATATTAAATGACAGAGTAGATAGATTGCATGCATCTGTCAGTAAAATAGAGACACAGGTTCAAGAAACACATAAAGTTGTCTCTACAGACCTTCCAGAGGTCATTTCACAAAAGATCACAGATCTTGTTCAACCACTAGTGGATCATACCACTGGTTTGAAAAGTACAGTAATTGGTCGTAATACACAGACCAATGAAATAATTGAATCAGGCATTACACAGTTGCAAGATGACAATGAAAAAACCCATCAAAGGATAGATGAGATTCAAAAGTGTCTAGTTACTGAGCTACCCCGCATTCTTCCACAGTTAAAAGAAATCAATACTAAAGTATCTGTTCCTCCTGAAGGAGATTGGAAGAAAGCTGTTTCATGGTCAGAGGTTACTCGATTAGCCAGTCCTTCCACTAAAAAAATCCTCTGACAAAGAAGTCTTAGAGGAATACAAGCCTCTATTTTTCAAAGATAAGAATGTTAATATGCTTAGGATTGAAGGATCTCACACTGATGAAGTTCCATATGAACAACCTGTTTTTGATGAACAGATGGGAGAAACTTCAGGAGTTACTCAGACTCCAATGCCTGGTGTACCAGCAAGCAACTACAAAGGTACAAACTCTTGCAACCTAACTTTTATAAGTTAGAATGTAAGACTATTCCCAGAGATCAAAGAGATTGTTCATTCTATGATAGGCTGGGGTAATACTCAGTATGAGACATATGGTCGATCTCCGCGGAATATTGCTGCTACCATAGCCAACGGATTTGTTGGCATACTAAAGGAATGGTGGGACTTGCTCCCAATAAAGAAATTATTTTGCAGGCAGGCTATTCCGGCCTCACTGCTGCTGTAATCAAAGAGTTCATCGGTAACATTGACGATGACAAAATGATGAACACTGCCATGTTCCTGCGTGCCCGTTATGTGACATGACTCGCGTAAAAGAGTATCAGTGCTTTATGCAGAAGCTGTATTACAGCTCTGGTAATATAAATGACGAGACCATGCGTCTCCGCTATATTGAGTCATTCCCGCCCTATTTTGCTACTCGACAAAAAGGTGATGCGGCATCGGGGCAAAGAGCTCGGTTTGTGGCGCTATAAATCAGATCATCGATCGATTTAATGCCAAGTCATGTGCGAGGATAAATGGTAGATGAGCACCTATAAACCATGTCCAAAACTGTACCTACACTTTGGGAATCACATGAGATTCTCAAAACTCTCCAATTATTCTCTCCATACCTCTACTAAACACCTAGATCCACCATGTAACTCAAACCATCATGCTTTATCACCTAGGCTAGCTATGTCTCCTAAATAGGCCTATTAGGCCAAGTCATTCTCACTTTCTCCACTCTTACCATCATGCTATAAATTTATTTCCCATGTCACCATAATACCATGAATCGTCTAGTACTCCTAGATCATAATATTTATAATTAATTATCTTTTACATAAATGAATACAATTAAACTAACTCATGCCAACAATTACCCCCTTTATGATTAATGGAAAACCACCTAGTTATTCTCTCCATTTTTACATTAATGATAAAGTACATACCTGGACATACATTATTTATCTTCCTTAAAATTCTTTGGAGTACTTCTTGAATGAAACATCACCAAAAATCATCATTTTGAGCATATACTTGTTTTCCTTCACTACTCTATTTTGTCTTCTTTTCTCATGATACTTTGTAACATTCCCTAAGAATAGGTACATCCTAACATACTCATGAGAACAATAAATTTATGAAATAACATTATAAAACATATTTTTCCCTCCTTCATCACTTATCTTAGCTAGTCGATGGTCAAATAAATACTTAACTCTATCAAGTACAGTTTTTTAACAACTCTAGGACTGAGATCCCTAAAGTATACCTTCGGACCATAAATGTCAAACTTCCAAAGGACATAACAGCACACTACACTTATAATACATCACCTTATATCTCATGTGAGGAGATATTATATCAATCTAACTTGAAACACAATATTTAAAACACATACCTTTTATTCATGTCATGCACATGTATTATAACATTTATTCTGACCATGAAGCAACATTTTAGTTTTTTATCTCTTTCCATGCTATCATGATTGTTTTATCTCATGATAAGACCCCCCTCTGAGTATACTTGTAAAACTTCAATAGTTATGCCATACAAGTCTTATTCACACCTTATACTCATCTTAAGGATAAAAACCAGATCCCCTTGCTTCAAGAAGGCTTTTCAAACATGTAGCCCATTGTTATAGTGCTTAACAACCACTATACCCTATCAAAATGCAACTTGAATAACTATGTAAGACCTACAACTCCTCTAGATTTAATTTTTTCAAAGCAATTGAGTGCTTAAGATCCTCCTAAAAACATACCATCATGAGGAACATCATGAAATATTAATGTACCATCTAAGATAGTATATACAAGCCCTTACACTAATGTAACCACTTTAAGTGATGAGACTCAGAACCATACCTTAGATTGAAGCTTCGCACAATCTCCAAGGACCTATATCAATATGCACAACCTTGTTTAGGCTCTTATATGCTTAAAAATAATCAAGACTTTATGGGTACCCATCTAAGACCATTACAGATGTCAATGACCACACATAGACCTATATCCATGCCTATCAACTAAAACATTCATTTTTTTAATCTTTGATAGATCTAATCATGCGTGTACAACTCCATACTTCCTCCAAGATTCATACACACTCTAGTGGCATCTCAAAAATGATCCAAAAGACTAACACCACATCATATGGACCTACTTCACTCACTTATAGGATTACAACACGCGTCACTTCAAAAATGAACTCAAGAGACATAACTTAATTCATGGTGCGCTTGCGAGTTTCAAAGACCTTCATCAAGTTTTGATTTTCCATTATAGGCATGGATAGCCTAGCAAACCATCTTATCACCCTTCACTCCTACTTGAGACAATACGACATACTCTAAAAAACCATACACAAGCTTGAAACAATACATATCAACTAAGAGTCGACTTCTGATCTTGACAATCCTTGACATTGTTGCATACTACTCTATATAATATTTATGATGCATAAATAGTTATATTATTCCTCAAATAATAGCTCAAGAGTAAATTCACACCATATGGACTAAGTCATCTCATAACCACATTTGGAGATTTCCATATCACCTGCTACAGATGGTCTGATCAATTCATCATGTTAGATTAATAACTTACTTCATGAGTCTAGCACACTTATCATGAAAATCACCTAAACCAACTTCTTTAAGATCATAATGATCATATTTTTTATTATGAAAATACACCTCATATTCATACCACAAAGGAAAAACACACACGAGAGGCGTGGATTATGGCATGCATATTAACCCAAAAACATGTCGTTTTGGCTTTCTCATACTTGCAATACTGATTTCATCTTCTTAACTCTCTATACTCTACTTCAGATACCTCTATAACTCCAAAACATTAATTCATAGGATTATGACTATTAATATCAACTTGAAAAAACAACTTCTTGGATTTCACAGTTTTGATCATTGTTCAAAATATTTCATATTTCCTTCATGCTTCCTAAACTTACTTGATACATCCAAATAATACCTCGATGAGTGAGACCAAACATATGGACTGAAACAACTCATAGACATACCTTGACATCTTGATAGCACACCAACAACATAATTCAAATTATTCATGCTCCTTCTTAATACCATGTTTTGTATGGATGAATATGTCTTTAAAAATCCTATTAGAGACACCCATTTTCATAATAAGTCTAGAAGAGTGACTTGAAGAGGTCCTAAGCCCTCTTAGACACCTGAAAATAACTTCTCCTTCTTGTTTTTGATATGTAATTTGAGAATCTCCTTGATTAGCATCAACATATTCTCTTGGTAGACTCCTAGTATTCACTCTTGGTTCCCATGATCTGTTTTCCTTCTTTATTACATTATAAAACTCGATACCTCTTGATTTGTCTTGAATAACCATGATGACATTCTCTAGAAAAATGACCAAATTTATTACAATTAAATAACATGACATTTCTCTTACCTTTGCAATCCTTCATCTCTCCAAAATTGACTAGGTGGACCATATAGATGGAACCTAGCAATTCTCTCTCTCTCTTAAAAGTTGTAGCATATTGCTTTCCTTGATTGTTCATCTCTATTATCCCTTCATGGGTGGTCATTTTTATCAAACCTCCTACACTCCTTTTCCATATGTCCAAATCCATTGCAAGTGAAACAATATCCATTAAATGATCTCTCATACCTTGAAGCATTAGGATGCCTTATTGACTATATTCACATTGTCTTTGACATATTTATCCTTTTTTTATTCTTTGATGCTTGATCATTTAATATCCTTGCTTGGAACACTATCGTCTTACATTACTCCTTTCCCTTTGGTATCATCCTTGAATCCCAAGTTGTTCTTATCTCCTGTAAAACTTTGAATAACAAGAAGACCATCAATACCCCACCGGTGCTCTTATAAAATTTATGAAAGTACATAGCTTTTATAACTACATTATACAAATATCCCTTGAGAAATATCATCTCTTCTTCCTTGGATTACAAGCTTAAAGTAATGGAGCTCATATACATCTCTAGCCTTTTGACTATCTCATCAAGCTTCTCTTTCACAACCCTATTTTTCTCCTCTAGGTATTGAATATTTTCCTCACATTCCTTTACTTGAGATATCATATTATTATTTTTTCTCAGCATGCTTTAGCTCAGTTTAAACACACACTAAATCAATATTAAATTCTTATTCTTCTTTAAAGTCCCTAAAATATTTTGATATGAAATCATCCAATAGTGTGGAGCCATCACTTGTAGACTACATGGCATTCTTGGTCATGAACAAGATCTCATCTCCAACATCACCATTCTTAGATTCAGAATCATAATTAGAGACACCACTATCACTAATTTCTTCAAATGAACATGCTTCTTCTTTTTTTAGAAACTCTTCTTAAACTTCTTCTTGGTTTCAAAACTTTTGAAATTATTATTTCCTTTTCCATACTTGTGTTTTTCTTGTCATGATCATATTCATGACCTTCATCACTATCATTGACATGCTTATGAGTAAACTTAGTAGAAAAATGACCTACTTCACTATAATGGATACAACCTTCATTCTTCTAGAAACCATTACAAATAACTCATCATCATCAATTTCAAGGAAACACCATCATCCTTTATATTCTTATGTTTTTCCTTCATATCAGCCTTGAAAAAAACTCCTTCTTGAATGATTTATATTCAATAACCATCATTTCATATGCAGTCAAGGTTACATGCAACTCATCCATTGTTAAGATATTCAAATCCTTGGCTTCCTTAATAACATAATGGGAGTAAGGGACCTTAAAACCTTTTGTACTATAAATTATTCTTTCACTTCTTCACCTAACCCTCTCATGGTATTGACAACCTTATAAACTATAAGAAAATATATAGCAATGGACTCCTCTTTACTCATATTTAAACATTCGAACTCTTTTTTGAAATTTTGGAGCTTAGTTATTCTTACCTTTGAATCTCTTTCATAAATGATATGAATTTTCTCCCATATTACTTTGTTTGATGTGAAATTCATGACCTTCATAAGTTCGGGTTCAACTAAACATCACATGATTTCATTTAGAGTCTTGGAGTTGTCACTACTAAGATTCTTTTTTTAGTAGTTGTTGGGTGAGTTTGAGGAGTTGTATATCTATCCAACACAAATTTCCAAATATCAAACCCTAAGGAAATGATGTGAGTCCTCAACTTTGAGACTCCAAAAGCATTGTTTATCCCATCAAACAAGGGTACCTTTACGGAAGAAGTGCCACTCTACTGACTAGCCATTTTAGTTCTTAAAAATTTATCCTTTCAAGTGATTTAAATTATCCAAAAGGATATGCTTTGATACCAATTTTTAGAAGAAAAATGGAATGAGCGGGGTGAACTATTCCTTCAAAACCCTTAGCTAATTCAAATTAAGTTGCATAAACCATTTAACATTCAACCATGTATTAATGTGAGATTAACAACATATAACAACTATTCACAAGATCATAAAAATGAGAGAGTACACAAGAACACAATATTTAAGTGGGAAAATATCAAGGGAAGTTTTTCATGTGTTTTTACAAGGGAAAAATTTAGTGATGAAACATGACAACTATACCCCATTGTCAAAAAAATTCTTGTAATCCCATCTGAATACTCTTCCGGATCAATTATTCCCATGTGTCATGCCTATCCTCATATTATAAGTTCTAATATGTATTGTAATAAAATTTCCAATGTGTTGGAAAATATGAAAACAAGTTTATGAAGTTCTTCTAAGATAGTGCCTCTTAAGGCAAATTTTTAGTAGACTTAGAAATGGCTATGTTTAGCCTTTATAAGGAAGGCGTGCATCCTACAGAGAAAATTTGAAGGACAAAATTCATAGGAAATGATATTGAGGAGGTAATTTCATAATATAATTTATTTAGGAAAGTTTAGGGAAGATTTTAAGGTTTGGGGATTAGTTCGGTAAAAGTGGGTTTTTGAAGGTGAAGGAGATTGTAGTTAAAAAAGCACCTAAGATTTGGAAGATGATTCTGGAGCTACAAAAGAGTTAGAATACAAAAATATACCATATGAAATATAATTCAATTATATATTAATGGTTCTTTCAGTTTTTCACAAGACCAAGCGTTTCTTTCCATGGCCCTTTTTTACAGTCACACACTTATGGTCTGAGAAAAAACAACTATTTTTTAGGGAGTTGTAGGCATAATTAGATCATGGGACCCATCCCATTATTATATAAAAAATTTGAGTCACAATCATATAAATAAGTTCCAAAAATTACCTCCTAGAGATCTAGCAACTTCATCTTCAAGTTCTCTCTCAAGGTATGCTCTCGTAGTTAGAATTTTTTTATGTGTATAAACATGTCAACGTAGAGCTCAAGAATTTTTTTTCCCTTTCATCCCATCCCAAGGGAAAAATTGGGAAAAAAATGTTCCCCATGCCCAATTGAGCCTCTGGACCCACCATATGACCAAGGGAAGCCTTAAAAGCCCTATTTCCTATTTTCTAGCCCCCCGCCTCACACACAATCACAAACTAACACTTATCATCATGAGGTTGAGGAACAATTTTTTTCCCTTTCATATCATTCCAATGGGAAAAAAATGAGCCCTCCCCCTTTCTCTCTCATGGTCTCTCACATGACCCAAACTTAGTTTTTGGGTGTTAAAACTAGTTTTTTTCTCTCATCCGCCAACGAATCAATTATTTCCACTTGTCATCATAGGGATAAGGTGAATTTTTCTATCCCTTTCATCCCATTCCAAGGGTAAAATGGGGATAAAAATGTTCCCATCCCCATGGAGGGATTAAAAACCAGAAGTTAGAAATTTGTAATTGCTCCCTCCTCCATGTGCTCCCTTTTCCATCTCTCACTCCACAAATACATTCGCTTATGCTCACCATCACACACAACTTGAAAACATGAATTAAAATAATAAATAAGCATCCTTTGTGGCCATTAAATTCTATTTTGGATCTGGTTATACAATTCAAGCATGGAAAAACCCTTTGTTGTGCCATATCTCCCAAATCAAGTTTTTCTCATATCTCATGTCCCCAAACTCCGATTGCCATTAGATTTGAACAAATCGAATATTTATGTAAAAAAATTTAAGAATATTATTTTCATGCCATAATTCATTCCCTCATATATTTCTTATATCCACATGAATTTTCTCATATAAAATAACCTTTTCTTAAATTTACTCAACTCCAACGAATGGAATCCCCTTGAAATTGGAGCAAAGCTTCAAAATGAATTATGTAAACTTTTGTAAGTTGTTTCATTTGAATATGCCATCAAGAATACCAATTTATATTTTTAGTAATTCCCTACCACATATATTACTAAAAATAGTAATTCTAAGGAAAATTTGGTTTTTAGTTTCTCAAGATACTCTAAGTGCAAAACATTCAAAAGTGGTAAATTTGGCAAAAAATGGCAAAAGTGGATAAATGGGCACCCATGTGAAACATGATAAAAATAGTAAGTGGGTGAAATGAGCTAAAATTGGTCACATTTCAGTCCTTCACATATTCTCAAATGATCTTGGTACTCACAAGGTCTCGAGGCATCATTTTAGTCACATTTGCATAATCGAACACCGAATGACACAACAACTATAAACGAGAGGCATTATGTAGTCAAAGGAGAATTAAAAAGAGACAAGGTGGTCATTGTAAATTTTTAATCATGTTAGAGCCATCCAAATATCCTCATTGATTTTTCTAGGTGAACTCAGTGTTCTATTCAAGGCAAATCAAATGCGGTGAGCATAATGTATCTCAAAGAGGAAATGCCAATTTTGGAAGTTCCTATAAATCTTCACCTGTCACTAAGTGGTGACCATATCTCTAGATATTTCCTCATGGTAATGGTAATGACAAATTCATGCTTGTGGAGGAGTGAAATATGAATTGTGACTCATATGGATTGGTTCCTAATTTTGGTCATCCATATCCTCGAGGTGGCAGAATCATCATGGTTGCATTATACAAGCAATTGTTTCAAGTTCTCATTCATATGCATGATTGGTCAAAAAGGAGTGGTAGATTTTCATGGTTTGTTCAAGTGTGTGAAGACATCCTTCATTGTCTACAGTGGTCTAGTGATCAAGTGCTTCTCACTTCTTCACTCAATGTACCTAATGGGATACAATTATTGATCATTCAGAAGGAGGTTTCTCATGGTGCAAAAGAGTTCAATGCTGAAAGTGTTTATCATTTAGGAGTCTTATTTAAGTATGGAGGGCTAGAGTTCATAGCTGCATCTAAGTATTCTATTGTATCATCACAGAGTGGATTTTCTTCATGTTTTAAGCTTCTCATCTCCTCCTTATTATCTCTCTTCCCCCTTTTCCTTCTCTCCCCTTTGTAATTCTTTGTTGAGTGTAATCATTGCATTTTTTCCTATTTACATAAGTGACACATTTTTAAAAATTTTAAATTATTTTCTCAAAATTATAAGATAAATACTTAATTTTTAGTTTCTAATGAAAAATTAAAGGTCATAAGTGGAATATGAACATGAAGATTCATGTGGGAGAGATGAGAGGTCAATTCACATTGTTATAAATTGGAATGGCTTCTTCATTCAAAGGGATTTTGAAAAGACTATATTTTGATAACATTTATGTTGTAGCAATTGTGAATTTTGATTTAGGTGTTGAAATTTGTATCACCAACACATGAAATAAATATACATTTCTTCCATTCCCCTTTCCTATGTATTCCTCTATTTTCTCTCTTATATGCACTTTGTAAGTATAGTGATCAAAAAGAGATTTGTATCTTCGATGAATGGACCTCAGAGAATGTGTGTCTATGTGGGTTTTTTTGTCTCACTAATGGCTTCATTATTTATTTCTTCTATATTGAATGTCAAACCACTTTGGTTATTAGGTGTGAAATATAAAATTGGCCTACTAACAATAATAACCCTCCTTTCTTAATTTGTCTCCTTCATCCCTCATTAATGTAATTTGCTCCTTGTACCCCATACAAGCACTTTTCCACATGTTCAGTGAAGTGTTTCTGTGCGATCCCTAGCCTATTTAGCCACCCAAAAAAATTATATAGGAATAGATTAAATTATATTCAATAATGGGAACTACACCATTCAATGCGAGAAGGGTGTAGCCCTATGAATGGTTGTGGAAACACCTAATCTATATATTGACAAAAATTTTCACCAACAGCTTTTGGTGACTCTACTGGGGAGAGATTTTCCCTCATGCACCCAAAAAATATCTCTGCAAAATACTATATATATATATATATATATATATTATTTCAAATAAAACTCAATTTTCGAAGGTGAATCCGTCCAAGGAACGAATCTATGTCATGTTCATTTCCTACAACACAATGAAGAAATTTTTAGATTGGAGTGAAGTACCAATGAGTGATAATGAATAATAAGAAGAAGATGGTTACTAATAAATCCAAATATTTGATTAGCCATCATTCTAGACCATTTCTTACAAAGAGGAGAATTTGAGAATGGTAAAAATGTCTCTTACTTCAAAAAAATATGTAATTAGAAAATGGAAAGAAGGCTAGTGGCATGTCTCCAAAAATCAAGGAAATATTGTGTAGAATGAAGAAAATTTTTGTTTGTGAAGAACCTATCATCAAATCCTGGTGGCTTCAGTTCAAGTGGACTACTACTAAAGGAAATAAAATGGGACTTGTTGATGAGGAAGAAGGTAAGAACTTGATGAAAAATATGCAAAGGAGGTACAAGATGTTGTATGAAGCTAACAAAGATGAAGAATATTCTGAAGGTAATATTTTCAACCTCACATAACTAAATGAGAAACTTGGAACCATGTATTTTATCTCTCTTCCTTGGGATGATTTCCTTGCATATGAAAATGAAGAAATGGAAGCCTTAAAAATGAGTACGTGCAAATAGTTGTGATCATTTCACAAGGAAATTAAGATCCCTAAATCTACCTCAAAATTCTAAACTATGATGAATCCATGCAAGAAATATATAAACAACTTGAAGCACTTCATGAAAAGGAGGAAGAAGAGGAGATTTTCCCTATGGAGGAAGACCTTGATGATTATCCACACTATGAGGTATTCATCCCTGGAATATTCTTGGACATGATTGAGAATGTCATATCCTTGAACCTTCTAATAAGAGTCAAATAAACACTTTGGAGGATGACAGAGAAGACATGATAGTTGAACCTCCATTCATCAACTCATTCTGGCTCGAGGCACAACCCGTTGAAGAAACAATGAATCCAAGTGAGGAGGATTCTTGTTGTACAATAGAAGACCCAATGCTTTATGAAGAATCCATCAATCATGAAGAATTAAAATAAAATTTCCTTCATCCCAAACTCAAGATGATTAATTCAAGGTAATCATGGATAATTTTCCTTCCTATTTTGATTCTTCAAGTGATGATGAAATATTGAATGAGGAAGTGGAGAAGAATCAAGTTATTATCAATACAACCATGGATGAACAAATGGAAGAGTCCAATTTATTTTTTGAATCCAAGGAGAATGAGAAATTTGAGCATAACCTCTTTGAGGATTTAACTCCACCATTCTCACCCAAGGAGCATAATGTTGATCATCACGGTGAGTATGAAATATTTCATTTTCCATATGAGAAAGAATATTCAATAATGAATGATCAAGATAGAGTTGAAAATCCTCCTCATGTTTCTACCCCAACATGGTTCTATGCTTCCCATCATGAGGATGATGAAATGGATCTTGAGCTTGAAGGAGTGCCCTTCCCACATAACATGGATATCTTCTCCTTGTCAGAGAATGTTGAAAACCAAGTATGCCCATTCTTGCAAGAAGGTGAGACTTGGAGGAAAAGAAATGTAGAGAAAGAGAGTGAAGAGGTTTCAGATGAATTTTGGCCATGTGTAGATCATATTTTCAACCATCTCCTAGAGGCACAATGCAAAGATTCTTCCAATGAGGATGAGAATGAGTATATGGAAGTTTTGAGTGAAAAATATATGCAGGAAATCTTGAGGAATATGAAAATAATTGAAGACCCTCAACTCAGTCTTGAGATCCTAACTTGGTCTATGGAAATGCAAGATAGGTATGAGGAATGTTATTTTTATCCTTCCCATACACCAATATTGGATGATGAAATAGACCAAATGGATAAGCTTGATGTCTTCCTTGATACATGGATGTATGAGATAAAATGTGAAGGTGAGTCTTCCTCTTTCTTGTTTTGTGAAGAAGATCATGAATGTAAAAGGAACAAGATTATTGAATCCCCAATCAACATTATAAATTTTGAAGACAATATCTCTGCCATGGAGGATGATAGTAGGGAAAATTTTGAGCTGATTTGTATTGAAGATAATGGTTCAAAACAAGGTGAAAAGTTGCAGGAGTCTTGTGAGTGTATTCAAGATCAACTTGTTCTCACCACCATTAGATGTCCTACCAATTTAGAACAAGAATCTACACTGCAATATTCACTCAAGGGTGAAGAATACTTCTATGAAAAAATCAAGGATTGTAGTTTTAAAAATGATACCAAGATGGACTTTGAGCGGATAGGTATTGAAAAAAATTATCATGGACAACAAAGTGAGAATGTGCATGATTCTTGTGAAAGGATTCAAAGTCAAATTACACTCACCATTTCCCAAGATCTAATTTTTATTGAACATGTTTCCATGCTGCAACAATTTCTCAAGAATGATGAAAACCTCTGTGCCAATGATGTGAACTCTATTTTTGAAAGCACTTTCTCATAAAAACAAAGGGAATGGTTCAAAATAGTTTTTAGTTAGGAATTAAATCAGCTTGTTCTCAGCTCCTCTAAGTGCCTTTCTGATTTATGAGATGAATTCATTTTTTAATTCAAGGAGGATGAATTTCTCCATGAAAAACACAATGTTTCCACTTTTAAGAACATGGAGGATTGGATTTTCATTTCCACAAAGCATTAAGAAAGAGATGTAAGATATAACAATTCCAAGAATGTAAAAAAGTGTTCATTGGATGTAAGAATGTTTTCAGTGCAATATGATTATAAAGGTGGAATCTTGGTGTGTCTTATTCTTCTCAAGCCATGAAAATCCATCACAAGAGCATGGTATGATCAAATAGTGAATTTTTTTTTTAGAAATGGATTTTTTTTATAGATAATACTTGGAAAAGGATTCAAGGGTCATGTACATAACATATTACAATGAAGCTCGCATGAGACAAAAACATCTATAAAAAAATCTTGAGTCAAAAAGGACGTGACTCAACCGAGTCCAAAAAATGAACCAAAACATTACCAAAAGACATAACCAAGACAAAAAAATAATATGAACAAAAGACCATAAGAAAACTCAACAAAAAAATAGATGAGGAGTTACTATACTCATTCCCCCTTGTCCTCTAACTTGGCCCTGCACTCTCCTTCGGACTCAAACTATTCCTCATTGTCGAAACTACTTATAATAATATTCATCATATTACATTTATCAATGTATTCATACCTTGTAAAGACTCAATCATTTGACTCGGAACCACCATTTCAAAGCATTACTGCACCGAGCTCCCTAATCAATTTCCTATTTTTAATTTTAACTTGGTTCATAATATCTTTCAGAGCATCAATTTTTTAACAAGGAAATTTATCAAATTATTACCACCCACCAAAACCTCGATATGAACATCCTCCACATTTTGACCACCTAAATATTGAAGCAATGATGCAACATCCAGATCTTTCTTTGCTTTTTCTTTCATCTTGTTAAGTTTCAGTTCTATCAGCCAAGGTGAGATAATCTTCCCAATATTCCCCCAACCTATACCCAATAGACCTAGTTTGAGGAATAGGGTTACCCACCTTCATAAGAAGTAAAATAATCCCCTGATGAAGGGGAGACACAATTTTCCTAGTTTGAAAATCCTTAACAGACACTTGAAGAGATAACAAAGGAAACTCATTTTTTACCTCTCCTAAAATGGTTAAGCAACATAAAATGTTGTGTATGAAGCTTCCTAAAATTTCCATCCAATGAAATATATTTCATTAAATGGAAACAAACCTCGAGGTCTAATAATATGTAAGTAATTATGTTGTCCGTGAAGCAAAATTTTCATTATCCTATAAAAAGGTGTAAACCTCATCCTGAAGCCTAGTTTTTCTTTGAAAAAATTATAACCAGAGCAATCCATACCTACACATGACTAATGAGATCCTTTGAAAACAATAGACTGATGCATCAAATGCCCACTACATTGTTATCCCAAGATCCAATGAATTCCTTCTACAAAATCTCGTTATGACCCCTCAATATTTGAAGGAAATTAGTGATTTCCCCATTCTTGAAAATTTCCCAAATGATGGAATCCCTCTCCAAACCAATGCACGAAGAAGGTTCAAACATAACCCTACTTCCACACATTTTCAAAATTTTGTTATGAAATTTGTACAAAGCTAGAAATAAAATTCACAAAAAACCAAGTATTGCAACATATTAAATGATTTGGGCCCTCACACACCCTAAAATAATGAAAATGATTTCTTGAATCCCTATCACACACTTGACAAATAAATTACTTTTCAACATTGATGATATTTTTATACTAACCGGTAACTTTCCTCAATATGCCATAATGATTTGGCATTGGCCCGAACCCCAACATTAGCCAACGTGTTTCCGCACAATAATTAGCTTCCCAATACATGTGCCTAATATGAATATATTAAAACTTAGGAAAGAGGCTCTTAATATCCACAATGATAGAATTAATACTAACATGGTGTTTTTCTATACCCTTCATAACATTGATAATGTATAAAGAATCACCCTCTATATAGATCTTCCTTATTTTATAAGAGATATCCCATCTAATACCACTAAGAACAACATAAGCTTCTGCATAGTTATTTTTTTATTGCCAATGGGCTCAACATAGGCTAAAATAAGGGAACCCTCTTCATTCCTAATAATACCACCAACTCCAGCTAAACTAGAGCTTCCTTTTGTAGCACCATCAAAGTTAAGTTTCATCCATCCTTTCCAAGGTTTTTCCCATTTAACATTGTTCCTAGTGTCTTTCTTCCAAATGGAAGTTTTCTGGATGCATTGACTAATTCCCAACTTTTGAATAATATCTATTTCATGAGTAGGACATCCTTTTATCTCTTTAAACTTAATAATAGATAGATTATTAGCCATTGCCCTAAGAATGATATTCCCCAATATGGTTGAGCTTTTATGTTTTTCCTTAAAGATCATGGTATTTCTTTCTCACCAAATTCCTATTAAGAAATGAGGGAAAAAAACTCCATGCCCTTGAAAGATAGAGGAAAGTGAAAGGACTAGTCCATTTCTTATACAAGTCAGCAAAATATTCTGGAGAGACCCAATAAACTTGAAAATATCTCAGAACATTATTAAAAACTCTTTGAGAAAAAGGACAATGTTGAAAAAGATGTTGGACAATTTCACTAGGCATTTTTACATAAAATGCATCTATTCGGTATCATCATCCCTTTGGCTTGCAAATTATCAATAGTAAGAATTTTTTTTGAACCACATGCCACAAAAACAAATTAACCTTTGGAGTAAGAGCATTATCCCATAAATTTTTCTAAAAAGGATTAGGGGAGGAGTATTACACACCACCCCATAACTAGTCCTTATAGAGTACTCTCCATCCTTGGTGAAGGCCCATATCAAAGCATCCTATTTTGGAGAAGAAGGTATATGCACACCACCTAAATTAGTATTCAACACTCTAACAACCTCCTTAACTTCCTCACCTTGACCAACCCATTCAAGAGGTTTCCAAGTCCACCCCATGTTAGTCTTTAGAAATGGATTTTAGTCTATTGTTCCATGATGGTATGTAGTTTTCCTAGCATGTTACTAGGTATGTTTACATTCTTTCCCTAACTTTGTAAATATCCCTCCCTTTTAATATAATTTCCCTTTCCACTATGTGTTGTTTTCATCTTTTGGTGTGTTTCCCTTTCATATGTTTGTTCATGTGTGTTTGTTTGGAAGAAATGAATCCATAATCCCAATGGATAAGGGAATGGTCCATGAAGTTTCTTGATATTACAGGGTTCCTTTTTTGTCGTTCTTCTCTACGCTCGATCCAAAACATGTCCCCAATATAAATCCATCTCTTTTCATGGGTTTTTGCAAGGGATAATTTTAGTGATGAACATGACAAGTATACCCTAGTGTCAAAAATTTTTCTTCTAAGGCCTTCTAAGCACTCCTCTAGATAAGTTCTTTCATTGTTTCATGTGTATCCTTATATCCTAAGTGATCATATATATATATAACCTTTCCTATGTGTTGGAAAGATGAAAATAAGCTCATGAAGTTCTTCCAAGACAGTGCCTCTCAAGGTAGATTTTTTAGTAGACTTAGAAATGACTATTTTTAGCCTTTCTAAGGAAGGTGTGCATCCTAAGGAGTAGAGTTGAAGGCCTAAATTAATTGGTAAATGGTATTGAGGAGCTAAGATAATATTAAAAGTGATTTAGGAAATTTTAGGGAATATTTTAAGGTTTAGGGACAAGTTCAGTGAAAGCGGGGTTTTGAAGGTGAAGGAGCTTGTAGTTCAAAAAGCACCTGAGCTTCAAAAGATGATGTTGGGAGCTTCAAAAAGAGTTAGAGGCCAAATAATATATAATTGGAAATATCATTTAATTATCTAAATTATGATGATTTCATTTTTTTCACAAAACCAAGGTGTTTCTTTCCATATCTAATTTTTGACAGTTACACCTTTGTTGTGGTCAGAAAAAAGGCTATTTTTAGGGACTTTTAGGAAGAATTAGATCATGGGACCCATTCCATTCTTATAAAAATGAATTTTTGATTATAAATCATATAAATAAGTGCCGAAAAAATACCTTTTGGAGCTCCAATAACTTCATCTTCAAGCTCTCTCTCAAGGTAAGCTCTTGTAGTTAGAATTTTTTCAGGTGGACACATGCCAACACGGTCTTTGAGGAATAATTTTTTAACCCTTTCATCTTATTCTAAGGGGAAAATGGGACACAAAAATTTTCCTCATTCCTAGTTGAGGCCTTGGACCCACCATATGATGATGAGAAGACTCGGTAAGCCCTTATTCCTATTTTCTACCACCTTGCACAATCACAAAGTGCCACTTTTCATCATGAGGTTGAGGCGCACATTATTTTTTCCCTTCCATCCCATTCCAAGGGGGAAAAATTTACCCTCCCCTTGCTCCCTCATGGTCTCTCACATGACCCAAAATCATTCCCCATATGCTAATAACTAGCCCTTTTCCCTCATCTGCCAACAAATCAATGATTGAAACTTGTCATCATAGGGATAAGGTGAATTTTTCAATCCCTTAAATCCCATACCAAGGGGAAAATTGGGAAAAACAAGTGTTCCACTCCCCATGGATTGATAAAAAAACTAGAAGCTAGAAATTTGTAAGCTTCCATTGCTCCCTCCTCTATGCGTTTTCTTTTCCATCTCTTACTCCACAAATACATTCGATCATGCTCACCATCACTCAAAAATTGAAAAAATGAATTAAAATCATAAATCAACATCCTTGGAAGCCATTAAAGCATATTTTGGATCTGGTTAAGATATATAAGCATGAAAAATCCCTCTATTGTGCCTTATCTCCCAATCAAGTTTTGCTCATATCTCATGTTCCCAAACTCTGATTGCCATGAGATTTAAACCAATGGATTATTTATGTGAACACATTTAAGAAGAGTATTTTCATGAAATAATTCATTCCCTAATATATATTTAATATCCACAAGAATTTTCCAATAAAAAATCACATGTTCTCATATATGTAGTCATTTATATACCCTTAAATTAACAGTAAAATCCCATGCGCATCGGCCTATCACCCAGTGGGCGCTGGGTTCTCACTCGAGGCATGTGCAGGTGTTGAGTATCTAATTTATGTGATTATTGTAAGAATACATCATATTATGACAGATAATCAAGTGCAAAAGAATAGAAAAGAACCATGCAACATTTTGAGAACCTAGGACGAGTTATCACATCAATGCATCCATAGAAGAGAAATAACCAACAACATATAGAAATGGTTCATACATAAAGGAAATGCACAAGGATCATACTCATGAACACATATATGATTCAAAACAGAGTCTTATATTCATATTGATGAGTCTAGTAACCACATTACAATCCTTGAGGTCATAACAGACCCATGTAACAATGCAGAGAAAAGTCATGCATCAAAACTACACTATGTCCTTCACATTACAAAGATGAATATAGACCCATCCCTTTAAATATGTCATCACTCCTATATTTTCCTAATCCTAACCCATAGAATCCTCCATGGTATTTTTGTAGATATTCTCCTCTCTTCCACTAGTCTACCACACTAATCACTCTTTATCTTATGTCTCTTTCTGCTGTCCATGCACCTCTATATATAGCTTTCCTACCTTCACCACCATGCCTTCTAAGGTAACAGATCGGCTACCAAGTGTCCAAGTGGTCCTCCAATGGAGCATGCCTCCTTTGATCTGAGCTCTCCACTTTGTGTAATGATGTTCTTCTGGAACCTTCCATCGCATGCATGGAATATTCCCTTTTTGATCCTACAGTTGCCAGGATGGCACCTTATCCACTTTGCATGCTAGAAGGGTCATGATTTTCTCATGTGTTACATGGGATGCTGAATATGGATAATTCCCAAAAATGTATCTTGCCTTTTGTGTGCCTTTGTGTGTTTTTACTAAACCCTACTAGAACATTTCCCTACACACCTTCACCCTACGCGCCCTTATCCAAATAGGTCCCACATGCCCACGCACCTTATTATACTTA
Source organism: Taxus wallichiana var. yunnanensis (assembly GCA_018340775.1). NCBI lineage: Eukaryota > Viridiplantae > Streptophyta > Pinopsida > Cupressales > Taxaceae > Taxus > Taxus wallichiana. The sequence continues at coordinate 550,378,992 of CM031237.1, read as the reverse complement.
GGAAATATTATAGGGCCCAACATCACCCCACACAATGTCTTTTATCTGTCCTCAGAAACACTCTTTAATAAAACAAAGAATGGTGGGATTTTATAATGGTTGGAAAGAAAAAATAAATGAATGAAGAATTGGGAGAAAGAATGAAAGAATGGGGAACTTGTTTATTGTTGGAGGAGGAGAGGGAAATCATTTCCTATTTCCACTTCTAACTTCTCCCAAGCATAAACCTCATTCTAAGCTTGCTGATAGAGATTGTCCACCAGGGCACTCACCTCCTCAAAACTCAGCTCCTCCCCTTTGGCACTCATGGTCTCAACGATACTTTCTAATTTCTTCCCAAGTATTCAAGTGCATCCATCATGTAGGTGATCTGGGGGTATAATTCCTTTAGCCAACTTTTGATCAAGCCTTGCAGGGTCTTGATTGATTCTAACTTCTTCTCCACCTCAGCTAGGATCTTATCTCTTTCCACTCTATTCCCCTTATTTTTCTCTTGGAACTCCTTGAGTTCCATTTCATGGGTGGAAACCAAGATGTTTGCCACTCTATCCCTATCCACGTAGTTATCACAAGAAACTTCGAGTGATTTGCACAAAGGCCTTCACCTCTACAAGAAGTTTAGTGTATTGATCCACAATCTTGATAACCTTCATCTTGTTCTCTTTCTCTTGGCATGCACTGCACCTCTTCTAAACTCTAAAGCAAGTGGTTTCCTCTCCATTGTGAGAATGCAAGTCAGATCCTCTAGACATTGCAAGGCTGATTCATACTTCTACTCGGGTGGCACTAAGTTAGGGTGCTTCGGAAAATGGCATCCGTAATCATCTCTACCTTCTTGGAGACTTCATGAACTTTTCTCTTTCTTCCTTCAACTCATTCCTCAACTAAGTGTTGATCAACTCTTCTTTCTTTAGGTCCTTTCTCCTTTCCACGAGATCCTTATTTTTCTTTTCCAATTCCTCCTCCAAGAATCTCACTCTATCATTTCTCCCGAATAGTCTGGCCTCAACTTCGACTGAAACCTTATTGAGCACATTACATACATGTTCATCTGATAGTTTTTAAGCATTCACCAAGAGATTTACACATTTTGTTTCTAACACCTTCATTAGTGCTCTCTATCTTATGTCAAATTTTGGTTCATCCACATGGGACTCAAACACCCAAGATAGCATCTTTCTTATTTGTGGGTATGCACCTTCTTCATCAAATGATGACATAGTAGGAGTTACTCTTTTGGCATGGTGCTTTGAAATCACATGTGTAACACCTTGCTTGGATAATTTATGTATCCCATTCCTTTCTCTTGTGCCACCACTATGCCTTTCCCACCTATTTGTGCATCTTTTGGGAAGCTTACTGCCAATTTGGGATCCCCACCCATGCTGCCATACTCCTTCCCAACACTTTCTTCTTCCATCTCCTTTATAATTTCATTTGCACTCCTCTCCAACTCATATTCCACTAACTCCTTCATGATGCCTTCAATTTCTCTCTCCATGGAATTCTCCACTTGATCCTTGGTGAGGCTTGGGGTTCTTTGGTTTTAGTTCTTACTTCTTCACTCACCCCCTTGCCTTGATCCTCAGCTTCTTCCTCATCATTCTTCTCCTCATCTTCCTTGTTATACTTCTCTTCATATCCTTCCTCCTCAGAATCATGTACATCATACACTGGATGGTCTTCACCTCCTTCAGGCTCATCATCATCCTTGTCGCTAATGTAGGCATATAAAATTTCTATCTCCTCTGATTCTCCTCTTCTATCACCTTCTACTTCTTCCTTACTAGGGATTCCAGTACAGAGATTCTTCCTTTTCTTTTTCTTCACTAGACGATGTCTTCCTTGGTGACTCCTCATGGGTGAGGGGATCTTCATGCTCCAATGCCTCTTCTTTTGGGGTCTTTTCATTGGTGGGACTTCTTTCTTCACACGTAAGTGCTAGGATTTGTGGCAACTTTAGGTGCGCCCACCAATTTTTGGTCTACACACTTGGTGCCTTTTTATCCTACCCCTCTTCTCTTTCTCTCTTCTTTAGTACGGTCTTCTTCGACATGTGGTATCTTCTAGAATGGAGACATCACTCTCCACATAGTTTCCTTTCTCAAATTGTGGCCTTATGCAAAGATATACCCTTGTCGTAGTCCTTCCAGGTGATTGGCGCTTTATTGGCTTCATCATTTGAACTTCGTGGGAGACATACTTCTCCACATATGCATGATTTTAGGGTACACGAGCTTTCAACACAGCTCACGGTGGTATTGGTCCACCTCACTAAGTTCAAACCTTAGTCTTTTGGCCTCCTTAAACTTGTTGACCGCATGACCTCGAAGTATTACGGTCAAGAGAAGGGAAGCTTGCACCATGGGCTCTTAGTCCCATTTGTCAAATTAAACCTTCTAATGTAGAAATGTTGGTAAACTACAAAGTCTGCTTCTCCATCCACGGGTGTGGGAAATTCTCTAGGATTCTCTACTCTACCCCAAATGTGTCATGTATTTTTTTTACCACTTCTCCGAGTGCGCCTTGTGAGTGAGCGTCATAGTTTCACAAGTATACTTTTAAAATCTTTTTGTGGGAGAGGAGTTCTTCTGGATACTCCCAGGACAAAATTTTCTAGCCCATCTGGCACTCTAATATTTGAAAATAAAATGGTGAGGAGGACATTCTTGAATAGTACCTTGTCTCCCCCTACGTCTGCTTTATGATATCATCCGCGATGAAAGAAGACAAGTTATAGATGGTTCCCTTTGATATCTTCCAGCATACATTTAGCCATGCCTTGTTCACTTGCATCCATCATTCTTGATCATTGAGCTTGGTCACCAAGCATGCGGCCATCCTCATAACAGGGTCTATAATATCTATGATGTCAAAATATCGTGAACCCTTCTTATAGTCATATGTTGCTACTTTCACGTTGATAGCCTCCTTGTCACTTAGGTCATCATTTATACTTTATCCTTCATAAATAAGGCATGTGAACTTGGATATCAATTGTGGTGTTATGCACATCTTGCACCCTACAAAATAGAAGTGATCCTCATGCATATGCAACATCAACCATTGATAAAGGTGCTTGGGCTTGCCAAAGTAAGGAAACTCATACAATTGTAATAACCCTTCTTTCTCCAATTTGACTTTCACCTCGTCATTGTATATAGGCATCCCATCTGGTGTCCTTTTGTTAGTTGGTCAAACCAAATCTAGTGTCATTTCCTTATCATTTGTGCTTGTGTAATGGTTATAATCACTCACGGCCATTTGTCTTAAATGTGACACCCATTCCTTTCCTAACAATACTCCATCTGGGTATTGCATTTTTGCATACCATTCTTCATTAGAGCTCACACTGTAGTAGTTTTCTTTCCTTTTCCCTTTCCCTTTGGTTTATTCGGTGAAACAGTCACCTTCTTAGGTGTCATGCTTTATCGGGATAAACTAAGAACTCCTTACTTTTCTCTGCTACTCTACTTAACTCCAAACTCAACTCCAAAGCTCAACTCCTGGAATAAATCCTTTTATCTCCATGCCCTAGCTACCAAACCCTAACTAGGAAAACCTTCCATAAGATGACACACTTCAAACTAACTTCTCTCATGCCCGTGTACTCCTTCCTCCTGGTTTACAAATCCACTCTAGTCACACACTTATATTTCTCGATTCTTCTTCCTTCACACAAATCTCTCTAGATGCCTAGTTTACAAGAGATTCAAACTTTATAACAACAAGGTAAAATAATGACTTACCTGACCTTATATTTATAGTTTTTGCTTCCCTCTAGCAATAAATGTTATATCACCTACCAATGTACTTTAACATTAAATGTGGCTTTTTCACTAAGCCGACCTTAAGCGCCCTTACCCATGTGCCACATCCTACACGCAAAACCTTCTACAACCTTCTAGCACACAAAAATCCTAATCTGACCGAAGACTCTTACGTGCATGTCTACAATGCCGAAGGCACTTCTTCTATCCTTTATCTAATTTTTTCCTTCACCTACCTCATGTTGTTCCTACACTCTTCATTATTTGTATGTGGTATTTGTTATAGCCTTCTTGACACCATAATTCATCATCCATCGTTTCCTCATGCACTTTCTCAACCTTACACGCTTCCTTCTATTGGGCCACTCAACTTGTATTATAGGCCTATAGTTACTTTGCATTACTCCACCCCAAACTAAAATAGATGTGCGGTCCTCTGTGCATACAAAACCTTGGAAAAATAATGTGGTTACCGGTGCACAAGGTGTAAAACAAAACAAAAAGAAAGGAACAAGCAACGAGAAAGGGAAACAAAAGAAAAGAAAAGCATAAAGGGAAATTCTAAGATAACTAGAAATACTACCTTATTACAAACACCAAGAAGACTTATTTATAGTAGGGCTTCAGCCTACTCCCATTGAAATTACCTAGTAATCTTGTCCCATCCAATGCTTGTAACTGGAAAGTGCCTAAATCAAGAATGTATGAGATGATGTAGGGTCCCAACCAATGGAATTTTAACTTCCCAAGATGGTGCAAATACTTGGAATCATACAACAACACCATCTGCCCAACCTCAAACTTCTTGTTCTTGATATGATGATCATGTCATGCATTTTTCTTTCTTTCTTTGTCTTCTAACTCCATCTAGCAAGTGATCACATTTTGTCTAAATGCATCAACTTATCGATCCTCTCTTCCAGTGCTTGTTCATCATCTAACCCTCTTGTGCATTTTATATGCAGCAATGGTTACATGATTTCAACCGTAAAATAGCCTTTGCACTAAACACCAATTAAAATTGTGTGGCCTTGCTCAACCTCTTGTAAATTATTTTGTATGCCCATAGAGCAGGTTGATACTTTTTCATCCCAATCTTGTCTTGCAATGTCATATATATTTTTCAATGCATGACTTAGTATTTTGTTAAATGCCTCATTAGTTCCATTTACCTATGGATGACGGGGGTAGTTTTTGATGGGCCACCATAAATTTTGGATGCCCTAGTTTATAAAAGAGATTCAAATTTATAACAACAAGGTAAAATAATGACTTACTCCGACCTTATATTTAGTGTTTGCTTCCCTCCAAAGAATAAATGTTATCTCACCTACCAATGTAATTTAACATTAAATGTGGATTTTTCCACTAGGATGACCTTAATCACCCTTACCGATGTGCCACATCCTACACAAAAAAACCTTCTACAACATTTTGGTGCACAAAAATCCTAATTTGACCAAAGACTCGTACGTGTATGTATACAATGCCAAAGGCACTTCTTTTAACCTTTATCTGATTTTTGCCTTCTCCTACCTCATGTTGTTCTTGCACTCTTCATTATTTATATGTGGTCTTTTTATAGCCTTCTTGACACCATAATTCATTATCCACTTGTTTCCTCATGTGCTTTCTCAACCTTACACGCTTCCTTCTATTGGGCCACTCAACTTGTATTATAGGCCTATACTTTACTTTGCATTACTCCACCCCACACTAAAATAGATGTGTGGTCCTCTTGTGCATACACAACCTTGGAAAAATAATGTGGTTACCGATTGCACAAGGTGTAAAACAAAACAAAAAGAAAGGAACAAGCAACGAGAAAGGGAAACACAAGAAAAGAAAAGCATAAAGGGAAATTCTAAGATAACTAGAAATACTACCTTATTACAAACACCAAGAAGACTTATTTATAGTAGGGCTTCAGCCTACTCCCATTGAAATGACCTAGTAATCTTGTCCCATCCAGCACTTGTAACTAGAAAGCACCTAAATCAAGAATGTATGAGATGATGTAGGGTCCCAACCAATGGAATTTTAACTTCCCAAGATGGTGCAAATACTTGGAATCATACAAAAACACCATCTACCCAACCTCAAACTGCTTGTTCTCGATATGAAAATCATGCCATGCCTTTTGTCTTACTTTACGTCTTCTAACTCTATCTAGCAAGTGATCACATTTTGTCTAAATGCATCAACTTATCGATCTTCTCTTCCAATGCTTGTTCATCATCCAACCCTCTTGCGTGTTTTATACGTAGCGATGGGTACATGATTTCAATCGGTAAAATAGCCTTTGCACCAAACACCAATTAAAATTATCTATCTTCTAAACCTCTTGTAAGTTATTTTGTATGCCCATAGAAAAGTTGATACGTTTTCATCCCAATCTTGTCTTGCAATGTCATAAATATTTGTCAACGTGTGACTTAGTATTTTGTTAAATGCCTCATTAGTTCCGTTTACTTGTGGATGATAGGGGTAGTTTTGTGATGGGCCACCATAAATTCTTCTATTAGAATCATTGTTTCATTGAGGAAATGTGTACCTCTATCAATTGTTAAGATTAAAGGAAAACCATACTGCTAATTATGTTTTCCCATAACAACCTAGCTCTTTGTCACTATAGTGCAATCCTTTGTAGGTGTTACCTCTTCCCACCATTTCAAGTAATAAGTGTAAGTAATGATATACCGCGAACCAGTCCTTCATGCGGCTGGTGAAATTGGCCCTACAAATTCGATTTACCATTTTTCAAATGGTTCAAGGATGGATATTAGTTGCAAGGTAATTTCATCCCTATTCTCAAGTTTGTCAAGGCATTGGAAATGGTCACGAGCCTTGTAAAATGTAGTGCCCACTTCCCTTTGACACATTTAGATATTGATCTTGATCATTGTTGATCATATTATGGACACTACTATGTTTTGTTTTAGTATGATGGTTAGATGTTAGATCATGGATTATTATTGATCTGGATTCAGTTATTATGCATGATGGTTACTAGAGACATTTTTATATGTGGATGATGATACACTATTTGACATGGACATGTGACATTGGATATGTTGAGTAGACCTAGTATGGTAGATTATTGATGATGATATAGTTGATTAATTAATTGAAAATGATAGTGTTGATTTCTTGATGTTGTTGTGATTCACATGTTTAGATGCTCTTGAAATGTTGTTTATATCATTTTGGATGTTCTGATATGGCCACGAGGCTGAAGGAGGTATTTGTGTTTTACATGTTAAAATATCACAACAATGTTGGGGGACTAGAGACTAACCATATTGAAATTCAGGTGAATTCAACAAGGTCACCATGGCAACTGTGTGTGTGTGTGTGTGTGTATGTTGTTAGGGATTTCCATGGGGAATTTCCATTATTTGTGACCATGGGGTTTTATGTTTTGATTAATGTGTTTTCTTTATTAATGTTGCATGTGTTTATTTTGTGAGGTGTTACCTTTTTCTTTAGCATTATATGTTGTGTAAATGTTGTGGATAATCATGTGTAAGAATAAATAAATCAATATGTCATAAGAATGTAATAAATGAAGTTAATTTTAAATTTTAATGTTGTAATAATGTGTAAGAAGGTGTAAGGGATATGTAAGAGTATGTAAGATAAATTTTGGAATGTTAAACACTTCATCCTCTTAGGAATTCGAATTTGTCCTTGAGGCTAAATTTGGTGGCTTGTGGGAAAAGTTAAGCTTGTCCCACACCTCTTAAAATGATTCACCAACCATACCTATGGTTTGGAGGTTCAATTTAGGAATTTTTATTGCATTTTGAAATGACTAACTATAAGTTTTAATTGTAATTCTCTTACATGTTTTTAATTCAGTTCCTTTGGAGAATGGGTTATTTTGGAGTGTGTAAGTGAATTTGTCATTTTTATTTATTGTGTTTAGGTGCATGATGTTGAATTTCCTCTACGGTTTGAGGAAGAATGATGTGGAATTCCACATGGATCCACATCATCCTCTTCTCTTCCCTCTCCTTTAAATTCTAAAATCCTTGCTTATTTGTGGTTGTTGAAACTTTGTTTATTCCTCTTGGGGGTGCATTTTTGCTTGCTATTTTTGGAGCTTGTTGTGGAAGGATTTGGGGCCTTTTTACATGTTTAGACATTGCTAATTTTATACTATATTTGGCTTTTGGGAAGCTTGCGAGCTTGAAACAAACTCCAGTATGGAGAGGTAGGAACTTGAGCCTTTTTAGAATGTTTTCTTTCTCTTGCATGCATGTATGAAATGGTGAATGTGTTATGTGTTGTTGGATGGTTGGGTAGACTAATTAGGACATGGTGTAGGAGAAGGCTATGGGGATTTATAATAGGGGGTATAAGGGAATGCCAATGGCATAAATTTTATTTTAGGTCATTTGTATTGGGATCCACCTTGGAAAATAAATAGCTTTCATTTCTTACTCTTGGGGCATAAGGAGGGGTTGGGGACATAAGTTTAAGGTTTATGGGATTTGATATGTTATATTGGTGGTATGATTTTAGGTGGATGTCCAATTCCAAATATGGAGGTATAAGTAGTTTCCCCATAGTTCCTTGCTCTTGTTTGCTTGCTTGATCAAGCCTAAGTTTTGTGTGAATGTTATCAAATGTATTTGTGAACTGATGTTTTTCCTTGAATTGTGTTTCTTATTGAATTATGCATGTGAAGAATGTTGCTTGTTTTCTATGGAAGCCATTGTTGCCATGTGTTGATTATCATCTCCTATTTCAATATGGTTGGGGCTCGGGGGCCAATAAGGAGGGATGGCTTCTCCCTTCTCATTGGATGTCTTGGTTGGGTGGAGAGCATTGCCTTTCCCCTTTCTTGTTATGATCAAATGAAAAGATGAAGAAACTAGCATGTTGTTGTTTTGGAGCAAGAAGAATATATAGTTTGACAGTCCCTCCCTTTGAGTAAGTTCCTTTGTAATCCTTCCCCACTTGAAGTGGATGAGTTGTATAATATTTGTAATGTAAAACCATTTTTATTTATAATGGAAGATTGAAATTGGACTATGAAATGTAAAGGAGATTTAATTTACTCTCTATTTTGGAAAAGAAATGTAAAATATGTTACATGCATTGTATTTTGTAGTTTAGAAAAGAAAAGAGAGAGAGAGAATATTGTAAAATCATATTAGAAATGAATAAAGGATTACATTAGTTTCAAAATTGCATTGTGATTTGAATGTGATTTATTATTATTGAAGATTGAAACTACTATTTGAAAAAGAAGAATGCGTATGAAGTAAAAGACAATGTTTTACTCTCTTGAAATGAGTTGAATTTAGAAATAAGGCTTTACATAATTAATATTGAATGGTTGATTGAATTCAATTAAATGTATGAGAATAGCTTAGAAACTATATACACTCGTAAATGAAAAAAATTGATATACAAATTTAGAAGATAAATATCACTATTATAAACTTCATTATGGCAATACATTTTAATTAAAATTTGTAGTTCAGACATGCACTCAATAATCAACTTAAAACTAATATGGAATAACATGCTAAGGCACTAAGAAATTCAAATTGACTCTAACATTTAAGAGAGAACCTTCAAAACTTTCTAAAATCCAATTTGAAACTTGCACAATCGTTTTTCTATCTATTGTTGGAAAAATACAACCTTGAATAAATTGAACAAATTTACTCTCCGAAAACACTCTAAAACCTCCCTAGACCAATCCTCCATGTTTCTTATTGACATGTTGAGTGAAGGAGGAGATCTAATTTAACCAAATTGAGAAGTTGAAAATTGCCAGTTCACTAATTAAAAACCCTGCAGATTGGTTTCTCAAAATTGACCACTTAAACTTCATCAAATTTAAAAATTGATGACTCTTATGTAAATAGGGCATTGAGAGATTTCCGAAAAGTCCTTGTTTTCCCAAAACCAAGCTTTCTAGCTCAAGTTATGGCCATTTGAAGTTTTACTTCAATTTGGCATTCAAAAGGTAATAAAATTTAATCTAACTATTAAAAATTTAAATTTTAAACTTTGGAAAAATTTCCCTAAAATTATGCAGCCCCCACCATCCCACAACCAATCGGGATCTACCATGTGGCACCTCGGAGGGGTGGACCGAATTTAAACTTATCCATTTTAAAATTTTTGCCTTGGGAAAAATTTTCCTTTTTCCTCCGCCGGCCCGCAACCAATCAGAGGGCACCACATGTCCTCTAGGGGCTATGGCATGGGCGTGGTTCCTTTTTGATCTTAACCTTTTTGAAATTTTTGTGGTAAAATTTTCCATTTCAGCCCCAACCTTTTTGAAAATGTGCAGCCCCATGAGAGGAGGTGCCACGTTGCACCTTAGGGGTGGCATGGGGAGGGCGGAACCCTTTGTTATTTTGGTTTCATCCTTGGAAAAATTTCTAAAATATTCCCTACGGTCCACAACTCTGCCTTCTCCCTCAAAATTCTCCTCTTTTATAGGCATGTTGACCCACATGTCCTTTCTTTCCTTTTTCTCCCCCTGGATGCGAGGTGCTAATTTCTTCCGCCACCCCATCCCTTCCCTGGGCCTTCTTCTCCGGTCATTTCTCCACAGTCACCACGTGTCCCTAGAGGACCCATGGAGGCATGGGATGTTTTGATACTTTGATCCCGCATATGGGAAAAATTCCCTAAGCCACCCCATGACCCACCAACCCATTCAAGGCGCTTTCTCCTCCTCTTGACACGTGTCCCCTTAAGGGAAAATTTTCCCTAGGAACTCCACCCACTCATATCTTGAGTTCCACAAGGAGTTAGGAGGACTTCTTTATATCACCGGAAAGGTGAGAAAATTTCCTATCCATTGGGAATGGTTTAGGGAAATTTTGGAAGCATTAAGTATGAGAAAAATCTTGTTAAATCTCTGAGCCTGTTAGAGAGCAGGCATGGGGGTAAATTACTCCCTGAACCTAACTAAAACATATAACCCTAAAATTTGAACCTTGTGAACTTGAAATTGTTAATGAAGGGAAACATAGGTTGTAGTAGTTTGGTCTTGTTCTAGAACCTGTTAGTGAAAATTGATGTCTTGCAACCTAGTTGTAGACACTTCAAAGCAAAAAAATAATTATCCCCTAATTTTTCTAGCTAACCCTAGGTTGTTTCTTGGGTCTCAAGTGGTTGTTTAAACAAGCATTACAATTTGGTATCAGAGTAGTGGTTCAAATTATTGGACCATTGGGCACACTAGAAAACTCAAGAGACATGAAAACTTAAACCTAGTACATGTGTAAATCTAGAAAACAACTTAGCTAGAATTTGTAAATTTTAGTAAACATCGAAGTTGTGTAAAAATTAGCAAAATGAACTAACTCTTGCTTTGGTATGTGTAGGAGGCTCAGACGGAGTGAGAGGAACTTTCATAGGGACTTAGACTCACCACCACCACTCACCACCACTAGATCATGGTGTATCGGCCATTCTACCTCATATTCTCCAGACCCTTCAGGATGTTAATGCCGCTCTATGTGGAGGATTAGGTGGAGGACAGGAAGCTAGTCATGACAGAGTTCCTTCTATCAAGGGTCAGGTATCTCCTCGACTCAGTGAGGAGTATAGAGGAGAGACCTCCCATGTGGAGTTAACTAGAGCAGATTCACCACCTAGGAGACGGGGTGACGAGTTCCAAAGCATAGAGAGAGATCTCGAGCCCTAGGCTTAGGGATGAGCGTGTAGAGAGACCTAGAGGTTGACAGAGACAAAACAACGGATCACATCAGGGAGATCCTAAAGCTTTGGCCCTCACATTACTCAGGTGATGAAGGTGGATTTTAGGTAGAGGCCTGAGCTAGTGAGCTTGAGTGGTTGCTTCAATATTTTCCTTGTTCTAGCAACACGAAAGCTCATGTTGCGATCCATCTACTGAGGGATGGAGCAGGAGTATGGTGGAGGATAGAGGATTAGAAGCTCCATGTAGATTCGACCTAGGAGTAGGAGAGATATATCTATCACGAGAGGTTCATATAGCAAAGGATTGACAAGTTCCATGACCTTCGACAAGATTCTCTTTACGTAGCAGAGTATGAGAGTAGATTTCTAGATCTACACCGTATGTAGAGTATATGCGGGATGAGGAGTGGATTCATAGGTTCATCTAGGGCTTGAATTTGGATATTAGAGGTGCGGTGTGTGATTCACTTCCCAAAAATTTAGTAGAGGTTGAGAAGACATATATTGCATAGGATACTTAGGGTAAGACCCAACATGCTAGAGACCGAATCGGGAGCCACATTTAGCAAATGCGGGACGGTAGATCCTAGGGGGTCATCTCCTCCTCCTTGTGGTGTTCAGCATTCCTCACATTCATCCTTTAGGCCATAGTAGTAGCAGCATTAATAGTCCCACCCACCTTATAGACCTCCACAGAGAGCTGATGCATAGAAAGGTCGGAGTATGGGGCCTCCTCCTAGAGGTCCCATCACGACACAGGGTGGACCTAGAACTCAGTCAGTGGGAGCTCACCGGCCAGAGCCATAGTAGACCATAGTTGGATCATCGGATCCATGCCATATAATTAAAGGAAACCTATTGGAGGTGCTACTCCTTGGAGAGGATCAGGTGGTTGCTTTGGATGTGGAGTTGCTTGAGACATTTTTGGAGAGATTTCCCTCATAACCCTAACAAGGGTAAGGCACAAATTTTAGAGCCAATTGTTGGTGACATGGGACACAATCACAGGATTTATGCAGTGGTTGAGAACCACTAGGAAGAGCACCAGAGCATAGTCATTGAGACCACAGTAGCATTGGTGGTATTCCTACCTCTGTATTGTTTGATTCTGGTTCATATGATTCTTTCATTGCACCATCTTTAGTAAAGCGATGCAGGTTGGTGGTAATTAGTTAGGGTCTTACTTGGGATGTCGAGATGGCTTCTGGAGCCAAGATCTTTGTGTGCAATCGTTATTTAAGGAGTGTGTAGTGATTTGGGACCTTTCACCACTACCTCGATCTCTCCGTATTCTTCCTTTGGGCTCATACGGAGTCATCTTAGGTATGGATTGGTTATCTACACATAGGGCCAGGATGGATTGTTATCATAAGACTATAGCTTGTGTAGATGATTTAGGAGTTGAGTCAGTGATCTCGGGGTCAGGAGACCCATTTCTATTCACACCATCTATGTTATGCATCTTAAGTGATGTGTGCGATGGGGTTGTTAGATGTATGTTGTTACATTACCATGATGTGAGATCGGAGGATGGATCTAATGGACCATCACTAGATGATCATCCCATTTTGAGATAGTTTTCTATTTTTTCCAAGGGATCTACCAGGGATGCCATCCCCATGTGAGATTGATTTTCATATAGATCTGATTCCAGAGCAGAGCCTATCTCACGAGCACCTTATTAGATGACCACCCTAGAGCTCTGTGAGCTCAAGTTGCAGCTTGAGGGCCTTTTGGAGAAGGGCCTTATCCATCCTAGTGTATCCCCTTGGGGTGCACCGGTGATCTTTGTGAAGAAGAAGGATGGATCCTTATGGTTGTGTATTGATTACCACCAGTTGAACAAGGTAACGATCAAGAATCATTATCCTCTTCCTCGTATTGATGACTTATTTGATCAGATGAAGGGAGCCATAGTTTTCTCTAAGATTGATCTCAAGTCAGAGTACTATCAGCTGAGTATTTCGGAGGTATACATTCATAAGACCACCTTTCGTACGAGATATGGGCACTATGAGTTTAGAGTGGTGCCTTTTGGTTTGAAGAATGCCCCTGTAGTGTTTATGAGTTTGATGAATGGGGTATTCAGGACCTTTTTAGATTGCTTCATGCTCATATTCCTTGATGAAATTTTTATATAATCATGTACACATGAGGAGCATGAGGGGCACCTTCGACAGGTTCTTCATGTCTTTATGAGCAGCAGCTTTACAAGAACATGGAAGTGTGCTTTCTTTCAGATAGAGGTGCAATACTTGGGTCATATCATTTTTGGGGAAGGTATCATAGTTGATCCTTATAATATTAGAGCCATTATGGATTGGTCAGCACCCACTACAGTGACCGAGGTGCACAACTTCATGGGATTGGTAGGTTACTATAGGAGATTTTTTCAGGACTTCTCTCGGATTGTGCACCCCATCAGTTCCCTTTAGAGGAAAGGAAAGAATTTATTTTGGTCGACACATATGAGTAGGCCTTTAGGACATTAAAGAATGCCTCACTACATACCAATTCTTGCAATACCGATCCACAAGGTGAATTCTTTGTTTACACGGATGCTTTGTTGCAGCAAGGCTTGGATTTGTGTTGATGCGGGATGGCGAGTGGTGGCTTTGAGTCTTGTAAAACTCAAATATCATGAGCTTAATTACCTAGCCCATGATCTTGAGCTTGTGGTAGTCATGCATGATTTGGTTAGATGGAGACATTTTCTTCTGGATGGAGATTCACACTCGGGACTAATCATTTGAGTCTTCACCGCCTCTTCATGCAACCCAATCTCAACGCTCATCAGCGGCGTTGGATGGAGTTACTTTGTGAGTATGACATGGAGATCGAACATGTGAAGGAGAAGGAGAATGTGGTAGCAGACACTCTTAGTGAGATGTAGACATGTGGCTATGGCTACTACAATGAGCACATATATTTTAGAGCGGATTCTTCAGCAACATCCTCTTGAAGCTTCTTCTACATGAGTAGAGATTGAGTCACGAGAGATGCCTTGAGGGGAAGTTTGATCATTTTTCCTTAGAGGAAGATGTTCTTCTCGGCATGAGGTAGGATATATGTTCCCAAAAGGTAGGCTTGAGGTAGGACATCTTGGTAGAGGCACATCGTGCACCCTATTCAGCCCATCCTAGGGGTGAAGAAGATGCATGCTACCTTGCGATAGTTGTACCACTAGAGAGGAATTCTTTGAGATGTGGCTCGGTTGTGTCATGGTGTTTAGAGTGCCGAGGGTTAAGGTGAGCATCAACATTCAAATGTAGGGATTCTTTATCCTCATGCCATACCGGAATGGAAGTGGGACACCATTTCCATGGATTTCATTGTTGGGCTACCGATGTCGAGATATAACCATGACGCCATTATGGTCACGGTTGATAAATTGAAAAAAGTGGCTCACTTTTCTCTAGTGAAGACCACTTATATAGCTATAGCGATGTACATGAGTATATTTGGATGATATTGTTAGGTTGCACAGGATTCCATAAAGATCATTTGTGATCACGATCCTTTGTACACTTCTCATTTATGGACTACCATGCAATACGTCCTCAAGACGAGGATCAACTTCAGCACAACATATCACCCCTGAGACGGATGGATAAACCAAGCGATTAAATCAAATTTTGGAGGATATGCTCAAGATGTATGTGATGGATCAATAGTCTAAGTGGGAGGAGTACCTATACTTAGTAGAGTTTTCCTATAATAATAGTTTTCAAAGTTCTATAGGCATGGATCCTTTTAGGCTTTGTATGGTAGAGTGCAGGACACCTCTTAGGCTGGGATAGGTTTGAGGATAGGGTATCTCTTGGACCAGCTCTTTTGCAAGACATGGAGCAGCAAATAGTGTTGATCAAGTAGAGGTTGCGGGGGCACATGATAGGTAGAAGAATTATGTGGATCAACATAGGATTAACCATAGCTTTGATGTGGGCATGAAGGTGTTCCTTCGTGTCAGACCTCACAAGAGCCCTATCCATTATGGAAAAGGTTCTAAGTTAGCTCCTAGATTCATTGGACCTTTTGAGATCTTGGAGTGTATCATCTCTTTGGCCTACCATCTATCTAGGATTGCCACCTAGCTTGACTCGCATACATGATGTGTTTCATGTTTTAGTACTTAGGAGATATATTGCAGATCCATCTCATATACTTTGGATTGGACATCATTGAAGGTATGGATCAGGGGTAGGTGATGGTGGAGCCCATCTCATATCATAGATCGCAGGACCACGGGCCTTTGAGGCCGAGATATTGATCGAATGCGGGTGTAGTGGGATAGATATGATGAGACTATAGCCACTTGGGGAGGATCCACAATATTATAAGTGTAGTTTCCACATTTGTTCCAATGACTTCCAGGAGGAAGTCAAGTATAAGGGGAGGGGGATGTAGTGCCCACTTCCCTTTGACACTTTTAGATACTGATCTTGATACTGTTGATCATATTATGGACACTACTATGTTTTTTTTTAGTATGATGGTTAGATGTTAGATCATAGATTATTATTGATCTAGATTTAGTTATTATGCATGATGGTTACTAGAGACATTTTTATATGTTGATGATGATACATTGTTTGACATGGACATATTATAGATGTTGATTTGGATATGTGACATTAGATATGTTGAGTAGACCTAGTATGGTAGATTATTGATGATGATATAGTTGATTAATTAATTGAAAATGATAGTGTTGATTTCTTGATGTTGTTGTGATTCACATGTTTAGATGCTCTTGAAATGTTGTTTATATCATTTTGGATGTTCTGATATGGCCATGAGGCCAAAGGAGGTATTTACATTTTGCAGGTTAAAATATCACAACAATGTCGGGGACTGGAGACTAACCATATTGAAATTCTGGGTGAATTCAACAAGGTCACCATGGCAACTGTGTGTGTGTGTGTGTGTGTTTTGTATGTTGTTAGGGATTTCCATGGGGAATTTCCATTATTTGTGACCATGGGGTTTTATGTTTTGATTAATGTGTTTTCTTTATTAATGTTGCATGTGTTTATTTTGTGAGGTGTTACCTTTTTCTTTAGCATTATATGTTGTGTTAATGTTGTGGATAATCATGTGTAAAATAAATAAATCAATATGTCATAAGAATGTAATAAATGAAGTTGTTGATTTTAAATGTTAATGTTGTAAGAATGTGTAAGAAGGTGTAAGGGATATGTAAGAGTATGTAAGATAGATTTTGGAATGTTAAACACTTCATCCTCTTAGGAATTCGAATTTGTCCTTGGAGGCTAAATTTGGAGGCTTGTGGGACAAGTTAAGCTTGTCCCACACCTCTTAAAATGATTCACCAACCATACCTATGGTTTGGAGGTTAAATTTAGGCCTTTTTATTGCATTTTGAAATGACTAATTGTAAGTTTTAATTGCACTTCTCTTACATGTTTTTAATTCAATCCCTTTGGAGTATGGGTTATTTTGGAGTGTGTAAGTGAATTTGTCATTTTTATTTATTGTGTTTAGGTGCATGATGTTGAATTTCCTCTTGGGGTTGAGGAAGAATGATGTGGCATCCCACATGGATCCACATCATCCTCTTTTCTTCCCTCTCCTTTAAATTCAAAACTCCTTGCTTATTTGTGGTTGTTGAAACTTTGTTTATTCCTCTTGGGGGCATAGTTTTGCTTGTTGTTTTGGGAGCTTATTGTGGAAGGAGTTAGAGCCTTTTTGCATGCTTGGACATCGGTGATTTTGGACTTTTTTTTCTTTTGGGAAGCTTGTGAGCTTGGAAAAAACTCCAGTATGGAGAGGTAGGAACTTGAGCCTTTTTAGAATGTTTTCTTTCTCTTGCATGCATGTATGAAATGGTGAATGTGTTATGTGTTCTTGGTTGGTTGGGTAGATTTCTTAGGACATGGTATAGGAGAAGGCTATGGGGGTTTCCAATGGGGGCATAAGGGAATGACAAGGGAATCATTTTTATTATGGAGGGAGTTTGGATTAGGATCCACCTTGGAAAAGAAATAGCTTGCATTTCTTACTCTTGGGGGCATAAGGAGAAACTTTTGGGGCATAAGGAGGGGTTGGGAGACATAAGGTTTATGAAATTTGATATGTTATATTGGCGGTATGATTTTAGGTGGATGCCCAATTCTAAATAGGGAGGTATAAGTAGTTTCCCCATAGTTCCTTGCTCTTGTTGGCTTGCTTGATCAAACCTAAGTTTTGTGTGAATGTTATCAAATGCAGTTGTGAACTGTTGTTTTTGCTTGAAATGTGTTTCTTATTGAATTATGCATGTGAAGAATGCTTCTTGTTTTCTGTGGAAGCCATTGTTTCCATGTGTTTATTATCATCTCCTATTTCAATATGGTTGGGGCTCGGGAGGCCAATAAGGAGGGATGGATTCTCCTTCTCATTGGATGTCTTGGTTAGGTGGAGAGCGTTGCCTTTCCCCCTTCCTTGTTGTGATCAAATGAAAAGATGAAGAAACTAGCATGTTGTTGTTTTGGAGCAAGAAGAATATATAGTTTGATAGTCCCTCCCTTTGAGCAAGTTCTTTTGTAATCCTTCCCCACTTGAAGTGGATGAGTTGTATAATATTTGTAATGTGAAACCATTTGTATTGATAATGGAAGATTGAAATTGGACTATGAAATGTAAAGGAGATTTATTTTACTCTGTTTTGGAAAAGAAATGTAAAATATGTTACATGCATTGTATTTTGTATTTTAGAAAAAAAAAAAAGAGAAGATTGTAAAATTGTATTGGAAATGAATAAAGGATTGCATTAGTTTCAAAATTGCACTGTGTTTTGAATGTGATTTATTATTATTGAAGATTGAAACTACTGTTTGAAAAAGAAGAATGTGTATGAAGTAAAAGACAGTGTTTTCTCTCTTGAAATGAGTTGAATTTATAAATAAGGCTTTGCATAATTACTATTGAATGGTTGATTGAATTCAATTAAATGTATGAGAATAGCTTAGAAACTATATACACCCGTAAATGACAAAATTGATATACAAATTTAGAAGAAAAAGATCACTGTTATAAACTTCATTCTAGCAATACATTTTAATAAAAATGTACAGTTCAGACCTACACTCAATAATCAACTTAAAAATGTTATGGAATAACATGCTAAGACACTAAGGAATTCAAATTGACCCTAACATTTAAGAAAGAACCTTCAAAACTTTCTAAAATCCAATTTGAAACTTGCACAGTCATTTTTCTATCTATTGTTGAAAAATACAACCTTGAATAAATTGAACAAATTTACTCTCTGAAAACACTCTAAAACCTCCCTATACCAATCCTCCATGTCTGTTTGACATGTTGAGTGAAGGATGAGATCTAATTTAACCAAATTGAGAAGTTGAAAATTGCCAGTTCACTAATTAAAAACCCTGCATATTGGTTTCTCAAAATTAACCACTTAAAATTCATCAAATTTCAAAATTTATGACTCCTGTGTAAAGAGGGCATTGAGATATTTCAAAAAAATCCTAGTTTTCCCAAAAATGAGATTTAGAGCTCAAGTTATGGCCATTTGAAGTTTTACTTCAATTTGGCATTCAAAAGGTAATAAAATTTAATCTAACTGTTAAAAATTTAAATTTTAAACTTTGGAAAATTTTCCCTGGAAATTCCATGGCCCCCGCCATCTTGCAACTAATCAGGATCTGCCATATGGCTCCTTGGAGGGGTTGACCAAATTTAAAATTATCCGTTTTAAAATTTTTTCCTTGGGAAAAATTTCCTTTTACCTCCACTAATGCACAATCTGACAATAAGAGGGCGCCACATGTCCTCTAGGGGCTACGACATGGGTGTAGTTCCCTTTTTTAACTTAACCTTTTTGAAAATTTTGGGGGAAAATTTTCCATTTTGGCCCCGTGGCCCGCAGCCAATGAGGAGGTGCCACGTGGCACCTTGGGGTGGCAGCGGGGAGGGAAAACCCTTTGTTATTTTGGTTTTTGGCCTTTGGAAAAATTTCTAAAATCTTCCCGCTGTCCATGCAACTCCACCTTCTCCCTCGGAATTCTCCTCTTCCATGGGCGCATGGACCCACGTGTCCTTTCTTTCCTTTTTCTCCCCCCCTCGGGTGCAAGGCGCTAATTTCTTCCACCACCCCGTCCCTTCCCGGTCTTCTCGGCGTCGACTCCGCGAGTCACCACGTGTCCCTAGAGGACCCGGAGGCATGGGATGTTTTGATTCTTTGAGCATGTGTAATGGGAAAAATTCCCTAAGCCACCACATGACCCACCAACCCGTTCAAGGCACTTTCTCCTCCTCTTGACACGTGTCCCCCTAAGGGAAAATTTGCCCTAGGAACTCTACCCACTCATATCTTGAGTTCCACAAGGAGTTAGGAGGACTTATTTATATCACCAGAAAGGTGAGAAAATTTCCTATCCATTGGGAATGGTTTAGGAAAGTTTTGGAAGCATTAAGTATGAAAAAAATCTTGTTGAATCTCTTGGCCTGTTAGAGAGTATTCATGGGGGTAAATTACTCCTTGAACCTAACTAAAACATATAACCCTAAAATATGAACCTTTTGAACTTGAAATTGTTAACGAAGGAAACATAGGTTGTAGTAGTTTGGTCTTGTTCTAGAACCTATTAGTGAAAACTGATGTCTTGCAACCTGGTTGTAGACACTTCAAAGCAAAAAAAAAAATTATCCCCTAATTTTTCTAGCTAACCCTAGGTTGTTTCTTGGGTCTCAAGTGGTTGTTTAAATGGGCATTACACAAAACTCACTACAATCATGGTAGATGGTTTCCCACCAAATTCATCATAGTAAAATCTTTTGCATGGTAACATTTCTGCATAGTTTCCTCCTGTAATCCCACCATGTTCTTCCTCCATAATTTCCATGTGTTCATGTTCCAATATGCATCAGCCTGAGAACCTCATCACGAAATAACTTATAGATGTCTCCACTAATCAACATGTGGTACGATGTATATTGTTAACTAATTCCTCTCCGAGCCTTCATTCCTTCCTCGGTGCCACACCTATTTTTAATAACATTGGGATATCTTCCAAGTATGATAGCATGTGTCATAACCTAAATAGTTGTGCATCCAACATGGTGCCCTCAATGCTTTACGCATCCTCACCTGATTTGATTCTTGATAAGTGGTTAGCTCCTGAATTTTTTTTTCCTAGTTTTACAACCACTATGAACTCAAACTCTTGAAATAATAGGACCTAATGATATATGTGAAATTACATAACGTGATTGTTGAATAATTATTTCAATTACATATGGTCTCACATAGAATATATATGGTGTTGCCAACAAGTAATGCCTAAACTTGTGCAATGTGTAGATCATAGAAAATGTTTTGCTCGGTAGTTGTGTAATCATGTTCTCTGCTGGTGTCCAATTTTCTACTTATAAAACAAAAGGTATGATCAATAATTACCTCACCATTTTCTACTAGTACTACTCCCATAGATGTCCCCGAGGCACCAACATGCACATGGAAAGGCTTATCCTAAGAGGGAAAACATAGTATGGGCATTGTGACAATCCCATCCTTCAAAGTTCCAAGGGTGTGGCAATATTTGCATACCCCTTGATGAATTTATTGTAGTACCCCATATTCCCAAGGATCCTTGGACTACGCTTTGACTAGTAGGATCCCCTTATCCTACAACAACTACAACTTTGGTGGGATCCACTACTAAGCATTCTTTGCATATAATATGTCCTAATAGGGTTCCAAATGGATTAACAAAGACACATTTCTTAATGTTGAGGGATATCCTTAATTTTTGACATCTCTCAAACATCAGCCTCAAATTGTCACAATGGTCTTTCACTAACCCATACACAGTCCATTCATCCAAGTAAACTTGAAGAAATTTATGGATGAAGTCCTGAAATGCTTGTACCACGATGCACTTAGATCATAACAGGTGCATTCTCCAATTTAAAAGGCATAATTGTGTAGGAAAAGCTTCCCCATTTATTAGTGAAATTTTTCTCTATATGGTCTTCCTTTCCAATCCTGACTTGGTGATACCATGAGAACCCATCCGTGAAAGAGTAGACTTCGTGCCCGGCTACTCCCTCCAAAATTTCTTCAATAAAGGGGGTTGGAAAAGGATCGATGACACATACTGGATTCAGGTCCCTATAGTCCACACAGATCCTTATCCTTCCATACTTCTTTAAACCGATAACCTTTGGGCTTATCCATTATAATTCTTTAATTTCTTGAATGATACTAGATGTTATCATCTTGTCTATTTCTTCCTTGACCTATATGTGCATATTTTTATTCATCTAATAAGGACTCTTTTGAATCAGGCACGTACCTTCCTTTAACTTGATCTTCATCTCCCCTAAGGAATGGTGGATGCCTTTGAGTTCATGATACCCATGAGGGAATAATTCTAGGAACTCACGCAACATATCAATGACCTTTGAAACCTCGAGCAATAGTCCCTAATGATAGCTTTCCTTAGGTTATGTTTTTGTCCCAATGTTAACCTTCTTTGTTTTCAAGGGCTCATGGTAGGCATGTTCTTGCTCATCATTGCTATCTATGACTTTGCATGTACCTTCAAAATGGATAACATCTAAATTTTAATCTCTTCATTGTCTACTATATAGACCATCTTTACTTTTTCTTTTTCCATGCACACACGGTTAAGTTGTACTTCCTCTAGTTTTTCTTCATTGAGGCACATCTCCAAATAAGGATCACCTAATAATTCCAGTAGCCTATCTTCTACCATAGAACTATCTCCCATCATAAAGCACTTGATAACTTGCAATGCCTTATCCATTGATGGATTTGTACTCCTATACTCAAAATCTTGAACAAGATTAGTCGCGAACTCCTACCAATTACCTGTTTGATGACGCATCTCTCGAATGAATATACCATGTGTGCACATAGCCTTATAAGGTGGAATACAACTTATGCACCCATAACAAAGGTGGTAATGATTTTGTGCTTCCCATCCATTCCTTCTCACATACTTGGATATGAAATGAGGTAGTCTCTTTACCATGATAATCATGTATGATAGTGGGCGTATTACTCCTATAGAACCTTACAAAAATTGTGATCCTTACCTCACACCATTATAGGAGGCTCTCCCAATGTGTAGTCCACCAGCACACTTTAGTTTCTAGTAGGTTATAACTAAGCATTTCCCTTCTCTTTTACTCATTTTTCCACTGAGCCTCCATCTCTCGCAAGAAAATTTTAGGGTATGCCCCTCTAGAGTAACTTGGAAACTTATTTCCTCCTAGGAACTTGACCGAGCATGCCTTCATTACCCTTGTTACAGATCCTCTCAACTATCACCCAATAAAATCATAAGTCCCATGCACCCAATTTTTGCATGTCATGCTAGTGGTATCACTCAAGGACTAAACATATTTAAACTAGATAACTCCCTCCATGGGATGAATTATCTCAGGATCTCTAATGGAGCACACATAGATTCTATCAAGGAATTATTCTCCTAAGGGATCAATATAGGGAACTGAATTCCCATCTATTAAAGGTATAATCACCCTTTCTTCCTTGTTCTCAAAGTGATATACCCCTTGTTAAACTGCAGGTCACCATTGTTCTTGTAACACCATGGGAACTCAAGTAATGGTAGAAAGTTATCGACCTCAACGAGTGCCAAGAATTCAAAGTCTCCAATGAACTTGGCCCCTTGAATGGTGATAACTACATCCTTTAAGATGTCAATGGGCATTACCTTAGTCTTGTTTTCCATACACAACACACAAAAAGATGGCTATAATGTGGCCTTCCTGTTGATGCCAAACATCTAAGGTAATAACATTCACCTCTACTCCTATGTCGATGAAGATGTTATTTAGAATACATCCATCAACAACCATGTTCAAAGTAATCTCCTTATAATAGTAAAGGTTGTGAGGAGGAAGGTTTGCATGTAAAACCTACCTTTTGCACTCTACTTTAGCGCATGGTACCTTCTCCCTCAGCCATTCTCCTAGCAAGGGAATAATATTCTCTTTCCTTAACATCCTACATACTTCCTTGACCTCATCTAGGTCATCCTTTGGAGCCTCGGCATTCTTCTTTTCTCCAACTACTTTGATTGCTCCTTTAGACATTGGATCTCCCTTGTAAACTTTGAATCACATCCATAGTCTCTTGATACACCTCCTTCTAATGAGAAGGGTCCAGATACTTTCCATGTACCACTTCCTCTCTTGAAACTAGTGTCCTTTTTCTTGGCATCTCCATGGTAGGTACAGCCTTTGCTCGTGTCGTCACCAGTATAGGTTCTAGCCTTGACTCATGTGCCACTCTTAGCATCCACTGTGAATCATATTTCTTGATGCTTACCATCCAAACACCTTTTTCTTTTTGGTGCTACTAGTCCATATGATCATACAGCTCTAGACACTCTTTGTACTTATTTTTTTCTGCACCATGAGCATTGTAACAAATCAGGACACTCACATTTATAATTCTTGGTAGATCCAAATTTATAACAAGTTCCTTACAAGAACTCACTTTTTCCTCTAATGCGGTTACTATGACAATGAAATACTCCATGAAAACCTATTCCACACACCCTTCATAATGATGATCATTATCATTGGAACTACTTGCAAGACTAGTCTAGCACATACCAAGATCAATAGCATCATGAATATGATCAATCAATTTACAATCCTTGGTATCATGGGTCATAGAGGTTAAAATCTTGCAATAGAAAGAAAAATTCTTATGGATTGTGCACTGTAGTAGAGGGCACCTAATTACATCATGGTCCTCATGACAAATTTCACAATCTCTTGCCATAAGCACGTACGTCTTGACTTTCGAGGGTAACTATCCTTTGCATGCCCTTCCACTTCGCAGTATGTACACTAAATTCCACTACAAACCTCATGTGTTTAGTCTATAGAAAACTTCTCCAACACTTGGCCATTGTAGTAATTTGAGCCTCTGAGAAAAATATTAATACCATTTTCAATGCTCCTAATAGCCTTAGCATGCAAGTAATCTTCCACTACCACGTGCGAGTCTACGAAAGTCTTGTGTAATAGAGCCCTCCTAAACATTGTTATCGATCCTCCAAAAACCATTGAGCATGTTGAGAAGGATGAATGTAATAGGATAGTTTTGCAAAGAGATTCTTAAAATGTGTATCATGCTCCCACACACTCTCTTCCATTCCTTGTTGGATCTCCTTTAGAAAGCTGATGCTTTTCTTCTCAAATTCCAGGATATGGAATTCTCTAGGAAGGTGTTCTTCAATTCAGGTGTAGTCTACTACCATCAAATGGGGTCTTACTTGTGGTACAAAATAAGCACGCGTCCTTGCAACGTTGTTGAAAATTGACTTCCCTTCCACTCTTGGGTAGTGATCCCTTTCATGTACCATAGTAATTCACATTTTTACACATGCTCTGCACAAAGCATCCTCAATACCCATGTAGTTTGGTAAGTGTAATGAAATCTTAAAAATACTTGTGGAGGTGGCCGAGGCCCTTGTCCTCCTAATCCAAATATTTGGTTCCCTTTAGTGTTTCCTCCTCCACCAGATCCACTTTGGATCCACTAGGTCCTATTCCTCCGAGACCCACCAAATCCTATAGATCCACTCGATCCACCAGTCCTCTAGCCCCTATATGATTGTATCTACCTCCTACATCCAACAAATGGCCTAAAGTGGTCGCGCCTAGTGCTCCCAACATCCCACTAAACTATGTGCCAATGGTTTGTGATATTTTCCCACTACAAGTTGTGTATCTCATGTCACTCCTAGACGTGATACCAAAACCTTGCATCCTTGCACCTTGTCTAAAAATGACTCCAAATATTGGAATGGTTTACATAGCCATGGATGTTTTAAATGATAAATTATATCTCCTGGGTGCAGATTGGTTACTCCCACTGATACCAACTGGGTTAATAATACTTCTTCCTTGATCTGGAAAACCAAGCACTAGGGGTTGGTCACTAGGTGGGTTTAGATGCATGCACGATGACTCTTTTTTTCTCCATGTGACAAAATCTCATCATATGCTTAAGGTGCTTCTTTCCCACTTTCCAAGATGGGGTAACATAGACTACTTAGGTTCCACATCCTCTATATGAACCTCAAATCATTCTTGTAATTTCTTCCTCCATAGATCCATCACACTTGCAACCTCATGTGTATCTAGTCATCTCCCTTTCATGAGCTTTTCTATACTTGAGTTTTCTCTCCTCTCTTTCCTTTTCAGCCACAATTTCTATCATCTTCCTCCACCCTAGCTTCCTCTCCCAACACTTAGTGAAGCTTCGCCATCCATGGGAAATGCCTCTAAACTCAAGGTAATGATCAAGATATTCATAGAAAAAGGAATAACACATAAAAATGATCCTCTAGGATCCCTCAGAAACTCAAACTCAACAACTTCTGGGAAAGAATACATAGAAATGGCATATTCTAGAGTATAACTGGTTAGCACTCTTTTCCACCAATGATCAACAACACACGTCCAAGTCAGATCTGCATCCTACGCCTATGATAGTCATCTTGGGTCCATACACATGATCTATAGTACCATCTTGATTTGGATGCATATGCTAAAATCCATTCATATAGTTCTACTGGAAAACAATAGAAGAATGTCTAATATAACTCATGGTATAGGTTCTCTTCTACCCATCTATGCACATTGAACTCAAGTGCGGTGTTGAATATTTGAGTAAACTTGTCCTCTGTGATCTTGAACCATGCTTCAACACTTTCCAAGGTCAGATGTTCTATCATTATGCATCACAAGTACCAAGATGCATTTCATTTCTCACAACAACCTCGAAAAGAGGTCCCAACAATGAAACCAATATGTAGTCATTTATATACCCTTAGATTAATAGTAAAATCCCATGTGCATTGGCTTTATCTGGCCTATCCACAACGGTCTTTGGGTTCTCACCCAGGTATGCGTGGGTGTTAATTCTCTCCTTTATGTGAGTCTTGTGAGAATACATCATCTTATGACAAATAATTAAGTGAAAAGATTAGAAAAGAACCGTGTAACATTATGAGAACCTAGGATGAGTTATCACATCAATGCATCAACAAAAGATAAATAAGCAACAACATATAGAAATGGTTCATACATAAAGGAAATACATAAGGATCATACTCATGAACACATATATGATTCATAATAGAGTCTTATATTCATATTGATGAGTCCAATAACTATGTTATTATCCTTGAGGTCATAATAGACCCATGTAATACTGCAGAGAAAAGTCATGCATCAAAACTACACTATGTCCTTCACATTACAAAGATGAATACAGACTCATCCCTTTAACTATGTCATCACTCCTATATTTTCCTAATCCCAACCCATAGAATCCTCCATGGTATTTCTACGAGCTTCACCTCTCTTCCACCAGTCTACCACACTAATCACTCTCTATCTTGTGTCTCTTTCTGCTGTCCACACACCTCTATATATAGAATTCTTGCCTTTACCGCCATGCCTTCTGAGATAATAGATTGACTTCCAAGTGTCTAAGTGGTCCTCTAATGGAGGATGTCTCCTTTGATCCAACTTCTCCACTTTGTGTATTGATGTTCTTCTAGAACCTTCCATCACATGCATGGAATATTCCCTTTTTAATCCTATAGTCGCCAAGTTGGAACCTTATCCACTTCGCATGCTAGACGGGTTATGATTTTCTCATGTGCTACCTGGGATGTTGAATATGGCTAAGTCCCAAAATGTATCTTTCCTTTCATGCACACTATGAATTTTTTCTAAACCCTACTAGAACCTTTCCCTACACACCTTCACCCTACATTCCCTTATCCAAATAGGTCCTGTGCCCATGCACCTTCTTTTACTTATCCAATATTCTGGGGCCCAACAATATCTACTTAACTCTAGCGATCGAAATCCCCTGGAAATTGGAGCAATGATTCAAAATGAATTATGTAAACTTCTGCAATTGGTTTCATTTAAATATGAAATCAAAATGACCAATTTATATTTTTATTAATTTCTTACTACATATCTTACTAAAAATAGTAAGTCCAGGAAAATTTGGTTTTACTCCATGTGTCAAAACATTCAAAAGTTAAACATTTGGCAAAATTGGCTAAATGAGCACCTACGTGAAACATGATAAAAATAGTAAGTGGGTTAAATAACCTAAAATTGGTCAAATTTTAGTCATTCACATGTTATCAAATTATCCTAGTACTCATAGAGGTCTCGAGGCATAATTTTGGTCACATTTATATAATAGAACACCGTAGATCACAACAACTGTAAACGAGAGGCATTGTGTAGTCAAAGGATAATTGAAAAGAGCCAAGATGTCGGTTAAAATATTGAATCCAAGGTAGTCATTGTAAATTTTAAATCAACTTAGAGTTATCCACATCTCCTCATTGAGATGTCTTAGTGAACTCAATGTGTTATTTAAGGTGAATCGGATGCGGTGAGTAAAATGTATCTCAAAGAGGAAATACAAATTTTGGCAATTCCTATAACTCTTATCCTATCACAAAGTTGTGACCATCTCTCTAGATATTTCCTCATGGTAATGGTAATGAAATATCCATGCTTATAGAGGAGTGAAATATGAATTATAACACATATGGATCAGTTCCTAATTTTGGTCATCTATATCCTCGAGGTGGTAGAATCATGATGGTTGCATTATATAAGCAATTGTTTCCAGTTCTCATTCATATTCATGATTGGTCAAAAAGGAGTGAAAATTTTCATGGTTTGTTCGAGTGTGTGAAGACATCCTTAAACATATACGATGTTCATTGATCAATTGATTCTCACTTCTTCACTTAATGTACCTAATGGGATACAATTATTGATCATTCAAAGGAGGTTTCTCATGGTGCAAAAGAGTTCAAGGTTGCAAGTGTTCATCATTTAGGAGGAGGCTTCTTTCAATATAGAGGGTCAGAGTTCTTCATTCAAAGTTCATGATTAAATTGAAGCATTCTATTGGATCATCACAAGAATGAATTTTCTTCATGCTCGAGTTTCTTATCTTTTCCCTCCTTCTCTCCTTCTCCCTTTTCCTTTTCTTCCCTTTATAATTCTTCATTGAGCGTAATCATTATATTTTATCCTATTTACTTAAGTGATATATTTTTAAATTATAAAAGTATTTTCTCAAAAATATAAGAGAAATAATTAATTTTTCTTTTCTAATGGAAAATAAAAGGTCACAAGTGGAATAGGAATATGAAGAGTCATGTGGGGAGATGAGAGGTCAATTCACATTGTTATAAATTGGGATGGCTTCTCCATTCCAAGGGATCCTGAAAAGGCTAGATTTTGATAGCATGTATGTTGTAGTAATTATGGATTTTGATTTGGGTGTTGAGATTTATATCACCAACACATTAAATAAAGTTAAATTTCTTCCATTCCTCTTTTCCTATGTATTCCTCTATTTAATATCTTATATGAACTTTGTAATTTTAGTGATAAAAAAGATCCTTATATCTTCGATAAATGGGCCTCATAGAATTGTGTTTTTGTGTGGTTTTGTTTGTCTCACTAATAGATTCATTTTTACTTTCCTCTATATTTAATGTCAAACTAATTTGGTTATTAGGTGTGAACTCTACAATTGGCCTACTCACAACAATAACCTTCATTTCCTAATTTCTCTCCTTCACCCCTCATCGCTGTAATTTTCTCCCTTGTAATTTGTAAATCACTTTTTGTAGGTTCAATAGAGTGTTACTATGTGATCCCTATCCTATTTGGCCAACCCACAACATTTAGATAGGAATAGATTAGTTTACATTCAATAATGGGAGCTACACCATTCAATGCAAAGGGTATAGCCCCATGAACATTGGTGGAAACACCTAATTTTCCATATCAAATTTTTATCACCAATAGGAAGAAAATCCAATGAAATTTTTATTATATTACACAAATCAAAATATTTTATTGAAGCACCATATTTACAAGGAACACCAACCCCTAGTTTAGTAGAGAACCAACCCTACAAAAAGCACCAACCCCACAAGGAGGCTACAACCACATAAGGTGATCAAGCACCAACTCAACCACATGGATTTTAGTTACCAATTATGATATTATACTTACACAAATAGTAGTGATAAAAAATTCAGATCTTACACCTTCAAACCCTCATTAAATTCGCATTCTCCTATTTCGCTCAAACTTTCTCTCTTATGGACTGATTTGGAAAAATAATCTTACAAAAAACTCTTCAAAATTAACAAACTCTCTCATCTCTGTCTTGATTCCCTTTAACAACTTTCACTCTCTCATGTAGCTAGCACTTTTTCCCTTACACACCACTAGTTCAAAATTAACCATACATGTACTTTATATACATGAATCAATTAGAAAACATAATTAGGTCAGCCATGGCCCTTAAATTAGGTCATAAAAACTTAAAATATAGCTACACATTCATATAATCAACATGAAAGACCCACATAGGTCGGAAATGCACCAAGAAAAAGACAAACCCAACTAGGTTCCAAAACAAGTAATTCTCCTTCACCGAGAACTTTAAGGAATTAAAGAGCTTCATAAATATTTGTCAAGATTCCAAAGGATTATAACATGTCAATAATACCTTTATAACATAATCCACCAGCTCAAGGAACTCTGCACTAAGCAAATTCATCATATTACTATCAAGTTGGACTATTTCCTACTTAAACCAGACATTTCAGGGAACCACTCTTCATCAATGGAGTCCAATATCACACAAAAAAACTCAAATATTCAATGTAGACACTAATTGGAAATCTAATGACATGTATAACACTTGACACATCAAACAATTAAATGAAACCACTTCTCTTCTTCACCAAACTGAACTTCCCAGAACCCATTTTGGAAGATCAACTTGTTTCCATCCTTTCCAAAAATTAAATACCTATAAATTAAATAAGTAGGAACATAATTAATCCCTCTTTAATATCCAATGAATATACATCATCAGCTATACCAATATATTGGCCTTCCACACAAATTTCCTCACCAAAGCAATGTTGTCCTAAACCAATATAACTAGGTCAACTTGTGACCTAAATCATGTTAGATAAAATCATTTTGAGAGCTCAAAAAATATGAAACATGTAACATAGGATGTATAAAACACCTTAAAATCCATTAACATCATCAAATTAGGCCACAAGTTCCCAAGAACACTCATTCACCATGACTGCTAAAACTACCCTTTTGGCCCAAAAATAACCAACCTATTTTAACTTGTGAAGGTCTTTAAAACACCTCAAAAGCTCTGAAATTTCTTCAAAAATGTATCATATATCCCACACATCTCATAAAACCAATTTATTCATATTGTCTAATGGAAAACTTGAGAGTAAGAACTTATTTTCAGGAAACAATCAAATCTGAGTGGGCTCCACTAAATGTCATGACCTAAAACCACCACCATATTAAATATGGGAGAGTCCTATCCATCATAAAATCATAACATTTGATGTTCCAATATATTATATGCTCACACCATCAAATTTTCTCCTATTTCTCATGAACTAGGGTTTCAAGCTCGAAAAAGAAACTTACCTTATTAGCAATCATTTCTAAATGTTTGAGCCTCATTTGATATCATTCCAACTCTAAGATATTATTAAATCCATGAAAATAATCTTTTAAAGGATCGGGGTCCCATGTAGACATCAAATTTTCCAACCAAGAAAATTTCTCTCACTTTGAGATGGAAAACATGCTTTCTAGAACTCGATAGGACTAAAAACTTCATATCTTGCAAATTATTCATCACGATAAGCTAAAATTTTTCCCACATCACCATGAAACCCTATTATAACATCTCAAATTCTCACTTATTCATAAATATATCTTCATATTCACCACCACTAGGAATTGCATGACTAGGACTTATGGTTTTTACTAGTTTAGGTCATAACCAAGTGAACTAAAACTATAATCACACCTAAAATTACTATAAACTGCCTCTACATGCTAAAAAAGTATGAAATACCTTCATGAGAGATTCTAATATCTCACACACTTTTGCAAGTGACTATCATACTCAAATAGGCCTCTAAACACTAAGATTAGGTCTATTTTAGACCTATACCAAGTATTTAAACCCCATAACTATACTTATAATCTCTCCAAAAGGACATAACACACTTGAGACAACATTTATCACACACACCTACATGCTTCCATGAGCTCACATGGATCTACACCTCACTCGCATGCTCCACTTGGCCTCTAAGCACCTAGATCAGGTATAGATGAGGACTTGTAAACCATCTCCAAACCTATACTTGGACCCTAAGACTTATATGAGTGTCTCAAAAATATCCAATCATTCTCTCCATGATTCCACTAATATCCTCAAGCCACCATGAATCTCAAATCATCATGCTCTATCACCTAGGCTATCTAGGTCTCCTGAATAAGTCATTCTCACTTTTTCCACTCTTATCATCATGTTACAACTTGATTTCCCATGTCACCATCATACCATGAATCTTATAGTACTTGTATATCATCCTCTTTTTCATTAATGAGATTTTACATCAATGAAAATAATCAAACTCTCGCATGCCAACAATGTTGACCATCGATAACCTAAGCATACATCCAAGTCTAACACCCTAAATTGGATGATTATTATAAATGAGGCAATGTGTCTCAAATTAGTGAAATATAAGGTTTAATTGGAAGGTATGTGACATGAAGTGGTTAAATATAGAATTTTTTTAATTGTATTAAATTTTATAGCCAAATAATAAAGAGAAATAAGCTTAGGGATGTCAAATTGGGTGAACTCCATGAAAATGACAAGAAATTTTGTTTTTACTCAAACATTTTGAATTGGGGATCCTTTCATATTGAGTATGGTCTCATTTTGAGCATAATTCAAAGTGTTACACTCAAACACTTGTTTTACAGGAAAATATGGAGAGATCTAGGATATTTAGCAACATAATTTGGGGTAGTTTTAGTTGGTCATCTTGATCATTTTGCTCCAAATCACTTTTTGATGTGTCTAAATTTTCCTCTCAATTTAAAAGATTTTATTTTGGTATAATACTCTCTCAATGAATCACCAAAACATGTTGGAGATCTTAAATTGTTAAGGATTAAATAATTAATCTATCATAGTGATTAAAAGATGAGGTTTCTATTTGAATCAAAAAATGACAACCTCTTATCCATTCATCCTCCTAAATTTTAGGCATGCACATGTGTTTTCCTTGTAGATATTCATTTTTACTTCTTCATAGGTCAATTTTAGTCCATACTTATCTTATTTCAAGGTAAATATTGTGTTTCTTTCTATGATTTAATTGGAAATGAATGATCCAAACATGCTTCAATCTCTCCATTCATTAGTGGATAATCCGTTCTCACATAGTGTTAACACATGGATTATTTTCATCCATTTATTAATTTAGATGGAATATTATTAGTACATTTACTTTCTATTTTGTGAAGGAAATTATATGAAGTTAGAGGAGAAATACTTCTTACAAATATTTTGACTATTGAGAAAACTTGGTTGTCTAATTGAGAATTTTGTCTTCCAATTTTTCTACGCAATTGAATAGTGATAACGTTTTATTTTTCAAATAGAATATATTATAGGATATTGAGAAATTGTTATGGTTTAATTAGGAAGCTTTGAAAGTGTAAATAATTGTTTTGTTATTGAGTTCTTGTTAGTGTTGTGTACATATTTATAAATTCTAAATTACAAAAACCCTTACATGTTTTCACTTATTTATGTCTTCTATGATATCTTTAATATCGAGTGTTTTCATTATACAATATATTTTTCTAATGAGTAATGAGGACTATGATGAGACCCTTTAATTACTATTTTAATTGTCTCATATATTGTATATTTTGTATACCCTTGCACTATTTATCCCTGTTATCATCCTGTCAAACATTTCCACTTGAACTTAAACTTATGGCACTTATATTAATTAATATAGATAATAATAAAGTTACTGTATTTTATGGATTTTGGATGTGCATGTTAATCTCTTTGATACAATGAATGATTATTAGTGATTTTTCTAAATTCCATACTTGTTTGTAAGAATTTGTTATATGTTTCCACTAATATGCATCCAAAGAAACTATGTCACAATGTAAAGGGACTTGTCATAACAATAACCGACATGCGATTACTTGGACTCATCCGCAGACGAGGAACCTACAACTAAAGGAAAACACACGCACATACAAAATTGTGCTTATGGTAAACTTGATCAACAAGGATGCTTCATCTGATTCTACACATATCAGTAAAGAATCCGTTATGACAACAAGATTGGATCTCATGCCAATGCCTAATTATTCTTTGCAACTACAATTGTGGAACTAGTTGATTTAACTTGATAACTGGTTGTTTGAATGAACAATTAGTTATGTTGTTGTATTAGAACACCTTTATTAGTTTTGATTGCATGGATAAGAATATAAATATTCCTTGGTAGTGAACTTGTACATAAATAAAATGTAATAGTTAGTTGAAGGAGTCTCTTCATGTCTCTACTAAATATAAAGAGAACGAAGAGACTGCATTAGATATAGATCCATAGTTAAGGAATTGTTGTAAGTTTCATTCTAAATATTCATACTCATGAATAAAAATATGAGTTCAGTCATTTTTTCTATGGAAACGAGCCTTAGGAAGGGTTAGAACCCAAGGTAGGGCCCACTTTTGGTTTCTACACCCTTTTATTTTTGTTAGTTATTTTAGTTCCTTTCATGCATAGATTAGAATTACAACATTTCATTCCTTCTCTTATGTTAGGCTTTTATCTACTTATTACCTAGTTGTAGAATTTCATTTCATCTGCAACATAATTTATTTTTAGCATTGTATTTCCAATTGTTGTGATAACAACCTTTTAGTTTATACCTCTTGAGCACATGTAACTTTGTATACAACATTGGTAGAGTTGATAGTTTACATTCTTAGGTCGATGAATAAATGGTTGTGGATTAGTGAAGAAAATATTAATTTATACGAGAAAATGTGCACCACCATTTTTGGCACTATTTCGAGGACAATTCATAGCTATTAATTTTTGTGAGAGGTTTTTTCATTCCTTAGAAGCAGTCTAGGTTTTGGAATTTACCTCAAATTAAACCCCCAACTAATTACCATTGAATGAGTTAAGTAGTAGATGCATGTACCATCCAAGGGATGCCCATGGTAGATTTTTACCTAATCCAAAAGTAGCAAAAATATCTTCATTTACCTCTAAATATTCTAAAGAAGAAACCTTTGTACTCGGTTTTCTTTTTGAAGACAATACTCAAGTGACAGTTACTGTAGCTACTATTGAGTAGCTATGGATGGCGAAAAGAAGGTAGATCAAAATGACCAAAATGGGGAAACCACCTTCAAATTTACCATCACTCATAATAATGTAGCTGCTGGAATGAAGAATATTTCTCCATCAGCCTTGCCAAATTTCCATGGAGCTATGTCAGAAGATCCAAACACCTTTCTCTTTGAGTTTGACGTTTTGTGTAGAAGCTATGATTACACCACTGATGCACATAAATTGAAATTTTTTTCCTGCAACACTCAAAGATGCAACTTTAAGGTAGTTCATGAGATTGGGAAGGAATGTTGTTACTACATATGCACAAATGAAGGAGAAGTTTCTCAATAAGTACCAAGACTATTGCAGACCAAGCATAGAGGAGGTGATGAAATCTACAGAATGCAACAAAAAGAGGATGAACCATTAGAGGATTATTTGGAATGGTTCTATTCTACGTTCATAATTCAAAACATATAAATGATATACCACGTGACTCCCTCAAATTAATTTTTTTAAGGGATTCAGTGATGAAGACATGGATGCTCTGGATCGAAAGGAGCAAGAGATATTTCAAAGGCTATTTTTGAAGATATTCATGATGGTTATAAAAATATTCAATATCTACCATGAAAATAGCAAGGAACATAAGATCAAGAGTGTGGATTATCTACCAAAACAATGGGGGACATCTCTAAGTCTGAGATTGTTAGCATGTTCAAAAACATGAAGCAAGATATTGTTAATGACATGGCTAATCAATTGGATGCTCTACATGCCAAAAAGATGAAAGAAGATGTAGAATTAGTACTCATAGAGTAATGTCATGCATGTAGAAGAAATAAATTAGACTATAGATACAGATAATTGGAAAACATTTCTAAAGAAAGAGAGGCTTCACCTAATTTCAAAATGTTGGAGACAGAAGATGGGAAATATTTCTATGTTTCTTAAAGGAAACTGTGACCACCAAGGAAATGAGGTATGACACAAGACCCTATGCATTCATTTCAAAATTGGTCTAATAATTCATATATGTAGCCTCCACTTTGGGCTAACCCTCAAGGATGGGACTCATATCCTAACCAATGCCAAAAAATTGGAAATCTCCGTACCAATTCCAACCACAAAAACAATTGCAATAACCTCCCCAATCATGGAAACATCCCTAGAGGGTATAACATGGAATAACCCACCTCTTAATTACCAACAAGCTTATCAACAGACTCCTTATCGGCACGATAACAAGCAACGATGCCTAATCCCAATTTAGGATCCCAATCAAAATCTACACAACTTCCTATTCAACCAACACCTAATCCTAACAATAAATCTACTTTTCCAGCCTATTCCATTGAACCATCTCAATACCCTACCTATTATATTGATATCAAAAATATCCATCTTTGCTTAGGAAGAACTAAAGAAATTATTGGATGTCGGATTCATATATCCAATTTTAGACATTCAATGAGTGTCACCACTTTTTATCGTACCTAAAAAGAATGCAAAATGGAGAATCTATGAAGACTATAAAGAGATGAATGCAACAACGAATAAGAATCATTTCTCACTTCCTTTTATTGATTAGGTACTCAACACTCTTGGTGGAAAAAATTTATTTTCTTTTCTAGATAGTTACGATGGCTAGAACAAATTTATATTGCACTAGAGGATTAGGACAAGACCACATTCACATGCCCATGGGGAAATTTTGCATACTTTGTTCTTCCCTTTTGTCTATACAATGCACTAGCCACATTTAAGAGGTCAATTTTTAGCATCTTCTCAGACTTAACCAATGATTGCATGGAGGTATACATGGATGATTTTATAGTCCATGGCAACACTTTTGATGAAGCAATGAAGAACTTAGAAAAATTTCTCAAGATATGAAAGGATCATAACTTGTCTTTGAGCAATGAAAAATGTTATATGGTGATTTATGAGGGGATAGTATTAGTTAATTACCTATTACCTATTGGTATTTAGGTAGATATAATAAAAATATCGGTGATTATAAATTTTCCAACACCTAAAAGCACAAGGATGTAAGGAGATTATTAGGACCTATTGGGTATTGCCGAAGATTCATTCAATATTTTAGAATAATTGTAGCTCCATTATTTTTTTAATTGGGAAAGGATGTTCCATTTGTATGGACAAAGAAATGTGAACCTACATTCCAAACTTTGAAGAAAATGCTAACTTTTGTTCCTGTTATAAGAGGACTAGATTGGATTTTTCCATTTAATATACACATTGATGCCTCAGATCACACCATTGGAGTTGTTTTAGGATAGAAATATGGGATACTCAATTATGCATCTATTATGTCGGTAAAATCTCTGACAACACACCGAGCTTAACTACACGGTCACTAAGAAAAAAATTTAGTCATTGTATATGCCATCAACAAGTTCAAGAACTATATCACGGGATATCTTATTTTTAACCATAAGTACCATACTACCATTAAATATCTTATCAACAAACCAGTTGTAAGTAGTAGGATAATCAGATGGTTACTAACCTTACAAAAGTTTGGTCTAACAATTGGTAATAAGCTTGGGAAAGACAATGTTGTAGCATATTTTTCTCACAAATGGAAAATAATAATGAGGAATCAGTAATGGATGACTCTTTTCCGGATGAACACTTGTTTTCCATTTCTATCAAGACATCTGGTATGCTAATATAGCCACCTATCTGGTTTTAGGTAAGACACCTCAACACTATCTATATTTTGAAAAAGAAATATATTGTTGAGAATGTTAGAACTATAATATTAAGTGTATCATAATATTTAGTTTATATTTAAATAATATAGAATAATTTATATTCTTATTATTTAAATATAAACTTTATATTAGGTGATTAGTTATTTAATTAACTAAATATTAAATCGGGTGTGCCCCGTCACTTAATAGTCATAACCCTTTGGGTTATTTAAATATGGTCATGGGCCATAATTGGTTGAATTGTATTCAACGGGTTAAAAACATGGAGTAGGAAGTGAGCAAACGAGTTACTTAGGCTTTGGTTGAAAGGTTTCTCAAATTAATGGAAAATATTCTTCCATGGTTTTTTACCCCATTAGGGTTTTCCACGTTAAATTTTGTGTCATTGTGTTATGGTGTTATTTAATTTTATGTGTATTTATTACTATGTGCATTCATTCATTTATTTATATGTATCATTAATGTTTAATTAATATTTAATATGGTTAATATAAATTTATACCTCGTCTGACATGGTACGGGGTGGGATAAAGTTTTGGTTAAATAATTTATTTAATCCAAAAGTTACAATGGTTGGGAAGTTAGGTGTTTAGTTGGTTAGTATCCTATTTAACTCCCCCTTTCCTCTTTGTATGAATCACTTTGTGAGTGTGCATAGGTGAAAGTAATTCTCAACCCATGGTAAAATATCAAAGTGAAAGGAATTACGAGGACCTAAAATCATAGGTAAGGGTAAATTTGTTTGAAATATTTCATTAATCTTGTATAGTTTCTAAAGTGTGTGTAGGTGGAAGTAAATACATGGGGTTAAAAATAAGTAAAAACAAAGACACGGATCTCTATAGGGAGACAATATTCCATAAATGTAGGAAAATAAATTTTCCTATTGGCTCAATAAAGACCCATGGAATGGGGGCGAGATAAAATTTTGTCTCAAATATATCTGCTTGAGAAATATTGTGAAAATTTAATTCTCTTTGGGCCCTCTTAATACACAAGAAAGTATTTATTTAATAGTTTGTAATATTTAAATATTTATTTTCCTATAGTTTAAATGTGCAAGAGCTAGGAGCGAGTGAGGGTTTTGAGAGTATAGTTTCTACAAAGCTGGATGTGAAATTTCTGTTAACATGTGATAAATCTTCTGATGTATCACCACCTCTCGAAGACATAATTAGCCAAAAATACCGATTATCAAATCGCACTTAGAGCAGACATTTTTAAGGTACCTCTACAAACAGGTGGGTTCACAGTCTCCTACAACTTTTCAGAATCAATATTTATTCAAAAGCACAATGGAAAAGGAGGGTGTGACCCACATCCATGTGCCTGATGGATGTCTACATCGTGCAATGGGGAAAATGAATATTTCCCTTATTGGTAAGTTCTTGGGTGCTAGACCCAACATTGATGTCATCAGTAGGTCATGTTTCACCGGGAAACCAAAAGGAGATTTGTATATTACAACCATGTCTAAAGGTTTTTTCCTTGCCAGATTAAATTTGTAGACAGATCTTGAAGCAGTATTATTGGGTGGACCCTTGTGTCTAGGCAACATGGGGCTTTTCATAAAAATATGGTACCTAGATTAAACCCTAAAACTAAAAATATTCACACTATTCATGTTTGGTGTAGGATGCCTGGACAACCCCTACATTACTGGGATGATGATATCTTGCTTCATATTGTAAGGTCAATCAGATTTCTAGCCAATTTAAAAGGGCCTACTAAAAATAGATCCAGACTATCCTTTTTAGGTTTTCCATATCTTCTGAAATGGAGAAATAACTTCCTGATTTCATCATTCTTCAATCGAGTTTGGAACATGGAAACATGTGATAGAATATGAAACTTTTCATTTAAGATGCAAAAATTACATAAGTTAGGACATTTCACCAAGAAATGTCCTACGGAAAAGAGGCAAAAGAAGAAGAGAGCTAGAGATCTATTCAGGGAGAAGGAAAAGAAGCCTAAGGAAAAAGAAAAAATAAGGGGATCAGAGGTCTTAGTGGAAAATATCTCCCGGGGGGAAAAAAAGAAGGGAAAAAATCACCTCAACCAAAGAATCTACAAACTCAACATCAAAATGATAAGGAGATAGATAAAAATATCTCTAATCCACCAGATCTGAAATATAAAAAGAAAAAAAGGGCTTCAAAACCCTATAAGGTGACCTCCGTTTGTAGAAATATTTGGAGACCAAAAACTCCCTCAGTAAAAAAGGGGGAGATGATCTGAAGGAAAAAGACAAGGCAAAATATATGGATCTTCAAAGGCCTGTAAAGTTGAACATAGAAGTGGATGAAGATAATGAAAGGGTTTATATTAACCTAATAGTATCAGATCATGAGAGGATGGAGGATTCAACTGGTGATCAACAAAATATTTCTTCTCAAGATTTGCATAAGGAACAGATACATGCAACACCTTCACAACATTAGAAGGACAGGATACAAAATTTCATTCGAAATAGAGGGACTATTAGAGTTCATATTAGAAGACCTAGACAAAGATAAATAATACAAGTAACTTCATAGCAGAAGGATTGAGACTGTGGAAAGGAGGAAGGGGAGATTACCCCAACCTCATTAAATATTCTCACTGACTGTGAAAATGATTTGAATAATGGCTTCATTGAAGTTAAAAAAAGAGAGAATGAAAGGATTTGAAGAGGTTCTTGAAGCTTTATACAATGATAAAAAGAAGAAAATTGGGAATTGGGAAGCCTCTACATCAAGGATCACTAGATCATCTACTAAGAGGGTGGAAGATATTGGAGTAAATAGTAAAAAAGGAAGACCTTCAAAAAAGGAACTAAGAAAGAAAGAGACTAAGAAAGATATTGTAGATGGGACTCAAAGTCAATTGGGCCATCCGGAAACTACTTCCCCAAATTTTTTTAGATGAAGATTTTATCTTGGAATGTCAGAGGACTGAATGGAGGTCCTAAACAAAGGATGATTAAAGATATTAGAATATCCAATAGACCTAACATTCTATTAGTGCAAGAAACTAAAATGAAGACAAAAACTTTGAAGGAATACAAAAATATTTTTGGGAGAATTCTGATTTTGTTGTTGTTGACTCACAAGGAGCTTCTGGAGGTGTTGCAATTTTCTAGGACAACAAATTTCTAAATGGTAATGTGATTCTAGCTTCTCATAATCATTTAGCTGTTAAATTTCATGTTGTTGAAAATGACTCAATCTGGATCCTTTCCAACATATATGCCCCAAACACTACTTGTTGGCAGAAGAAAATTATGGGAAGAGTTAAAACTCTTTAGAAATAGTTTTAAGGATTATAATTGGTTGGTCATGGGTGATTTTAACACCCCTTTAAACCCTAGAGAAAAATATGGGGGTAACTCTGATTTCTCAGTTAGTATGGGTGACTTTCTTGAGTTGGTTTCTTCTCTTAACCTCATGGATATTGAACTTCATGGAAATGCATTTACTTGGTCTAACAGGGAATGGTGATATTCGATACATTTTATATTAGATCAAGCTCTTATCTCTACTAATTATATTTTCAGTCATGATATTCATCTCTCTTCGTTACGTAGGATTGGCTTAGATCATAATCTCATTGCTCTTAATCTTTACAACTGAGCTAAGCCTTCGCATAGCTCTTTCAAATTCAAAAAAATGTGGCTGGAGCATGATGACATCTTGGACATGATCAAATATTGGTGGCATTGGGATGGAGAAGGTACAACACAATTTAGATTAATTTAGAAACTAAAAATGTAAAGAAACAAGTTAAAACCTGGAACAAAGAGGTTTTTGGCAATATTTTTGAATAGAAAAAAGAGCTAAAATAACATCTTGAAGAGATTGAACTAAGAATATCAATGAAAGGTATGAATTATGATGATCAACATCTAGAAAATAAATTACTCTCTAATTTGCATAACATAAATAGTAGAGAAGAAACCTTTTGGAGAATGAAATCCCAAGCTATATCACTGAAAAATGGTGATAGGAACACAATTCTTTCATTTGACCACCCTCAAAATAGGGCTTGTAGTGAGAATCAATGAGGTATCCAAAGGTAATGGTATGGTTACCAAAGATCAAAATGACATAAAATCAGAAGCTCTTAAATTTTATGAGAATTTGTTGATGGAAAGTAATGTTTGTAATGAAGAAGTGGCTTCTTTCCTTCTTGAATTAATCACAAGTAATAATCTCCCTGAAGAGAGATTCACGAATCTTACAAAATTTGTTTCTATTGAGGAACTGAAGAAGGAAGTTTTTACTTGAAGGTGAC
Source organism: Taxus wallichiana var. yunnanensis (assembly GCA_018340775.1). Classification (NCBI taxonomy): domain Eukaryota; kingdom Viridiplantae; phylum Streptophyta; class Pinopsida; order Cupressales; family Taxaceae; genus Taxus; species Taxus wallichiana. The sequence continues at coordinate 550,337,178 of CM031237.1, read as the reverse complement.
AAGGCACCGGGCCTGATGGTTTTTCTATGAATTTATTTCAAAAATGTTGGGACATATGCTCAAAAGATCTGTGAAAGTTTGTAAATGAATTCTATAGAACTGGAAATCTTATAAAGGAACTAAATAATACTCACATTGTGCTTTCCCCAAAGAAATTGGATGCTAAATAATTCAAGGATTTCCAACCTATCAGCCTGGTTAATGTTGTTTACAGAATTTTTACCAAAATTATAGCTACTAGATTACAACCTTTGCTAGCTGATCTTATCTCTAAACAACAAAGTGGCTTCATAAAAGGAAGGATAATTTAGGATGGGGTAATCATGGTTCATGAAACTATTCACTCCATGGATAAAAGCAAAAATAAGGTATGGAAATAAAATTAGACATGCATAAGGCCTTTGATAGAGTATCTTGGAATTTTTAGATAAATTCCTATCAAAATTTGGTTTCCAGAGTAAATTTAGAAAAATCATTCAGGCCTGCATTTCCACTTCAATATTTTTAGTAGTTGTGAATGGTACTCCGATGGGATTCTTTTCCAGTAGTAGAGGTATAAGACAAGGGGATCCCATATCCCCCTTACTTTTTATAATTATGGTTGATAGTCTTAGCAGATCCATAACTAAGGTTGTAAATAATGGCATGTTAAAAGGATTCAAACCAACCTCCACCAATCATATAGCTTCACATCAGTAGTTTTTGATGAAAAATTCCTTCTTCGATGGCTTCTATTCTATAGGAAAAAGCTACAAATAATATCCTTAGATTATATGAAGTAGATTCTAGCTAGAAAGTCAACTTTGATAAAAGCTCGGTGTATTTTTCAATACTCCTAATGATAGGAAGAAAAGAATTGCACTCATTTTGGATGTAAAATCAGCTCCTTACCCACTACCTATTTAGGATTACCATTGGGCACTAATAGAGTCTCTAATACTATTTGGAATGCCCTGTTAGATAGATTTCACAGGAAATTGGTTGATGGAAAGGGGTTATTCTCTCTAGTCTGGAAAATGTTTATTAATCAAAAGTACACTTCAGAACTTACCCATATATATCATGTCAATGTACAACATTCCAACAACAATTGTGGACAACATTGAGAGAATCCAAAATCACTTTCTATGGCATGGGACTGAAGAAATATTTAGATACCATTTAGTGGCTTGGGATCAAGTTTGTATACCAAAAAAGATTGGTGGACTGAGAATTAAGGATATCAGAAAGATGAATGTTTCTCTTATTGCCAAACTTGGATGGAGACTTCTTAAGGAAAAGCAACCTTGGACTGAACTTATTAGGATTAAATACTTGGCACAACAAAATGTGAATTCATTCCTTTTTGAACAACAACTTCCCACTGGTTCCATTTTCTGGAACAACCTACTTCAAATCAAACATATTCTTGTCAAAGGGTGTAGATGGAAAGTGGGCAATGGTCAGGATATTATTTTTGGCAAGAAAATTGGACTGATTTCAAGATGAGTGATAAATTTGGTTCCCTCAAAGACAATCTATGTGAGAAATATGGTAGTAAAGTAAAATATTACATTTAAGAGGTTGGTAATAAGAGAGATTGGAAATAACTTAAAGTTGATAACCTACAACTTGATATCTCCTCTTTGCAACAAAAAATTCTCTCATTCCTCTTAATCAAAAGGATAGAAAATATGATCTCCTTTGGGTTGATTATTTTGATGGGGACTATACAGTTAAATCAAGATACAATGCCTTTTTTGATAGCAATCAAACTGGATTAAATTGGAGTAAAATCGGATGCCTAAGTTAACTCCAAAAGTTAATTTTTTTGTGGCTTCTGTTAAAATGCAATATTCTTACTAATGATAATCTAATTAAAAAGGGTTTCATTATGCCCAACAGATGTTGTATGTGTAAAAAAGAGGTTGAAGACATCAAACATCTTTTCTTGCATTGTGAATATGTTGCAAAGATTTGGAGTCTTATCTTTACAAATTTCAATCTTCATTGGATTCTTCCTAACACCTTCTTGCAGACCTGGGAGCAATGGGATCCACCTTATAAACATAGCATGATAAGAATATTATGGAATTTGGTTCTACCTCATACCATATGGAGATTGTGGAAAACCAGAAATGGTATAATTTTCAGGAACATCAAACAGTATGCAATAAGATCTTTTAGGAAATTACTATTGTTGTCAAGGATAAAATTGAAAGGTTTAAGACTCCTAAAACAACAGTCTTATCCCATGCGCACCGACCTATCACCCGGTGGGTGCTAGGAGATCACCCGAGGCATGCGTGGGTGCTGATCCACTCCTTTATATGAGTCTTTTGATAATACATCCTTAATAATAGGTTTAGATGCAAGAAAGAAAAGAACCATGCATTCATTATAAGAAATTAGGATGAGTTATCATATCAATTCATCCTTTTAGATAACAAAGAGACATATCAAACAACATATAGAATTGATTCCTAACACAAAGGAAATGCAGTAGGCTTTATGCTTATGAAAAACATATATTCTTTAGAATAGAACCTTATATTCATGTTAACAAGTTCAATAACCACATTACATTCATTAAGGCCATAACATATCAATATGATAATGCATAACAGAGTCATGCATTAGGAACCTTAGCTATGGTTTTCACCTTGCAAAACTGGTTACAGACCCATCCCTCTAAAAATTCCATCACTCCTATAGTTCTCCTAATCCTAACCCAAAGGATCCTTCATTATTCCTGCAGAGCTTTTCCCATAAAACATTATATGATATTTCTCTTGGTGTCTTTCCCTCTCTTCTTATACCCAAGCATCTCCATATATATCTTTAGTCTCCACTGCCATGCCTTCTTGAGATAACAGATTGGTTGTCAAGTGTCCATGTGGTCCTCCAATGGAGTATGCTTCCTTTGATCTAAGCTCTCCACTCTTTACAATGATGTCTTTCTGGATCCTTCCATCACATGTATGGAATATTCCATTCTTGACCATATAGCTACCAGGCTGGTACCTTATCCACTCCGCATGCTAGACAGTCACACTTTCCTTGTGTGCTTCCTAGAATGTTGAATATGGATAACTCCCAAAACTCATCTTGTCTTATGCACACGTGTCATGTGTTTTGCTAAACCCTACTAGAACCTTTCCATGCACACCTACAACATGCACACCCTTCTTCAAATATGTCATGTGCACCCACATGCCTTCTTGCACTTAGCCAATATTCTAGGGCCCAACATCACCCCACACTATGTTTGTTTTCTATCCTCGAAACATTTCTCTTGATGAATAAATAATGGTGGGATCGAATAGGGGGAAGAATGAAGGAATGAATAATTGGTAGAAAGAATGAAAGAATAGGGAAAATGAAAGAGAAATGCCTATTTTTGAAAGAGAGAGGGAAATCCTTCCCTATTTATTCCTCTAGCTTTTCCCAGTGTGTTAACTCGACTCTGCACTTGCTAACAAGAGGTCTCCTAGTAAGGTGCTCACCTCCTCAAAACTTAAGTTCTCTCCTTTAGCACTCATTATCTCAACAATACCCTCAATTTTTTCACAAGTCATCAAAGGCATCCATCCCATGGGTGATATGGGGGTATGATTCCTTTAGCCAGATTTTGATCGAGCCTCGAAAGGTCTCAATGGCTTTTGACTTATTCTCTACCTCATCCAATATTTTATCCCTTTTTCCCTATTCCCCTTATTATTTTATTGAAACTCCTTGAGTTGCATTTAATTTTAGCGATGAGGATGCTTGCCACTCTATCTCTATTAGTGCAATTGTCATATGCATCTTCAAAAACTTATGTGGTAACTTTTACCTCTGCAATGAGTTTGGTATATTGAGTAATGATCTTGAAAACATTTAACTTCTCTTCTTTCTCTTGGTGCGCCAACACTTCTTTTTTATTCTCTAAGGAAAGTGGTTTCCTTTCCATCATGAGGATGTAGGTCAAATCCTCCATAAACTACAAGGTTGATTCATATTTTTGGTTGGGCGGCGCTGGGTCAGGATGATTTAAAACAATAACACCAGTAATCATTTTAATTTTCTTATGTAACTCAAGCACCCTTGATTTCTCCTCTTTGAGTTCACGCCTTAAGCGGACGTTGATAAGATCTTCTTTATTCAAGTACTTACTCTTCTCAACGAGCTCCTTCTTTTCCTTCTCTAATTACTCTTCCATGAATCTCACTCTATCATTTCTTCGATTAGTCTAGCCTAAATCTCAATAGAAACTTTTTTGAGCACATTGCAAACACCTCTTTAATCTGACAATTATTGAGCATTCACCAAGGTATTAACTCCTTTTTTCTCTAGCAAATTCATCAGCACTCCTTGACTTACCTCAAAATTAGGTTCATCCATGTGGGACCTGAACACCCAAGATAAAATCTTTATGGTTTGGGGATATGTTCCTTCTTCATTAAATGAAGTCATAGCCAAGAGTTGTTTCGTTGGTATGGTGCTTTAGAAGCATGAATATAGTACCTTGTATGGATCATTGATGTATCCCATTCCTTTCCCTTGTGCTACCACTATGCCCTTCCCACCTATTCGCACTGACCTTTGGGAAACTTACCACTAATTTGGGATTCTCACCCATGCTGCCATATTCTTTCCCAATGCTTTCTTCTTCTATTTCCTTAAAAATTTAATATGCCATCCACTCCAATTCTTGCTCCACCAAATCCTTAATGATGCCTTCCACTTCTCTTTCCACGGATTTTTCCACTTGTTCCTTGGTGAGGCTTGGGGTTCCCTGATTTTTGGTGCTTACTTCTTCACTCACCCCTTTCCTTGATCTTCTTCTTCCTCCTTTTCATTCTCCTCTTCATCTTCCTCCTCCTCAAAGTCATGTACATCATATACTGGATGGTCTTGACCTCCCTCGGGCTCGTCATCATCCATGTTGCCAATGTAGGCATCTAGGCTCTATGTTTCCTCCGAGATTGCCTTTTCTTCCACCTTCTACTTTTTCCTAACTAGTGATTCCAGTATAGGAGATTCTTCCTTCTCTTTCTCCTTAATAGACGATGTCTTCCTTGGTGAATCTTCATGTGTGAGGGGTCCTTCATGCTCTAGTACCTATTCTTCTGGGTATTTTCCTTGACTAGGGACTTCTTCCTATGCGCGTAAGTGCTAGGCTTAGTGATTATGCTTAAGCAGCGCGCCCACCGATTGTGTAGTTTTCAAACTTGGTGCCTTCTTCTCCTGCACCTCTTCTTTTTCCCTTTTCTTCGACGTGACCTTTTTCCGACTTGTGGGGTCTTTTGGAATGGATACATCACTCTCCAAATAGGCTCCTTTCTCAAACTTATGCCTTATGCATAGATATACCCTTATTGCAGCCCTTCCGGTGATTGGTGACATTATTGTCTTCATCATCTATACTTCATGCGAGACATACTTCTCCATGTATGTGTGCTTCTTAGGGTATACAATATTTCAACACACCTCACGGTGGTCTTGGTCTACCTCAATAAGGTCAAACTTTATCCTTTTGGCGTCCTTGAATTGGTTGACCCCTGCTTTGAAGTATTGCGTGGTGAAGGAGAATGGTAGCTTACACCATGGGATATTAGTCCCATTTGTCAATTTAAACCTTCTAATGTAGAAATATTGATAAATTGCAAACTATTCCTCTCCATCCACGAGTGTGGGAAACTACTCAAGGATCCTCCATTTTGCCTCGAATGTGTCACACATTTGCTTCTACCATTTTTCTAGGCACACCTTATGAGCGACCATTGTGGTTTCACAAGTATACTTCTCAAACCTTTTCATGGGTAAGGGGTTGTCTTACGGATGATCCAAAACAAACTTCTCTAGCCCATTGGGAACTCCAATAGCCGAGAAAATGATAGTGAGGATAATTTTTTTGAATAGTATCTTTTCTCCTTCATGCATTTTGCTTATGATCTCATCCACAATAAAGGTAGATAAGTTATAAATGGTCCTTTCTGAGATCTTCCGGCATACATTTAACCATGCCTGTTTACTTACATCCATCTTTCTTTATCATTAAGCTTGGTGACCAAGTGTGTGGCCATCCTCATAATAGGGTCTAGAATTTCTGCTATGTCAAACTACCATGAACCTTTTTGTATTCATAATCCTCCACAGTTTCCTTGATGGCATCCTTATTTCTCAAATTGTCATCTATGGATTCCCCTTCACAATTCAGGCCTATGAATTTGGATATCAACTGAGGTGTTATGCAAATCTTGTAGCCTACATGAGTAGAAGTGGTCTTCATGTATGCGTGACATCAACCACTGATATAGCCTCTCAAGCTTTCCAAAATAAGGCAACTCATACAATTGCAATAACCATTCCTTCTCCAACATTACTTTCACCTCGTTATTATATATTGACATTCCATCTAGTGTTCTCTTGTTGGTTGGAAAAAACCAGCTCCAACACCATTTATTTCTCTGTAGTGCTCATGTGATGGTTGTAATCACTCATAACCATTTGTATCAAATGTCACACCCACTCTTTTCCCAAAGTGATACCCCATCTGGTACTTTGCATTTCTACGTACCATTCCTCATTGGAGCTAGTGACGATAGTGGTTTTTTTCTTTTCCCTTTCCCTTTTGTTTCTTTGGTGAAATGGTCACCTTCTTTGGTGTCATTCTTCTTGTCGGGTTAAAATTTAAAACTCCTTTCTCTTCTCTACTACTCTGCTCAATTCTAAAGCTTAACTCCATGAATAAATCCTTCTCTTTCCATGCCCTAGCTGTCAAACCCTAACTAGGAAAACCCTTCCACAAGATGATGCACTTCAAATAAAATTTTCTCATGCATGTGTACTCATTCCTCCTAATTTATAGATCCACCATTGTCACACACTTAGATCTATATGATTCTTCTTCCTTCACACAAATCTCTTTGGATGCCCTAGTTTGCAAGAGTGCTTCAACTTCATAATAGCAAGGTAAAATAATGACTTGTCCGACCTCATATTTATAGTTTTTTCTCCTCTCTAGCAATAAATGTTATACCACCTACCAATGTACTTAACATTAAATAAAACTTTTCCACTAGGACAACCTTAAGCACCCTTACCCACATGCCCAATCCTCGTGAAAAATATCCTACAATATTCTAACGCATAAAAATCCAATCTGACCGAATACTCTTATGTGCATGTCTATAATGCCAAAGGCACTTCTTACATCTACCTAAGTTTTCCCCTCGCCTACCTCATGTTGTTCTTGTGCTCTTCATTATTCATTTGTGGTATTTGTTATAGCCTTATTGACACTATAATTCATTATCCATCATTTCCCCATGTGCTTTCTCAATCTTACGCACTTCCTTCTTCAGGCCACTAAATTTTACTATTGGCTTTGTTGTTGTGCAAATGTGTAACAGGGAAATTGACAATTTTCAAGCATGACAACGATACCCCAGTGTAAATTTTTCAAGTCACATCATTCCAAGACACCCCGAGGTCTATCCAATCAGTCCAAATGACCTCCTGAATAATGTAATCTCATCCCCCTAGGTGATTTAGGTAAGTCTATTCATCACCCCTAGGTGATTTTAGGGAGTTCTGAAAAGATACTATCTTCTGGCAGTATTGGGAAGGGCTATCATTGGCCTTCCCAGGAATGGATCAACCCTTGGAGTGGAACAAAAGGAAAAAATTCAACATGGAGGTGAATATAAGACCTTGGAACATCATGGAAATTATTTTGGAAGGTCTGGGGAAGTTCTGCAAGACTTGGAGTAATCTGAGTAAAAATAGGGTTCACAAGCCTAGGCGGTACACATGCCTAAAACAGTTGTTGGGCTTCAGAAGAAGATTCTAGGAGCTCCAGATGGATTTAGAATAAAAAAAATATATCCAGAAAGAGGATTCTAATACCTACATTATGGTGAAATAATATTTTTCACAACACTTTGGCGCATCATGTCTGCAGGTAGTTTTTCTCAAGCATAGGTGGAGTAAAAACTTAAAATCATATTTTCAAGGAATCAAATGGAATAATCAAGACATGAGACCCAAACCATTGGTTTTAGAAGGCCATTTCTAGTTACTATCATATAATTTTTTCCAAAAAGTTCCATCGGGAGCTCAAGTTATCACTGTCACAAGTTTAGGACTTAGCCAAATTTTTGGGAGGACACGTGTTAGCACCAGGAGCTGGTGGGATTTTCATCCCTCACGTCCCCAAGGTATGAGATATCAAGGTTGGAAAAGTGCACCCATCCCCCTTGAAGCCATCTTAGCCATCATATGACCTATGGGACCCTCATATGACCTCTAGACTTGACAGTTTAGCCCCCAGGTGCTTATTTGGAGCATGCATTCCCTATCGTCGGATCGGGCGCCACGTGTCAGCTCCAGGACCATTGTGGAATTTTATGTCCCTTATACACCTGAGGTGGGGGACATAGGACCTTGAAAAATTTTCCCATACCATATGGGGAGTCATTTGGACACCCATGTGACCAACTTTCAGCCCCCATGCACTTTTTTGGAGCAACCATTCCCTATCGTCGGATCGGCCGCCACGTGTCACCTCCAAGACCACCGTGGAAACTGATTTCCCTTATGTACCTAAGGTGGGGGACATCAGACATGGAAAAATGTTCCCAGACCCTATGGGGAGTCATTTGAAACCCACGTGACCGACTTTCACCCCAGTGCATTTTTCAAGTAAATCCCCTACCGTCGGATTGAGGACACATGACATCACCTTGACCACCATGGAAATTGATGTCCCTCACATCCCTGAGGTTAGGGACATAAAAATGCACCCAGCCCCTCCATGTGCATGTTTTTAAAGTTTAAATCCGAACTTATTTATTTCTTCCTCCTCATTTCTCCTTCACAGCTTCATACCTTGTCATGGCTCCATGCATGATTGTCCAAACACCCGTCCACCATTGTTGCTCTAAACCAGCTCTGCCATGGCCACATAAACTCTCCAAACCATGAATACACATAAATATGTAGGTCTCAGAGAAAAATGGAGTGAAATGATGAAGAATGGGGAGAAAATGAAGGGTTTTTGCTAGATAACCATGAAGTCACCCGATCGAAAAATCTTCATATCTCACAAGATACAAGTCGGATCAAGATACCATTTTTGTAGAATTCTTCATTTTTCAAGGTGATCAAGATGCAAAAAACAAGAGGTCAAATGGTGCCTAGAATAATTTTCTCCAACAAAATCCTCTCTTCGTGCACCACTCACATTTGTCAATTTCTCGTCATTCCGGTAATGGAAACGAGCTAAAAACTTACACACAAGAGCTCCAAATAAAAAACCTATCACAATGGAGTTGTTTTCATTGCAAATGGAGACAAAAACCATACCTACAAATTTCAAGCTCCATTAATGGCCGCCATGGCAGCTCCGTGCCGAAGCCACTGCCAGGTCAAAATTTCAAAATTTATTTCCAGGCATTCTAGTGGGAAAAACTATGTGAAATTCAAAGGGTGTGATCGTAATGACAAGAAGAGTCCAAAAAGTATGTTCCATCACAAATCAAGTACTAGAAACACCCTTTCTAAAAATAGTAAGTTTTCCTACACATGCTTGCTATTTTTGGTAAGTCTTCATCAAAAGTGGCTATGGAAAGAGTAGTGTGCACTGAAGATCTCCAAAAGGTCAGAATGATTATCTAGAGTAGAAAATAGTGAAAATGGCCACTTACTAAAAATAGTAAGTCCCCCATCTGGGCATTTACTAAAAATAGTAAGCCACGCTCAAAGAATAGTTTTGGCACAATGGGACATTCAAGAACTTTACCACATCAAATATTTCCATGAACGGGGACCAGCGGACTTCATCGGGTGACATCTCCTCCTCTTCTTCTCTCTCTCTTTCCCTCTCCTCTTCCCCCAACTTTCTCTCACTTTCAAATGTTATAATTCTTCGTTGGGGTTCACACTTTTTTATATGCCTTTATGTCACTTAAAAGTGACTTTAGAAACATAATTTAAATTAAGTCACCTTGATATTATAAAAGGGACTTAAATATTTAAAGTGGAATGTGAAAAGTCTTAAGTCATATTAAGGCATATGGAAGGTCATGAGGAAGATTATAAGTCACCTCTCATTCTAGAAATTGTAATGTCATTCCCATTGCAAAGGGTTGCAATTGATCTTGTAGACTCAAGAGTGCATTGTACCTAGAGAAAACAAAGGAGATAGCCATTTTCTTATACTGTCTTCCCCTCTCAAATTTCTTCCATTCCCACATTATGTATAACTTTTATTTGAGCAATCAATATAAGAAGAAGGAGGTTCTATCTTTATTTGACTAAGGGGTTTCTTGATACTTGGTTATCAATAAATTCTATTTGGTCTTGTTGTTATTCATAGAGTTGTTTCTTCCCATAAAAGCATGTATTGAAGTTTCTAACTAGTGTGTGTGTAGGAATATGATTTTCTACCCATAGCATTATTTCTCCTACCTCTTTTCTCACTTCCCTTTCTGCTCTCTGAGACGAAGACTTCCCTAGCAAGAGATTTCTAGCTTTGCCGTAGGGTCAGTGGAGTGCCTTTATTGGATCCTTGGTTGAAAGACTACCACATAAATCCACACTTTCTCACACATGCACATACTGAAAGCTACACCACAGATTAAGTAAGGTACTTAGATTCCTAGAGCATTGGCAAAAATCCACAAGTTTTCCACACCGAAAATTTTTCTCACCAACAGTTTTTGGTGTCCACTTGGGGCAGTTGCAAGACATCTGCACCCAATATACAACATGAGGTCTGAAAATTGAAAAAAATTCATATTTTCAAGGAAAATCATTTTTGAAGGAAACTCCATCAAGGAACAAACCCCATCACGTTCATTTCCCGCATCATGAAGAAATTTCCAGATTGGAGTGAAGTACCAATGAGTGACAGTGAAGAAGAAGAAGAAGATGTCTTCCCGAAAAGAAGATCATTGATTAGCCATGGTTTCAAACTAGTGTTGAAAAAGGAAAGAAGAAAGAACCTGTCATCGATGAAGAAGAATGGATTCAAAGGAGACATAAGATAAGGTGTGAATCTTGAGAATATGCCAAATTCTTGCAAGAGATGAATGAGCAACTTGAAGTAGCCCATAGCGAGAAAGAAGAAGAGGAGAATTATCCTATAGAGGAAGACCTTGAAGATCATTCGTACCATAGGGTTTTCATACCCAAAAGGTTCTTGAATTCCAATGAAGAAAATACTATCCTTGAGCCTTCTGATGAAGATAAAATCAGCATTCAAGAAGATGATGAAAGACAAGATATAATCAAGATCCACTGAAGAATATTTTTAAAATCTCACACAAGTCACTACAAATTTGAGAATGTTGTCCTTCTTCCACCATTCTCTAGATGAATTCATTGCATATGGTGATGAAGAAATGAACATGTTAAAAAGAGAATATGTGGAAATACTTGAGAGCATAATAAAAGAAATTCGACCCCAAAGTATTTAATGAAATTTGGAGGTATGCTTTAGCTCTAAAGAGAATATATGAACATCTTGAAGCTCCAAATCAAATGGAGGAAGAAGACAAGACACACCCTATGGAAGAAGACTTAGATTTCTTCCCATACTATGAAGTTTTCATTCAGGGAGATTATCAAATGCTTATGAAGAAGATATTTTCATGGAACCTCCCGATGAAAGACAAAGCAATGTCATAGAGGAAGAAGTAGAAGAGACAAATATAGAATCGCCATTTAGAAATTCCATTTGGCTCGAGTCACATCCGATTGGGGGAATAATATATTCAATAAAAGAAGATCCTTGCTACATAATGGATGATCTAATTCCCTCCGAAGACTCCACCAATGATGAAGAATATGACCAATTCAAAGTAAGCATGGATGATCTCTTTTCAAGTTTTGATCTTTCAATTGATGATGAAATGGGGAGATGTGAAGAAGTGCAAGAAATTCAGCCGACATTATGGTCTAAAAATGATGAATTCAAGATGGTCATAGATAATCCTCCTTCCTATTTTGATTCTTCAAGTGATGTAGAAATGTTGCATGAAGAAATTAAGGAAGTCAAATAATCAAACTCTCATCCTGATGCAATCATGGATGATAAAAAGGAAGAAGATAACCGGGAAAACATTGAGCTGATTTGCATTGAAGAGAGTTTTTAGAACATGGCAAAAATCAGCTTTGGGGCAGCGATGAGATGCTCGATGGAGAATCATCTATATGGATAAACATGGAAGGAAACTGGCATGATGAAACTGATTTCAGAAGGGATGAAGGTAGTGGAATTTCCAAGCAAGGACCTAAGCATCAATAACCTCACATGGAATCACTCCTACCAAGTACATAGACAATTGTGAAAGCACATGGATTTTATAAGCAACTGAGGAAGGGATGCTACTTTCTGGAACCCGTCAATGGCTTTGCAGAACATCATCACTCAATGTTGCCCACTCACGAGTAACTTTTGAGAAATGGAAAGTGCTTTAGTGAAAGTGGGTTGTCCCCACCCTATACCATAGGTGATTTCTAGGTGTGTTTCCCTTTTTGTTGTGTGTGTTTCCCTTCCTATTGTGTTTCATGTGTTTCCTTTCATTTTCTTGTGTGTGTGTGTTCCTTCTTGTCTCTCTCTTGTAACTTGTACATGACTCCACAGGGCCCAATGGATAAGGCATTGGTCAACGAACTATATGGTCTAAAATTGAGATTTTGGATTCCCATGTCATGTCTTCACTATGCTCATTCCATGTCATGTCCCCAAGCTAGAGCTAGTTGTTGTCGTGCAAATGTGCAATAGGGAAATTGACAATTTCCAAGCACGACAACGATACCCCAGTGTTAATTTTTTCAAGTCCCATCATTCCAAGACACCCCAGGTCTATCCAATCAGTCCAAATGACCTCCTGAATAATGTAATCTCATCCCCCTAGGTGATTTAGGTAAGTCTATTCATCACCCCTAGGTGATTTTAGGGAGTTCTGAAAAGATATTATCTTCTGGCAATTATTGGGAAGGGCTATCGTTGGCCTTCCTAGGAATGGATCAACCCCTGGAGTGGAAAAAAAGGAAAAATTCAACATGGAGGTGAATCTAAGACCTTGGAACATCATGGAAATGATTTTGGAAGGTCTAGGGAAGTTTTGCAAGACTTGGAGTAATCTGAGTAAAAAACAGGGTTCACAAGCCTAGGCGGTACACAGGCCTAAAATAGTTGTTGGGCTTCAGAAGAAGATTCCAAGAGCTCCAAATGGAGTTAGAAGAAAATATATATATCCAAAAATAGGATTCCAAGACCTACATGATGGTGAAATAATATTTTTCACAACACTTTGGCGCATCATGTCTACAGGCAGTTTTTCTCAGGCATAGGTGGAGTAAAAACTCAAAAATCTTATTTTTCAGGGATAAAATGGAATAATAAAGACATGATAACCCCACCATTGGATTCTAAAGGCCATTTACTATCAGTATCATATATAATTTTTCCAAAAAGGTCCATTGTGAGCTCAAGTTATCATTGTCACAAGTTCAAGACTTAGCTAAATTTTTGGGAGGACACGTGTCAGCACCAGGATCCTGGCGGGATTTTGTGTCCCTCACGTCCCCTAAGGTTAGGGAAATCAAGGTTGGAAAAATTCAACCAGAACCCTTGAATCCCTCTCAGCCCTCATATGACCTCTGGGACCCTCATATGACCTACAGACTTGACAGTTCAGCCCCAAGGTGCTTATTTGGAGCATGCATTCACTACCTTCAGATCAGGCACCACGTGTTAGCTCGGGACAACCGTAGAATTTGATGTCCATTGTGAACCTGAGGTAGGGGAAATAAGACCTTGAAAAATGTGTGCAGCCCCTATGGGGATTCATTTGGACACCCATGTGACCAACTTTTAGCCCTCGGGTGCATTTTTGGAGCAACCATTCCCTGTCGTCGGATCGGGCGCCACGTGTCATCTCCAGAACCATCGTGGAAACTAATGTCCCTTATGTACCTAAGGTGGGTGACATAAAACATGGAAAAATTTTCCAGCCCCTATGGGGAATCATTTGGACACCCACGTGACTAACTTTCAGCCCCCAGGTGCATTTTTCAAGCAAATCCCCTTCCGTCGGATCGAGGACACATGACATCACCTTGACCACCATGGAAATTTATGTCCCTCACATCCCTAAGGTCAAGAAAATAAAAACACACCCATCCCCTCCATGTGCATGTTTTTAAATTTTAAATCCAGCACATAGCCATTTCTTTCTCCTCATTTCTCCTTCACAACTTCATACCTTGTCATGGCTCCGTGCATGATTGTCTAGACACCCGGTCCACCATTGTTGCTCCAAACCAGCTCCACCATGGCCACATAAAATATCCACACCATGAATACACATAAATATGTAGGTCTCAGATAAAAATGGAGTGAAATGATGAAGAACGGGGAGAAAATGAAGGGTTTTGCCAGGATAACCATGAAGTCACCCGATCGAAAAATCTTCATATCTCACAAGATACAAGTCGAGATCAAGATGCCATTTTTGCAGAATTCTTAATTTTTCAAGGTGATCAAGATGCAACAAAAAGAGGTCAAATGGTTCCTAGAATCATTTTCTCCAACAAAATCCTCTCTTCGTGCACTGGCTCACATTTGTCAGATTTCCCGTCATTCGCAATGGAAACGAGCTAAAAACTTACACACGAGCTCCAAATAAAAAACCTATCACAATGGATTTTTTTCATTACAAACAGAGACAAAAACCATACCTACAAATTTCAAGCTCCATTAATGGCCGCCATGGCAGCTCCGTGCTTTCGAAGCCATGCCAGGTCAAAATTCAAAATTTATTTCCAGGCATTCTAGTGGGAAAAACTATGTGAAATTCGAAGGGTGTGATCGTAATGACAAGAAGAGTCCAAAAAGTATGTTCCATCACAAATCAAGTACTGGAAACACCCTTTCTAAAAATAGTAAGTTTTCCTACACATGCTTGCTATTTTTGGTAAGTCTTCATCAAAAGCGGCTATGGAAAGAGTAGTGTGCACTGAAGATCTCCAAAAGGTCAAAATGATTATCTGGAGTAGAAAATAGTGAAAATGGCCACTTACTAAAAATAGTAAGTCCCCCATCTGGGAATTTACTAAAAATAGTAAGCCACGCTCAAAGAATAGTTTTGGCACAATGGGACATTCAGAACTTTGCCGCATCAGAGATTTCCATGAATGGGGACCAGCGGACTTCATCAAGCGACATCTCCTCTTCTTCTTCTCTCTCTCTTTCCCTCTCCTCTTCCCCCAACTTTCTCTCACTTTCAAATGTTCTAATTCTTCATTGGGGTTTACACTTTTTGATATGCCTTTAAGTCACTTAAAAGTGACTTTAGAAACATAATGTAAATTAAGTCGCTTTCTTTATTATAAAAGGGACTTAAATATTTAAAGTGGAATATGAATAGTCTTAAGTCATATTAAGGCATATGGAAGGTCATGAGGAAGATGATAAGTCACCTCTCATTCTATAAATTATAACTCCATTCCCATTGCAAAGGGTTGGCAATTGATCTTGTAGACTCAAGAGTGCATTTTACCTAGAGAAAGCAAAGGAGATAGCCATTTTATTCTACTCTCTTCCCCTCTCAAATTTCTTCCATTCCCACATTATGTACAACTTTGATTTGAGCAATCAATATAAGAAGTTTATAGCTTTATTTGACTAAGGGGTTTTGTGATACTTGATAATCAATAAATTCTATTTGGTCTTATTGCTTTATTCGTAGAGTTGTTTCTTCCATTAAATCATGTGTTCAAGTTTATAACTAGTGTGTGTTTAGGAATCTAATTTTCTACCTACAACATTAGTTCTCCTACCTCTTTTCTCACTCCCTTTTCTCACTCTACATCTGAAGACTTCCCTAGCAATAGATTGCTAGCTTTGCCATAAGGGTCGATGGAGTGCCCCTATTAGATCCCGGTCAAAAGACCACCATAGAAATCCATACTTTCTCACGTATGCACATATAGAAGTTGCACTTTGGTTAAGTAGAGGACTTAGATTCCCAAAGCATTGGCAAGAAATCCACAAGTTTTCCACCCGACAAATTTTCTATGCCAACGAGATTATACTTTACTTTGCATTACTCCACCCCACACTAAAATGGATGCACGGTCCTCTACGTATACATAACTTTAGAAAATAATGTGGTTACCAGTGCACAAGACAAAAAATGAAGCAAAAAGAAATGAACCGCAACAAGAAAGGGAAACACAAGAAAATAAAAATCATAAAGGGAAATCCTAAGCTAACGGAAATATTGTCTTATTTACAAACACTAAGAAGACTTATTTATAGTAGGGCTTCAGCCTACTCCCATTGAAATGACCCAATAATCTCCTCCCTTCTAGCACTTGTAATTGGTAAGCACCTAAATCAAGGATTTACGAGATGATGTAAGGTCTAGCAGAATAGACTTTCAACTTCCCGAATGGCACGAAACTTGGAATCATATAAAAACACCATCTACCCAACCTCAAACTACTTGTTTTTTATATGACAATCATGCCATGCCTTTTATATTACTTTTTGTTTCTTCCAAATCAATATAGAAAGTGATCACATTTTCTATCTACATCAACTTATCAATCCTCTCTTCCAGTGCTTGTTCATCATCCAACCCTCCTGCACGCGTGCTATACGCAATGATGGTAACATGAATTCAACTGGAAAAATAGTCTTTATGCCAAACACCAATTGAAATGGTGTGGCCTTGTTCAACCTCTTGTAGGTTTTCCTATATGCCCATAGAATGATTGATACTTTTTCATCCCAATCTTGTCTTCTGACGTCATAGATCTTGGTCATGTGTGACTTAGTATTTTGTTAAATGCCTCAGTAGTTCCATTTTCCTATGGATTATAGGGGGTATCTTTGTGATGGGCCACCATAAATTCTACTAGTAGAATCCTAATTATTTTATTGAGATAATGTGTACCCCTATCACTAGTCAAGCTCAAAGGACAACAATACGTGCTAATTATGTTCTCCCATAAAAATCTAGCGATAACCGATTAGGTAATCGGTGCAAGTAATGATATACCGTGAACTAGTCCTTCATGTGGCTAGAAAAATTGTCCCTACAAAGTTGATTTCCCATTTTTCAAATGGTTTAGTGTTGGCTATTAGTCGTAAGGTCATTTCATCCCTCTTTCCAGTTTTCCAAGGTGGTGGAAATGGTCACAAACATTACAAAACTCAATATAATCTTGGTAGGTGGCTTCCCACCAAAGCCACACCCGATGAGAGTATTATGTGTGGCTACATTTCTGCAAAGTGTCCTCCTAAAATCCCACCATGTGCTTCCTTCATTATTGTTGTGTGCTCATGTTCCAATATGCATAGGCATAGAACCTCATCACGTCCTAACTTATCTGAGATATCCATTAATCAACATGTAGGGCACAAAGCATATTGCTAACTACTTCCTCTCCAGAGCCTTCATCTCATCAGTGCCACACAGTTTTAAAGAATACTACAATATATTCTAAGTCTAAGGGATCGTTAAAGTAACTTAAACAATTGCACATTCGATATGGTAACCTTAATGCTTTACGTGTCCTCCCCTAAGTTAATCCTTGATAAGTGGTCAAGTCCTAAATTGCTTTTTCCTAGTTTTACAACCACCGTGAACTCAAACTCTTGGAATAATAGGACCCAACGGCATATGTGCCCTTGTAAAATGGGATTTTTCACCAAGTATTTCAACACCATGTGGTATGTATAGAATATAAAGGGTGTTTCCAATAGGTACTATCTAAACTTATGCAACATGTAGATCATTGATAGTGCCTTTACTCAATAGTTGTGTAATTATGTTCTACTGGTGTCAAATTCCTACTTGTAAAAAATAATGGGTGATCAACAATCCCCTCACCAAGATGTACTAGTACTACTCCCATGGATGTTCCTAAGGCATCAACATGTACATGGAAAGGCTTATCCCAAGAAGGAAAGTGTAGTATGAGAGCAATGACAAGCCTATCATTCAAAGTTTCATATACCTTCTACTACACCTCTCCCCAATGAAAGGCACTCTTCTATTTTAGAAATTCCTCCAAGGGCATGGTGATCTTAGCATACCCCTTAATGAATTTCCTATAGTACCTCATATGTCCAAGGAATCTGCGCATTGCGCTTTAACTAGTAGGCTCCCTAATCTGCAATAACTACTACTTTTGGTGGATCAACTAATAAGTTGTGTTTACATATAATATGTCCTAACAGGTCCCAAATGGATTGACAAAGTAACATTTCTTAATGTTGATGGATATCCTCAATTGTCGACATCTCTCAAACATCAGCCTCAAATTTTCACAATGGTCTTTCACCAACCCAAACACATCCAGGACATCTAGGTAAACTTGAAGAAATTTATGGATGAAGTCCTGAAATGCTTGAACCACGATGCACGAGAACACAATAGGCACATTCTTCAATACAAAATGCATAACCATGTAGGAAAAAATTCCCCATTCAGTGGAAAAAAATTTCTTTCTCTAGTCTTCCTTTGCAATCCTGACTTGGTGATACCACAAAGAACCCATCTGAAAGAGTAAACCTTGTGTCAGCCACTCCCTCTATAATTTCTTGATAAATGGGTTTGGGAAAGGATCGATTACACATGCTACATTTAGGTCCCTAAATTCCACATATATCCTTATTCTTCCATCCTTCTTGATAATGATGACCATTAGGCTTATCTATTATGATTCCTCCATAACCTCAATGATACTAGATGCTATCATCTTGTCTATTTCTTCCTTGACCCATACACAAAATTTGGATTCATCCGATAAGGCCTCTTCCAAATCGGGTGTGCACCTTCCTTCAACTTGATTCTCATCTCCCCAAGGAATGGTGGAAGCCTTTGATTTCATGGTACCCATGAGGAACAAATCCTAGAACTCGCGCAATAGATCAATGACCTTTAAACTTTCTTTTCTGACCAATAGTCCCTAATGATAGCTTCCTTAGGTTTTGTCTTTGTCCTAATGTTAACCTTCTTTATTTTCAAGGGCTCATGGTAGGCATGTGCTCACTCATCAATGCTATCTATGACTTCATGTGTACCTTCAGAATGGTTAACATCCAAACTTTCCATTTCCTCACCATCTACTACATAGACCATTTTTCCTTTTTCTTTTTCCATACATGCATGCTCAAATTGTACTTTCTTTTATTCCTCTTCATCAAACCTTGTCTCTAAACCAGGTTCTCCTAGTAGCTCTTGTATTCTATCTTCCATCATAGTGCTATCTCCCATTGTAAGGTGCTTGATTACTTGTAACGCCTTATCCACCAATGGATTTGTACTCCTATACTTGAAATCTTGAATGAGATCATCCGCCAACTCCTACCAACTACTGTTTGACGACACATCTCCAAATGAATATACCATACATGCAAAAGATTTTTAAGGTGGAATAAAACTTATGCACCCATAAAAAAGGTGGTAATGCTTCTGTTTTCCCATCTAGGCCTTTTCACATGCTTGGACATGAAATGAGGTA
The DNA here is from genome assembly GCA_018340775.1 of Taxus wallichiana var. yunnanensis. Lineage (NCBI taxonomy): Eukaryota > Viridiplantae > Streptophyta > Pinopsida > Cupressales > Taxaceae > Taxus > Taxus wallichiana. Next base: position 550,317,666 of record CM031237.1, on the reverse strand, counting down.
GTCTCTTTACCATGGTAGTCTTGGATGATAATGGGTACATTACTCTTGGAGAACCTAACAAAAAATGTGACTCTTACCTCACACCATTCTAGGAGGCTCTCTCGATGATTAGCCCACCAACGCACTATAGTTTCGAGGAGGTTATAACTAAGCATTCCCCTTCTCTCGTCCTCATTCTTCCACTGAGCCTCCATTTCTCACAAGAAAACTTCAAGGTATGCTCCTCCAGAGTAACTCGACAACTTATTCCTATCGGGTGCTTGAATGAGCATGCCTTCATTACCCTTGTTAAAAATCCTCTCAACCATCACCTAATTAACTCATAAGTCCCATGCGCCCAATCGTCACATGTCATGTTAGTGGTATCACTCAATAAATGAGAATTTTCAAAATGGATAACTCCTCGGTGGGATGAATTATATCGGGATCTTTGATGGAGCACACATATATTTTGTCAAGGACTTCCTCTCCTAAGGGCTCAATATAGGGTGTTGATTTCCCATATGTTAAAGGGAGAATAATCCTTTCTTCCTTTTTCTTGAAGCTGATATACCCCTTGTTAATCCATAGGTTAAAATGGTTCTTATAACACCAAGGGCTCCCAAGTAATGCTAGGAAATTATCCGCCTCGATGAGCGTAAAGACCTCAAAGTCCCAAGTGAACTTGGACCCTTAAATAGTGATAACCACATATTTCAAGACTCCAGTGGGCATTGCCTTTGTCTTGTTTGCCCATATACAACACATTCAAAGATGGTTGTAATGCGGGACTTCCCATTTGATGTCATGCATCTAAGGTGATAACATTGACCTCTTCTCTTGTGTCAATGAGGATATTGCTTAAAAGCCACCCATCAACAACTACATTCAATGTAATCTCTTTATCATAGTCAAGGTTATGAGGAGGAAGGTTTGCATGTAAAACCTACCTTTCGTGCTCTGCTCTGGTGCATGGTACCTTCTCCTTCGTCCATTCTCCTAGAAAGGGAATAATATTCTCTTGCCTTAACATCCTACATACTTCCTTGACTTCATCTAGGTCCTCCTTTGGAGCCTCGACATTCTTCCTTTACTCAAACTACTTTGATTGCTCCTTTAGACATTAGATCTCCACTAGTAAACTCGAATCACATCCATAGTCTATTGATACACTTCCTTCTGATGAGTAGGATTTGGATACTTCTCATGTACCACTTCTTCCCTAATTACTATTTTTGTCTCAGCATCTCCCTTTTGCGTGCTACCTCTTCTCACGTTGTTACTAGTATAGGTTCTAATCCTGACTCACACGCCACTCTTGGCATCCACTGAGGGTTATATTTTTTATACTCACCATCTCAGTGCCTTTGTCTTTCTAGTGTTGTTGGCTCATGTGTTCAAAAAACTTGGGAAACTCCTTGTACTTATGTTTTTTCCACACCATGAACACTATAATAGGTCAAGAAACTTACACTTATAATGTTCTATAGACCCACAGTTATAACATGTTCCTCATGGAGGTCACTTCTTCCTCCACCATGGTTCTTTGTGACCATGAAATCTTCCGAAAATCCTCTTTTTGTGCTCCTCCATCGTTTTCCCTTCATAGTGATGATCATCATCCTCAGAACTACTTGTAAGACTAGTCTGGTGCACACCAAGGTCAATAGCATTATGAATTTGGTCAATCAGCTACATCCTTAGTATCATGGGTCATAGATGTATAGATATTGCAATAATATGAAACATTTTTATGGATTGCGTGTTGTAATAGAGGAGATCTATTTACATCATGATCCCCATGGAAAATATCACATTATATCATCATTACATGTACCATCTTTCAAGGAAAACTATCCTTTGCATGCCCTTCCACTTCACATCACATGCACCACATACAACTACAAACCTCATGCATTGAATTTGGAGAAAGTGTCTCCAACTACTTGGCCATTATAGCAATTTGATCTTTTAAAAAGGACTAACGCTAGTATCAACGCTTCCAACATCCTCGGCATGTAGGTTTGTGAAATCTTTTAAGCGTACCCTTCTAAATAGTGTTATCAATCCTACAACAAACCATTGAGCATGTTGAGAAGGGTGAATGTCATAGGATAGTATTGACAAGAGAGTTTTTAACCATCATCATACTCTCACACACTCTTTTCCATTCCTTGTTGGATCTCCTTGAGCAATGATGCTTTTTCTATAAAAATTTAGGGATATGGAACTCTTCAGGAATGCGTTCTTCAATACAATGTAGTCTACTACCGTTTGATGGGGGCATACTTCCAATACCAACTATGTTTGTGCCCTTGCAATTTCAATGCAAATTGACTTGCCTTTCACTCTAGGGTAGTGATCCCTTTCACACACCATAGTAATTCACACTTGTGGACATGCTCTACATCATCCTCAATACCCACAGTCACGGTAAGTGCAAAGGCATCTCAAAAATACTTGTGGAGGTGGTTGTTTCCCTTTTCCTCTTGTCCCAAAGCCTTGGTTCCCTCTAGGTGTTTCCTCCTCCACCGATCCACTAGGATCCACTAGGTCCTCTAGCTCCTATACCACTAGATCCACCTCATATAGCCATAAAATGGCTTGAAGTGGTCACTCTAGTGTTCCTAATGTCCCACATTTGAACTAAGCACCAATGATTTGTGATATTGTCCCACTACCATTTATATGTATTGCACCACTTCCAAAAATGATACCCAAGCCTTGTGTATTTACACCTTGTCCAAAACTTCCTCTAAATACGAGAATCATTTGTGCAGCCATGGATGTCCTGATGATAAATTATATCTTCCAGGCACTGCATGATTACTCCCATCGATACCAACTAGGTTAAAAATACTTCTCCTCGATCTGGAAAACCAAGCACTAGGGGTTAGTCATCAGGTGGGTTTGGATGTGGGCCAATGACTCTCCTTTCTCCATGTGACAAACTCTCATTAGAATCTAAAGGGGCTTCTCTCCCATGCTTGCCAAGATGGGGTAGCACAGACTGCTCAAGTTCCATGTCCTCTTTGTGAACCTCAACTCCTTCCCATGACATCTTCCTCCATAGATCCATCACACTTGAAACCTTGTGTTATCTAGTCATCTCCCTTTCAAATCTTTTCTATACTTGAGTCATCTCTCCTCCCTTTCCTTTTCAACCACAATGTCTGCCATCTTCTTCCACCCTAGCTTCCTTTCCTAATACTCAAATATGCTTAGCCGGCCATAGGGAATGTCTCTAAACTTAGGTAATAATCAAGATCTTCATAGCGAAGGGATAACACGTAAAAATGATCCTATGGGTTCCCTTAGAAACTTGAACTCGACAATCTCTAGGAAAGAATATGTAGAAATGGTGTATTCCAAAGTATAACTATTCTAGACTCCTCTCCACCACTTATCAACAACATGTGTCCAATTTATATCTACATCCTATAGCCTCTGGTAATCATCTTGGGTCTATACACGCAATCTATAGTACCATCTTGATCTGGATACATATGTTGAAAGCCATTCATATAGTTCTACCGGAAAATAGAAGAAGAACATCTTGTATAACTCATGGTACAATTCTCTTCTACCCATCTACGTGCATTGAACTCAGGTCCAGTGTTGAATCTTTGAGAAAAATTGTCCTCCATGCTCTTGAACAATGCTTCAACACTTTCCAAGGTCAGACGTTATGTCATCCCATCATAGGGACAAATATGCATTTCATTTCTCACAACAAATTTGAAAAGAGGTCCTAGAAATGGAACCAAGATGTAGTCAGTTTTGTACCCTTAGAACAATAGTCTAATCCCATGCACATCATCCTATAACCCATCGGGCATTGGGCACTCACCCAAGGCACACGTGGGCGCTAAGCCCCTCCTTTATATGAGTCTTGTGAGAATACATCCTTAATGATAGGTTTAGATGTAGGAAATAAAATAACCATGTGTTCATTCTAAGAAATTAGGATGAGTTATCATATCAATGCATCCATTTAGATAACAAAGAGAAGTATTAAACAACATATAGAACTGATTCATAACACAAAGGAAATGCACTAGGCTTTATTTTTATGAACAACATATATTATTTGGAATATAACCTTATATTAATGTTAAGAATTTCAATAACCACATTACATTCATTAATGCCATAACAGATCAATATGATAATGCAGATTAGAGTCATGCATTAGGAACCTTAGTAATGATTTTCACCTTAAAAACTAGTTATAGACCCATCCCTCTAAAAATTCATCACTCATATAGTTCTCCTAATCCTAACCCAAAGGATCCTTCATTATTCCTATAGAGCTTCACCCATGCAAAGACTGTATGAGATTGCTCTTGGTTTCTTTCCCTCTCTCTCTCTTGTCCCTCTCTTCTTCTACCTAAGCATATCCATATATAACTTTAGTATCCATCGCCATGCCTTCCCGAGATAACGAGATCGGTTTCTAAGTGTCCATGTGGTCCTCCAATGGATTATGCTACTTTGTATTCGAGCTCTCTCTCTCTTTACAGTGATGTCTTTACGGATCCTTCCATCTCATACATGGAATATTCCATTCTTGACCATACAGCTGCCAGGATGGCACCTTATTCACTCCACATGCTAGAGTGGGTAAAACTTTCCTCGTGTGCTATCTCGGAACTCCGAATATGGATAAGTCCCAAAAACCATATTTCCTTACACGTGCATGCCATGTGTTACGCTAAACCATGCTAAAACCCTATCATGCACACCTTTAACCCATATGCCCTTCTTGAAATACGTCCCACATGCCCACGCACCTTCTTGTACCCCAATATTATGGGGCCTAATAAATCATGATAAGAATATTGTGGAATTTGGTTCTACCTCATACCATATGTAGATTGTGGAAAACTAGAAATCGTATAATTTTTTAGAACATCAGACAGGTATGTAATAAGATCTTTAAGGAAATTGCTATTGTTGTTAAGGATAACATTGAAAGTTTTAGGCCTCCTAAAAATAAACCTTATACAAAGGTAGAAGAAAATATTCTTACTTCTTGGAAGATTGATACTGAAAATATTCATAGGAATGATCTAAATAGAATTGACAGATCAAAAGTTCATTAGATTCAGCCTCCCACTTTATGGTACAAGTTGAATTTTGATGGAGCTTCTAAAGGAAATCCTAGGGCATCAGGAGGAGGTGGAATAATTAGGGATCATAGAGGTTGTCTTGTTCTTTACTTTGGAAGGTAAAATGGGCCACCAAACAAACCACTATTCTGAATCCCTAACAACATTATGGGGGATAAGGCTTGTTAGGGATTGCAATATTTCCAATATTATAATTGAAGGGGACTCTTTGAACATAATAAACCTCCTAAATCAAGTTCAACCCCCTAGTTGGACTATTAGGGATTTCATTTATGAATCTATTGAGATTTGTAAATCCTTTGCAAACTTTCAAATCATACACACCTATCGTGAAGGAAACAAAGTGGTGGATAGTCTGGCTAACTATGGTGTTAGTAATAACATGCAAAATTGGTTTAATGATGACATTCTTCCTAACATGGTACACAATGAAATTATTAAGGATAAATATGATATACAAAATCATCATTAATGAGCCCCCCTCCGCCATTTGAAAGTGATTATCTCCTTTACACGTAGGGTAATTAATACCACTTACATTTCACATGATTTTTGGGTATGCGAAGAAGTTGTTGAGAAGTAGATTTGGAGAAGAGGCATTGCAGTCCGAAACAACAAAGAAAAAAATAACAAAATGGGTGGACCTCCATGCAAAATGGAACCCATATTCGACCGGTTTGGAAGGATGATGTGATTTTATGGAATTATTTACAAATGGGTGGGGTCTCTAACCTCATTGAGAAAATGCGGGTCATGATCAAGATGTTTCTGTTCAATTTGCAGCTGGATGGAAACAAAGGACGGTTGAGTATGGGGAGATCAATGTCAAAATTACTGAAGAACTTATAGGTTACGGGTATGAGCCTAGATGGGGCTATATTTTTTAGTAAAAGGGTTGAAAAGAATGTTGAAGCCAAGAAATTCCTTATAGAAGGGGAAAATATTGAATTTGTTGTGGCAGGTGTAAAAGTGGCCTCCATTCTTGAACCCTTTGATGAAATTGCAAGGATGATTGTTAGGTATGTAACTTTGGAAGGCAGATATGTGACGGTTCCTCTTAAACATTTGGTTTTCCTAAATCACTTTAGAAGGAATTTATAGGTTAATTTTTGCATTATCTCATAAATTCCTTGGAGCATTCTATCCTTTAGTTTCAAAACCTCACCTGCCACCCCCCTCCATCAAGGTCTCATTTCTAATGCTGCATCTTCATTATCTTTCCCATCTTCATACAATCCCAACTGCCCTTGCCCCACCTTGGCCTAACTCCACTACCCCCACCACCACTCTTGAGCGTAGAAAAATCAGAACCAAAAATCCTCTTTACCCCATCACTCAACCCCTCCCCTCCCAAAGGGTCCTTCGTAGTAGTAAAGAGATTGAATCGACAAAAAATCTTCTCCATATTAGCAACCCTACTGAATCTTTTGCTAATGAAAAGGAGGAAGGACTTATCAACAAAATTGTCAAGTTAGAAAAGGAAGTTAGCGACCTGAAAGAAGAGCTCAAACAAATTGGTAAGAGAGAAGGTAAAAGGAAGATGAATGATGATCCAAATATGGATAATGAGTAGACTTTTCCAATTTATAAAAACTTAATTCTATGGACAATAGATTGGGTTTGACAAAAGGAAAGCATGAATTTATTGTTTTTGTACTCAAGGATATATACAACTTCATGGAGCAACATGTCAAAGTGTCTGCATACTCAATGACATTTTGCCGCCATCTTGGAGTCGATTTAACAAGGGACTGGTTCTCCCACAACCTGGATAAAAGGACCCCTTCCCATGTCACGACCACCGGAATTATTCACCTCTCTTTAGAAGATAAAAACTAATATTGATAAAGCAGTCAAGTAATGTGGATTGTTATTGCTTTCATATTCCTATTTTGATGTTGTATAGTTGTTGTGTTCAGGCTACTTTGTTGTAGATTTGACTCTTTTGCTCCTCTTTATAGTTTTTGTTTAAGCTATAGTTGGTTCTCATGTTTATCTTGGATTTTGATCCTTTTTTATGGTTTTACTACACTTTCTAGCTTTTGAGCCTTCTTGTATTAGGGCTTAGTCCCTTTAATACTTTGGTATACTTTTTGATGCACTATCTGGCTTATGAGCTTTTTGTAACAGGGTATAGTCCCTTCAAAACTATTTACCCCTAATAAAAAATGTGTAGGAAAATAAATGTATTTGAGGGTAAAATGAAAGGTCTCGAGGATGGAGACAACCCTCAAAAAATATCCCATCGAGATTTTGTGATATTATTTATGGAAACATAATAATTTATTTAAAATCCTAACATTTGAACCTAATACTAACTGATGGACCTCCTCCTTCTTGTAAGTTGGTATTTGTAATATACCTATTTTTTATATTTTTTAAACTATATGTTTTATAATATAAACATATACTTTAAATTAAATATATATACAAGTCTAAAAACAAATTACCCCTATCTTATTCCCCACGGTGGCTTAAAATTATAATGGTTATTTCAATTTAAGAAATTCTATGTATTGTAAACATTTCCAACGCCATTAAAAAATGCTTAGTGAGTATTTATTGGGCCACTTTATATAAATCAAAACATTTTAACCACCCTCTTCAAAACCACTTAACACTGACCCATTTTATGTGCTAAGGTTGGTATGTTATAATGCATTATTTAATATATTAATGTGCCCCATTTAAATCATTCAATAAAGTGGCCGTTCCTAATTTTCTTTTGGTCTTTGAGTGTTGTTTGGGTAAGTACGTGGCCACCTTAGAAATTAAATAATGTCTTATTCAATTATAACTTATAAATGCGGCCCATATAAACACCTCCCACTCGCCCCCATGTATCCATGTAGCTTTGACCGATGATTTTTTTCCACAATATGTTGGGAGTTTTGTCTTTAAAAACCACAAAGTAAAGTTTATATGGTGTGACTTTGGTCACTTTTGGTTAAATATCCCAATGGGTAACCCGTCACTAGAATTTTCTAAGTTCCCGTGGTGCTTGTATTGAAATTAAATGGTGAGGCCCGATGGATAATAAGTGTAAATGGTTCGGTATAAAAATATATATAACATTGGCATTTGCTTAACATGGCTCGTTGTTGATTATTGGGCATTGACTGGCTTGACGTCATATCCTAACTTCTCAACTTGGTTATCTAACCGAGTTGAGAGGAATTCATATATACATATAAAGTGAAGAGAGCTCTAATTTTTTTGGAATTTTATTCTTTTAAAGTTTTAAATTAAGAAAAATGGTTAAAAGTGAAATCAATAATGATTTATATGCTTATTATGTCTATATGGATATTATGACTCTAACCATGTTGATGTTGTGTTGGATAGAATATATACTGGATATTTGTTCAAGTTGTTTGGTGCAGGAACCATTACTTGGAATAGCTAAAAGCAACCAACAATCTCCATTTCTTCTACTGAGGTAGATAAGTACAATGGAAGCAACAAAGAAGCCATGTGGTTGAAGTGACTGTTGGAAGAGATACACATGGAAGTTGAAGGAAGTATTCCTATTCTATGTGGTGGTCAGAGTTTTATTACTCTTGATAAATAATACATTTCAACATTAGAGAATGAAGCATATTGAAGTTTATATGTGTGTTATCTCGAGTGAAGGTTTTCTATGGTGATAAAGATCTCCAATTTTGTCATGATCAAGATTATACTACATATATGTTTACGAGCCATTGTGTGTTGTAAAATACTTTGTAAGCGTGTACAATGCTTTGCATTTCGAGTTTCCATTGAGGGGGTGTGTTCATGAAATGTCACCTTTTAATGGTCGTCTGCAGTTGTTGACTCTCCTCTATACTTTTTCTCTAAGATAAAGCATTATAAAAATATCTTGTATGATCTAAAGTAAACTAGTAGAGTTTATGAGAAAAATACGAGTCTAGTGTGCATCTATTTATAAATGAGGTCCTTGTGTTATAAAAGGCTTCTAGAGATGTCGTTTAAGAATATTTCCATGAGAAACAAAGTGGGATTTAGTCTCACAAATCATGATTAACCTAAATCATATGTCGATTTATGGATTCTAAATCTTTTGTACCAAAAGGTAAGTTGAGCAAGATGAAGGTGTTATAATTCCTTCAAAAATACATATGTTAGCCTAAACCTTTGGGGTTTATGGATTTGCAAATCTTGGTGTACAAACAGGTAATGTTGGCATATGGATCCCCACTTAATATTAAGGGGAGTGTTAGAACTATAATATTAAGTGTATCATATTTACTTTATATTTAAATAATATATAATAAACTATATTATTATTATTTAAATATCAATTCTATATTAGGTTATTAGTTATTTATTAACTAAATATTAAATCGGTGTACCATGTCATTTTATAGTCATAACCCTTCGGGTTATTTAAATATGGTCGTGGGCCATAATCAGTTGAATTGTATTTAGCAGGTTAAAAACATGGAGCTAGAAGTGAGGAGAGGAGTTATTGGACTAGTTGAAAGGTTTCTCAAATTAATGGAAAATATTCTTTTGTGGTTTTTACCCCATTGGGGTTTTCCATGTTAAATTTTGTGTCACTGTGTTATGGTGTTATTTAATTTTCTATGTATTTATTACTATGTGCATTCATTCATTTATTTATATGCAACATTAATGTTTAATTAATATTTAATATGGTTAATATAAATTTATACCCCTCGTCCTAACAAAGAAAAGTGTGAATTTTTCGTGGATAGTTGGTTTCCTATTCCACATAGGGAAGGAAAATGTTATGAGAAAATGTATAGATGATGAGGAAAATTATGATGTTCTCAAATCCTGCCATATTGAGCCATGTGGAGGATACTTTTCTCGCAAAAAGAACAACGCAAAGTATTAACAACATGGTAATATTGGCTTACATTACATAAGGATGTAGCATTGTATATAGGTTCAAATCATTTAAGTGTGTCCCACTTGGTGGCCAAAAACATCTTAAAATCTAATTAGTAAATAAATACTTATAAATACTAATAAAACTTAAAAAATTAGGTAAATTATAAATTCCTTGTGTCTTGATATATTTAAAATTTTAAAAATATATGTTTGGTCATATTTTGGTAGTCGGACATATTTTGTTGAAAGTAAAAAAATTTGTAAAAAAGTGGGACATAATTATATGCTTTGACCATGCAAGATGATGTGATAAGTGCCAAAGAATGGAAAGGCCTACCAAAAAAATGAAATGTCATTACGACCTTAGATAGTAATGTATCCATTTGACAAATGAGGATTGGATTTTATTGGTCCCATAGATCCTAAATCTAAACAAAAGAGTACATTTTGGTATGCACAAGATACCTCACCAAATGGGAAGATGTAAAAACATTACCAAATAAAAAGAGTGAAAATTTTGCAAAATTCCTATATGACCATATCTTTACAAGATATGGAGTGCCAAGAGAGATTGTCATAGATCAAGGTACCAACTTCACTGTTGAAGTTATTGTTGATTTAGCTACAGAATATGAAATACGACATAGGAAGTCCAAACCTTATCATCCATGATCCAATGGACAAGATGAAGAAACAAACCGAGAAATTGAGGTCATATTGACAAAGACTATTGCATTGTATAGAAGGGATTGGTCGGAAAGAATTACGAGAGGAAGTTTGGGCATTCAATACCACATGGAAAAAAACTAGATTCACACACTGAGTTATTTTATGCTAAGACTATTGTTCTCCTATTGAGTTTGAGCACAAGATATTAAGAACTATATTAGAATTGGGCATAGATTTATTTGAAGCTCAAAGGAAAATGATTCTTAAACTCAATGAGTTGGATGAAATGGGAAGGCAGGATGTTCATAATACAAAGGTGGTATAAAAAAGAATCAAGTGGCATACTAGGTTCATCAAAACAAGGCAGTTTCAAGAAGGTGATTGGGAACTTATTTTTGACTCCAAATACAAGGACCACATGGGAAAACTTAGAACAAGGTGGCTGGGTCCATATAAGGTTGAGAATATCTTTCCCAATGGAGCTATGAAACTCACCACCATTGATCCCTTGAGATTCAAACTATTGGTGAATAGTCATGGATTGAGGTTGTATAAAAAACCAGGTATAAGAACACCTTCATCAAACAGGATTCAGAGGAGGCCAAAATAGGATGGAAATGAGAACATCAAAATTAAGGACAAAATTTGAACCTGCTAGTTCATCTTCTGAAATTTTTAAGGAATGAGATCTTTAGTGGCCTTGGTTTATCCATCTTGTTAGATACCCTAAGGAGGAATAAAATTGATGTGATCAGCCTTCATGGTGATCATCACCACTCACTAACATGTTTTATTTTATTAGCATTTCTGTTTTGCAGGATTTTGAGTATTTGCAGCAAGGTGTGCATAATCTCTATGAAAGGAGATGGTGTAAAGACTAGAACATCCACTTGTAGCAACATGTAGCCGCAGCCCTATTTTTCTTTAATTTTTTTGATAGAACTTGATTGTATGAAGAATCAAGAGCCCAAATTGAGTAATCACAAAGAGATGAAGATAGTTAGCACCAAAAATTCAATCTTCCCTCTCCGAGGAATTAATTGAATTCATTATGGAGCTTATGTTATACAACAACACATGTAGTAATTGGTCCTATAACAACACTACTTTGAACCACACAAGACCTCAACATGCAGCCTCATGCGAGCATCCAAGGGCACGAACTCCAAAAATCACATGTCACATCATTTAGTGTATATCTTGAGTTAATTGCACTTGATTTCCTTGAATAAAAACTGCTAGAATAATTATATTTAATTAATATAGGTGTCAAGTTGTCAATAAAATTTATTATTCATAATGTTTTTCCACCTCTTATGATGTGATCTATCACCCATGTCATCCCAATATATCATAAAATCGCACTTCACACGGGGATATACTTCAATTCAAATTAATACTTACCTTTTCAAGTTACGTGCAAACTTGGTCACAAATTTCAAAAAGGTAGAACACTTGGTTCTTTTGTTCATTCAAATTTTACATATTCAATTCCAAAAGAGAAACCTCTCGCTTCGCAGAGTTCATAGAAGTTTCAAAACTTACCAATGGGGGACACTTGATAAGAAATGAACCAACATACCATTTGTAGTTGTGGAATTAACCACAAATTCTACAATACTTTCATGATAATGGTTGGATGGATTACATCAATAAGTTCCAAGTTTTCAATGAGGCTACGGTCACCGAAATTCTCCACCACCTTCGAGGATTAAAGTCAATTGTAAATGGTTTACAAGTTAAGGTTAATGATGAAATATTGGTTGTAGTCACTAGTCTACTAGTAGAAGGTGAGATGTATCCTGTGAAATCCAATCTAGAGGAAGCTCGAGTAGAGTTTGTAGATGAGGATGAAAACTTTGTGACAAACAAACAAGGTACTCTACAAACTTATTTAAAACCCTTTTGGGAAGATGTGTCCAATTATATCATAAAATATTTTACCTGTGAGGGTTGATATTCATGGTTAAATATTGTCCATTTTAAACTGCTAAATCATTTGAAGAATGGCAGAAATGTGAATTTACCAAATTTACTTGCATGAGAGTTTAAAGAAGATGAGTAGGGAATCACAAAGTGGAAGGTCTGCCTTGTCTCATCATTTCCTTGTCACTTTAATTTTTAAAATTGTATTAGAAACTAAATATCCTACGATAAAATGGGGATACTTTTATTGAGATAAGCATATTAATGACCTATTAGGAAAGGGTAAGAAAAATAAAAGAGGCTCAACTAGTTATTCTATGCCTCCACCTAAACCCTTAGCTTTAGCCTCCATTCAGTTAGAAACCCATACTCCTACAGAAACCCCCATTCCTTTAGAAGCTTCCATGCCTAAAGAAACACCCATCCATGAAAAACCTCCGTCTCCAATACAAGGTCCCAGACCAATCTCTCCTGAAAGGGTTCTGGTTCCTAAAGCATTGCTAAATATACCAACACCAGTGTCCTCTTCCTCTAAAGGTAAACAAAAATCCTCAACTAAAGTATTTGAGACATTGAGGAGGTCAAATATAATTAATACTAAAAATACCAGAACCTCAAATCCTAGTGAGAATATTCAAATTTTTCTAGATAATGATGAAGAGGAATAGAAAATAAGGAGGAAGTTATTCGATGGAAGTTGAGTAGGTCCATATAAACACCGATGAAGAAATAGTCATGGAGGAATAAACCAGGGGAAGTAGAAAGAAAAAGATGAAAAATTAGGTGAACAACCTAATAATGAGTTCCCTACTGAACCAATTGAGGTTCAAACAGAGGTCATTCATGCTGGGGAAACCCATATGTGCATGAAGAAGAAGTTCTAATTGAGGAAATTGAGGATGTAATCAATGGTCATAAGAGCCCTGATGAAATAGAGGTTGTTCATGCACATCATGAAGAGGATATAATAACCAAATAATTTGAGGAAGTAACCACTACGGCTATAGATAATGAAGGGAATCCTGAGGAAGTGTTATCAGAAACAATACATGTGACATAGACCAATGCCATGGATACTAAAGCAAGTTTATTACTTGGTATAGAAGATATAAATGAACACATTTTCCAAACCTTTGAATCGAACCTGTTGGTGAATCTATTGAGCTAATGTACATAGACCGTCCTCCAATTGCCCCAGATATAGCTCATGTAATTTTAGAACCTGTGTCTCCACCAATGCCACCACCTAACCTCTAGTCACATGTTTTCATACAAGAAGTTTTTAGAGAGCCTCCTAGCGAATGTAGAAATATAGAAACCCAAACCGATTCAAAATATTGAGTGCAAAATTTGAGAATTATTGTAACAAAATACAAATAAGGTGGGAAAGAGAAAATGAATATTTACTCTTCCAACACAAACATGATTTAGAGGAAATAGATAGACAACTAAGAGCCAATGACAATGAGATTGTAAGATTAAAAAGAAAGAAGATGCGATACATGTAACAAATGAAATTTTCAAGTGTAGACCACCATCAAATGTTTACTCTGTCTTCTTAAAAGAAAAATGTTGCAGTTAAAATACACTTGTATCAATAATGATATTCCATTTGATATTAGTGGATCCAGAGCCATTCTTAAAAATATATTTAAAAATGCACCATGAAATTTAGTTAATTATTTGTGAATTATATATGTTCAATTATGCTTTAGAACATGACAAATCCTGGATCCCTATTCTCTACATTAGGGATGTACACATTTGGGAACTATGTTCTTACTTCAAAATTGAGCTTGTTATGTCGAAAAAGTAACACCCTAAGATTTACACATTAAAACCCCTACTTTTGAATAACATGATATTATCTCAAGGGTGGGACCCTTGCGATTGAGACAAACCTCCGAGAGAAGGTTGGTTCCTAACCTTTCTAATGCTAATACTACTCCTATAAGGGGAAATGAATCTATTCTAATACTAACCTAGAATTTCCAAGGGACCAAGGAAGAAAGAGATGCATAATATAAAATTCCTAAACCAAGGGAGGCGATAACACCAAGAAAAGGGGGTGGAGATATTATTAGTGAGTGAAAATGGAAGGAAATGAGGTAGAGAGGGGCGGAGAAAGTGCAATGATCCAAATAATGCATTCAAACCTCTAATTTTGTGGAGCATAATGAATTTAGATCCTAAAAAGAATATAGCATGCACAACATACCTAAAAATTTGATGAAAGGAAAATGACGCAATAAAACTTGAGATAGGGCAATAAAAGCCACAAAACACTAATTTTATTTCTTAAAATGATGTGCAATCCATTACAATATAGGCATAAGGAAAGAATCCTTCAAAAAATGCATAAATTCGAGGCCTGCATCTCACAAAAGTGTTGGAACAATTTTGGCAGAGTTTCTTTACATTCCAAAATGTCCTCCCTTCAAGTGAAGGGGAAATTACATATATACAAATAAAAGGAGCTACCAGCTGACATATTTCATTATTTTTCCATACGCGGTATGGGAAAACATACCAGTTTGATTTACAATGGTACTTTGCTTGCATGGTGAGCATGGGTTCCATACATCATTAATACGGTTCTTTGAGCTACCTATATGGTGCTATGAATTCCTCTCTATACCTAAACTCCTTATTATATCTCCTCGATAGGAACCACTTGTTTACACCGAACAAGAACATGAAGATCTTCACCGACAAGGAAATGATTTTTCATACAATAATAAGAAATGATTTCATGCGGCGGTGAGGGAGGCTAACGTGTGTCGATAAAAGGTGATTAAAACATAACAAGAAGCTACATTGACATGTGAAAAGAAGGATGCGGTGATGGGGAAGGTAGAACAACATGTGAAAAGAAGGGAATTTTTCGTGTGATGGTATGAATGATGACACATAACCGGATGAATGTTGATTCGCGATGGGATGAGCGTTGATGAATGACATGATGAACGCTGACATGCGGCGAGATGAACATTGACATGCGATAGGATGAACATTGACACATGATAGGATGAACACTGACACATGACGAGATGAATGATGATGCACGATGAGATGAATGATGATGGGAAATGGGATGGTGAAAATATATACATTTTTCCAACTTAACCATTAAAAACCCTAACTCCAAACCTTCTCCGCGACTCTCAAGCTCACCGCAAGATACCCTATAAGTTAATCCCATTAACTACCAATGCCTAGACCTTTAGGTTAATCCATCTTGTAGTGGGGTGAAAATATGGATAACATAAATATACAGGGAAAAATAAATGGTAGAATACAAATAATGGTACAAAGAACAATCACTAATGATGAGAGCAGGGGCAAGAAATACAAAGGCAATTATTGAAGATTATGGTAAGTTTATGGAGCATAAAATAAAAAAAGGGTATAAAAGATGAGAGAAGAAGTCCATGATGAGGCCAGAGATCACATTAGGTTCAATGGTGCATAAATAGTGCAGACATGCAGAAGAATATGGGAAGAAATATCACTAGAGATGAGGAGAAAATAAATGCATTCATATCTAGACATTATCCCAAATATCTAGAGATTCAATCCATATATTGAGGTAGTAAGGGATGTGGAACAATTTATTCCGTATTGGATACTATCCACCTATTTTCCACTATCCAATACCTCATTGGTCTGGGGATAAATAAATAAACAAGGAATTAAAGGAAAGGATAATGAAATGGTACATGAGGAATGTAGGATATTTCTTTCTTGAAATAGATGAAACATCCATGCAAATTACCTTCGGTAACTATGCATTATCATCTAGGTGGACCCCAAGAAAGAAAATGATAAATAGTGAGAGCTGAAACGAGGTCATTCAAGAAGCTAAGTCTTCGGGTATGATGAGAACCTTTAATCACTGTTTTAATTATCTCATTTGTTGTATATTATGTATACCCTTGCATTGTTTATCCTCGTCATCCCGTCAAACATTTCCACTTGAACTTAAACTTAAGGAACTTATATTAATTAATATAGCTATTACTAAAGTTACTTTATTTATGAATTTTGAATGTACATGTTAATCTATTTGATATAATGAATGATTATTATTGATTTTTCTAATTCCATAATTGTTTTCAATAAGTTGTTATATGTTACCACTAACATGGAGCCGAAGAAAATTTGTCGAATGCAAGCGACTCATCCACAACAAATCGGGACTCATCTGCAACAAGGCACCTATAGCCAAAGGAAAACACACGCACATACAAAACCGTGATTGTGGAAAACTTGATCAACAAGGATGCTTCACCTTAGTTTTTACAATCGGAAAGAAGCAATTATGATCTCATGCCAATCCCTAATTATGATCTACAACTACAATCGTGGAACTATTTGATTTAACTTGATAACTAGTTTTTTGAATGAATAGTTAATTATGTTGTATTAGAAAAGCTTTCCTCGAGTTCTAATTGTATACATAAGAATCTATAGATTCCTTGGTAGTGATCTTGTACTTAATCAAAATGTAATTGTTATTTGAAGGAGTCTCTTCACATCTCTCTTTGAATATAAAGAGAATGACGAGACTGCATTATATATAGATCTATAGTTATGAAATCGTTGTAAGTTTAATTCTAAATCTTCATGTTGATGAATAAAAATTTGAGTTCTATCATTTTTATATAGACACAATCCTTAAGGAGGGTTAGCACCCAAAACAAGGCCCACTTGTGGTTCTTTCACCCTTTTCTTTCTATTTTCTATTTTAGTTCCTTGCATGCATAGATTATAGTTGCATTAGTTCATTCCTTCACTTATGTTATGATTTTATCTTCTTATTACCTAGCTATAGAATTTACTTTCATCTGAAATGTAGTTTATTTTAAGCATTCTATTGCTAATTATTATGACATCATCCTTTTAGTTTATACTTCTTGAGTACCTATAACTATGTATATAACACTGACGTGAGATTGAAAGTTTATGTCCCTAGTTCCGATGAATAAATTATAATGGATTAGTTAACAACATATTATTTTTTTGTGAGTTAATTTTCATCACCAGAGTACAAGTAGGATCATTTAATTATTTTTCTAAAATAATGATGGATGTGCATTAATTGTGTAAATTGTTGTCTTCTTTTGGTTATCATTAACTCACTTGATCTAAATTTTTGTAACTCCTTGCCCTATATATTTAATCACTATTCTTAGTTCATCTAATCACATTCTTGTTTTTATATTACCCTTCACCTCCATACCTTACTAAAATCTCATGGTACATTTGTAGATCCTTAAATAGTTCAGCCATTAGAACTCTAGATTTATGTTTGTAAGCTTTCAGTTGAATAATTTGTTGGTCTTGAGACCAATTAGCTTATAGATTATGGATATATTTTTCATTATCATCTATTTTATTGAAAAATTATCCTAGTCTCAAGTAGCTTTGATATTATTTTGCTATTGGCAATTAATTAAGTAGGAATTCATAGTGGTTTGACTTCAAGGGTGGGTCTTCTATGTTATATTTGCATCATCTATGTCATTTAAAATCATTTGGGTTTCCAAAGGTTCTCTTCCAAAGGTATCACATATATTAAAGGGTGGGAGATTAACCTCCCTCCCATTTTTGACCTTAAATCTAACATTCTAGGTGAAGAGGAAACTCACTACAATAACCTAACCTTTCATCTTCACTCATTTTTACCTTGGTATAAATTTAGGAGCATAAAACACTATTTTCCACCATATCCAATTTTAAATTAGATTCAATTATATAAATAATTTTCCAATATTTCCTCTTTCTACTCAAATTAAATTCCCTTCGTATATCTCCTCTTTCATGTTCTAGTGCTACCCTATGTAGTACTTCATATTTTCGTAATTTATAAAATATTCCAGTAATAATTGTGAATGATAGTGTTGTGGTAACCAATTTTTTCTTTTATATGTATTGGTATGCTAAAACACAATATTGTAATATTTACACAACTTCCCCTAACTATTTTGGGATTGAAATGACTCTAAACAAGTGTGCATATGTATAATATTCATTCAATTCTTCCATATCTTCCCCAATATTGATTTGACTCAAATGATATTCCACCACATGTTCTCTCCTTATTTTTAAATTGATTTTAAACTTGTATTCTTGAAAGATCATTAACCTTCTACAAAATTTTCTTCCCAACAATAGCTTATTAACAATATACCATTGTGTTTGGTGATTAATGAAGAATTCAAATGGTGTCACTAATATGTATTTCCTAAATTTATGTAATGTGAATACCATATCCAAAGCCTCTCTTTCCATGTTGGTATAATTTTTCTATGTAGGTGAAATATTATGGCTTGTAAAGTGTTTAGGATGATCAATAACTTCTTATCATGACTTTTCAAGTATTGTACCAATTATGTTGTGTGACACATCTACATGAACATGTGATGCCCGGTTAAAACAACCCACTTGAGACCCATGAACAACCTAGGTTTAGTTAGAAAATTATGGAATAATTTTTTTTTATTAGGAGTTAACGACCAAAGTCTCAAAGACAATTAAATTCAACTGATATATTTTCCCATTATAATAATTACTAATTTCTCATTATAGAGCAACAAGTGCAATAGGTCCACCCTATCTCAAATCTCTCTAGGGATTAATTTAATTACTGATTACATCAAAATTTTAGCTAAATATTCCTTGATTAAATTTTAGGGTTAGGGGACCCAAAATAATTAGATACCCAAGGTATTTAATTCCACAAGATCAAGACAAGAGTGGGGTTTAATTGCAGTCAGAAAGGAATACATATTTATAATCAACAGAGTAAGGTCTCACTTACCCACTCCCAGAACTTGATTAGGAGTATCTTCAACCAGGTTGTTAGGCAACAACTACCACTAACAGGTTCTAGAACAACTCAAATCCACAAGAACAAACTTCTCTTTTATTAACAATTCATAGAGGTCATAAGGTCCAAAACTTAGGGCTATAATTTTCAGTTAGGTTTAGGGAGTAATTTACCCCCATACCCAAATCTCTAACAGGATCAGAGTTTCAACTATATTTTTCTCCTACTTAACACTTCCAAAATTTCCCTAAACCATTTGTATTGGATAGAAATTTTCTCACCTTTCCAGAGTGATATAAAGAAGTCCTCCTAACTCCTTTAGAACTCTAGATATGACCAAAGCGGAGTTCTTAGGTCAAATTTTTCCCCAAGGGGACACATGTCAAGAGGTGGGGAAAGCAACTTCAATGGGTTGGCGTGTCGCGGGCAGCTTGGGTAATTTTTTTTTCCATCACACGGGAACAAAGGAAAAAGTTCTTTATGCCTCCATGGGTCCCCGGTGGACACGTGTCAAGTCTGGCACAAGGTGAGAAACGGGTGAGAGAATGGCGGAGCGACGGGAATTTAGGGGCATTTTCCCTTCTTGGGCGCAAAGCACAAATTTCCTTCGCACACCCACAAGCCCGATGGGGGACACGTGTCACACCAAGATTGATCGAGAGGAATGGTGGGCCGGCAGAGTGGGATAGGATGTTAAGTCCTTTAGGGCGAAAGGTGCAAAGGGATCAAATTGATCCGCGCTTACGCCGACGCCATAATGTCACGCGTCACACGCTGATTGGACACGGAGATGAGGTGGAAAAATAACTTAAGGCATTAAGCCAAAGGGGGAATAGAAGACAAAAAGGCACACATGGGCTTGCACGTCTGCGAAAGGAATAATTCCAAGGCAAGGCACTGGAGTGGGGCCACGGGAAAAGTGGGAAATTTTTCCCAAAGGCAATTTCAAAAAGATAAGGGCAAAAGGGAAACCGCGCCTCCACTGTAGCCCTAAGAGGACACATGGCACCCTCTGATTGGTGCGGGCTAGTGGAGGAAAATGGAAAATTTTCCCAAACTAAATTTAAAAACTTTTCTAAGGAAAAATGACGGGAAATTTTTGGGTTGCAGGCCCACTAGGGAAAATTTTCCCAAATTTCCCACCAAGGCACAAAAACTTCAAAGTGCCATAACTTGAGCTAGAAATCTCAGTTTTGGGAAAACAAGGAATTTTGGAAAGATCTCGATGCCCTCTTTGCACAGGAAGCATAAATTTTACTTTTAGATAAGTTTTAAAGGGTAAATTTTGTAAAAAGGATCTGTAGGCTTTTAATTTGCAAGTTGAAATTTCCAACTTTCAATTTTGATTAAATTCGGTCTCCTCCTTCACTCAACATGTCAAACAGACATGGAGGATTGATCTAGGGAGGGTTTAGAGTGTTTTAGGAAAGTTAATTTGTTCAATTGATTCAAAATTGAATTTTTCCAACAAATGACAGAAAAATGGTTGAGGAAGAGATTAAGCTCAATTTTGCAATGGTTCAAGATATTCTCTTAAATCTTCTTTGTCAATTGAGTACATTGCTAATATATCATGGTAAATTTTAAGGTTTCCAAGTTGATTGTTAAGTGCTGGTCCAAACTATGCATTTTGTTTAAATTCACCAGTTTTAGAATTCACAATGCCAGTGATCAAATTTTTAAAGGATCTATTTATCAATTTTATCATATAGGTATGGTATTTGCTTCCTAAACTAATCCATTACATTCAGTTGATTCTAAACCATTCATTTCCATGTTAAATTACAAGTTCTGATTTCAAATTTAATATATTTTAAAGAGAAACAATACAATATAATTCCCACCTACGTGTTTCTTCATCTTGCAATTAAACAGAGATTACATTTACAATAGTAATTCAATTCCAAAGCAACAATGTGAGTTTGAGAAAGTAGAGTATTCCTTTATTGATTTCTAACAACGACTTTACAACTTATTCCTTTCTTTTAACTTCAAAATACAATATACAATACATGTAACATTCTTTCACATTCCTTTTCAAAATAGAGAATGGAATATAACTCTTTACATTTCTCATTTCAATTTCAATCTTTCATCATCAATACAAGTATCTTTTCATTTTAAATAATTATACAAATCATCCACTTCAAAGTGGGAAGGATTACAATAACTTTCTCACAAGAAAGGGACTATCAAATATATATTCCTCTTTCTTAAAAATGACAACATGGTAGTTTCTTCATCTTTTCATATTATCAAAACAAGGAAGGGGGAAAGGCAACGCTCTCCACCCAACCAAGACATCCAATGAAAGGAGAATCCTTCCTTCATCATTGACCCTAGATCCCTAACCAAAGTACAATAATAGATGTGATTCAACCCATGGTGACAACTGGCTTCCACAACACAACATTCTTTCACACATGCACATTTCAATATAAAACATGACTCAATACAAAACAACAGTTTACAACTGCGATAGCAAACATGCAAATCACAACTTAGGCTTGATCATGCAAGCCAAAGGAGAAAGGACTATGGGGAAGCTACTTATGCCTCCTAACCCCTCCTTATGCCCCCACAAATTTTCCTTACCCCCCACAAGTAAGAAATGTAAGCTATTTATTTTCCATGGTGGATCCCAAACCCAAAACTCCCTCCACAATGAAACTGATGCCACTGGCATTCCCTTATGCCCCCCACATGGATTCCCCATAGCCTTCTCCTACACCTTCCCTAAGGCAGCCTACCCAACCAGCCAAAAAATCAATAAAACATTCTTCATACACACAACACAAAAAAGAAAATAACAGCAATAAAAGAGGGAATAACCTCCCACCTCTCCATGGAAGGATTTTCTCCACATAGCAAGCTTTGAATGTCAAAAATACAGTCCCAAAAATAGTAGTGCCAAAGTATCAAATGCTCTCCAATCTCCTCTAAATAAACAAGAGCTCTAATAATAGAAAAATGCACCCCAAGGATGAATGCAAAGAGGTTCAATAACCAAGCAACAGTCTTCACCAAAGCTTCTCCAAAGTAAGAGCTCCCATCACAAAAAAAAATGCACCCAAGAATGCATGCAAAATGTTTCAACAACCCCAAAACAAGAAGAGAGTTTGAATTAAATAGAAGAGGGAGAGAAGAGGATGATGTGGATCCATGTAGGATGCCACATCAAACATCCACCAAATCAAACACAAAAGACAAAAATCCATTCTCCCAAGCACAATAAAGAGGTGGGTGAAAAATGACAAGTTACTTGCACACTCCAAAAGGAGCCCACACCTCAAGGGACAACAATTTAATAAAATGTAAGAGAGTGCAATCCAAAACAAGCAACATGAGGAATAAAATGCATTTAAAAGTCACAAATCACATCTCCATCCATAAGTATGGT
The DNA here is from genome assembly GCA_018340775.1 of Taxus wallichiana var. yunnanensis. Lineage (NCBI taxonomy): Eukaryota > Viridiplantae > Streptophyta > Pinopsida > Cupressales > Taxaceae > Taxus > Taxus wallichiana. Next base: position 550,294,868 of record CM031237.1, on the reverse strand, counting down.
TGGTATATTAAATTTAGAGGCATGGGACAAGTTTTACTTGTCCCACAAGCCTCCAAAAACTTCCCCAAGGACAAATTCGAATTTTTCATGGACGTGGAGTGTTTCATACTCCAAAATAGACTTAAACATACTCTTACACAAACCAAAAACTTCCATTATTATTTTCCCATATCCCAATTTGATTTATTTAATTTTTAACCATTGTTTCCTCACAATAATCTATCACAATTTAATTAATTAAAAGAAGGAATACATTACTTTATCAAAATCACAACACCCAATGCATATACTTGAACTCACATTAATAAATTGGATAACATGGGTACTATATCCAAGTTGTGGGACTTGCTACTTGAGATAGACCTCCAGAGAAAACTTTCTTACTCCTAAACTACCCTTACAATCTACTCTAATGCAAGATAAGCTAACCTAGTTCTAATCTAAATTTCCAAGGGACCGGGAGAGAGAATGCATAAAATAAAAGCCTACACTAAAGCGGTGATACACCGAAAAAGGGTGTGAGTAATCTCCAAATGTGTGAAATACGAAGGCAAAGTGCACACTAGAAGAGGTGATGACAGTTCAACAATCTAGCAAAATGCATTCACAACAATATTCCAAGCATACACAATGATAATGAATCCCAACTGCAAGAACATAATAAATAGACACAATATTCTTATAGAAAAGATCAAAGGGGTAAGAAGAATGCAAGAAAACACATGCGAGGAAGATACATCCACAAACCGGTATTTTATTGCTTCATGATATGCAGTTCAATCTATTACAAGATAAGGGCTGGATCACCATGCAAGGAGTCCACTACATCAACACACTAGCTTCACAAAGAAATTTTGGCGAGCTTTGCTACCCAAAAACTCTCTCTTTCTGACAATGAGCCCAACACTCCAATTTATAGAAAAATGAGCAAATAAGAGAAGGGAAAATGGAAATCCCAAAATCTGTCCTTCAACCACCTTAAGAGGCATTAAATTGAGTGAAATGATTATGTATTACTTGCAAAAGGATCCCCATACTGTCCCATGTCTTTACAAAAGAATGATGACCATGCCTCTTAATTGCAAAAATAAAACAACTGTTATGAACCCAGCCACGTTTTCTTAAAAATCTCAATCAATTGCTCATAAAATCTAGAATTTATTGACTTCGTCAATCGGTCTTGGAGCCACGATTCCAATGGTACCAATTTTGTGTGATTTCATTGAGAAATGCAAAAGTTATGGCCTCTGAGTGCGGGCAATTTGGGGTCAGCGGGAGTTTTCTGTCATTTGACGGAATGAGCATTAACCGAAATGAGCCGAATATGTTTCCTTTCATTAAATATATCTACCCTCATTAAAAATAATAAATCTAGTTTTTGTGGCGTAGAACGTCATGCTCGTTCCGAAAGTCAATTTTGTGAAAATCGAGCTCGAGTCAAAAGTTATGGCCGTTTGAAGTTTCCGACCAATTGACTTTTCTTCTTCTCCTTGGCCACTTCGGCTTTTCGCCCACGCATCCCCTTGGCCCGGATGTCCCGGTCGAAAAAGTCCTCTGTTTCATTCGGTTCACCGGTTTGCGTACTCTTGTCCCGCTTGTCCATTTAAGGAGTTTGGGACAAATTCTTCCGATGTCCCCGGGATTCGCGTACTCTTGTCCCGCTTGTCCCAAACTATTTGGGACAAATTTTCCCGATTCACCCGGTTCGGCTGGTTCACGTACTCTTGTCCCGCTTGTCCCAAAGTGTGAAAGTTCTCATTTCACCGATCCGGCGGTTTGTGTACTTGCGTACTTTCGGCCCAACAAGTCTTTCCAACCGACTTGTCCTCCGCGTACTAATTGCCCAGATGTCCCAGACTACCTGTTTCAACAGTTAGTCAATTTTTTCCACTTTTCGGCCAGATTCGTATTTCCGTCCATCCTTTGGGATGTCCCAAATTTGATTTTCGGCGGTTCGCGCCTAGATGTCCCGAATGTCACAATTTGCAACTAGGACTTAGTCATTTTTCATGATTTTTTCTGCCCAAACTTTTTTCACATTTTTAAAACTTGTTGGGTTTTCTTCTTGGACAGGGGAGTTAGAAAAATATGAGGGAACCCTTAAAACATGATTTTGCCTTGAATCAATCTATTTGCTTGGGACTAAAGAATTTGATGCATGCTAAAATTACCTTGAGGGGGTGAATTTTGGATAACAATTACTTAATAAAATACATACAACAATAAATAAACATTTTACCACATTAATAAAATACACAAACCCATGGTCACATGTAAAGATGATCCCCCATGGGAATCTCTAACAAAATTACAACACACACACACACACACACACATAAAACAAGTTGCCATGGTGACCTTATCGAATTCACCTAGAATTCCACTTTGGTTAGTCTCCAATCCCCCGATGTTTGTTGTGATATTTTAAACCTGCAAAACACAAATACCTCCTTCAGCCTCGTGGCCATATCAGAACGTCCAAAATGAATATATAATAAAATCACAAAATCATCTGTACATATGAATCACAACAATCACCAAGGCAATCAACGAAATCATTTACAATTTAAATCGACAACTATATCATCATCAAAAAAATTCTTTTTATAGGTTTACTCATAATCTCCAAAATCACATGTCCGAATAAATTCCATTAAAAATCCATGTCAATAAGTATATCATCATCCACATATGAGTGTCTCTAATAATCATCATGCATTATAGATAATCGATTCAACAATAATCCAAGATTTGACATCTAACACCATACTAAATCAAAACTATTTAAAATGTCTATCATATAGTCTACAATATCATGATCGTAAAAAAGGTGCCAAAGGGAAGTGGGCACTATATAGAAACACTTTTTCTCTAGTTTGGATATATCAAAATAGGTGTAGTGAATAATTTGTATTTGAATTACATTAATTCATTCTATAATTATAGTGTCCATTTAAACTTTAACCCTTTCAATATAAGTTATTCCATTGGTTACACAATACTAGCATATCACTTGGTAAACTTATAGTAATGCTTTTTGTATCCAAAAATGCATGCACCTCCACAAGATTTGTAGATAGTTTAATACCAGTGATGAATTTTTTTCTGGATCTATTATAATTCCATATTTGAAATCAACATGCCCCAAAAAAATTCCAAAAATGGTGAAAAAAGAAACATTTATTTAATTTAAATGTAATGTGAAAATTTGTATAACATTATAACATTAGATATAACTTTGAGAGATGATCCTTGAAGATGGAAATATAGCCCAATCATCCATACATGCTTCTAGGAAGTCATAGATGATATATTTAAATGTTTTCACCATGGTCATGTGGACAAGACTGTGGGTCTATTTTTTTACTCCAAAAGGCATTTCTCTATATGAAAAACATCCCCAATATTTGGAAATGTTGTTTTTGATTGATCTTCCTAATAAATTAGAGTCTAATGGTATCCACCGAATCAATCTATGAACGAGTATAACTTGTTTCCTACTACCTCAAATATCTCATTTATGAATGGAATGGGAAACATATCATTAACATCATTTTAGTTCCATGTAGTCACTAAAATTTCATATTTATCCCATTTTCCTTAGTTGGGTCATTACCATGATTAACCAACTACACTTGTAAATTAGATATATAAATCCTCCATAAATCATCCTTTAAAATATATATTCAACTTAAATTTCATTTTGGGATTTAATCTATATGGATGCTTATTTATCTCTCTAACCCCCTCTTTGAGTTTAATGTAAATTTATCATAGGGAAGGTTCTACTCCTTTTATCTCACTTAACTTAGTAAGGAGGATGTCTTCATAATCTTGCAATAGTTGTAATATTTCCAACACATCCTATTACATCCAATGATCCCCTATAATTTACAATTTAGTATTTCCTGAGATTTCAATGTCTTCTATCTTTTTTCACAATTTCATAATACAAATTATCTTTCCCTTTTCCCTAGTGTCCTCAAGTGTCCTTGAACCTTTCTTTTCTTCTATATTTAAATTTTGTAACTATTCCTCTTTTTCATTTTTATGGATCACAAATATGTACCAAGATGAAAATGAATGAAGATGGTAAGATATGTCATTGTAGTGAGTTTCTTGTTCACCTAGAATGGTGGATTTGATGTTAAAAAATGGGAGAGTGGTTAACATCCTACTCTTTATACTTTATGATACATGGGGTAAGACCCTTAAATAACCCAAATAATGTCAAATGACATGGATAATGCAATTATAACACAACACGCCCACCCAATTAGTTGTCACTAGCAAGAAAATCACAAAGCTAATTGAGACTTGGCAATTTTTACACTCAAATAGATGATAATGATAAATATATCTATAATATAGAAGATATTTTCTCACAAGACAAGTCAAATACTCAAAAAAAGCTTATAAACATGAATCTAGAGTTGTAATAGCCAAAAAATTGAAGGATATGCAAATTTACAATGAGATGCCAGAAGGTATGGATGTGAATGGAAATATCAACACAAGAAGGTGATTATATGAAATATTACCAGTGATCAAATCCATTACGCAATGAGTTACCAAAATTAAGATTATGTGAGTTAATGATAACCAAAATAAGACAACAATATACACAATTGTTACACATCCACCACTGGTTCAAAAAATAATGAAATGATATTACATGTACCCACCATTACTCATAAAACCAAGATATCATAAAATCACAAATTGGTATTAAATCTATTCCATAAGACATAGAAAGTGAAAACATGCAAGGATTTTTATAATTCAAAAAATAAAAATATCTACACAATACTAATAAGAAATTAATAACCAAATAATGATCTACAATTACAAAGCTTCCTAATAAAACCATAACACTTTCTCAACATCCTATAATATCTTCTCTTTGAACTAGGAAATATTATCACTATTCTATGAAAAATTGGAAAACAAAATTCTTGATTAGGAAAACTAAGTTTTCTCAATAGATAAAATTTTTGTATGATGAATTTATCCTCCCACTTTATACAACTTCCTTTACAAAAATGTAAAAAAATTAAATAAATAAAAGGTTGAAAAGGATCCATTTGTCAACACTAGGTGAGAACAAGTTATCCACCAATGAATAGAGATATTGAAGTATGTCTGGATCATTCCTTTCCAAATCAATCATAGAAAAAAAATTCTACCTTAAATACGATGAATTTGGCATAAATGTAACATATGAGGAAGCACCAATGAATATATATGAGGGGAATCGTCATTTTTTTGGTGTTTTTTTGGTACTTGGTCCCAGTAGTTATGAATCTATAGTTCTCGAGGCAGGCCGAGGGCCCTAGAGGATTATATCTAGAATTATCAATATGGAGGGGGCATGAAACCAAGAGATTCACCTAGAAGTAGTTATCCTTTAAAGAGTGCATAATATCTTACTACTTGAGAAGTCTTGTATCGAAGATGATCGAGACTAAGCGATCTTCCAAAGCTATGGGATGTTAAATAAAAACAACATCGATAGGGAAGTGTTCTAGAAAGTCAGTTCCTACCTTTAGGATATAGGCTATATATTTTCTTAAAACAATCAAATCCCATGTGCAACACTAAAAATAATGATGATGAATGGATAAGAGGTTGGTATTTGTTGATTTAGATCAAATACTTCACCTCTTGATTATTGTAATATATTAATTCTTTAATCCTTAGTAATTTAAGTTCCCCAACATGTTCTAGTGGGATATGAAGAGAATATTATATAAAGATAGAATATTTACAAGTGAGAGGAAGAATATAGAAGCATCATAAGGTGATTTTGATCCAAATTGATCGAGATAACTAACATAAACTTCCTACAATTATATCATTAAAATATCACAAGTCTCTCCACCTCTTTCTCTAGAGCATGTTTTTAAGTGTGACCCTCTGAATTATGATCCAAATGAGACTTGTGTAAAGATGAAAGGATCATCTAGTCACCATTTATGAGAAATAAATTTATCCTCTAGTAGTTTTCATGGAGTTCACCTAGTATGATGTCCTTGATATTATTTCTCTTTATAATTTGTATTTGAAATTTAAAACAATTCAATAAAATATGCATCCAATTTCTTCATGCCACATACATTCCACTTAAATCTTATTTTTCATTTATTTGAGATACGTGGCCTCGGTATGAATAATCATTCACCACGAGGTCTCTAGAATTGGGTGTATGCTCAAGATATTGATGGTCAAAGTATGGTAGCCACTGGTTCCACCACCCTTTGTGAGAATTCAAATCCATGGCCTCTATATATCTACTTCACTAATCTTCTTCATGTGGTGTGGCCACCGGTTCCACCACCCCCACAAGTGATTACCACTTTAGTTTTCATGTCACCCCTTATTGATTCATGAAATATGGAAAGCATCAATTCCCTTTCCCTCTCATCTTGTTTTGTTTCCTCATGCTAATGGGTGTCAATTCTCACCCATCGGAATTATCTTGTGTGTTGTTTACCCTTTCTACATAGTTAACCATCACCTACTCGTATTGAGACCAAAAACAATTTAAAAATTTATACCTTTTTTATTGTATCCTATATATGCAAAGTAAATAAGGAAAGTGTTTTTTAGAAAATTTTAATTATAAAGGCACCCAAAAATTCATATCAATCATCATTAAAAGCGTTAAACATATGAAATGTAGTCACAAAGCCTCCAAAAATGAAGTGAGTCAATTATGGTGCTAACATTGGCTCTAAATGTAGATGAGGTACATCTTATAGGTAGCTATAGATACTATTATAATTTGGATAAGTAGACTAGTTCCATATCCATAAACATATCCAAACTCTTCAACAATTATGAATTTTGAAACTGAAAATTCAACCCAACTAGAAAAATGATCTATTTCAAAACAAATGAAATAAATTATTGCAATTTGATCACACTTCTAAATGCATGGATAAAGGAAAAACCTCCAGGAACTAATGGAAGATGAGAAACCAAACATAATGCAATAATAAATATGTATAAGAACAACAAATAAAAAATAAACCAAGAACTTATTTACACTATACGGGGTCTTCACTGCTTTCACTCTTAGTTGAAAAAATGTTTCAAATGTTTTCCATTGATAGAAAAATCCAAAACTTCCCCATTCATATCCTTGAGGCCGAAAGTGTTTTATCTTATGTGGATAACCATGGCATATTACCCCGTACACACTAGAATTTTTTTCATGCTTATCCTTATCTTCATGTTTATTATCCCAAAGTATAATTAAATCATTCAATTCAAAATATATAGTAGAGGTATTTTTATCAAATACTCTCTTCACATTTCTTTTAAATTTTAGAAAATTTTGTGGGACTGAATTCTAATCTTATCTAACTATATGAGTTGATTTATTCTATCGGTAAATGGATCGATCTCATGAAATTTTACCTCTTGTAGTAGTTGGTAGGTAGGAATCTCTAAGTATGGAGGAAAGCTAGTATTCATTTCATAAAATAGTTCAAATGGGATATTCCTTATGTCCTTATTGAGAGTAATTATGTCTTCCCAAATGGAAAACCTCAACTTATCTTCCTACTTCTTTTTAACTCAATATTCCTTCTAACTATTCTGATCAATTTATTTATACAAGAATCATATTGATTATTTCCTTATGGGTAGTAATTAGATGAATAAGCTAGTTTGATTCCAAATTGGTCATACATATTCAAAATATCAACAACCCTAAAACATGTAGGATTTTTAATAAAATGTTATTAGAAACTCTAAACCTTGTGATAATATTAGTTTGTAAGAATTTGATCACCATTTTTGCATTGAATTTTAGTTAGGATGGCTTCAACCCACTTGGTGAATCAATTAGTTTAAAATAATATCCACCTATTAACAAAACTTGACTGATCAATTATCTTCCCAATTAAATCCATTCCTCATTGTTGAAAAGGGGAAGCTATAACAATTAGAACTTTTTGGTGACCATTTTGATCTTGTATATCTTTGGCACCATATTTGAATAATTCCCCATTGTTACTTATTGTGGTTCTTTTATTTTAGTAATGTTCATAATTTTGCCTGTTTCTTGCAAGATTGTTCATTGGTATGTTGATGTGAACCTTGTCATAACCTTCATTTTTTCCCTGGTTCCTTGAATTACTTGCCATTATGTTTAAATAAGGATTGAAGTGACCCTAAGGTTCACTTTTATCTTGAAGAGGTTAAAGGAATGATCTTGCAGTTTCATGGTGCTCCTTGCTGGTTTCATGCCACTTTTTTTTACTTTGAAGAACTTTTAAAAGGATAATTTACAGAATTGGGGATGTTTCAAGTGTGTTTTCAAAGTGTTCGGGAGGAAGGAAGGGGTTTACATGGGTAAATGGAAGGTTTAATATTCATCCTAAGTGTTTTTGGCATGATCATGTGAGAAGGAGGCATTGTAGGGTCCATTTGCAGGTTTCATGGTGTCTTAACCACTGTAGAGCTTAAAAATTACTCTATCTTTCCCCTCTACTAACACCTCCAACCAAGCTAAACACTTAGCCATTTTGCATTGAAATTTTTCTTTGGCTAGCTGGATCAAAAATTTTAAGAATGATTTTATTCCACATCTTCCTCGATGCACCTCTTCCACCACTTCTCTACATTAATTCACTCCATTTTTGGTTAGATGAGTCAAATTTGTTTTATACTCCGATAACTATTCTTTCATTCCCTCCCTTCTATGATTCCATTCTTCTCCTTGTTTCCTACATATCCTCTTTGACTAATTTGAACTAAGATATCAACAAAGTTAGATTTTGTGGGCACTATGGGAATAGTTCCCATTTTACCTAGGTTATCTTGTTATCCACCATACCCGACGTATGTGGCGCTTACATAGGTAAAATCGCTTAATGAAAAACTAAGGGAATAGATTCATAATTCCCTCGCTTCCCCATGGGCCCACAATCATCACCAAAAGTAAAGGAAGGGGGAAGATTTGGTTAAATAATCTATTTCAAAACCAAGGGAATAGTTCTCGCATTCCCCATGTTCCTTGATAACACACCATCACTAACTATCAACTAATTCAAGCCCCAGAGGAATTCGAGGAATAGTTCCCCAATTCCTTGAGTTCCCCATTAACCCAATTTACTCAAAACATCGACATAATCGGTAAAGTCGATCCCAAATGAAACTCAAGGAATTGTTCTCTTATTCCTCTATTTTTATGACTTGCCGATTTATTTACCATCCAATCGATCCTCGCCACATGTCTAAGACAACCACCATCATTTAATCATTAAGAAAATTTACATTATTTTTCAATACTTTTTTAAGGAATATAGTTTTCACAAAATATGATGTTTGGTTCCAACATGGAGAGGGATTTTGTAAGAGGTCAGCTTTTGTGGAAATGGTGTAGTTTTTTTAATATTTTAGTTAGATATGTTTGAGAGGTAAAAACATCATTTTCATGAATGTAATGGTAATTTTAACAATTGGGAATTCTTTCTTGATCCTATTTCGATCCCATATGCTTCTATAAATAGAATATGACCCTCCCGACCCCACCGATGAAGAATGGATAATCTATACATTGTGAAGTAAACATTTGCATTATTTCCTTGTTGTCATGGTGTCCTAATAGGTGTTTCTATTGATGAAAAACCACATTAATGAAAATTTAATGTTTTATGATGATGTTATGATGTTGTATATGATGCTTTATATCTTGTTTCAATGTGTTTGAGCTGCTTTATAGTGGGATTCAAAGAGGTATGCTTGTTGTATAGCAAGCCTATACAGTGCCTTGGAGGTGTAGCTTGGTAGTGTGAGATTCTTGGATGCTTGTAAATATTTTTGGAATTATTTCCAGTAGGTTTTTAGGTTTGTTGAGCACTCACAGTAGTGGCATAGTGTAGGTATAGGTGGTTCACTAGTTTACCCGTGCTTATTGGGAGCGAGTATATGACTACTTGAAGGTGAGACAATATGGGTTAGAGACATTTGGGCTCATGGAATAATGAAATCAGGTATATCATGGCATATGAGGTATGTTTGGGTCATTTTTATAGGTTTCATGTTCATTTATTGCATTATTTCAGCTAACCCTAGTTACTTATAGTGATTATCTAACATGTAAACATAGGAAAGTCCTAATGACCTGGAGAGATTGAGATATGTAATTTTCATTATTATGATTGTAGATGTTAGAGGGATGATTTTATGCTCTTAGAAAATATTTAGGTTCCCATGATGTGAATTTTGTAAGATATGATTATTTTTGTGAGACAGGGTGAAAAATAAGTCAAAATCCAGCTCAAAGTGCAACTTTAGATGCTCGTTGTGAATAGTGTGATGTTCATCAGACCTTTTGGCTTTTCAGGGATGATTATAAGGTGAGTTTATAAGTTTTCAAAAAAATAATGTGGTCATTGATTGTCAGGTTATTATGAAATAATGTTAAGAAGGCAAAGTGATCTAAAACCTTAGTTAAACCCTAGCTAGGAGCAGTTCACGTAAAGTGAAGTGTTGTGACCCATTTTTCATTGGTTTATCAAATGTGATGAATGGATGATTTATATGAATCCTCATTATTTCTATAAAATTATGGTTGAGGTCATGGTGATATGTGGGCCCCACCTATAAATAGCAGTTTCTAAAGAAAAAGTTTTAAGTACAAGATTGTCCAAAGGAGTAACATGAAAAATTGATGGTTCATGATATTTTGGAGTTTTTATTTATTTCCATAGAGGTTTCAGAAATTTTCATTTAGTTTCATGGTGTTTTGAGGTCCAAACGGTGATTGGTCAAAGGGCGATTTGGGATCTCAAATAGAATAGTTTAGTAAAATGGGCATAACTTGAGCTACAGGTAGAGTTTTGAGTTGATTCAAGTTTTTTTGGAAAGTATATTCAGATATAATTCCATTAATATATATATATATATATATATATATATATATTGACTCATGAATAGGTAATTTTATAGTTTTTTCATTTTATTATTTGAGCAATAATATTTTTTGAAGTTCAATACAACATCTATTTTGGTGTAAGTTTGATGTTTTTGAAGTATGAGATGTGTTGTGTGATGCTTCGTATCACATGAAATGTGAAGAGGGATGAATTTTTTATCCAATGAATACATTTTTAGGTATTTAATGTATGTATAAATTATTTTATGAGCTAACCTTTGGAAACAAATGTTTTGGCAGGTTGATCTAGTGAAGGAAAATGTTGTTGTGGTTTGAAGTGAAGGATGTTTCATGACTTATAAATTTATTATAAGTGTTATACAGGTTATGCCATTTATTTTTAGTTGTCACATGTCATTATTTTATTGATTGTACATGATTTTGTGATCATGAAGTTTTTAGGGTGATGAAGGGTGCATGAAACAACTGTTTCAAGAATTATAAAGGGAACTAGGCCCAGGAAGTGAGATAGTTTTATTGTTTGATATTAATTGAAACCATGTATGAATTTTTTATGATATTTTACTCATATGTAAAGGTTTTTGGGTCATGAAAAATTATACATTTAATGTAAGGACATTGTTAATAATGTGCCCATGACATTTTGAGCCATTTTTGCACTTGTAATTGTTAGGATTTCATATTATTAGTGCTCACATTATTATTAAAGTTAGATTATAATTATGTGATGTAATTGAGTTGGTATTACAACTCATATTATTATAATATATTGTTTCAACAATATATTATTATAGAGTTTTGTTGTACCCAATAATTTTCATAGTAAAATTATAAATGGGTAAGTTGTTTGTTGACTTCCTATTTTCTAGGAAGTAGTTCTTCTACTATATTGGCTATATATTAGCCAAACAAGTTGTGCAAGAGATAACAAAAAAAGATATAATATTATTGTGTGTTAGTTTCTGTGTAAATTTGGATATGATTTTTCATTTGGCATTAGAGCGAAAGAGATCTGTGAATTTATGTTGGAGGGGAAATTATGGATGGCTTTCCATCAAACTGAACGTGCTGTTCTTGGTGACTATTCCTGTACAAGTGACTGTCAGATCTAATTGCCATTGTTGACAATAAAAATATGATGAGTGGATTGATTCTAGCATTGATCATTTCAATTTCTACCTATATCATCCCTCTTGTTCATTAAATTTCTGGTGTAGTTGATCATTTCAATTCCGAAGGGCGTGTTGATCCAAACCATCATCTTCCTAAGTGATAGCTATTTCAAGATTGCAAAGAATCAAACATGGTCTCAAATTGACGTTGTGTTTTCATTCATCAAGACGGGATCAAGTTTTGAATCATGTATTAGAGTTTTATTTTTACATTTTGCAGAGTTTGCATCAGATTTGTCACTTCGAAACCTATTGGCATATGGCATATGTACTCGAATCCCGATCACAAATGATTCATGATTACTAAGGCAAATTTTGATTCAACACGTGTTGCATGCATTATTTGCTAAGTGGAAAATCCTATCATAACATCAACATATTATTATTAATGTGCAACTTATAGGTCTATGTATTTCATTTCCTTGAACAAGTGAAAATTATAGATCATATGTTTTTAAGAATAATTCACTCAACACTCATGTATACAAGTGATTATGCATTGGTTGAGATTCATGCCTATTTTGGGGGTTATGTATATCCTTTGGCTCGGAACCTCCATTGACCATGTCTTCCGATCCACATTTGGTGTTAGGGAGATACCTATGAGGTTGAAATTTTATTTGCTTAATCCATTCACTTCCACGTTTGGATGCAAACTAGCCTATTGTCCATTGACGGATTTGATCAATCTGTATTGTTGGCATATCCTCGCACTATCATCATTGGTGATTTGTATTGATCTTCGACAATACCATGGAAGATTAAATCGACTGAATTTTTGTGCAAAATACCATATACGCATGTCTACTCTACCATACTTCACACCGAATCTACCATTTTCTTCGCCATGCACTTTGGACACTTTGTCGCGTATAAAAGTATGTCCCTTATTTCGTTGGTTTGAATGATTTTTATTGTTATTGTAACTTTGTCTAGTATGTCATTATAGTGTTAATGTGAGAAAAATGTTCAAATTCAAGAGTCTTAATTATTAGAATGTCATTATGGGTTGTCAATCAAGGAAAAGTTATCTTGTAAAGTTGTCGTAACAAGTTTTTTCAAGTCAAAACATTGTTATAAAAAGTAATATTTAATTACTTTTTAGTAGTTAATTTTTATCATCCATTTTCTATTTCCATCTTGTATAGTCAAAAGAGTCGAGCATTTAAAAAAAGTCCTTGCATTGTGTAAGTCCATGTATATTTTATGTTGAACTCCAAGTTCAAAAGTGTAGAAAACGTATTTTAAAAAAAGGGGGGATGTCATTGTAAAATTTGAAAATAGGTGATCTAAGGATTATTTGTATTGTCATTTTGAGTCTAAAGTTCATTATGAGTCAAATTCAAGTCTGAAAAAAACAAAATTACCTCACGGACACATTTCTACATCCGAAAAAATAAGTTGTTTCACATTGTGGGAGGGAAGATATAATAAAAAATGTGGAAACAGTTGAGCTTCATATCCAAATCCGATGAGTTAGCAACATGTATATTGGAGGATGGAGGCATCAAAGGCTGGAGGTCATTTAGTGACCTCTCGTCAATCACCAATGATGGGGCCACACGGTTGTCTGTGGTGATTGTGTGTGTGTGAGTTTGCTTTCTTTTCGAGTTGACTTGATTTCGATTTATTATAAAGCATGATTCTTTTCGTTGTTCCTATTTTTTGAATAAGTGAAATGTTCACATTGAGGGGGGAACATGGTCTCAATGTTCCATTTTCTCTTTTCATATTTGTTATCAGTGATCAATGTTTCCTACATAATTCCCTGAAGGAAAAGCATAGTGGATAGATGAAAGCACAAGCAAAAGTAGCATCATGATATTGAGGTTGTTGGTTGTCCTGTAAAACCATCCTTGTTGAGGTTGTTGGTTGTCCTATAAAACCATCCATGTTGAGGTTGTTGGTTGTCCTGAAAAACCATCCAGATCATGAGCACACACAGGCATTTATGAGAATAAGTGCAATTATTTTTCTCCCATGTTCGCACTAAGGGGGGGAATGTTAGGATTTCATATTATTAGTGCTCACATTATTATTAAAGTTAGATTATAATTATGTGATGTAATTGAGTTGGTATTACAACTCATATTATTATAATATATTGTTTCAATAATATATTATTATAGAGTTTTGTTGTACCCATAAAATTATAAACGGGTAAGTTGTTTGTTGACTTCCTATTTTCTAGGAAGTAGTTCTTCTATTATATTGGCTATATATTAGCCAAACATGTTGTGCAGAGATAACAAAAAGAAAGATATAATATTATTGTGTGTTAGTTTCCTATGTAAATTTGGATCTACTTTTTAGTAATGTGGGTTTTAGCTAGGAAGACCTAATTGGGTAACTTTTAGATGTTTTATTTAAAATTTAAATGTTTCCTTGATGTATGGGTCAAACCAAAAGGAGGGAAAATGTTGGGCCTAAGTTTGAAAGGTGGAGAAGCATATAAAAGCATGTTTTTGGGTGCTTTTTGGAAACTAGTGAAGTGTGTGCAAGGTATGCGACCTAGGTGAGTGAATTTTTTAGGTGTATGAGCATGAATTGAGATTAGATCAGGTGTGTGACAGGTTGATAAATATCAGCAAGCATGTGTGTAAGAATTTGAAGCATTGAGAAGTGAAGAAAGAGATAGATTGTGCAAGTTGAAGACCTAGGGTTTGAGCAAGGGTTTGAAAGAGTTTGGAGCTGAATATTTGGATCACTATCAAATGTGGTATCAACATATTTTCAGTGGTCATAATTCATCAAAATATTATGTGATGAGTCATATTCATACAAGTCTCTTGTTGTGTGTAATATCAACAAGGGTTTAGGGGTTGGTGCCTCACTAAAGAAATATCTTGTGATGTGTAATATTCACACAAGTATTTTTTGTGTGTAATATTAGAAAAAATATCATTGGGATTTTTTCCCCTTTATGGTTTCCCACTTACATCTTGTGTTATGGTGTTGTTTATCTTGCTCTTGGTTTATTAGATGAATGTTATATGTTTTTGTGCACACATTAATGAATAGATAAATGGTTAATAGGTTGTGTGAGTGATTTGAAATTAAAGTTTGATTTATAAGGACTGATTCACCCTTCTCTTAGTCTATCATACTTATAAAATTTCCCTATTTCATCTCCCTAATTACATGCTCCTTCATTGATTTTCCCTCAATTCACATGGATCACCATCTCAACCCTTGATTTGGCATCTACAATGGATATTATTCCAGGGATGAAATATGAATGTATAAATATGAGGTTTGTCCTCATATTGTGGGATGGAATATTTAATTTCTACACAAAAAAATAAAATGGGAGGGTTTAAGCTCCGAGAAAGGTTTTGATTATGTAACAGCTCTAAAAATATTTAGATACTTGTAATTTTTATCTTCATGTTCATGCTAAGGTGGTTACTCATGTATAACCATTAACATGATTTGAGACTCATCTTCTATATGTTTCCCTTATCTTCTCTACAAATAGACATGCAAGATCAATTTTTCCATGAATAATTATGGTCTTTCTCATTGTAAATAGATCTTGAAATCAATAAATGGTGACTCTCCCTTGTAATCTTGTGTTTATTGTTCCAAATAACATCATAAAATAATTCTCCATATAATTATGTGATTGAAAATTGAATGATTATTACATTGTAGTTTTACTTGTACCATTTGTTTTGGTTATAAATCTCCTTTCTATAATTTCTATAAATGCATATCTGCCTACCATGAGGTATCCTTTGGCATTATAATTTTAGTATGGTGAGTCTATGAGGCTTCATTATTAGGTGTCAATGATGAGGTCTCAAGGGTTAATATGCATTGTTTTCCTTTGATTTGAAGTGTGAATGCATCAATAATTATGTAGACAATGTGGTTAATACATCTACTTCCTCTCATTATCCATTCCCCCAAAATTTCCATCCACCTTCACTTTCATTTACAGTAGTATTTTCCTTACCCCTACATATATCATCTCCTTTGCATATCTAGCATGATATCTACATGCGATTACACATACCTTACATATTTTGAGTATATTTACCATAAATTATGAATATTAACATCTCAAGTGTCATTTAATTCCAACTTGTCAACATATTACCTATAGAATGATGCTTACAATCACATCTAATCTATCTTCTATGGATTATGTATGATGTATTAAGTTTTAGTAACACTTGTGTGACCATTATTTCAAATGAGTATTGGATTTTGTGCTTACATTTGATCTCGATTGAGGTTCCAATAATTTTTTTCAAGCCACTCCATACATTATTTCACCTTGGCCCAAAAAGAGCCAAAAGTAGTAGGTGATAGCCATACCCTCAATAAAGTGCCTCCCCATCATCCCTAAAAGGCTTGATCATGAGGAGAAGATAGAGCCATCCTCGATACACACCAAAAACAATATGTATGTCTTCCTCCATTACTTGTTCTTCATGCAAATCTATAATGTAGCCTTGTTCTAGGGGTGTTAGATTGGGCACCAACAAGAAATTGGTGTCATTACTAGGAACTTATTTGTTTGATTTTTTTGAGACCATTTCTATGGAATTGAAGAAATATTTAGCATTTCCTAGGGTTTAAGAAAAGTTTATCAAATCATCATTTGTTTGTTATCTTTGGAGTATGATTCAACACATTTACACATTTATATATCATGGTTATAGTGTAATCTCTAGTGGCGAATCCATTATGAGTTTTGGGATTGAATTTTTTTGTATTATTTGTTGCATTTTGTTTATGAATCCACATTTGTAAAGTTGTAAGGATTGATATCTTCATTCAAATCATACCATGATAAAGAGTTATTTCTTGAGTTGGGTACATTACAGAGGAAAAGGAGACAAGTCTAGAAACCATTTGTTGATCAAATTCACAAGGTAAGAACATAAAAATATCTGATCAAACTAGTTCTCCTTTGATATAAGAATATTTGAGTTCTCCTGAGAGGTCACAACCTAACATCCATGTTTTCTAACTCCATAGTTTGTTTGAGTAAGATTCTAGGCCTACAATTGTTGGAGGTCCTCATTTGATAAATTTACAAAATAACAACCCTCCTCCTTTGGCTCATAGACCTATTGTTCACAATATTTTTGATCCTATTATTGAGAATATTATTAATATCAACATGTATCATCCTCCTCAAAGTGCCCCTTTTAGAGTTAATGATTTTAGACTCATCAATTTTAGGGACATGCTTGGATATCCAAATGAGGTACTTAATGAAATCAAGAATAGGTTTCCTAAATTCCAAGGAAAAAATACTAGTAGTAGTGGTGATCTGCATATTAAGTTTCTTCAAAACATTATGGATGATTATGAAGTAGAATATGAAGATATTTTCTTGAATTTTTTTGTGAACAATTTAGAAGAAGATGCAAGAGAAATATTTAATGCCTTGCCTTGTGTTTCAATTGATTCATGGGATGAAATGACGAATTCCTTAAAAATTAAATATGGTGAAAATATTGACCCTAGGTTCCTATTTTACAGAATTTAAAAACATAAATAAAAATCCCAATGAGTTTGTAAAATATCTCAACACAAGGTTCAACAAGACTTTGATGAAATTACCCACTAATTTGAGACTCGAGTGTCGAGTCTTGTTTGATCAATTATTCTGATGCATTTGAAAAAATGAATCCTATTAATTGAGAGAGATAAGAACCCATCAATTTGAGGTAAACATTCAACATGGCCATTCAAATTGAATATAACATCATGGCTATTGGAAAACCACATAAAAGGGAAGTGGTAAAAATTTTAATCGTTAAAAACAAGAAAGTAAGTCTACCGATCTAGAAGTAGTTAAGAAATTGGTAGGGTAGTTTAATAAATCTCCTAAAAATAGTACGAGTTGAGAAAGGGTTGTCTTCAGGCCCTCAAGTTAAAAAATATATTCAAAGGAGATTATAGTGTAGATGATAAAGGAAAGATACCTATGGGTCAAAAAGATAGGAAGGATCCACATAGAGACAATAAGGAAGTTCCCAATCCATTGAGTGCAAGATTTGTAGTAGTTGAGGAAGAACACGTCATTGATAGGTGTGAAATATGTTTTTTCCATCATGTTCCTTGTAAACAAGCTTCCTTGGATGTAGATACTATTGATTAAACTTTGATGATGCATGTATGCTTGATCATCAAGTAAACTTCGAACAAGGTACAACTCTGTAATGGTATTTTATGTGCTAGAGTTGCTGATGATTTTGGGAAAATGTAAACAAGGAAGGGTATCTTCCCCTTGAAGTTAATGCTGAAATTGATATGTCTCGATCCATTGAATTGCAAACTCATGATTTTGAGTACATAATAAATTTGATGATCAAGAAGTATGATGGAGAAGCTCCTTTCAAAGAGGATAGGAAATGTTGATCAATGTAATTATTTCCTAGGATAAAGAGTACAATCTAAGAAGTAGACAAGTCAAGGGTTCTACCTCATCCTTAAAATCCAAGATTCTAATCTTGACTAATGTTCTTAAAGGCACCTCAAGAGAAATATGCCATGTGAAATCCTATTGTTGAGAAAATTCCAAGTCTTCCTCCCATTGTTTTTTTGAAAGAGTGTATACCATATAAGAAATTGATCGCTCTCCCTTCCAATACATCCCTTCCCAAGTACAATTTTTGTGATATGGCTTAGATCCTAAGATAAATGAAGATAATTATCCCTTTGGTATATTTTATTAGGTTTCCTAAGCATAAAAATAGGGAATTAGAGTATTTTGTATTGAATGAGGGTATTGTTGCATACAAATATACCCCTCCTTATTGCTGAAAATGAGTTTTAAGGACATCAATAGGTCACCATCCTTCCTAAATTTTATTTGGGTAAGAATCAGGTGAAATAGGTATATCCTTGCTTGAGAATCAATTGGATGTGGATCCTTTTACACTACACTAATTGTGAATGGTTGGCTCTTCCATAATTGTATGTTTGACTCATGTTATTATTGCAATATAATTCCATTAGTAGTCAGGATGAACTTGGTATAAAGATAACAACTTCATATGGGATATGTTATGATATGGATTTAAGAGAAGTACCTACTTTGTTAGATGTGTCGAAGGATTGGTTTTGAAATTGGTGGATCATCTTGGAAAGTAATTGAAAATGTTTTTTTTTATTCTCTATCAAATGTAAAATTCTATTGTCAATAAAATGGGTAGCAAATATGGGATTTAGTGTGTATATGGAACTTTATGATGATCCCATTCCTTTGGAAGAAAATTTGGTGAAGCTACATAGAGAAGACAAGTTGATGCATTTGATAGAAGACCCAATGAACTAATCATATGAGGTGTTATATATAGATGTGTATTTTGGGAGATTTGTTGGTAATACATATTTTGAATATTAGTCCCTTGACCTCGAACTCAATTTGAAGACACTAATGGTACTTTGCCTATATATTTTTATGGAGCATGTTCTAGCCTTGGAAATGGAACAAATATAGTGTTTTTCCCCCTAAGAAAGGATCCTTTCATTTTTATTTCAAGTTATGCTTTGAGTGCACAAATAACATTTTTGAACATGAGGCGAGTCATACTTGGTTGTAGGATTGTTGTTGGGGTAGTAATTTCAAGAAGGATATCTACCACTATTGTACACCCCGCATTATCTTAAAGTTTATGTATTAAAATTTATTATGATGGTCTTCCACATTTAAGAGTGGAATAAAGAGAATGAATAACATAACTATCGACTCATGGAAATCCTCTCTTAGGATTTCTAATAAACCAACGTATACATTGGTATTGATATATAAGATCAGTGGATTGGTAAAAAACATTATTGCATTGTATAGAAAGAAATCACTCTACGATTCTGCTATAAAAAAATACCAAGGAGTGAAGTGGAATTGCTTGGGTAAAACTCTGTATTCAAGATTCTTAATACATACATTTATTTATTATAGTGGGTTTTTTTCTTTTAGTTTTCCCCACTTAAATCTAGTTTCTTCTATCTCTTTTATTTCCTACTATTTTCTTTAGCTCTTGTTATTACATTATGTATTCTACACATCATAATATATAATCTTCGGAACTTATATTATGGATTTATAATCATTCTATTACTAATTCCTTATAAATCCTAACATGGTATCAGATCTGGTGATTATGCATGTGTAGGATCAATCTAGAATATTTTAATTAGCTAGAGTGAAGAATCTTGAAGTCTATTTACAGATCTGTGAAGCCCTAGTTGCTCCATAGTCATCTTCAAGCTAACCAAGTTTAAAATTCTGATTCCCACCCAAATATGTTTTTAAAATGTTGTCTAAATATATGTTTATATTTTGTTTGAGAAATTTTATTCTTAGATCTGTGTTTTTGCATCTAGCTTACAATTGTTTTTAGTTTAAATCATTGTCTGTGAGCTTTTTTAAGATTTCTTGTCATTTATAAATGTTAGAGCATTTTTTTTGGATTTGAAAGATTTATTTAGACCTAGTTTGTTTAGAGTTTTTAAGTCCTTTTTAGTAGTAAAATTCTTTATTGTTCACTATTTTTCTTTTTTGAAGCTTGGGCTAATGATTTTGTGTCATTTACCTTCGTATTTTCAATATTTTATAGTTATTTTTAGTTTTACGAAGATTGAGTCAATAATATTGCTCCAAGTCACTTCTCTATTGTTATTTTCATATTTTTGGAGCCAAATCCAATATTTGAATGCCATTTGGATTTTCTCTTTCAAGTTAGTTTATATCTTTTCATTTTTGTAAATCTCAAGCCAATTAGAAGGCTCCACCTTCCTTCATATTGTCTTTTTTATTGTTTATTTGATTGTCGGTTGTGAAACGCGATCTAATAAGGTATTTACATGTTTTTTTTTGGGTTGAAAAACTTGGTTTAAGATTTCATCTATCATTTACAAAATCTGATCCAATAAGAAATCTCCAAGTTGCTTTATATTTTACTCTGATAGTTTTTTTGTCTTTTCAAAATACACACCAATAAGAGTGCTCCATATTTCACATTGTCAGTCCTTTGTTATCCTTTTCTACCTTTGTGAAATTTGATCCAATAGGATTGCTCCAAGTAGCTATATATTTTTCATTGCCAGTATTTCATTTGGTTACTTCTTTCATATGTAAAGGTTGATCCAATAGAATTGCTCTACATGCCTTTACATTTTGCATCTTTCAGTTTCCTTTTTCTTACTAGTGGCTTATCTAATATAAATTATCCATCTTTTCACATTTGTCAGTGTTTTTCAGACTTGTGAAAAGTGAGCCATTAAAAGGATCCACGTGTGTGCATTTACACATTAATACATTTTGGTTACACTTTGTTAAGTATGATCCAATAACATTCTTGGACACATACATCTATCCTTCACAGTATTAATCTTTGCAAGTTTCGACTCTTCCTTTCATAGTGTCGAGTCTACTTGCTTTATCTTAGCCACTTGAGATTGTGAAACATGTCTTTTGATTTCAGACCTAAACTTTATTTTAAGATTTGGCTTATTTCAGGGGACTTTAAGTCTTCCTTAAGAAATATATTGAAAGTTTGGTGGAAAACCACCAAGTGTCTTTTGTCGATTATTAGATTATTGACAAGTGGCAACGTTTGACTAAGACTTTGTTAGTATCTATCAATTGCGAACCAATAGAACATGTCCACGTTCCTTCACATTTTTTCCTTTTTTAATCATGTCAGAGTGTGAAAAATTGAATTAATTAATTAAATACATGTGTATTTTACTTTTTCATAGTTGTCAAGATTGTTATAGATTTTTCTCGCGTATATCGTTATATTTATCACAATTATTTATTTCTTCTATGAACCTGATAAGTTATCTATTTTAATTAATTCTATGGAACTCACATCCACTTTGGGATCATCATCTTGTAAAGTTTTTGGAATGGTGACACATACCCCCTGCCACCATTGATATTTTGTGTGGTCCATTGTTTGTTTACCTCATATCTCTTTGACTTATTAACATTAATGCACACGTGATAAACTATTTATATTTGTTTATTCCAGGACTTCACATTCATCGGGGATCTTCTTTATAATTTTCCAAAAAGTCAACATGTGTCTTATTTCTTGTTTAGATCTTCGACATGTGTCATATCCTACTTCATCTACTGACTTTAAATTTTTTCCTTTGTAAATGGATTTTTTAAAAAGATAATTTGTATCACGGTTTTAAAATTTTGTTTGTGTCGTGAATTTCAATTTTCTTCATTTCATGGGTTTTCTAAGTCATTGTTTTGTGGGTTTTCTTAGCTCCTTTATCCTATGGATTCTAAATTTTCTAAATCTTAGATATTTTCTTTGTGGCTTGTTTTTCTCGATTATTTTTAATCTATTTGTGAACATTTAACTAAAAATAAAATCTATAGCTTGTTTTAAGTTTCTATGTAGCTATTTTGTAAATATTTGATTCATTTTTAGCTATATTTATCTACATTATTGCACTGAGCATTAAAAATGGCTACTTCGCTAGTTTTTCGATGGATAAGTATGAGTTATTAAAAGAAACTAATTATAATATTTGGAGAGTAAGGTTAAAATCTGTTTTATGGCTAGAAAATTATGGTATCTTGTAATCGGTCTAGAGACATGACCCAATGAAAGACAAGAAAACCCTAAAAATCTTCGGTCCTTCTCTTAGAGATTTCAAGTAAGCTCTATCCATCCTTTTCGCAAAGCATAAATTAGATGAATTTTTATGCGTACGGTGTCATATGGACTTTCCTATTAATGCATGGATATAATTAGAGACTATGCATGAAGGCAATCAGTTGTAGTAACTATATAAACTACATCTATCATCTCTGAATAAAAAAAAATATGCTACTGTTGATTCCTTCAAGTAAAAATTATCAATGGTCTTAAAATATTAGTGTTTGCTCTATCAAAGAAATGCATTATTGTTCATCTAAAGTCTGAGATATCTGAGCCTAGGAATCCTATGATATCTAGTTATCAGTTCAATATGAAGTCTAAGGTCATTCATCAAAAGTTTTTATGATGTTTAGAGACCTTCTTGATCTGAGTTTTCAAGAGAGTTATATATTAAACCAGAAATATTTGTCTCAGACATGTAATTTATATTGATTCATGATGATTTTTTTCAGTTTTATGATAGTAATCAGACATCATAAACCTCCATAAAGATTGAAATATTGAACAAAGTTTTTTTTGTCACAAAACAAGAAAGGATTATCACAGAGGCAAAGTAGAAGTTTAATATCATGATTTATAGTGTATCAAGTGAATTTATACATCATGATAGTTGTACCAAGTTATTTTTCAATTTCCTTCTCATATGATGGATTTAGACATTAGGGGAGATATATTGTCAAAATAGTCATGTCTTATTTATTGTTGATCTCTTTGTAATAACAAGAATATAATTAAGAGAAGTTAAGACAATGTTTTGACTGTTAATTTTTTTGGCATGAAAATCTGATCATATATGACATGTCTAAGATTAAATCTTTCTTACATGGTCATTTTTCTATGCATACTGTGATTATTCTTACATAATTTGATTATCTACTCAGATATGATTATCTATCAAGTCTTTTCTCATTAGTTAAAGGCTTAGAATAAAGATATTGGAGGTATATATGTTTTTGATAAAATATTTTATGTGATTACTAAAATATTATTATATGCATATCAAATGACACTTGGGGACACCTTTGTGTTTGTATTGGAGACGTCCAATATTGATTACATCTAATAAATATTTTAGAAGCATAATATGTTGATTTTTTCAACATATTTGTAATATAACATGATTAGTTGTTAAGCATATTGTTATGATATGATGTCTATTATGACTCTAATCATGTTGATGTTGTGTTGAATTAGAGAATATACATCTGGATTTGTGTTCAAAGTGTTGATGCAAGTGCCATCACTTGAAGTAGAAAAGGAAGCTATGTGGTTGTTAGTTGTTCTCTTCTATGTGAAGGCTAGATTTCTCTTGATAAAGAATCCATTTCAACATCCAAGATCATGTTACAGATATCTTCACCAAGCCATTGTGTTATGTGAATTATTGCAAGTTTTGTGCCTTGTTGGGCCTATCATATTTTCCATTGAGGGGAGTGTGTATAAAAATGACACTTCTTAACGTCTTATTATAAAAGACCCAGGTCAGATTTTAAAGAGTGGATCATGACCACCCACCTTGTATGTAACAAGGTGATCCTTTAGGGATTGGTTACACATGGTTGTAACATTATATGTAAATTGTGATTCTCATGAGAAAATGTATAAGGAAGTTCATTGTAAACTTCAAATACTTCATCAATTTCATAATAAGTAAACAATTCACAGTATGTGAGTTTACCTGTAAATCCCAAAGAAGCATCGAGTATGGGAATTCCTTGTATAAAAAGGCTCCATAATCTGATATAAGTCTTCATATATAAAGCATTGGTCTTGATAATTTCTATAAGGGAAGATCTATATGATTTCCATCTTTTATATGCTATCCTGAATCACTTTTGTTGATTTATGTATATGTAAATCCTTTTTTAGAAAAAGGTAATTTCACATGTTATGTTTTTTACCACTTAACATTAAGGGGGAGTTTTGGGGTAGTAATGTCAAGTGGGATATCTACCACTATTGTATGCCCCACATTATCTTAAATTTTATGTATTAAACTTTATTATGATGGTCTTCCACATTTAAGAGTGAAGAGTGACTAACTAACAACTCTATTGAATCACACACTTCCCTCTCAGGATTAAAATAAACCAAAAATACATTGGTATTGATATAGAAGATCAATGGCTTGAAACAAACATTATTACATTATATGGAAAGAAATCACTCTGCAGGTTATGTTCTAAGAAAGACCAAGGAGTGAAGTGGAAGTGTTGGGTAAAACTTGTATTCAAGATTCTTAATACAAACAATGCTTTATTATAGTGGGTTTTTTCCTTCGGTTTCCCCACTTAAATTTGGTGTCTTCTATCTCTTTTATTTCTGATATTTTCTTTATCTCTTTTTATAACATTTTTTATTCTACACTTCGTAATCTATAATCTTCTACAACTTATATTATGGATTTATAATCAACCTATTACTCATTCCATATAAATCATGAAAATTTCTTTAAGACATTGGATAAAGGAATTAATTATAAAAGGTGACTCCGAATTGGTTGTAAATCATATCGAAAAATTATATGCAACCAAGCGTCAGAGGTTGAATCAATATAGGAATGTAACATGGGATCTAATTGAGATGTTTAGCTATTTAAACATTGAATATAATGAAAGAAGGAAAAATAGAAAAATGATATATTTGCATTAATATATTCTTAGTATGATAAATAAGTTATATCCCTATACTACAAGTTTGAAGTTGAGATGCTTGTTAGACCCTCCATATTGACTACATTCAACATTGGAAATTATTTGATGATGACTCTCACATCATGAAAATAATGAGTTGAAAATATGAATTTGTTGATCAATTGATGGATCTTGAGCCTATGATAGAGGTGTGTGATGGGAAATAGATCTTGTTTGGGAAGGATGTAATTTTTTTGAAGACTAATATAATCCCAAGAAGACTAGTTAGACTTGACTCTACTTTTGATAGTTTTGATTGAGATGTGACCAATTCTACCCACATTACAAGAGATGTAATTAAATGTAACTTAGTAACTTTCCAATATTCAAGAAAAGTTTGGTTGGGTAACAACTTAGATCCAGATGTAAAATATCCCTATAGCAAATTATTAAGGAAATATCAAGACTATTTGGATTGGTCCTATTCTGAGTTGAAATATAATAGGGAAGATCTATTTAAACATGTCATACCCTTGAAGCCTCACACCAATCCATTTAGGAAAAAAAAAAGGCCAATCAACCCCATCCTTACAACTAAAATTAAATAAGATCTTAAGAAACTCAAGGATGGAGGCATCATTTAGCCTACAAGATACACTTCATGGGTTTCCAATATGGTTCCAGTGATAAAAAAGAATGGTGATATAAAATTGTATATTAAATTCAAAAATTTAAACAAGGTTTCACTTGAAAGAAAAATACCATTTCCAAATGTGGATAATATTTTTAAAAAGGTAACAAGGTCAAATATTATCTCAACATTGGATGGTTTCTTAAGGTACAATCAAGTGGTGGTTTAAGAAAGTAAGGAATATAAGACTACCTTCACCACTCCCTTGGGAACCTATGTCATGTCGAATGTCATTTGGTATAATGAATGCGAGGGGATAATTTTTATTAGGTAAATATATTGGTTTATAGGGGACCCAAAAACCCACAATGCTTAGTAGAACTAGAGAAGCTAGGGAATAAAAAAAACCCACTAAAGATATAAGGCAAGAACTAGATAAATAAATTGGCTAAGACAATAACCCACGAGAGAGATAAGGGATAAACCACCTTCAATACATGTATTTTTTAAAATATAAACTAGAAAAAATCCCAAAACATCGAGGACATACTAAAAACTAGAGGTAAGTAACATTAAGCCTAAATTCAACTAACATTTCACCTTCTTCCTACTTTTGGTTCTAGAACCGGGTCCCGTGTTCTATAAACTATATTATGAGTAGTCTCCAGGTGATCATCCTCCTTAAGACCAATAAATTCATTCTCCTCATCCGAGTTGTTGAGGATCAAGTGAATTATTTTCTTGGGGGATTTTATTATGGAAATCTAATTTTAGATGATGGCACCTACCATTATTGCATGACAATCTCTATTTTTAAACCATTAATCATTTTTCTGAATAACCGCTCTCCTTTTAAATTCTTTCATTTATTATACCTAGTATTTCGTGACCTTGAGAAAGGTATCAATAGAGACTTCCATGTTGGTAGAATAGGATTCCCTATTAATATCACTAGATTTATCTTCACTAATTTTCCTCCCCTTGTAAGATTCACCAATATTTTGATTGGACAGAACCTCCTCTACAACACCTTCTATGTTTCCCACAACTGGTTCCTTCTTCTTTAGGTTTTTCACTCTAGTATATAGGGTTTTGTGATCAGAGTTAATGTCTTTGGTTTGGGGATGTTTGGTTTGGTTTATATTCTAGTAAATAAGTAGTATGAGGATATGGTGTAACGCGGTGTCAATTTTTTCATCCTTGAAATCAGCCAAAATACAAGTAATCTCATGAGAAAGAAAGGTAAGATCATAATGTGGTTCTACGGAAGTAATTCAAGATGGCCATATGGTGGGTAATTTTTTTCCCAAATTTATCTTCTAGGGTGATATATTTCATCTCTACTTTCATACATCCACCCATCTCTTGGGAAGGTAGTTTCTAGTTATGCCATTAGTGAACATGTGGAATCTTTCATTAGGTCCAAGCAGGATAATTTCAAAGAGAAATTGATGTTTCATTTTCTAGATTCATAAATGAGTTTATTATGGTTTACCAAGATGATATAATAGTGTTTTTCAAGAAGAGAAATGATCACTTACAACACTTTGAAAACGTTCTTGATCAAATGTATAGAATTTGGTATCTCATTTAATCATAGGAAATGAAATTTTTATTGTAAAAGGAAAATATATTAGGGAACATTATGTCTTAATAAGGATTTATGATTGACCCCGAAAGGTTTGAGGCAATCGATAGTGTTCCCTTTCCCAATCGAAGAAAAGTATACAATCTTTCTTTAGTCAAATTAACTTTTTGAGAAGTTTTATATCTAATTTTACTCGAGATCACTTTGCATATCATAATTATACTAATTAAGGATAAGGTTATCAAGTTGGGAGATGAGGTAGTGAAAGCATTCAAAGGAGTAAAAGATGCATTGAATACCCTTGTGTTGGCTAGTCTAGATTATAAGGAGTTTTAGATTTTCTCCTTTGCATATGAATTTACTATTGCCTTAGTTTTGTTACAAAATGATGATGAATTCCATGAGAAACCAATTTCATTCTTTAGAAATAACTTACAAGGATTTGAAAAAAGTAAACAATCATGGAAAATAAATATTTTTACGTAGTGAAAGACACTAATTTTTTTAGAAATTGCATTTTGATGTCAAGGGTTATTGCTTATGTACCAGATACCATGGTCAAAGACATTTTGACATAAATGGAATATTCTAGCAAAAGTTATAGATGGGTTGAAAAACTCCAAGAATATGACATGGACATTTAAATCAAAAGTTGGTAATATGCCATGGTTTTGAAATATTGATGGTAGAAGAAAATTATACGGATTACTGAGTGATGCAAAGGCATCACATAAAGGACATCAAAAATGATAAATTCCATGAAATTCCATCCTTTTCATCTTAGGAGACCATTAAATAAGGTTTGAGATCATCCTACAGTGTTAGGAAGGGTCAAGACATTTAAAATTTCAAAATATATGCTTTCCCTCCAAATTATGATTTAAATTCTCAAAGATGTAAAAGTGGATTTATAAGTTGGTTAGGTGTGTCAAAATGGAGTGTAAAGGTGGTGTAGACATGTTGAAAGGATTCATAGGTCATATTTAAGTCCTATATGTTAAAACATTGTAAAAGATGCTACTTCTTATGTATGGCATGTGAAGAAGACTGGATGAATCATCAATTCGGTTAAGTTTCAAGAAGTAATATAATAAAAGGAGAATGTATTCGAGAAGGGAGTTAGTTATAAAACCTCCAGAGGTAGGAGGGATAGAAGGTATCTCATGGAAAGGGAGAGGAAGGTGTAGAAAGGATGAAGAATGCTGGAGGAGAGAGGTTTTGATCTCAAAGGGAAGAAGACTGTAATTCTTGTTCATAAATAAAGAAGGTGGATTTTGTATTGGAATTTATACATTGCATGCATGAATACTTTTGATCCTTTTGAAATATTCTAGTGTGTAAAAATTGAGTATTTATATATATTTTCATGGAGTTGTTTAATTGATGAGATCTATTGTGGGAGACTACTAACTCTGTCTTGGATTGTCAAGAAAATATAGGACTGTGCAAGGTTTGAAAGATTATGGAAAATATGAACTGTGGAGGAGGATATATTAATGAGAAACATGTGAAATAGGGCTTTATATGGTTGATAGAGTGCATTCTTGGACAATTTCCATTGTAATAATATTATAACCTAGATCAAAATTCACTGTGACAAGAGTAAGATTGTACTGTGCATGTTGTAAGTTGATCATACCCTATTATTATAAGCTTGAATGATTAATACATGAGGTGAATGAGGTTATCAGGTTGAAGAGTGAATTAATCCCTTGAGTTTAGATGAATTTTCCTCAAAAATGTTGATTGAATCCTTGAAATCTGGAAAGATAGTTAAAAGAATCTATTTTTAAACTTACATACATATAAGAATCCTTTAATTAAATATATTATCTCTATTATAAATCCTTACTATTAAAACAAAAATTGATTCAAGTGTATAATAGTCTCCCATAGCAAGTTTGGTGTCTTGAATTGACCATTTAAGAAAGTTAGAGCTAAAACAAGCCTCTCGGCTCAATATAGTGACAATTAGGGTTTTTAAAGGAAATATCCCTTATATTTCCATTCCACCATTAAAATTTATAAAAATTGTTATTATGTCTGCCCCATTGTCTATTAACTGATAATGAAGGTTAGAGTTCAAAACAAGCTTCCATTTTGTGTATTTTTCCATTTGTTGCACAAGGACAATGTACACTATTTTTAAGGCTATTTTCAAAGATCAATTTACAAAGAAGGTATGCCCTAAGGGTGGAGATAGATAGTGAAAATTTATAGACATATAGAACCCTCTAAATGGTTTTGAAAAGTAATACCTATTTTCCTAAAGCCTCCTAGAAATAATTGTGTACTTAACAAGATATAAATACCAAACCTAGTGAGGGTTTGGTGACAAAATTACAAAAGTGTAAATAGTGGGAGTTGCTCAAAGAGTTGAGCCCTGAAATTTTGGGATCATCTTAGACACACCAAGAGTGAACTAAGGGAGGTGATTAATCATCTTTGGAATTCATAAAAGTATATAACCTAGGCATGAGAAATAAGTTTACTCTTAAGATACCTATATGAAATAGTTGAAGATGAGTAGGAGTTGGGGAATAGTTTTGATTAAATATTTTAAGGTTACCTTAGACACACTAAAAGAGAAATAAAGAAGCTATTAAAATTTCTGGGTTCCTTTATATTGTTTGACCCATGTTTGAGGAAAATATACCTATCTTAAGGACTTAATCTACAATATTAGAGCAAGCTTTAAAAAGGTGAAGTCTTGAGTTGTTTGAACAAGTTAATGATTATGTGACATGTATATGGAGTGTTGAAATAGGGAAAAGGACCTTGATTCACAAAGAAATTGAAGAACAAAGTTACATTCTTAATCAAATGGAGCTAGTAAGAACAAGGAGAGTTGGCCTATTTTCCAAGTTATGATAAGATGACTATTCTCTCATTTTGAACCACTGGAACAAGTTGTATTGACATTGTGGAAAGTATGAAAACAAGATAAGATGTCAATTAAACCATTCATGATGATATCTACTTTATTGCAAGTTCTAAGCCATCTAGATTAGTGAGGTTCCTCTTATGCCAAGTAAGGTGAAAATTTATTGTTATAAACCCTTTGATGGTTGAATTTATTACATGATTGAGATGTGACTACATCACCAAGGATTTTCTTGTCTCGATTCAGTTTTGAGACTAGAGTTGGGGTTTTGATCAAGAATTATCCAAAGTGTATCAGTTAGTGGTGTTCTTGCATGCTTTATTTTCCCATCAACACCACCAATATGAAATTAGTTTTGTTACTAGGGATTTTATAGTCCTAATTCAGTTCTCGAGATCATTGTCAAGGTTTTGATCAGGAATTATCTAAAGTGTATTAGTTATTTTTTTTCATTTGCATGCTCTATTTTTCTGGTTAACACCACCAAAACAAAATTGGTTCCATTGCAGGTTATGGAAGTGAATAATATTGTGGCTGATTTGGATGATCTTCATGAAAATGTATGTGATTATATTTAGTACAAGGAAATTATTTATTACCTCAAGAATTTGAATTTATTTCTATCCCATACAAGAATCAAAGTACATTAAAGTTGGTGTCCCAAAAATACATCTTGAGTGACTTTAGTTTAGCTTTCAAGAATTTGGAAGGTGTCTTGTTAACATGTATACCTAAAGATGAAGCTCCTAATCTGATCAGTGAATTCCATGAGGATTTTGTGGTGGCCATTATGTTGCTAAGGTGGTCACTCATAAGATTTTGAGGTAGATTATTGGTGGCCATCCCTTTTTAAATATTTTCTCAAGTTGTGAGGAGGTGTAAAGGCTACCAACATTTCTCGTAGGCTAAAATATTTAGGATCCTTTCCATTATAGTTCATTTCATTGAGGCTCCGTTTAGAAAATGGGGGCTATATTTTATATTTTTATGGATTTTGGTTGCTAATTTGTTTTTCACCAAGTGGGTTGAAGAAATTACCACCAAGAAGGCCACCCACCAAATAGTCATGGAATTCCTCTTGAATAAAATTATCTATAGATTTGGTGTCTCATCCAAGTTACTTGATGATAATTCTATGAGTTTTAGAGATAAACCTTTAGTGGCATTGTGTAAATAGTATGGAACAAGTTTGACTTATGTCTCCAACTATAACCCCTAAGGAAATGGGTAGGATTAATCAAATTTTTTTTTTTTTTCAAGATAATTAAGAGGACATTAAGGGTTAACAAGAATAAATGGGGATAGAAATTGAAATTTACAATATGGGCTAATAGAATCACACCCAAAAGGTCAATTGGAAAGGGCCATTTTGAGATAATCTATGGAACTCAAGTATTTCTTCCTCTTTATATGAAATTTTTAATGTATCAATTCATGTAACAAATTCAAGAGGAAGAAGGAATTGATCCTTTTACATATGGGATAAAACAAATTTTTTAATTTGATGAGATTAGGATAGAATCTCACCAAAGGAACATAAATTTCAAGGAAAAACTGAAGAATATATTTGATACGAATGTCTCTCCAAGAAATTTCCAAATTAGAGACTTGGTGTTATTATGAAACATTAGGTGTGAAGAAAAGGGAAAACATGGAATGTTTGAAAATATTTAGATGGAACTTACTCTATATATGTTATAATTGGGAGCATACTCTTATCTAATTTTACCCTCAGGTTAAATTAGACCACAGAGAGTTTACACTTAAGCAATGACAATGGGACCTGCTTGTGGGAGAAATGGAAAATTTGACAATTCATCCAATGCCATGCCATATTATGCATGAATGAGATATGGAAAGGCTACCCATCAAGCTCATTGAGGTGAGGATGTTTGTCTACAATAAGCTAAGGAAATAAGCCTATATTCCCCATTGAGCTAGTTCTAAATGTAACCATACATGCATTGGAAGGATCCGAGTTGGTGCAATAAAACTAGGAAAATTTGGCTTGTTCTAGTGGAAATCAAGTTGGTTTGATAAAAAAATGTAACCAAGCTACATAAATATGAGGAAAGCACTTGGGAAGACTAAGTTACTCTATGTTGAGCTTAGTTTTTTTACATTGACCACTAAGTTCATGAAGGAAGGAGACCAAGTCCATCCTATGTAAGTTGAGCTATATGATAGAATACCCGAGCTATGTTTGTAACCAATATACCACCATGTTGGTGAGAAATAAGATAGAATGGTGAGATCTGCATAAAATATGGCTAAACGCCATTAAGTTCTAAAGAATGTAGGAGCTTGGGGAGAGAGGCTAAGCCACGGGCCAATGTTAAAATGATGAGAAGGCTTTAGTAATAACCGAGTTGCTACCAAGTAGAGGAGAATGAGCTATCATAGTAAGATTATTCCATGAAGGCTGAACTTGAATTGGTCACAGGATATATGATCTCGAGCTCATTCAGAAAGTGTGAAAATAATGAGGGTTGGTAGACCGAGCTATTATAACTTAGGAAATGGAGAGCTTAAAGAATAGTCATGGATTGGAATATGTGCAGTAAAGGCATGAAAAGAAGCTCATGACCAAGATATACATGTTGAAGGAGTAAAGGTTGATTTGAATGAACAAAGGGAGGAAAGTTACATGCTTTGACACTAGAA
The DNA here is from genome assembly GCA_018340775.1 of Taxus wallichiana var. yunnanensis. Lineage (NCBI taxonomy): Eukaryota > Viridiplantae > Streptophyta > Pinopsida > Cupressales > Taxaceae > Taxus > Taxus wallichiana. The sequence goes on along the minus strand of CM031237.1, from coordinate 550,261,735 downwards.
CCATGATTTATAGAGCCATGCCAAGTCATAATAACAATGATGGATTATTCTTACGAGAAGTAAACTAGGAAAAAGCCATATCATGAAGAGATGAGTTACAAAGTTATAAGTATCTCGACCGAGTCTTTTACCATCATTGGTATACTCAAAGATGAGGTAAGATATATTCAATGCACAAAGATCTTGGATAAAAGAAATCAAAGTGCCCATTCATAGAAAAATTCATTACAAAGGCCTCAAGTATGATGTTTATTGTGGAAAAGGATGAGTGAGTTAAGTTGTCCCACCAAGCCAACTCGATGGTACCGGAGTTTTTTCATGCGAACACCTTTGCAGGTTGCGAAAAGGAGGCATGGAATCGATGACCTAGTTCAACTTGGGACATATGTCCATGAAAATCTTGACTTGCCCACAATAAAAAGATGTGGGGATGAAAGAGAATTTTTTCCCAAACCATACTCATGATGAGTGTAATACAAAAACATGAAATAGTCATGCGGATGTTTGTTACAACAAATGTGGATTTGACAATCCCGTGATGGCATGGGATGATTGTGCAAACAAGGTTCAAGGTAGCCACATGACGTTTTACGAAGATGGATAAAATTGGATCCCCAATGTCCCAAATGAACTTATGCCTCTCGAGACATGAGAGTTTGATATCACTGACCCAACAAGGAGTGTGGGAATTTTTGGGTAAATGACCCTAGCGACCCAGTCAACAAGGGACAAGTGGGATCTGTGGGATGGCTTAACGCGACCAATGCATGCGAACAAGTCGAGAAGATTGGCCCGAGTGGCCCAGACACAGGGAGTTGGGTTCATCATGAACCATATTATCTCGAAATACAAAGAGCTCACTCATGCAAATTAATTTAAGGGCTTCCCGATGTAGAAAAGTGGGTTCGAGTCAGCTGTAAAAAGGGATACATGCCAAGGTGGGTAGTTATGTGGAGCCCAACGAATGAAGGACAAGGTGACTCGGCATGTAGAAAATATACCTTAGTGGTATAAGTAGAAAGGGTGGGTGCTAATGTAAATCTGATTACGCAAAATGTGAATAGAGCTAGCTCCAATGAGTTGGCTGAGTTGGCTATAACTAATGCCAAACATTAAAGCCCCCTCCCTATATAAAACATGTAAATGAGATGGTGGGCCTCTGTCAAGTACATATTGAAAGTGATAAATAATTTTAATGATGAGAAAACATTTGAGAAGAGAAAACATTTTAAAATGATCTCTCCAACAAAAATATTTTAATTGTTAGTCCCATGGAACAAGCAAGCCTAGAAATTTCCTAAACAAACCGCAATCACTCGTAAAATCATAACTTTTGCATCCCTTAATGAATTTTTGCAAAATTGGTCTTGTTGGAATCATGGTTTCAAGACATTTACACACCAATTGAAAAATATAGAAATTTATGAAGATTAGAGGGATAGTTTTAAGGAAAAAGAGGATAGGTTCATAATTCTGAATTTATTGGTGGTTGGGAGTATAATTAAGAGGCATGGTCATCATTATTTCACTGATGCAGGTTATGGAACAGCATGGGGAGTATTTTGTAAGAAAAATACCATCAATTGGGCACATTTATGACATCTTACAAGTAGTTGAAAGGAAAATTTTGGGATTACAATTCTTTCTCTTTCTCATTCTATAAATTGTAATCTTGGGCTCATTTGTAAAGGAGTTGGTCATTTTTCTCTCTGCCCCTCTCTCTTTCTTCTCTAGGGTTGAATGTGGAGCTTAAGCCTCCTCTCTTTTCTTTTTAATGGCATTTTCTTTCCTCTTTCCCACTAATTATTTACTATGTGAATTCATGGAGCAATAAAATCTTTTTTTTGATGCATCTTATCCATCCTTTGCATGTTTTATTGTCTCTTCTTGCCTCTCACCATTGTAGGGTATATTTTGCATATCTCTTGATATCTATTATAGGTTTTGGAGCTTTGTTTAGTGGGTTTGAATTGGTGTTCTATGTGAATCATATTTTTTTATGATGCATGTTGTCCATCCTTTCTATTTCTCACCTCTATCCACTTCATGTAGTTGGGATTGTGATTAACAACCTCCTTTTCTAGTGTATCACCACTTTTAGTGTAGGTTTTAATTTCATGCATTCTCTCTCTCTGGTCCCTTGGAAGGTTAGATTAGGATTAGTTTTCTTACCTACATTAGGAGTAGTTAGTGGTAGGTAGTCTAGGAGTAAGAACCGACTTTCTATGGAGGGTTATCTCAAGTTCCGTAAGTCCCATGACTTGAGAGGTAACCCAATATTACACAAATTACACCAAATTACCCACTCAAAATCAATCCATTCGAGGGTGATTTAATTTGGTGATAATATTTTTGGAACACTTAGTGGGACATCAAAGAAGTCAAAGTTTCATCTTTCAAGGGTGTTCTACTACAAAGTTGAATTGAGGATCATTTGTTGGTGTGCAAGTCAATCATTTATAGTAGACTCCATTTTAACAGGTTGGTGTGTTCTTGTTAAAATATCAGATTTTGGAAGCATATAAAACACCTTGAGAAAATCCATTTGGTCAACAACCCATTCTCTAATTTTTTAGACCTTTTCTTCCATTCATTTCCATCAATTTTCCTTTCCATCTCTTTTATTTTCCTCCATTCTATGAAGTTGTGCAATCATGGCTTCATTCCCGTAGTGGAATTCACATTTGTAGTAGTTTCCATACAGTCCATGCCCACCTCCAAACACAAAAATTCATTTTTAGGTTATTATCAACCTCCTTCAGAATCAAATTATGATAATCAACAATATGCATACCCATATGAACAAGAACAATATGCAGACCAATTTGGTTACATGCTAGATTATGTAGTTGTTGGAGAGTAGGAGTATGAAATTATTGAGGATATACTACGCTTGAAGATGAAGAGTTGTAGTTAAAAGTGAAAAATTGGGAGACAAAATTAGTATATACCATGGCTCAAACTCAAGCAAAGGCACTTAGGATTGGATTCAAGGTACCTTGTCCATGGTTTTCTCCTTTTCAGTTATCATAGCTCACAGGAGAAACTTGATGACATTGTTGAGATGGTGCCCCACCTTGAGGCATGGATTAATGATGTTGAGGCATTTGAATAAGAGGTAAATCATTGTTTCCTATGGAAAAGTTCTACATTGCCATTGCATCACCTTAGCCGAGCCTCAATTCCCAACATTCTTACTTACTTGTCCCAAGTGTTGATTTCCTTCTCCATCCTATAATATACTATCTCATATCAGATTCTCTACCCTTTTCCCTTCCAAGAAGTCATCCCCTCTAAATAAACAAGAAGTTATACCTCCTTCACCACTAAAAGCAATTACAAAACTGATTGTAACCCAACCTATCTCTCCTCCCGCCTTGCCAAGTTCATCTTAGGAAGAAAAAAGTCAAAAAGTTGGCCAAGGAAACAATGAGAGGAGTCAAGTTAGTAAGAAATGATAGCGGAATTTAAAATATGGGCTCAGAGGTTTGGTATTGAAAAGATACCCTTGATGGTGAAACCAAATGGGGAAGCCAAGGTTGATGACCCAATGGTGGCTAAGGTTGATTTTGTTACAATGGTGAAACAAGAAGAAGACTAGCATTTTGTATGATCTCAATGTAGTGTCCATAATGGTACTTTATTTGAAGTTAATGATGATCCAATTCAAGATGAAAATTAGTCCAAAAAGGGGAAGAACAACTAGCTCTAGGTCCAACTAAAGTGGAGCACATGGAGGTGAACAAGATGGATTCAGAGGCACTGAATCATGAGCAAGTTGCTCAAGGAATTGCATATCCCTCTCCTACTTAATCTCTCTAAAAAAATGATTTTTTGGGGAATTTTGAGCTCACTAGCTCCATATTCAAGGATGGGGCGAAACATGGAGAAAAGGATGTTGGGTCAACATGGAAGAGGGAGAGACCTTGTAGAACAGAAAACAAAGAGTTTGAATGATTTCCAAAATTGGAAGAGTGTTTTGATGAGGAAGAACCCATGGAGATAAAATTCTCTACCTCATCATTCATCCTTCAACCACAAGAACCTACTTCCATAGAGGAGAATGTGTAAGGGAAACCTACAGTTTGTAACATGCATCTTGAATTAGAGTTGGAAGAGTTTGATCTTCCAAATGTCATACCAGATTTAGTGGAAGGGACATAAATTGTTTGTAGATGTGTAAGAAGAAGATCAAGCTACACATAGTCCCCTCTCTCAAGAAGGTCTACAAGAAGAATCCAGGTTTGGAGTTAAGTTTCAGAGTAGTGGGCACATTCAAAGGACTATACCATGCCCTATAAGGTACTTTGATTCATTGGAGTCAAGGTAGAATAAAACCGGTCATGCTTTCTTCTAAGCATGAGGAAGAACCATAATGTGCCAAAGATCAACCTCTACGCCTCTTGAAACCAAGCGAGAAACAACTAGAAGAGGTTTAAGTCTTGTTTATTTTAATACCTTGATGTACGAGGGAGTGGAGAGTCAATTTGTAACCAATATGTCACTCCTAATATCAGTTGTACTCAATGACAAATAATTTGCATGCTTCCAATTGTAAGGAAGGGTAGCTACTTACTTTGCATTACCAATATCGGTTTTTATGAGTTTCCCATATCTTTGGTTAGTGTAGGGTGGAGTAGATTTGTTTTCAAGAGAAGAAGTTATTGTTAACACTCTACATGTCTTTCTTGAGGAATGTATGATTCATTTCTTTGTACATAGATTTGTTCATCAATGCTCCAAGAATTACATTACACCATGTTCTCTGGTTATTACAATAAGAAACTCATAGTTACACGTAAAAGTTGTAAATTTCAAAGTTTAAAAATATAGAGCAAATAAAATCAGTTAAGGAGTAAGTCTTGTTGATTCTCTCTAAGAAAACTACATAAATCCTTTGTGCACATGTAAGTAGTTAAAAATCATTCGAAACCCAAGCTATAGATCAACCGACAACCCAAGCTAGAAATCAACTCCACAAAGTAGAATTGGAAAATCAAAGAAGAAATAAAAATCAGAACTTAATAGAGTTCCATGATGTCCAAGTGGCATGTTTCATTCCAATCCTACAAAGATGCTACACCTTAACCAAGAAAATCAATTTCAAGGTAGTAGTTGTGGGTGTCTATTAGTTCTCATCAATTAGCCTCGTGTATTTTAGTTGTTTGGGGAAAGATGGAATTTAATTTTTAAAACAATTTTCTACTCTCAAAAATAAATTTCAAGATTTTCTTATTAAATTTGAGAGTGCGAGTAGCAGATGATGGTTCCAATCCTAAACAATAGTTTTTAAAAAACATTCACGGGTTGAGATCTTAGGAGTTCCAGATCAGCTCATGAAAACAAAGAAAAATCCATGCCCAATATATAACTATAGGAAATTGTTCATACTCCATTTAGAAGGAAAATGGCCCCACGAGTCATAAAAATTGTTAACCAATTTTACCCTTGGGTGAAATTGGACCACAAAGGGTTTAGACTTAAGCAATGATAATGGGACTCACTTGTGGGAGAAATGGAAATTTTACCGAAGGCCAGGCCATATTGTGCATGACCAAGATATGGAAAGGCTTCCCATCGAGCTCATTAAGGTGATGTTGTGTTGTCTACAATAAGTAAAGGAACTAAGTTTATATACCCCACCGAGATAGTTCTAAATGTAGCCATACATCCATTGGAAGGATCCAAGATGGTGCAATGAAAAAATAGGAAAATTTGGATTGTTCTAGTGGGCATCAAGTAGGTTTTGATATAAAAATGCAATCGAGCTACATAAATATGAGGCAAGCACTTGGGAAGATCGAGTTACTTTATGTTGAACTCGAGTTGTTTGACAAGGACCGCAAAGCTCATGAACGAAGGAGACCAATCCCATTCTATGTAAGCAGAGCTATATTATAGAAGACTTGAGCTATGTTCATAAGAAAGATACCACCGTGTTGGAAAGCTACTAAGTTGGAATGGGTGAGTTATGCATCAAATATGGCTAAAGGCCATCGAGTTCTAAAGAATGTAGAAGTTTGGGGAGAGAGGATAAGCCACGGGCAATGCTTAAATGATGAGTAAGATTCATTAATAAATGAGTTACATACTGTAGTAGAGGAGACAAAGCTATCATAATAAGATGATACCATGAAGGCTAAACTCAAATTGATCACATGAGAGACAAGCTGAGATACTTTAGGTAAGCACAAAAATAATAAGGGGATGGTAGACCGAGATGTTGCAATGTAGGAAATAGAGAGCTCAATGAATAGTTAGGGATTGGAATCACATGTAGTAAAGGCATGACAAGGAGCTCAAGACCAACATATACATGTTAAAGGAGTAAACACCAAGTTGAATGTAAAAAGGGAGGTGAGTTACATGCTTTGACATAAAAACCATGATTTACTGAGAGAAAGGCCGATTCACAAGAATAATGAAGGATTATTCTTATAGAAGCAAACTAGGACATATCCATATCATGAAGAGCCAAGTTACAAAGTTAGAAGGATCTGACTGAGTATTTTACCATTGATGGGATACTTAGAGATGAGGTGAGCTATATTCCATGCACAACGAGGTTGGATAAAATAACTTGATGCCCATTCAAGAAAAATTTGTTGCAGAGGCCTCGAGAATGGAGTTTGTTGTGGAAAAGGAGGAGGGAGTTAAGTTTGGCCCACCGAGCCAAATCAACGGGCCAAGAGTTTGAGTTCATGAGAAATCATTTGTGGCCATGGAAGGGAGGCATGCACTGACAACCCGATTGATCTTGGGACATATGTGCATGAAAATCATGAATCACCCGTAATAAATGAGAAGTGGGGACGATGGATAATTTTTCCCAAACTACACTCGGGATGAGTGGAAGACATGAAAACCCAAAATGGCCATGGGACATTTATTGTTGAAAATTTCAAATTGGTGAGCCCGGATGGCTCGAGATGCTTGTGCAAAAAGGTACAAGGTAGCCACAAGAGGTTTAGTGGAAGATGTGGAAAACTAGGGCTTGAGTGTCCTAGATTAAATCGGGCCTCTCGAGACATGAGAGTGTGATATCAATGACCCAAGGGGAAGTGTAGGTATTTTAGGGATCAATGGTACAAAATACCTAGTCAATAACGGAAGAGCAAGCTCCGTGGGTCTGACGGGTTAACGTGACCAATACATGTAGGTGAGTTGGATAAAATTGTCCCAAGTTTCCTCGGCATGGGGAGTTGCATTTTCATGAACCATATTGGCCTACAATACAAAAAAATTCACCCATGGAAATAATTTAAGGGCTCACCGATTTAGACAAGTGGGTTCGGTTCCATAAAAAGGTGTAAATTGTAAGGTGTGTAGTTATGTGGAGCCTAATAAATGAAGGATGAGGTGACTCGGCATGCAAAAAAGGCATCTCGATGGTACAATTAGAAAGGGTAAGTGCCAATGTAAAGACTAGTAGGAAAATGCAAATAAATACATCTCAGTTGAGATGGTTGAGATGGCTATAACTAATGCCAAACATTAAATCCCCTCTCCCTATATAAAACATGGAAATGAGATGGTGGGCCTTGAGCCAAGTACATATTTAAAGTTCCAAATCATTTTAATGCTTTGAGACAACATTTGAGAAGGGAAAATATTTTAAAATGATCTCTTAAACCAAGTTATTTTAATTGCCATCCCCATGGAACAAGAAATCCTGCAATTTCCCAAACAACTGTAATCACCTAAAAATCCATAACCTTCGCATCCCTCAAGGGATTTTCACAAAGCTAGTCTTGTTGGAATATTTTTTCTAAGACCTTTAGATAGTAATTGAGAAATACATAAATTTGTGAATATTATGGGGATATTTTTAAGGAAAATAGACCAGTTTAGAACATTAATTTTTTTAGATAAGATAAAAATGGTTTGGTTTTAAAAGGGGACCAAAAAAACCCCATACAAAAGAGAAGAAAGTTTTTAAGAAAAAAACACCAATGAAACTAAGGAGGCATGAGTCAAATAAACTTGACAACTAGGACCCCATAAAATAGAGCCAAAATAAATAGTTTGCATACTAACAATTTTTTTGTAGGTATGTAAACCAAGACCAGAAACAGGGAAAAAGAAAAAGAAAACATAAGGGCTGTGAAATGCCCGCAATTAGTTCTTAGTATCCCTACTTCATGTCCTAGAGCTCAGACCACCATATTTCAAACCATCCACTTTGATAATGACTCTCTTTAGGTGTTTGACCTCTTTTTCCTCAGTCTGAGTGCAAGCATTATTCTCCCCCTGAAACTTATCCTGATTAGTGTCTGTGACCATACCCGAGATGTCACTAGTATCAGTCTCATCACTATCAGAAGATCTCAAATTAAGTTTCATGTTTTTTTTTCCTCCTTAGAAGAAACCTAGTCTTGAAGCAAAGAAATACATTGATCTTACATAACATAATTTTCTTGAATCCCCCTAATGGTTATGTTCTAGGTTTCAATCATTTGCTGACAATCTTGTAGATCCTTTATGAGATTTTTTTTGATAGTGAGAATGGTATCAGTTGTGGACTTGACCCTCATTAGTCTAGCCTCCCATTTAGCAAAATCTTGGTCCCTCTTGCTAGAATTTTCCCCAAATTCCTAATCCCCTTCTTGAGATTACACAAGGCATCCACAATACCCTCATCGGGATCAATACATTTTTTATTCTTCTTTTATAAGAATCTTGATCCTTGACTTGATTAGGGATGACAGGTTTTCTTCTTTAGACTAGAAGAAGAATGAGGCCTTGGTGAAGGGGGATATCCACCTTCTTTTTCTTGAAATCCTCAATATTCAAGAGGAGCGACCTATGGAGGAAAAATACTAAGCTCATAGTCTGTCACGACAGAGAAAATTGAGGATGGATAGGTGGTGAGTAAATATTTTTGGTATTTTCCTTCGAGATCAAATATTTCATAATAACAAGGAAGACATCAACCCATCTATCTAGTAGGTAGGTGCGAGAAATACCATCATCATAGGAAATAATTTTTTCCCCAACTTCAAAGAAAGTAGAAATTTCATGTTTCTTTCGAGATTTATCTTTAAAAATTATTAGACCATTATTTTTTAACCCATTGATCCCAGCTATGGAATTCTTAGAGACGTCAATATGAACCCCTCGAAAAACAAAACCACTATCCTTCCATGAAATCAAAAATTGACAGAAAAGGCAGATCATTACCTTTGAGCCAATGAATGTGTCTAATGAGACCACATTTGTGCAACAATTTCCACAGCCACATCATTCTTGAGGTGAAGAAATGTAGATAGTCCAGTAAGCACCATGTCACCCCCCATGAAGCTAGGAATCAAGTTGAAATTTTTCACATAGACACTAGAACTTGACTAATAGAAAATGAAGAAAAAACAATTGAAATAAGAAAGGGTGGTTTTCCAAAAAGGAAAATTCCTTTCACAACCCCAAGCATGCGAGCTAAGGGTGTCATCATAACGTAGCCTCCCACTTTGAGTCTTCATTTATGATTTTATTAACCTATCCCCAAGGGATATGTGTACCAATCCACATCACCAAATCCACCATGGTAGTACCTTTCTCGGCCAACACATCCGTCGGATTGTTCCCATCACGGTACGTGTGTTGAATGGCCACATGTTCAAATGATGCAAACATGGCATGTTCCTCCATTATCAAATGATTTAGTTTCCATCCACATTTACTGCTATCTTTGAGGGAATTTATAATGCACATCGAATCACCTTCAATGATTATATTTTTAAGCCCTAAGTCTTTACCCATCTTAACACCCCATAACATAGCTCTAGCTTCAGCCACATTGTTAGAATGATTTCTGATGGGTCCCACGTAGGCTCCTAAGCATCTCCCACTATGGTCTCAAATAAGACCACCACCACCAGCCACTTTATCCTTAACACGGCTGATCCATCAAAGTTGATCTTGAAACTTCCTTTAGGCGTTTTATTCCATTTTACATCTTTTTGAACTTGTTCTTACTATTTCTAGAGACTTCAATGTCCAACCTTTTAAGAATTTCCTCCTCCCACTCAGGGATAGCTCTAACCTATTTGGGTTTAATAATCCGTGCATTTTCCTTAAAATCCTATGTTATTTTATCAACGAACTTGCACAACCTCAATGAATTGTTCCTAAAGATCTTATTGTTACGTTAAATCCATATACCCCACAAGACATGTGGCAGAGCCAAATTCAAAAATTTATTGACCATATCATTCTTAAAGTTGAATCTCCATTACTCGGGTAGGAGGGCCACATCTCCCATAAGGACCAATTGAATTTTGAAAATGTAGAGTATCTTGGCAAAAACTTGAAATGAGAAAGGGCATTCTAGGAATAGGTGACTGATGGATTCTTCCTTGTCCTTGCATAAACCACATCTGTTTATGATGATCATTCCCCTATGTCTTGAGTCTATCCACAATAAGGATCTTACCTTTATAACTTCCCATAAAAATATATTGATCTTGGGGATGAGAAACTTGTTCCATACCTTCCTCCAAAAAGGACTTGGTTCAAAGTTTTCAAAATTTGACAAGTAACCTGATTTGACTTCGTAATCCCATGTATCCTTGGTTCTCTATATGAGTTCATACTGGAAACAGTTTTATGGAATCCAGATTTCTTTGAGTTTCATGTTTAAATAATGAAAAGGTTGGATATCACCTTGATAAAAAGAGGGAGGAGAATAGGAATCCATCTCTGGTCATTGTCCCAGTAATTGTAAACCATAGCTCCCACTGAATGGAAAGGACCTACCACAACTCACTCCACGGTCCTAACAATTTGAGAGCAACATCATCTATCCAAGGGTCCTCCAAGAATTTGATCTGAGACCTATATCTAAGGTTCCATTTACACACTTTGATAAGAAGCTTCTTGGTTTGACAGAGGTTTTTCCAGAAAATAGATCCTCTAGGAAGCTCTAAATCAGTGACAAAATCCAAAGTTACACCAAAGGATGGTAAAAATTCACCTTCATAATTTTCACCTAGATTCCTTCCTCTTTGTGAAGTCTCCATCCCACCTTAGCAATGAGGGCATGGTTCATAACTGAATGTTCTTTAGCCCTAGGCCACCCATGTCTTTGGGTTGAGTAACCTTTTCCCAGAAACTAGAGGGATTCTATTTTTATCCTCTAATCCAGTCCAAAGGAAATGTTTCTAGATACCTTCAATGGCTTTCTTGAATCTATTTGGGAGAATGAAAATAGACATGATGTAGATTGGTATGCCTTACAAGATACTCTAAAGGAGTTGAGATTTACCTGCTTGAGAGAGTAAGGATCCTTTCCATGAAGCCAACTTCTTATGGAATCTCTCAATTAGTTTATTACATCCACCTTCTCAATTTTTCTACCACATAAAGGAATTCCCAAATAAAAGTCTAGGAGATTTTTGATGTTGCAGTCCAGGATAGTAGATAGTTTATATTGTTGATCTTCATCAACATTTATGAAGTAGAAAGAAATTTTCCTGAAGTTTATTTTCTGTCTGTAGCTCTTTCATATTTATTGGTGATACCTTTAATTGTCTTGGCTTCTTGAACATCAACTTGTCCCAAAAGAATTGTATCATCAACGAACTGGTGCAAACATAATTTCTTCACTCCATGAGAAACTTTGACCCCTTCCATGCTTCCCTCTCTTTGGGATTTGATGCATAACCTGCTCAAGGTTTTAGCCACAATTATATACAAAAAGGGGATAAAGGATCCCCTTGTCTCAGGCCCCTTTCAGATTTGAAGAAACCATTAGGTTTCCCATTGATGATAATCGAGAAACTTGGGTCTTTTGTATAGGCTTGAATCATTTTAATAAAATGTGGATGATATCCCAATATAGATAAAATGGAATACAAGAATTCCCAAGAAACCCTATCATAAGACTTTTACATATCCAACTTCAAAATCATAGTTTCCTTGCCTGAAAGCTCCACAGAATGAATGGTTTCATGAATTGTGATTATGTTGTCCAAAATTTGTCTTCTTGGCATAAAGGCCCCTTGGTTGGGAGAAATGAAATTACTAAGAGTCTCTCTTAGTCTGAAAGATAATAACTTGGACAGGATCTTATAAATGGTGTTACATAGGCTTATGGGTCTAAAATCACCGAGATCCTTAGCTCTAGGCTTTTTAGGTATGAGAGCTAGAAAAGTATGGTTGATTTGTTTGAGTAAGCATCCTGAATGGAAAAATTATTGGACAACATCGATGACATCAGTCTTGACAATATCCCAATAGAGTTGGAAGAAAAAAGTGGGAAAAAAATATCCCTGGACTTTTTCACCTTCCATAGCATCCGAATACCTTTGATATCCTCTTCGGAAGGGATGTCTATAAGATCCATATTTTCAATTTGACTAATAGCAGGCTCAAAAAGATTTAGAATCTCTTCTCTGGTGACCTCGTCATTGAGAATATCCTTTGCAAAGAGGTTTTTGAAAAAGAAAATAATGGTGGAAGTTATTTCTTTGTCCTCAGTGACCAAATCCCCATTCTCTTTCTTGACTTCTTGAATGCAAGTTTATTGGCTTTAATAGTTGTAGAAGTATGGAAGAATTTGGTGTTTTGGCCCCCTCCTTTAGCTAGGTGATTCTTGATTGTTGTTTCCAGTACACCTCTTCCCTATGCAAAATATTGTGATAGTCAGAGAGAAGGCTCTTCTCTTTCACTTTATCCTCGAACTCCACCCCCCTTGTTCCATATTTTCTTCAAGAATTCTGAGATCCTCTATTATTTTATTTTTTGGAGGAATATGTTTCCAAAAATCTCCTTGTTCCATATCTTCATATTGGTTTTAATATTTTTGAGCTTGGAGGTCACCTTGAACATGTTGTTTCCTTTCACCTCTATACTCCACCAGTCCTTAATTATTTGTTCCAAGTCCAGATGAGTAGTCCACATCTTTTCAAACCTGAAAGGTATTTCGATGGGGTTCTCCCTAACACTGATTTTGAGGATCAAAGGGTTGTGATCTAACCCAATCCATGAAGGAAGATAAGGAATATTGTTGCTCCTAAATCCATTGAGTGTTAACCAAGAAATGGTCTATTATTATTTGGATTAAGTTAACCCCTTCTCTCCTATTGGACCATGTAAATTTGGAGTTGCTAAGGTTCAAATCAATTAAATCATTCCACCCCATGAAGTTACCTAGATCCTCCATACTCTCAGTGAAAACATTAATACCACCTTTTTTTTCAGATGGAATAAGAGGAGTATTAAAGTCACCATCGATGATCCATTTTAAGTCACTAAACATTCTTCTGAAGGTGGTAAGATGATCCTAAAGATCCTTCTACCCACTGTCATATTGGGGGCATAGATATTAGACAAAATAAACTATTTTCTAGTATTGAATTCCGTAAAGAAAATAGCTATATGGTGTTGACTATTGATAAGGGGGAAGCCTTCCAATATATCTCTTTTCCACAAGCACAATAACCCTCCAGAGGCACCAACCAATGGTTGAAAATGAAATCCAGATTATTTCCAAAGAATAGACTGAAAATATCTCATCCTATTTTCATTCATCTTGGTTTCTTGTAGCATTATCACATCAGTTTCTCTTTAACTTTCAAATCCTTCAAAATCTAGTGCTTACTAGACTAATCTAAGACCCTAATATTCCAATAAATGTAATCATTTATGGTGGGAGGATTTCTTACCTATTATTAATGGTTTTTGATGACCCTCCATGATGTATTTCTTTGTCACCTTGTCCCTTTTTTCCCTTTCCGATGGTCTTCCTAGTGAGGCCTTATTAGCCCCAACATCTGCCTTAGACCTGGTTCTAGGTGTTTGTATCCAATTTGGAGATGGCCTAGACTTAGAGATGTGAAGATCTAAGCACACCTTAGTTGGACTATCTTTTACTCCTTGCTTACCTTCCATACTTCCATCTTGCGTTTCTTCCTTAATTGGACTATCTTTTGCTCCTTCCTTACCCTCCAAGCTACCAACTTGGATCTCTTTCATCATCATATCCAAGGCCTCATGTTCCTATTGGACATCCTCCTCCACTGTGGAGATGTCTTCCAAATTAACATCCAACATTTTATACATATTACTTACCAGAATGTCTCCTCTGGTCTTTGGGTGAAGAAACTTTCCTCTAGCGAATCTAGGACTATTGATCTGATTATACTATCTTCTTGATAGTCTTTGAAGACTACCATATCATCATCAATGATAGTTTCTTGTACCGCTTCCCTTGTTGTTGTCCTTATTCTGACTTTACTTCTAAATATTTTATGGGTGTTCCTCTTCGGTGACTTGATCCTTATGCACAACATGATTGGGTATCTACCACCATGAATGGTTGATCTTTGATGGTCCACTACCATTTGGTGGCATAGGTCCCTTACCTTTCAAATCCTCCTTACTAACATTCTTAGTCTTCTTGAGCAAGGATTTTTGGGCCGCCTCCTCTTTCACCTTAGGACATGTCTTGATATTGTGACCCACTTTAAAGCAGGAAAAGCACATGAAAGGGGTGAACTCATAGTCGATCTTCTGGGTGTGGACTCCCTAGGGAGCCTTGATCTCAATGTTTCTTGGTAGTGGTGTTTCCAGGGCCACATTAACATAGAAGTGAGTGAATAAAATCCTTGTTCTAGCATAAGTGACTGGATCAATTATAACCAGGGAACCTATAGCCTTAGTGATCCCTTGCAAGATATCTAGGTCCCAATATTCCAACAGAGTCCAGAAGCCAAACCCAAAAAATTATTCTTTGATAACCATCTCCAGAGGATTGAATCCTCGACTACCATTTTTGAACCAGGACCACAATGTGCCCCATGAACCAAGACATCTAGCTAAGATCCTTAAGAAATCCTCCTCTAGGGAAAGATGAATAACAAAGAAAGCATTAGCGTAGGCTGCTATTTCCATCGATCCTTTGGGCATCCATTTCCTATTATCCCATTTCCTAAACTCTTTGATATTGGGTCTACTACCAGGAATCTTGGCCAGGATGGTATTACACATTGAGGACTGAACCCAATTGGCCAGGGATTATGGTATTTCCAAAAAAACATCATTTTCATTGCAGACAAGGTCAAGAACAATGGAAGGTACCTATTTAATGGGGAATCCATCCACCCATCACGCCACATGATTGGGCCCCCTATCTGCTCCAATGTTTCCCTTTTCATGGTAAACTGTTCATCCTTTCTATCTACCTAATGATTCACCTCGTGATCCCTTGCATTAAGCTATCCTCCATCTTCCCTCGAAACCCAAAGTTAAAAATTGGTGCTCAAATGTTTGTTCCCACTCCAACCATCACTCCCACTCCAAGTTAATTATTGGAGGTTGGGAGTGCAATCAAGAGGCATGGTCATCATACCTTCACCGCTGCGAGGTTATGGTGTAACACCTTGAACTATTGTTACTTTCTCCTTTGCATTCAAGTGTTGATATGTGATCTTCCCATATGAGGATATGTTATTTTGATTTTGGGAAGTCATGCTTTATTTGGTTATGTCTTTTTGCTCTTAATATCTTTGATTGAACTGGAATATGCTTGGAATCTTTTTCTTTCATCCCTCGCATATGAGTACAATCTGATTTCTGGAAGATTGTGGATTTATCTACCTATATGACTCAACCTTGGATCAGTTGCATTGATCCAAGGAATGTTTTAATTATATTTAGGATGAAAAAATTTGTATTAACATTTCATGAATTACTAAGTCTGACTGAACTTTGAATGTTTAAGTTCTTTTAAACCTCCTTCATATAAAATATGTCCGTAGAGGAAAGTTTTGTTGGATTCCGAGGTTAATCCTAGTAGATCATTGCAATCGGAATCTAGTTTCAGTCATTTTAGCATCAGAAAGGACCTAGACCTTAAGCCAGGTAAGATGTGTAAGTTTTCCATCTAAAGCTAATTTACTTGATGTGAAATCTGAATCTAATCTAGAATGTTTTATTCTGTTTGAATTATGTATACTGATTAATCCTATCTAGTGGACCTAAACTAGAATCAGTAAGGTTATTAGTTTTTAACCTAAGCTATAACCTATTGTTGCAAGGTTAGTTAATCTAACCTAGTCCTAAACTATGTGCTTGATATTCCTAAGGGTTATCTAAACCTAATACTAAGGTGGGTGACTAATGTTATATCCTATGGCATTAAGACTAAGTCTACCTATGATCTAACCTAAGTCACTAACCTATCCTAAACTAATGCTATGAAAAGGAACCTAAGGAGGGTCACAAGTTTTGGGGTGGTGGTTTCTATGGAATTTAAGGAAAGGATAAGGATGAAGGATAGGGAGTGCTTCCAAGGGTTAGTGGAGGTTAATTTGTTAAGAGGGGTCTTACGTGGTAGCATCTCTAAGAATGGAAACTTTTGTTTATTTTGATTTAGAGTTCGCCAACTTTGGCGGTCGGTGGCAATGGAAAATAGGTGGGAGAATGAAATTTAATGCAATTAATTTGCATAGGGTCTCGAGCGCGGATTGCTTGGGAAGGCATGCAAGTGGAATTTTGCTTGGTTGTTTTGTTTTTCATGCATTCCATTTTTCACTCTGCATGAGCACTGGTTTTTTGAACCAACAGTCTACTCTTCGATTGCATGGCAATTTTGAAAGTTTCAAATTTACTTCGTGTCATGGGGAATATATAAGGCATGGAGGTAACAATATTTTGTTGTTTAATCTTTCATGGAAGAAGAAGAGAAGGGGTGAGCATCCAGAGGTCTTCTTCGACTTTTTAGTGACACTATCAGGCATGATAGGCCCTAACTATTAAAATCTTGCTTTCCTTTAAATGTTTTCATTAGAAAAACTCATTTCGATGATATATGCACATTTTGGCTTGGCTGGTAACAATGATTTGGGTTTAATGTTAATTTGGGGTTCTGGGTTGAACATGAAATTTTGGGTCCTGGATGAAACCTACTTCATTATTCTTGTTCCCTTGCTTGTGAATCAAACTTGGAGTTTTGCTATCCATTTGAAGTGTTGTAAGTTCTTATCTGACTGATGTATTAGATTAGAAACTAGCTCCATGGAAAGAAACATATTAAATGATTACGTGTTTGAAAACACCATGGTAATTCTTTATTGTTTCGTTTATGATTGGAACAACTGATTGTTTGCTTACTGTAAGAACTCTGACTATTACCGGTCCATGTTCAAGGAAATAGGTAATTGATTTTGTGGATGGAATGTTGGTATATTCTATGAAACTTGATTGTTTTAGTTGCGTGAGTTGGAAACGTTGTATGAGGTTTAAGCCTGTACCTCTTATTTCGAAAGGGTTTGAATGTTCTTATGATTATAGGTACTGTGAGTAAGGAAGTATATGGTTTAACTGTTGTTTTTGTGATTAATCATGGGTATTAGGAACATGGTTATGCTCAGGAGGAAATGTACTTGGATGAGCTCTGTTTCCCTGAAATTCGTGGTTAATCTTGGATCTGCATTAATGGAAATTATGTTTAATGTTTGGTTAAGATAAGACTGTGTTTAATGTTACCTAGAGGTGATTGTGAAATC
The DNA here is from genome assembly GCA_018340775.1 of Taxus wallichiana var. yunnanensis. Classification (NCBI taxonomy): domain Eukaryota; kingdom Viridiplantae; phylum Streptophyta; class Pinopsida; order Cupressales; family Taxaceae; genus Taxus; species Taxus wallichiana. Next base: position 550,244,231 of record CM031237.1, on the reverse strand, counting down.
TATTTCTTTTGGCCATGTTACACGATGTTGGAAATTCTTTTTTAAAAAATGACTTCAATGTCGATAAGTTTTATCAACGTTCAACTATTGCATGCCCTTTTGAAGTTGAAATTAGGGTTGAAATGTTTTAAATGCAACTGAATGATCTATTTATTTTTGATAGATAAAGCATTATTCACTACTATGGTATGAATAGGGTGACTTTTGGGTATTGTTGAATCTGTATTTAGAATTCGATTATTAATTATGTATATGCATTTTTGGTTTGGTGTCTTGAAATAATATAGCAACCAAACAGTGCAATGGTTGGAATGATTTAGTTTTGATCAATTGGTAAATGAGGGTAATGGGAAGTTACCCTAATTTGACCTTAAACTCAAATGGTTCGAGGAGTGGATGAAATGTAGACTATTTATTTTAGATCAAGATTGTGGTCTGAGTTTTGATCATTTATAATATTTTATGTTAAAATAAAAGTTATTGGCTTTTGTTGAATGTAAAGTTGTAGAACCGTAGGGGTCTATTGGCAAACTCTTAAGGTGGCTCTACCTGACCTGAGCTATTGGTTAAACTTAAGTGTTTGAATTACTCATCTTCTTCTTCCCTGATTGGACTAGAGAATGTCTATTTCTTGGAAGTTAATATAGTTCTGAACTTGATTACAATAGAGTTTTGATTTTCTCTATTTTCTTCCTCTAAGTTAAAAAGGAAAAATTGTAAAAGGGTTTCAAAATATGAAAGTGTTTATACTCTCTTTTGGAATGATAGTGTGCTCTTCTTTAGAATTCTATAAGGAACTCTACAGTATGGTTATGGGATGACAGACTATAAAATTAAGTGGAAAGAAATAGTAAGTGGTGAGATCTTAACTTGGAAGACTCCTTTCATTTATTAGCAGTATTATGATCTTGATTTAGAACTCAGTTTGTTATCTTCTTATAAAAGGTAACCTTGTAGCTAATGTTTTGCATACTTATCATTAATTGAAAGTTAGTATAATAGGGTTAAGGGCAGGGCTTGGACTTAAGAGGTAAGTAATCCATTCTTTTCTCAAATTTACATATGAACCTTTGTATACCTTAAAATGGTTTCATTTTTTTAATAAGAGTGATTAAAACATGATTTATTTTTTCGGATGGTTAGGTACTTTAGATGCAGATTGTTCCTTCTTATTTTCTTGTATAAGATGAATCATGTGAAATGGACTAAGTTGAAAATATGCCTATAATTTGAGTTATGGTATAAAGTAGTATTGTAATTGGTAGAAAGAAAACGTAGAGTGTATCATGATTTGGGGTTGTGAGGTAACTGTTGGATTCAATTATACTTTAAATTAGGACAGGCAGAATAGGTTTTTCCTTCTGTCCATTTTGTTTTTAACAATGAACTAGGACTCCTTTATTGGCTACACTTTAAATAGAAGGTATGAAGTAATTGATGTCATTATAACATGATTGTTTAATGGAAACAATTAGTGGAATGCAATTGTTTTAAGGATTAGTGCTTATCATGCTCAGTTCATTGAACTAACCCGTGCTAGCAATTTTTGCAGATGGTCATCGTAAGTGGTAAAGGTAGACATCATCTGATATGATGCATTGACTATCTAATCTGGTTCTTATAAAGAATTCCGATTTGATTTCCAAATTGTATTATGGAAGAAAGTTACTTCTTTTGTTGAAGGCTATTGTCTTAAAGTATGCCGAAGTGCATAAATTGTAATTGTATAGGTTTGAATAAATGAATGAATGAATGAAATAGTGAGATTTTACCTATGTGGGTTGTGTAACTTACTTTATTGGGATGATCTTCTTATTACCTATATGAATGAGTGTGCATTCTTATTGTTCTATACAATGGAGTCTAGATGGATTTCCTAAGTAAGCCTTAGCTAATTATATGGTTGAATACTACATTTTTCTGATTAGTAATTCTTATATCTTATGATTGTGATTAAAATTGTAAATAAGATCACAAATTTTTAGAATGTTGAGAGTGAAATATGCCTAAAATGTAACTAGAACAGGAAGAGGAATTTTCCCTCTCTAATGCACTAATTATAAAAGTAATATATGGTTATAAATCACCATGACTTAATGGTATTAGGTCGATATGTTTCATCATATAAGGTTGTTACATTTCCTTTGTTGGTATAGTTACTTTCTAAATGAAGAAACTTAAATGGTTTTGTCTATTTTTGTGGATTCAAGGTTTTAGGTACCAACTGACAACTAGAAACAATCTTAAAACTAATTAAAACCCTTTTGTAAAACTGAACCCTAATTACAAAAAGGTAACTTAAGGAGTGTTGGACTCAGGGTTAGGGAAGGCTACCTAATTATGTGGACCTGTAACCCAAATATAAATTAATGTAAGTAAATTCTTGGAGGTATGTACATCTTTCTCGAGGCTATTCCATAGGATGTTGACACACGTCAATTGCAAGGTTGTACCTTCGAGAAGATTAGGATCTTCTCGAGGATACAACAATGCAGATGACATGTGGCAACACCCTTCTGCATTGATCGTTAAGATTTACACACCTAAGACTTGATCAAGATTTCTCTCCGGGACTGGTTAGGACCATAGACAGGTTATGAGGCAGCCCTTTGAGACTCAGGGTACCTTGACACACAGGGTTAACTTGATTGACCCAGTATGTCAACTTACCCCTAGTCTTCAAGAGCATCTTTATAACATGAACTATGATGTTAATCCATCTAGAGTGAAAACTTGGGACAAGGGGACTACAGAGAGGTCAATATAAGATGTTCTATATAACAATAGAGTGGGGTGAAGGGCGTATTCTGGATTGACGAGTATGTCATCAAGGAATAAGTAATATGAACAATATGTTATAAATCTTTGGCCAAAGTATCGTAAGTTGCTGATTGCGTTGTCCTATGTCACCTAGTCTAAGGATCGTGATGTCGATGAATAGTGGTAACAATTATTCAGATAGGTTCCTTGGGCAGAGCACTCAGAACCTGGAATAGGGTAAGAGAACCACAAACATGAAGTGTTCAGTAGAAAACTTCAAGCTCAAGGTTACACATGAATAGATCGGTAGTTCATTGAGTCATGGAATGAATAGATCGGTGGTACACCAAGTCATTATAGCTGCATATGGTTATCTATTATAAGAATGATTGTTATGATATGTGTGTTCTAAATTATGTATTTAGAATAGAGAACATTAATCGTGTAAAAAAATAAAATTCCTTGTTCTAAAGTATTAAAATGGGAATGTTACATCTTGGTATCAGAGTTGAAGGTTGCAGCTCTTGGACCTATTGTGTCCATAATATGATGAAAACCTAAATTTTATTGTAATAGAAAATGGTTAGAACAAGGGGAAACATTGCGAATAATGCTCCACCTGAGGAAGGAGCAGCAACAACCCAAAAAATTGATGAGATCCTTACTACCCTGTTGAACACAAGAGATCGTTTGGCTATACCTAAACAGTAAGTGATGGGAAATGAGGAGGAAGAAGAAGCTGGTAATAACAATCGAACCTCCCGAGGACAACCCCGATATGGGTATAGGTAATAATAATGGAAATGTACCATCCAACCGAGAAAAAAAAGGCCAGGTTAGCGTGAACTCACTAATGATATAAAAAGGATAAGTCCACCTAAATTTGATGGCACCACATTAGGAGATGGAGATGAGAATTGGCTCAGTGAAATGGAGAAGTACTTTGCAATAAGAAACTTCTCAAAGGAAACCAAAGCTATTTGGGGAGCATATCAACTTTCCCATGAAGCATCTTCATGGTGGGACAACCGTAAGGTTGAGCTAAATATTGATGAAACTAACATCACTTGGGATCAATTTAAAGGTTATTTTAGGCAACGTTGGCTGCCACAACTTTACTATGATAAAAAAATGACAGAATTTCATAACTTAGCTCAAGGAAGCTAACTATAACTAGTACTTTGGGAGCGGTTTACTGAAACTCCTCAAGTATGTACCACAGTATCAAACTGATGAGAAGTTCAAAATACAAAAATTCATCATGGGACTGAATCCCATGATTGGAGGAGAGGTTGATGTTCACATCCCAACCACTATGGAAGGGGTTGTTGAAAAATCCATAAGGCAGGAACAAAAATTAAAGGCTATTTCTACTCATAAAGAGGAAGTGCGGAAGAAGATTCCAAACTCTTCTTCAGCTTCTCTTGCACCCAAGAAGGGGCCATGGAAAAAGTTTGGCAACAAAAATAAGTTTTCAGTGGATAATAATAAGAAAATGACAACAAACAAGCCTGCTAGAAATACAAGGAATAATTTTGCCAAGAATTATAATAATGGGCAAAAGTCCTATGGAGGCCAACGTGATAATTTTAAGGCTGGAAATAATTTTGAGCCTAAAAGGGAACATGTAGGAGGCTGCTATAATTGTGGTAAAGATCATTATGTAAAACAATGTCCTTTGAAGATGGATGATCGTAATCAACAGTGTAAGATACATGCCGCAGAGAGCAGCAAAGCAAGTTGAAAAGCAAGTGACACCTATAGAAGTACTGGTAAGTTATTTGGCATACCTATAACTATTTTTTTATACAGAGCTCTTCAATGTTTTATTTCTAGTAAGCTTGCTTCGAAACTTAAGAGAAAATTTGGAAAATGGATAAATCATGGATTGTACATTATGGTAATAATTCTGTTCATACAGTTAGTATGTGTCTTTTTGGGGCAGTCCTTGACTTACCTAACTTTTCCACTGAAGTTGATCTCTATGTTGCACCTTTGGGATCCTATGACGTTGTCATTGGCGTTAATTGGTTAGCTGAGCATAAAGAAAAAGTGGACTGCTTTGAAAAACATATAAGATGTTTAGATGATCTGCAGAAAACAACAGAGATTCAAGGTGTAAAATGAGAAATTTCAGTTAGGAAATTGTCAGCTATGTAACTTAAAAAGGCCAAAAATAAAGGTTGTACCTTATATGCGGTAAAAATATCTAAATCTACAGAAGAAGACAATGATTTCATGAAACGATATCCATTGTTATAGAATTTTAGAGATGTATTTCTCGGAAGAATTACCGGTTTACCACCCAAAAGGGAGTTTGAATTCACCATTGAAATCAAACCAGGTACGAAGCCTATTTCTAAAGCACCTTATCGAATGACTACCACAGAATTAGTTGAGCTTAAAGCTCAATTGCAAGAAATTTTGTCTAAAGGTTTGATTAGACCAAGTGTTTCACCTTGGGGAGAACCAGTGATATTTGTGAAAAAGAAAGATGGAACACTTAGATTGTGTATCGATTATTGGATGTTAAACAAGGCAATAGTAAAATATCAATATCCACTTCCTAGAATCGATGATTTGTTTGATCAGATGCGTGGGGCATCGGTATATTCCAAGATAGATCTTCGATCTGGGTATCATCAATTAAGAATTAAAGATGAAGATATTCATAAAACAACTTTCTGGACAAGGTATGGACATTATGAATTCACGGTTTTACCCTTTGGATTAACTAATGCACTATAGCTTTTATGAACTTAATGAATAATATCTTTCAAGAATATTTGGACAAGTTTGTGCTTGTATTCTTGGATGATATTCTCATATATTCTAAAAGTGTCGAGGAGCATAATGAGCATTTGAAAGTAGTCTTGGAAATTTTGAGAAAAGAAGGTTATATGGTAAGTTATCCAAATGTTCTTTCTTTGATACCGAAGTTCATTATTTGGGTCATGTTATAAGTAAAGAAGGAATTGCTGTAGATCCTTCTAAAATAGTGGCAATAACCAAGTGGCCTACACCAAAGAATGTACATGAAGTAAGAAGCTTCATGGGCCTTGCTGGTTATTATAGAAAATTTGTTAAAGATTTTTCTAAAGTGGCTACACCGATAACTTCATTACAGAAAAAGGATAAGAAATTTTCTTGGGATGATAAGTGTGAATCTACTTTTAAAAGTTTAAAAAGTCAATTGACTTCAACACCTATTTTAGTTGTACCTGATCCTAATGGAGACTTTACTAGTTGTAACAGATGCATCCGGGAAGGCCTTGGAGGTGTTTTGTTACAAAATGATCATGTCATAGCGTATGAAAGTAGAAAAATTAAGTTACATGAGTTGAATTATGCTCCACATGATTTAGAGCTTGCTGCCATAGTACATGCACTTCAAGTTTGGAGGCACTATTTACTTGGTAAACCTTTTGAGTTGAAAACTGATCATCTAGGGCTGAAATATATTTTCACTCAGCCTAATCTGAATGCAAGATAATGAAGGTGGTTAGAGTTTTTGTCTCAATATGATTTTGATATAAGTTACATCAAAGGAAAAGAGAATAGAGTAGTAGATGCTCTTAGTCGTAGGAAGCACATTTATGCTCTTATAACACTAAAAAATCAGTTTAAAGATGAAGTGAAAAGTGCATTGGAATCTGATTTATACTTTCAGCAAGTAAAAACAACGCTTGCTACAAGATCCAAAAGATGAAAGGTATAAAGGTTTTCATTTTGATAATGAAGGAATCTTACGTTACGAGAACAAAGTATACATACCTTTTCTTAATGATTTGAGAAAGAAATTGTTAGCTGAATTTCATAATTCACCCTTTTCTGGACACTCGAGGTATTACTAAAATGCTTGCTGATCTAAAACAACAATATTTCTGGAAAGGAATGAAAAAGGATGTTGTTAATTTTGTGACTCATGGTCTTGAATGTCAGCGGGTGAAGGCAGAACATATACACCCGGCTAGTTTATTATACCCCCATAGCGTACCGTAGTACAAATGGAAAGTAATAAGTATGGATTTTGTACAAGGGCTACCTATGTCAAGAAATAAACATGATGTTATTTTGGTAGTTGATAAACTAACGAAAGTAGCTCATTTTATTGCTGGAAATCTAAAGGATGATTCTCCTGTGTTAGATAAAAGATTTGTAAACGAAATTTTAAGATTACATGGAGTACCTGAATTGATAATATCAGATAGGGATCCTAAAATGACGTCAATATTTTGGTAAACGCTTAATGTAGCTCTTGGAACTAAACTAAACTTTAGTTTTGCGTATCATCCGGAAATAGATGGACAAGACTAAGAGAGTAAATCAAGTGTTGGAAGATATGTTACGAATGTATTGCATGGATCAACAGTATAAATGGGAAGAGTATCTCCCATTAGTTGAATTTACATACAACAATACATATCATTCTTCTCTTAAGATGGCACCTTTCGAGGCACTTTATGGAAGAAAATGTAGAACCCCTGTTAGTTGGGATAACATTGAGGATAGAGAGGTAATTGGGCCTGAAATCCTTACGAAAATGGAACAACAAGTTAAAATGATTCGTGAATGATTGAAGGAAGCAGCAGATAGGCAGAAGAGTTATGCTAATTTAAAGCGGGTTGACCGGAAATTTGAACTTGGTGAAAAGGTTTTTCTTTGTGTTAAACCAAGAAAGAGTTCTATAACTTTTGGCAAGGCTGCCAAGTTATCACCTCATTTTGTGGGACCTTTTGAAATTGTCAAAGTAATCAATCCCATAGCTTACCGATTAACATTACCACCTGCTTTGTCACGAATGCATGATGTTTTCCATATTTCTTTGCTTAAGAAATACATTTTAGATTTGTCACATGTGTTAAATTGGAATTCCTTGTAGGTCCAAGACCCAGGAATAATCATGGTTAAACCCACTCGAGTGCTGGAAACTCACCGATTGCATTTGAGAAATCGTGAAATACAACAATGTAAGGTCCAATGGGGACCAGTTTAACGAAAAAGTGCAACTTGGGAAAATCTGGAAGATATGAAAACTACTTTTCCCTTTCTTTTTTAATAGAACTGAATCTGTTGACTGAAAAAAATTGTGAATTTATCTTTTACATGACATTAAGTAAGCTAGTTTTGGGGAAAACATTTATTCAGGTTGAATAAATAGTAACACGATACTGATTTCTAAAACTATTTAAGTTTGAAATAGTTGATTTGATAAGTAAGTAAAAGAATTGACTGACCAGAAGATAAATAAAAGGTTGTAATCATCGGGACGATGATTCTTTTAGAAGGGAAGCATGTAACACCCTGAACTGTTGTTACTTTCTCCTTTGCATTCAAGTGTTGATATGTGATTTTCCCATATGAGGATATGTTCTTTTGGTTTCGGGAAGTCATGCTTGATTTGGTTATGTCTTTTCTGCTCTTAAGATCTTTGATTGAACCGAATATGCTTGGACTCTTTTTCTTTCATCCTTCGCATATGAGTACAATCTGATTTCTGGAAGATTGTGGATTTATCCACCTTTATGACTCAACCTTGGATCAGTTGCATTGATCCAAGGAATGTTTTAATTTTATTCAGGATGAACAAATTTGTATTAACATTTTGTGAGTTACTAAGTCTGACTGAACTTTGAATGTTCAAGTTCTTTTAAAACTCCTTCATATAAAATATGTCCGTAGAGGATAGTTTTGTTGGATTCTGGAGGTTAACTCTGGCTGATCATTACAATCAGAATTTGGTTTCAGTCATCATAGCATCAGAAAGGACCTAGACCTTAAGCCAGGTAAGATGTGTAAGTTTTCCATCTAAAGCTAATTTACTTGATGCAAAATCTGAATCTGATCTGGGAATGTTTTATTCTATTTGAATTCTGTATTTTGATTAATCCTATCTAGTGGACCTAAACTAGAATCAGTAAGGTTATTAGTTTTAACCTAAGCTATAACCTATTGTTGCAAGGTTAGTTAATCTAACCTAGTCCTAAACTATGTGCTTGATATTCCTAAGGGTTATCTAAACCTAATACTAAGGTGGGTGACTAATGTTATATCCTATGGCATTAAGACTAAGTCTACCTATGATCTAACCTAAGTCACTAACCTATCCTAAACTAATGCTATGAAAAGGAACCTAAGGAGGGTCGCAAGTTTTGGGCGGTGGTTTCCATGGCATTTAAGGAAAGGATAAGGATGAAGGATAGGGAGTGCTGCCAGGGTTAGCAGAGGTTAATTTGTTAAGAGGGGTCTTACGTGGCAACATCTCTAAAAATGGAAACTTTTGTTTATTTTGATTTGGAGTTCACCAACTTTGGCGGTCGGTGGCAATGGAAAACAAGTGGGAGAAGGAAATTTAATGCAATTAATTTGCATAGGGTCTTGAGCTCGGATTTCTTTGGAAGGCATGCAAGTGGAATTTTTCTTGGTTGTTTTGTTTTTCATGCATTCTATTTTTCACTCTGCATGAGCACTGGTTTTTCAACCAACAGTCTACTCTTCGTTGCATGGCAATTTTGAAAGTTTCAAATTTACTTCTGTGTCATGGGGAATATATAAGGCATGGAGGTAGCAATATTTTGTTGTTTAATCTTTCGTGGAAGAAGAAGAGAAGGGGTGAGCACATCCAGAGGTCTTCTTCGACTTTTAGCGACACTATCAGGCATGATAGGCCCTAACTGTTAAAATATTGCTTTCCTTTAAATGTTTTCATTAGAAACAACTATGTTCTGATGATATATGCACATTTTTGGCTTGGCTGGTAATAATGATTATGGGTTTTATGTTAATTCAGGGTTCTGGGTTGAACATGGGATTTTGGGTCCTGGATGAAACCTGCTTCATTATTCTTTTTCCCTTTCTATGAATTAAACTTGGAGTTTTTCTATCCATTTGGAAGTGTTGTAAGTTCTTATCTTTTAGTGTATTAGATTAGAAATTGGCTCCATGGAAAGAAACATTTTAAATGATTACGTGTTTGAAAACACCATGGTAATTCTTTACTATTTCATTTATGATTGGAACAACTGATTGTTTGCTTCACCGTAAGAACTCATTGCTTACAGTCCATGTTCAAGGAAATAGGTAATTGATTTTGTGGATGGAATGTTGGTATACTTTGTGAAACTTGACTATTTTAGTTGCGTGAGTTGGAAACATTGTATGAGAGTTTAAGCTGTACCTCTTATTTCGAAAGGGTTTGAATGTTCTTATGTTTATAGGTACTTGTGAGTAAGGAAGTATATGGTTTAATTGTTGTTTTTGTGATTAATCATGAGTATTAGGAACATGGTTATGCTCAGGAGGAAATGTACTTGGATGAGCTCTGTTTCCTTGAAATTCGTGGTTAATCTTGGATCTGCATTAATGGAAATTATGTTTAATGTTTGGTTAAGATAAGATTGTGTTTAATTTTACCTAGAGGTGATTGTGAAATCTATTTCTTTTGGCCACATTACACGATGTTGGAAATTCTTTTTTTAAAAATGACTTCAATGTCGACAAGTTTTATCAACGTTCAGCTATTGCATGCCCTTTTGAAGTTGAAATTAGGGTTGAAATGTTTTAAATGCAACTAAATGATCTATTTATTTTTGACAGATAAAGCATTATTCACTACTATGGTATGAATAGGGTGACTTTTGGGTATTGTTGAATCTATATTTAGAATTTGATTATTAATTTTGTACATGCATTTTTGGTTTGGTGTCTTGAAATAATATAGCAACCTAACAGTGCAATGGTTGGAATGATTTAGTTTCGATCCATTGGTAAATGATGGTAATGGGAAGTTACCCTAATTTGACCTTAAACTCAAATGGTTCGAGTAGTGGATGAAATGTAGACTTTTATTTTAGATCAGGATTGTGGTATGAGTTTTGATCGTTTATAATGTTTTATGTTAAAAAGAAAATTATTGGCTTTTGTTGAATGTAAAGTTGTAGAACCGTAGGGATCTATTGGAAAACTCTTAAGGTGGCTCTACCTGACCTGAGCTATTGGTTAAACTTAAGTGTTTGGATTACTCGTCTTCTTCTTCCTTGATTGGACTAGAGAATGTATATTACTTTTTGGAAGTTAATATAGTTCCAAACTTGATTACAATAGAGTTTTGATCTTCTCTGTTTTCTTCCTCTAAGTTGAGAAGGGAAAATTGTTAAAGGGTTTCAAAATATGAAAGTGTTTATACTCTCCTTTGGAATAATAGTGTGCTCTTCTTTAGAATTCTATAAGGAACTCTACAGTATGGTTATGGGATGACAGGACTGTTTAAAATTAAGTGGAAAGAAATAGTAAGTGGTGAGATCTTAACTTGGAAGACTCCTTTAGTTATTAGCAATATTATGATCTTGATTTAGAACTCAGTTTTTATCTTCTTATAAAAGGTAACCATAGCTAATGTTTTGCATACTTATCATTAATTGAAAGTTAGTATAATAGGGTTAAGGGCAGTTTGCTAGGTGGACTTGCATGAAGTAAGTAATCCATTCTTTGCTCAAATTGCTTGTATATGAACCTGTTGGATGTATACCTTAAAATGGTTTCATTTTTTTTAAATAAGAGTTGATTAAAACATGATTTACACTTGTTCTCAGTTTTCGGATGGTTAGGTACTTAAGATGCAGATTGTTCCTTCTTATTTTCTTGTATAAGATGAATCATCTGAAATGGACTAAGTTGAAAATATGCTTGTAATTTGAGTTATGGTATAAAGTAGTATTGTAATTGGTAGAAAGAAAACCTAGAGTGTATCATGATTTGGGATTGTGAAGTAATTGTTGGATTCAATTATACTTTAAATTAGGACAGGCAGAATAGGTTTTTCCTTCTGTCCATTTTGTTTTTAACAATGAACTAGGACTCCTTTACTCGCTACACTTTAAATAGAAGGTATGAAGTAATTGATGTCATTATAACAACATTGTTTAATGGAAACATTTAGTGGAATGCAATTTTTTAAGGATTAGTGCTTATCATGCTCGGTATATTGAATTGACCCGTCTAGAAATTTTTGCGAATGGTCATCGTAAGTGGTAAAGGTAGACATCATCGATATGATGCATTAACTATCAAATCTGGTTCTTATAAAGAATTTCGATTTGATTTCCAAATTGTATTATGGAAGAAAGTTACCTCTTTTGTTGAAGGCTATTGTCTTAAAGTATGCCGAAGTGCATAAGTTGTAATTGTATAGGTTTGGAAATGAATGAATGAATGAAATAGTGAGATATTACCTATGTGGGTTGTGTAACTTACTTTTTTGGGATGATCTTCTTATTATCTATATGAATGAGTGTGCATTCTTATTGTTCTATACAATGGAGTCTCGATGGATTTCCTAAGTAAGCCTTAGCTAATTATATGGCTGAATACTACATTTTTTGATTAGTGATTCTTTATATCTTATGATTGTGATTAAAATTGTAAATAAGATCACTGCATTTTTAGGGAACGTTGAGAGTGAGCTATGCCCTAAAATGTAACTAGAACAGAAGAGAATTTTGACCTCTCGTAATGCACTAATTATAAAAGTAATATATGGTTATAAATCACTATGACTTAATGGTATTAAGTCTGATATGTTTCAGTCTATAAGGTTGTTACATTTCCTTTGTTGGTTTAGTTATTTTCTAAATGAAGAAACTTAAATGGTTGTTGTCCTATTTTTGTGGATACAAGGTTGTTAGGTACCAACCGACAACCAGAAACAATCTTAAATCTAATTAAAACCCTTTTGTGAAACTGAACCTAATTACAAAAGGTAACTCAAGGAGTGTTGGACTCAGGGTTAGGGAAGGCTACCTAATTAGGTGGACCTGTAATCCAAATATAACTTAACATAAGTAAATTCTTGGAGGTATGTACATCTTTCTGAGGCTGTTCCATAGGATGTTGACACATGTCAACTGCAAGGTTGTACCTTTGAGAAGATTAGGATCTTCTTAAGGATACAACAATGCAGATGACATGTGGCAACACCCTTCTACATTGATCGTTAAGATTTACACACCTGAGACTTGATCAAGATTTCCCTCCGGGACTGGTTAGGACCATAGACAGGTTATGAGGTAGCCCTTTGAGACTCAAGGTACCTTGACACACGGGGTTAACTTTGGTTGACCCAGTATGTCAACTTACCCCTAGTCTTCAAGAGCATCTTTATAATGTGAACTATGATGTTAATCCGATCCAGAGTGAAAACTTGGGACAAGGGGACTGACAGAGGTCAGTATAAGATGTTCTATATAACAATAGAGTGGGGTGAAGGGCGTATTCAGATTGATGAGTATGTCATCAAGGAATAAGTAATATGAACAATATGTTATAAATCTTTGGCCAAAGTATCACAAGCTGATTGATTGCGTTGTCCTATGTCACCTAGTCTAAGGATCATGATGCCGATGAATAGTGGTAACAATTATTTAGATAGGTTCCTTGGGTAGAGCACTCAGAACTTGGAATAGGGTAAGAGAACCATGAACATGAAGTGTTCAGTAGAAAACTTCAAGCTCAAGGTTACACATGAATAGATCGGTGGTACACCGAGTCATTACAGCTGCATATGGTTATTTGTTATAAGAATGATTGTTATGATATGTGTGTTCTAAATTATGTATTTAGAATAGAGAACATTAATCGTGTAAAAAAATAATAAAATTTCCTTGTTCTAAAGTATTAAAATGGGAATGTTACATATGGGGTAGTATGGGGAGGTACATGCGTACCCAAAATTGTAAGATCTTATATCTTGCCCGAGCAGTGTAACAAGTGCCCCAATGATGATACATGTCTCCTCGCAAGGTGTTCGGGATCCGGAAAAGACCTCAGAGCATGCGTTAACATCCCGCATGCCCCGCTTAGCCCCCGCGCCCTTTGTTTTCCCCTTTTTCACTCTTTCCTTGGCCTCTTGATCTTCGATGGCGAAACCACTACCTGCGGGCGCGGTCTCGTGATCGCCGCCACTGATCGAGGTAGCGGTCTGTAACCGCCACCTGCGCGGTGGTCTGTGCACGTTTTCGAACATTCTTTTGAGGCGACTCGCGTGAAATATCACGATTCACCAGGCTTTTCCTTGCCAACTTGAGCATGCATTTATGTTTTTGGTCCTCTGAAATCTTTGTTTTCCTTTGTTTATTATTTAGGAGTTCAATTTGGTTTTGGTTTTGGGTGATTGAATTCCTATAAATGCATGGTTTGTGCACAAGAAAATGGTTTGAATTTGGCTTTGAACTTTAGCTTTGGATTTTGAAAGTGATCTTTGCTCTCCTCATTTTGTTATTTTAGCTTGTTATCTTGTTTAGGAGCCATAGCTTGAATTCACTTGCATCTTTAGTTAATTTGCTCAGATTGTTGGTAAGTCACATACCCATCTTGTGTAGGCGGTCTTTGTTATTCCATCCAAATCTAGTCTAAAGCTTGCCTCTGAATTTCTCTTTCTTTGTAGATTTAATTTTCATTGTGCCTTAGAGTTCTTAGTTAAGTTCATTATATCCTTGGTTAGCTTTATTCAATTGTTGGTAAGCCACATATCCGACTTGTGCAAGCGATGTCTTTATTTTATCCAATCCATTGGAGCAGAGTAGCTTAGGAAGCCATTAAAGTTGCAGGTTTTGATCTTCATATAGGATAATTCTGAGTTACTCGTAGCTTCATGTTGCATGACTCGCAGTAAAATCCCGCTAGGAATCACATAATCCAAGCTCTGTACTCTTGCGCTATCCCTCTCCTACTCGCATTTTCGGTCTGCATTCTGAGTTGTCCTTATCCCAAAATCTACTCCTATCGGTGCTAGCATTACATGATTTTCTGGATCCACGTGAACACGAAAGAACGAGGAGATCATACTGAGGGGACGAGATCACACATACCATCGGATTCGCGCATGTTACTGCAAGGAATCCGGGTTTAACTTTCAAAGTTCTAGTTAGAATCATATCAAATAGAGTAGATAAATTGCTTCATTTCAGTAAATTCTATTCTCGATATTGCCAGGGAAGCTGTGAGGATTGATAGTTTCTGAGAAACTATGATTCACTCCTCACTTCTAAGGTAGGATCGAGAATCTTGCAGATAGATTAGACGAGCTATTTTATTTATTTAGAATAATTCTACAAATCACACAGGCAAATAACTACACTCGGTTATCTTGTCTGTTTTAAATTGTTATTTAATTATTATTTCTAGATACGCTTAAAATAGTTTGCTTTCCTTAAAATTGTTAAAAGATTTCTTAGAAGAATAAAAGTTATATATGTTAGATTTATTTCACGTAGTTAGAATTTGCTTAATTCTGATTAGATTTGCATTTTGTTTTGTATGAAAATCACGGGACCTCGGGAGCCCGGGGAATATATATTTGAGCCAATCGTGCCTCAACCAAAACTCGTCACAACAATAGTTGACATAGACCAAAATCTCGGGAATCAAGTATTAGAAAAACCACGTGATTTACAAGCGATCGGTTCTCGGTTAAGAGGATTAAACATAGAAGACGACCGAGCACATGCATTTTGGTCAAGTCAGCCAAACTACATATTACCCTAGAAAAACATCCACATGACTGTAGAAGGGTTTGAAAGAGAACAAACATTTGGGTGTGATCCTTTAGTTCCACACCCGGACGTTGGAGACACCCTCGTAGATATAGATACCAACTTAAGAATCTAAGTTGCGAGAACGCCTTTGTGAGGTATTCTAAGAAGATTGCACAGGTTGTTGGTTCTAAACATAGAAGCTGAGAAAGCGTATGATTATTGGATACTAGGAATCAAGACTTGATTCTACATATGACCATAAGCGGCCCACAACAAAACACGAACCTACGGTTTGATCCAAAATCCATGACCCAATGAATCCATAAGAGAATTAGATATAGACAACGGCCTACGCACACTAGTATTTCAGTCCACTCCACTTCCACCCATCATCATCGAACAATTGTCCTTCTGGATATAGTGGCTAACAAAGCTAGAGAGTTCAGGACTAGGCCGAGAAAATCATCCGTAAAAGTCAATTATTTTCATCATCCACTATATGACCTTATCGGAGACATACACGAAACTATCCTAGGTCATTTTCCACGTATTCCACAACCCATAGATCGAATCACGCTAAGAGCTCGATATTGATTGGAGCCTTGAGGAGTCATCCTTGCCGATCGATCTATCACACCAATCCAAGTTAGAAGGGCCTTCTTTGCCTTAGATTCGCAAATTCCATTAGTGCGTGTCAAAGACATTAGACTACCTAACTAGTTCGTCTGCATCCCACGCATATTATACCCCCACCGGCTATCTCGGCACGACCTCGAGAGGTCGGGTATGCGGAAGAGTCACTTGTAGATTCTCATGCTCTCCTGTCACTTTTAAGCGTACAAAAATTGGTGAACTGTGTGAACAAGCGAAATTAGTGAAGGCGACGTAAAACTTCCTACTTTCTCGTTCGAGTCTAATATCACGTTTCCTTTCACAAATCACCTTCTCTCCTTCCCATTATTCTACGGTATTCATATACCCCTTGAATATGTCGAGATTCGATGCATATGGCGGACCCCTCTTGGGTCTTGAGGCATACTACACCCAACAAAATAGGCAATCATCACCTCGCTCTCGGTATGGGCGATAACTATTCAACTAATCGATTGTCAACAAAAACCCCAAGAATCGGATATAATTCATCTTTTCAAAGCCGAGGAGTTAGATCAGCCCCTCGAACTCAACAAACGAGCCTTGAGTTCAAACAATATGACGTTTACTGAGAGAATCTGTTCGTCTCCTCAAATGCTACTCGGACCACAAATTAGTAGGCAATCGGATCCATACAGTCTTAGATGATGGATAGTCAATACGTTATCTTAGGAGTGAACAACATTCTCGGGGTATGTACCCACCTATAGGAGGTTTACAAATACAACCCAAGATTTCTTTTCAAGAAAATACCTCTATGCCACTTGCATATAGGAAATACTCTTGGAGAAACTTGGCAAGATAGCGATCAGTTTATGACGAGGATATCACGTACCTATACAACACCAAGGTATACAAAAATGCCACTCGGAAAATACCGTGACTTCACCAAATGAAGTCATTTCAACGTTAGTAGAAAAAGTGAGAGGGTTAGAACGGCTCAAGCAAGTCAAAGTTCTCCGTTCATACAAACAGGGAAGTTCCATCCTCCATACCACTCACGGCCAGTAGATCTCCTCACGGGAGTAGGCACATTAGGCATGCCACCTCACTATCCACAACAAACACCAACAAGGCCCATCATCTCTAACACTATTCCTCAGGGTCTAGTGTCAAACAATCCGTTCCTTGACAATACCCCGTCCTACTTAAACATGTACTCTAAATCACCACAAGGAGATATTTTCTCCTCTCCCAGCATGTTTGCTCGAGGCAGGGGACCTCCTTATGCCCCCTGCCCACACATACACTACACCCGTATCAACAACCTATCCCACCACCACTCCCTCGGCAACCACCATCAATGGTCGAAAAGCTATGCGATAGGGACTTATTCGAGAATATCTAAAGGAACCCTAGATTTCACCATACAAAGCATCATGCTTCCAGAGACCTCTCCACTGATTTACCCAAGTTCAAGGCGAGGAGATCCAAATGCACATATCAAAGCTTACGCTACAGCCATACGAGAATTACTCCCTTGGGATGGGGTTGTTGCTAAAATATTTCCCAAAACCTTGGAAGGCATTGCTCTCGACTGGTATTACAGGATACCTGAAGCCTCCATCCATTCATTTAAACAACTCGTGTCAGATTTCATCAAAGCCTTCGACATGAACAAACTGTTGAGAACAGGAATCAGGGAATTCTTACACATCAAACAAGAACACAACGAATCTGTTGCCCATTTCATCCAGAGGTGGCGTACAGTTCTTTATTCTTCAGCAAGTGCTCCAAACATGGATCAAATGGAACTATGTGATTTATTCCTTCATTCTCTCAGCAAGGAGGTGAAGGAAGAAGTCCAGAAGTTCCCGCTAAGAACTTATGATGAAGTACTTGAGAGTGCTCTTCGAATAGACCAAGCAGCGATAGATAGTGGTCGTAAGACATATGGAACAAACGGGAGGTTAATCACCTCCACTCAAAATACTACAACTACCACAAATGTCAATCAAGGACCTAAAATCCTTAACAAAAATCGTGGGGTAACAACGGATGGGGTAACCGACCAGCCCAAGAGGGTAAATGTTGTTAATACTCCGTCACAAACAAACAACCAACGAAACAACAACTTTACCCCGATGATCAATACAGTGGATTTTAACCATCCACAACAACAACAACAACGGTGAAATCCCATACAAGGGCCAAGCCAAAACTCATTTGGTTATCAAAACCAAATTCAAAACCAGAAACAACAATCCCAAAACTTTAATCCTAATAGGCAATAGTTTGATCGAAATTTTAGGCCACAATACACACCAAACCAACAAACGAATTACAACCCCAATTCTTATTGTGATTTCCATAAAATCAGGGTCACGATACTAGAACATGTCGTGACTACAATAAATTTATGTAACACTTGCGAAAGAACAAAGATAGTTCTTCACAGAGACTTGTTTTTGGCAGATCCGTCTCATCATCACCAAATATGCTCGCAGGGCGAGTTTCCCCTCATAATGCTCCCCTCAAGATCTTTAATGATCCACTCCCAAATCATGATAGCAATAGGCTGAATCCAAGCTGGAACAAACAAAGATGCAATGACTGGAAACAATGATCATGAAGCCTCGACTTCATTAAACCCATCGAGTTGCACCACGAGTTAGGAGCTCAACCGAGACCCAAGATAGTCGGTTTGGTAGAATTAGATGCTTTGAACTACCTATCGAAGCTATTACAAGAACACGAGAGTATTTCTCTCAGCCGAGCCCAAGTCATCTGCCAGAGACAGATAAGAGTCAACAAATAGTTGAAAAACCCATCGGTGCCTATGATTTAATTAGTGACCTAACAAAGACCTTCTCACACACATTTCATTTTGGACTTATTAAAGAACTCTCCCCCTCACAGAGCTCTTTTAGAAGCATTAGGTCTAGGCCATCTAATTAACATCACTCCACCTCCTGAAACACAAGTAAATCACGTAGATTTTGATATCCACCCTCAGGGCAGCCGGACAAGGATGTCGAATTCATTTTCAAAATAAGTAAAATGCCCACAGATCTCCGAGATCGCACGCGAGGTGATCCAAACCTTACACTTACAAGTGTGGGTTTATAATAACTATGTAAAGCGGGCGATAAATAACGATGGGGCGCGGTTAACATAGTCCCTTTCTCTTTCCTCCAAAAACTTGGATATGGGGAAACAAAGCTGTTCCACTACTCAAAACACATTGAGAGGCTATGATAGCCTTAAAGCCACTTCGATAGGAACTATAATCTTGCCCGGTCACCTTAGGGCCCAAAACCATCTTGGTAGAGTTTTATATTATAGATCGGAAACTAACTATAATATGATCCTCAGCGACCTTGGATACACCGAATGAAGGCAATCCCTTCTAATTTATTTCAAGTAAGATTCTTACATCTAGGAAAGGTATTTGTAGCCAAAGGCGATCCAAAACCTTTCGATTTGCACCTAGCTGATTTAAAGAAAAGACCAGGGGTGCACTCAGAATTTGAACTTCCAACAAACCAACTTAATAAACCCACTGACCCAAAACCAGAGGAAAAGTTGGTACCTACGACGGATCTTGAAACTACTAGCGTAGCCAAAAAAATTCCAACCCCTAAAGATAAAACTAAAGAAACAGTATCATTAGGGACTACTACGAAAATCATTGAGTTGATAGAACAAGATTCACCAATGTTCTTACCATTTGATTCAGTAGGCATAGGATTTTCCCTAGGTGTTGGTTCCTTGCCCATGAGGGATCTCGTATGGTAGAAGTAGAGTGCGCAAATGTAGCAGATGCCCCAACATCTATACTCCTGGATAAGTGTTGGACTCTCCATTTCGATGGAGCTAAATGCCTTTGTTATGGAGCGGGGGCAGGTATAATTCTTACTTCACCCGAGGAGAAAGTCCTCCCATTCACTTTTAAGTTAAATTTTGAATGCACAAACAACGGCGCTGAGTACGAAGCCCTCCTCCTTGGCCTCACCTTAGCCAAAAGAATTGGTATTGATAACATCAGAGTCTTGGGAGACTCGCAATTAGTGACAAATCAAGTTTCTGAAGTATATGAAACTAAAGCCGAACATTTGCAACTCTACAAAAACACTTTGTATTAGATTTAAGTAAGGCATTCAACTTCATATCTATTGAAGCAATCCCGCGAGAGAAAAATCTTCTCGCCGACTCAATAGCAACTTCAGCATCACGTTTTACTCCAAGCAATGAGCTAGAAGATACTCACTTCACAGTATCCATTCGTGACGAACCATTGATAAAAACAATGACAAATCCTCTTTCAAGCGGAAGTGAATCTACCATCCTAGACCATGTTGGTAGTGATGCGGCTACTTTGGATTACTTAAATGCTTATGCAGCACTACATCTCTCATATCACATGATAGATTTATCCCCGATTCCACATTTGTCTTCCTACTTGGAAATCTCGTAATGGATCTTCCCTCACAAATGGAACCTAGCATATATGCGTAGAAAATGGGGATGATTTATATTTACCTCCAAAGCACCACACCGAGTTCGAAGAGGGTAACGCCTCTTTGATCGAAGAAACAATCGATGTCAACATCGGAATGACAGAAGATGAACCAAGAATATTGAAACTAGGTTCTTCATTAACCCTTGGAAGAAGTGGAAATACATACTTAGATTCTCAAAAACATCGAAGGTGTTTGCATTTAATTACTGAGGAGATGAAAGGAGTCACACCGCACATTGCGGTGCATAACCTCATCACTAAATCAGACGCAAAGCCAATTAAACAAAAATCAAGACCCATGAAGCCCAAAGTAGCTCTCATGGTAAAAGAGGAGGTAATAAAACTCCTTCAGGTAGGATTCATCAAGCCAGTTGACTACTCCCAATGGGTATCTAACATCATTCCCGTTCTCAAGAAGAATGGAAAGATACACATCTGCATAGATTTTCGAGATATCAACAAAGCGTGTCCTAAGGACGACTTCCCATTACCATCCATAGATGTTATTGTTGATGCAACAGCTGGTTTTGAACTCTTGTCTCTCATGGATGGATTCTCGGGATACAATCAAATCAGAATATCCGAGCAAGATCAAGCTAAAACCACGTTTATAACTCCTTGGGGAACCTATTGCTACGCTGTTATGCCATTCGGTCTCAAGAACGCCGGTGCTACGTACCAGCGGGCCATGACATACATATTTCATGATCTAATTCATAAAATCATGGAATCTTATGTAGATGACTTATTGGCTAAAGCTAAGAAGCGTTGTGACCATCCCGAAGTACTCCGTGTCATTCTTTCATGTCTAATAGAATACGGAGTCATGCTAAATCCAGAGAAATGCGTCTTTGGTGTAACAGGAGGAAAGCTCCTAGGTTACATCATATCGTCACGAGGAATTGATGTTGATCCAACCAAAATTTGGGCTGTCCTCGAAATGGTCCCACCTTCGAGTGAATCTGGAATCAGATCATTTCTCGGAAAGCTAGGTGCAATCCGGAGATTTATCTGGGCTTAAGCTTCGCCATTCATCCAATCAACAATTTACTCAAGAAAGACTATAACATTGATTGGACTGAAGATTGCAATGAAGCTTTTGATGCAGTTAAGCATTTCCTTTTATCACCACCTACGCTAATGCCACCTAAGCTAGATCACCCGTTAATTCTATATTCACGAGCTACCAATGTCTCGCTGGCCTGTATGTTGGCCCAAGAAGACGATAACAAGAGAGAACGTGTGATTTATTTCATTAGCCGAATGCTACTCGACTATGAAACACACTATACACAGGCAGAACGAGAATGCCTTGCCATAGTCTTTGCTACTAAACACCGAAGACATTACATCTGAATCAAGAAACGAAGGTCATGGTAAAACGGACCATTCTGACTTTTCTCACACAAGGTCCTTGTCTAAAAAAGGTGGACGTTTATAACCTTAATGGGAGAGTTCGAATTAACATTTGTAAATCAGAAGTCGGTTAAAGGACAAATCATCATGGATTGGTTAGCTGACAACCCATTGGACGGAGGCAATTTAGTAGATTTAGAATTTCCAGATGAATGCGTATACTACATCGAAACTCGACCCGCTATCTCTGAGTGTCCTTGGTACACTGATATCATTAATTATATCATGGACCATACGTACCCGGAGGCAGTTACACCGCAACAAAGAAGGTGGTTACGCATAATCGTAGCTAAATATGTCATTATAGAGTAGGTGCTCTATCGAAAAGCATTCGATGGAATGCTCTTAAGGTGTGTTGACACAGAAGAGTCCAAGAGGATTCTCCATGAATCCCACAGTGGTATATGTGGAGGCCACTTCGGTGGCCATGCCACCGCTCGAAAAATACATCGAATGGGCTATTTCTGGCCCACTCTAGAACATGACGCGATAGAGTTTGCACGCAGGTGTCATAAGTGCCAAGAATTCTCCCACGAGATCCACATGCCAAAGACCTGGCTGCTCTGCGACCAATCGCTACTCCATGGCCCTTTTCTACATGGGGTCTAGAATTAATAGGGAAATTCTCTCCCTCATCCACAGACAGCCATAATTTTATAATCATGGCCACTGAATATTTTACCAAATGGGTGGAGGCCATGCCTCTTACTACTGTACCTGGTTCTGTGATCGCCAAGTTCATTTTGAACCAAATCATTTGCAGGTATGGTATCTGCAAATCATTATCTCCGATAATGGAACTTCTTTTAAGAATGAAGAGGTTCGTGAGCTATGCAATAAATTTAAAATAAGCCATCATACGGCTTCCTTGTATTATCCCCAAGCCAACGGACAGGCTGAAGCAACAAACAAGACACTGAAAGCCATTCTCCTTAAAACGGTGAAAGAAAACAAACGAGATTGGCATTTGAAGTTATATCCGGCCTTGTGGGCCCATCGAACCTTAATAAGAACACCAATGGGAGCAACCCCTTTCTTGCTAGTATTTGGTGCGAAGCGATTCTCCCGCTTGAGGTCGAAATACCCGGTCTCAACATTTCATTACAAGGGATTACGGATGAAGACTCTTACAGAGAAGCACATATTTCCCAACTAGAAAGCCTAGATGAAACTAGGTTAGATGTTGAGCAATGCGGCATAGAGCTTATGCGACCGAATGTCTTTGGCGGGCAGTATAACAAGAAGGTCTATGAGCGCGATATATACAAAGGTGATCTAGTTCTAAGACTAGGCAATTTGGATCGACAAGAAGACCGGCGAAGGAAGGAAATTCCGGCCCAAATGGTTGGGCCCATACCGAGTCATGAAGGACTACGGAAATGGTGCTTACACTCTTATGTACGCTAGAAGGTGAGGAGTTTTGCAAGAAGCAGTCAATTCCCTGCACCTCAAGAGATTCTACGCATAAGCAACTAGCACTTGCTTGTATAATTATCTACATTGCATCTTCATATAGATTTAGATCATTTTGTCCACTTGTTCTTACATAAATTGTGATCAAGGAATCTATTCTCAAAGCAATTCATTACAAACTCGTGATGTTTCGGCATAAAACTTTCTAATCATATCTCTCCATTTTCACGATATCATCAAATATCTCAGAATCTTTTATCAAATAAAATCAGACATGATAAAGTCCTAACGGTAACCATACCAAGATCTGCAAGTTTGTTCTCACTTTGATTTCTTCTTAGGATAGGTGTCTTGCCTATGGTCTCTTCTAGAAGCTTCATGGTGTCACATCTATCCCATATACACATCTCTTTGGGAATAAGCACATACTGACATTTTACTCAAATAAGCAAGTCAAAAAGTGATTAAACAGAAAATTTTATTTTTACACATTTCCTTGCCCCACCAACCTTCGGTGATGAGCTTGCATCTCTTACTAGTGACGTAGGGTTGGGAAAGGATGGAAATGCCCTTACTCACCTATGCCTTGCCCACGGTGATAAACCCACGCTTCTTACTAGTAGCATGGGGCAAAGTGTAGGGGGTCCTCTTGACAAAGCAAATGTTAAAAGGTCATAAAAAAACAATTCAAACTTTGATTCAAAAACGAATGAATCAGATGTTCAAAATCCCAAGAGAGTTAAAATCCTAAAAAAACCAGATTTTGTCTACTATGTGGCCATCTACGGGTCTAAGTCTAGATAAACCGCAAAGCAAGTTGCATCCAAAACTATGAAGTCATTTAGGTAGAGTAAGCTTGTAGTTTTCAATTTAGTTCCGCCAAAGCTTCATCTGTCTTTCATCACTATCATTTCACCATATTTCATAATTTGCGCCCTTCTTGGCTCTTGGTGATGAGCCCTCGCATCTTACTAGTTGCGTGGAGTTAGGAGTGGGGCAAGTTAATTTGTTCATCATATTGGTTATTTTCATCACTTTGCCAAAACAAACATGAGGTATCCAAATTGCTCACAGAAGCTAAGATTCAAGATCACAATATATCTACAATATCACGTATCAGCATCATGAAACACAAAAAGAAAGCAAACATTTGCATCATTTGTTCTCCACTGCATACATTCTAAAAGCATATAAAACATACATCGTAGTATACACGAGGAAGCTGGAAACAGAAAGGGAAAACATGAGTGACAAGATTTTGATCCAAAAATAAATGCATATATATAAATAATCAATGTTTATATACAATGCCATCATGCTCTAGGCATGGTCAAAACTCTCAAAGAGCCCGTAATATACAAAAGAATCTATAGTACAAAATACATAGGAGCCAAGTGGTCTCTCAACCCCTATGCGACCCCTCCGAAGGTGCACGCCCTTGCCTAGGACTCCGGCTATGCTTGGCGCTCCGAATGAACGGAGGGCTCAGGGTCCCGAGGAGCAGCCACGGTCTCACCACGAGAATGGCTCCTCATAAGACACTCAGCCATCTCTGAGCTTTGCGCAACTCTGTACGGAGAGTCGACACCATCCTAGCCACGTGCCAAATGAGAGCGAAGATGTCGGTATGCCTGCCGGCTGCTGAGGGCTCCCCGGCATCTACGGATAGCTCCACGGGTCCTATCCATAGGGATCATCGGGAATCGGTACATACCTGCGGATCGATCCCCGCCGTCGGCGGGTCTCTGCAAACAAAGGAGAAAAATGAATTAGAAACTAGGCAAGAGGCTAAAGATACAAGATAAAAACACAAGGAGAGATAGAAATTAAAACAAATCCTAAATTAAACAAACATTGAAAGGAAGAAAGGATAACTTACTCGGATCACCGGGCCTCCAAGATGGATCGTTGGGGCTGCAAGACTGCCGCGGATGCGCTGCCGGCCGAGGGGCTGCTCTGTGCAGCAGGGCAACATGTCGCCCCACAATCCCGACTCGTCCTCTCCCACGAGAGAGTGGCTCCTCTGAAACTAGAGTGTCCCTCTCTGCGCTCTGCTCGGCCCTCTCCACCTGCATAATATCCTGAGTGTCATGCCACTCAGGATCGCTATCATCAGTCTACTCCTCCGACCCTCCCTCTATAAGCTCCTCAGAATGGAGTCAATGTCTATAGGGTCATCACCTGCTATGAGCGGGACTCGCGGCAATCTGAAGTAAAGGTGCACGAGGTGCACCGGCTCTCCCTCTAGCTTCGAA
This sequence comes from Taxus wallichiana var. yunnanensis, assembly GCA_018340775.1. Classification (NCBI taxonomy): domain Eukaryota; kingdom Viridiplantae; phylum Streptophyta; class Pinopsida; order Cupressales; family Taxaceae; genus Taxus; species Taxus wallichiana. The sequence goes on along the minus strand of CM031237.1, from coordinate 550,218,744 downwards.
CTACCCTCCCGGATATAATAGGAATGCCGGAGTGATCACTGTCCAACCACGGCCTCTGGCCCCCTCACGCCTCGTGGACTGATCATCAAAACTGGTGCCACTGGGGGAAGCATGCCCACATATGGAAGGCCGAACTGCTGAGGAACTCTACCAAAAGGATGTACCTCCACCCGTCCCACGCGGTCGATGAGCTGCCCTGTGGTGGAGCAAGAGATCAATGTAAGGTGGTCTCTCGCTCTATATGCGGCCATAAGCCGGTATGGTGTCGCCTCCATATTTCTTTGTGGTAAGGGAGGCAATCACTGAGTGAGGTGCTCTAAGCACCGACATATCTCCCGATCATCTCGGCTGCCCTCACATTTGAAGATCTGCCACCTCTATGCCTCTGCCATAGGGAATAAAATGCTCATACACCCAACTCATGACTAGAGTTGGGTGGCTCAATGACTGTCCCTGTAAACAGACCACCCTATATAAATCATGGTAGGTGGTCCCCGTAGATGTCTACACCCCTGTGTATATCGGCCATGCCCCTCTATCTGTGCAATGATGGGGGCCCAGCAGTATAACAAAGTGTCCCCTCCCTTGTCCCCGATCAATCTCGAGGCAAGGATCCCCATGATGGCCTGTCGAAATATGGGGATAGGCAAAGAAGGGATGGATCGAACTCTCACTCCCTTCTTCGACCCCGTGGAGATAGTTGCATCTCCCATATAACTCACCCACTTGCAACTGTGCTGCCCTTGAGCCTGCCATCTCTAATGTGAGTCTCCTCCCGATGATCGGGACCCCCAAAATACGGTAGACATCCTCCAACGTGATAGTCCACTCACCGCGGACCCCTGGCAGTCGGAAAGTGTTCCGATCTACGTCCCAATATGAAAATAAGTCACAAAGGATGTGACTAGATGGTGTGACATGTGGAACGCGCGATATGCTTGCATATCTGCGGCCCTCTCAGTGTGTCCTCCTCGCTAGTGAAAGGGCATCCAGTGCCACAGGAGAGCCAATCACACTCTCTCTCTCGGCTCCATCTGATGTATTCCTCCCTCGCCTGCATACACCCAAAAACACACAAAACAGAGCAAGTTAGTATCTGAACAATACCAAGAGAGTCATAAAAACGTATAAAAGTGCAAGAATGTACAAGCATAATCTCAAAAATAAGTTCTTTTGCATTCTGTGCAAAACCACCGCCCTGAGCAGGGAGGTGGTTTTGTAACCACCACCTTAAAGGCGGCGGTCGTGTAACCACCACCACGAGCAGGCGGTGGTCGTGTAACCACCGCCTTGGCCAGGGTGGCGGTCACGGTCCGAAAACCCGCGGGTTTCTAATCCCAAAAAGCCCAAAATAAGTAAAAAAAGACCATTTAACCTAAAAATGGAGCCTACCCAGTAGGCGCCCCCCCTAGGTGGACCTTTTGAACCTAACATTTTCAAAAATAACCCCCCCATTACGACAAATTTAACATTTCAAATTTAAAGGGGGAAAAACACAAAATTGAAGAAAACTAACTCGTGATCACCGAGGTCGGCGTTCGCACGTGGAGGCATGATCACGATCTCGCCAGGACATTTTGACTCTACTCACGCAAGAAACCGTCACCGTGGGTCCCAGAGCTCAAAATCAATCAAATCAACTCGCGCAAATGAATAGGAAAATGGGCCCACTTTCATATATATATCATTCTGTTTCGTTTTAAAATGAATTTTTCATAGGTTTAGAGCGATGGAGGTAAGTTCCTATCCTGCACAAATGGTATGTTCTCATTCCCTATTATTTTAGCATTTATTTTCCAAGTTATTGTATCTATCTGCACTTGAGTTCTCTTTTCATTTTGCAGGTAGCGGGAATTTCGGATGGCGTCATTTCAACACACGGACGAGTAAGGTATAGCTTCTAACTCCCCATTTCGGGACCGCCATACTCGGACCTTGTTTTATGCCTCTTCATGGCTAAAATGCTTCTCCGAGGGGGCAATATGTACGTACCCAAAATTGTAAGGTACTGTACTGCCGAAAACAGTGTAACAAGTTCCCCAATGATGATACAGGTCTCCTCGCAAGGTGTTCGGGATCCAAAAAAGCCCTCGAGTATGCGTTAACATCCCGCATGCCCCGCTTAGTGCCCGCATCCTTTTTTCCCCTTTTTCCCCTCTTTCCTTGGCCTCTTGATCTTGATGTGAAACCACCGCCTGTAGGGCGGTGTCTGTCATCGCCACCACCGCCAGTGGCGGTCCTGTGCACATTTTCCAGAATGTTCTTTTGACGTGACTCGCGTGAAATATCACGATTCACCAGCTTTTCCTTGCCGACTTGAGCATGCATTTATGTTTTTGGTCCCCTGAAATAGTGTTTTTCCTTTGTTTATTGTTTAGGAGTTCAATTTGGTTTTGGTTTTTGGGTGATTGAATTCCTATAAATGCATGGTTTGTGCACAAGAAAATGGTCTGAATTTGGTCTAAAGTTTAGCTGGATTTTGAAGACTGATCTTTGCTCTCCTCATTTTAGTATTTTAGCTTGTTATCTTGTTTAGGAGCCATAGCTTGAATTCACTTGCATCTTTAGTTAATTTGCTCAAATTTGTTGGTAAGCCACATACCCATCTTGTGCGAGGCAGTCTTTGTTATTCCATCCAAATCCGAGTCTAAAGCTTGCCTCACGAATTTCTCTTTCTTTGTAGATTTAATTTTCATTGTGCCTTAGAGTTCTTAGTTTAGTTCATTATATGCCTGGTTAGCTTTATTTAGTTGTTGGTAAGCCACATATCCGACTTGTGCAAGCGGTGTCTTTATTTTATCCAATCCATTGGAACAGAGTAGCTTAGGAAGCCATTAAAGTTACGAGGTTTTGCTCTTCATATAGGATAGTTACGAGGTTACGGTCGCTTCATGTTGCATGACTCGTAGTAAAATCCTGCTATCGCATAAGCCAAGCTCTGTACTCTTGCGCTATCCCTCTCCTACTCACATTTTTGGTCTACATTTTGAGTGTCCTTGTCCCAAAATCTACTCCCATCGGTGCTAGCATTACACGATTTTCTGGATCACGTGAACATGAAAGAACTAGGAGATCATACTAAGGGGACGAGATCACACATACCATCGGATTCGCCATGCATTGTGGAATCCAGTGTTTAACTTTCAAAGTTCTAGTTAAAATCATATCAAATAGAGTAGATAAATTGCTTCATTTCAGTGAATTCTATTCTCGATATTGCAGGAAGTCATGTGAGGATTGATAGTTTCTGAGAAACTATGATTCACTCCTCACTTACGAGGTAGGATCGAGAATCTTGCAGATAGATTAGACGAGATATTTTATTTATTCAGAATAATTCTACAAATCACACAGGAAAATAACTACACTCGGTTATCTTGTCTGTTTTAAATTGTTATTTAATTATTATTTCTAGATACGCTTAAAATAGTTTGCTTTCCTTAAAATTGTTAAAAGATTTCTTAGAAGAATAAAAGTTATATATGTTAGATTTATTTCACGTAGTTAGAATTTGCTTCGTTACAGTTAGATTTGCATTTTGTTTCGTATGACAATCACGGGACCTCAGGAGCCCAGGGAATATATATTTGAGCCAATCGTGCCTCAACCAAACCTCATCACAACAATAGTTGACATAGACCAAAATCTCATAATACAAGTATTCCAAACAACCACAGATTTACAACTGATCAGTTCTCAATTAAGAGGATTAAACATAGAAGACGACCAGGCACATGCATTTTGGTCAAGTCAGCCAAACTACAGATTACCCTAGAAAAACATCCACATGACTGTAGAAGGGTTTGAAAGAGAACAAACATTCGTGTGATCCTTTAGTTCCACAGCCAGACGCTGGAGACACCCTCGTAGATATAGATACCAGCTTAAGAATCCAGGTTGCGAGAACACCTGTGAGGTATTCTGAGAAGATTGCACAACTGTTGGTTCTAAACATAGAAGCTGAGAAAGCGTATGATTATTGGATACTAGGAATCAGGACTTGATTCTACGTATGACCATAGCTGGCCCACAACAAACACGAACCTACGGTTGTGATCCACAAATCCCGCAACCCAACGAATCCATAAGAGAATTAGATATAGACACTGGCCTACGCACACTAGTATTTCAGTCCACTCCACTTCCACCCATCATCATCGAACAATTGTCCTTACTAGATATAGCGGCTAACGAAGCTAGAGAATTCTGGACTAGGCCAGAAAATCATCCGTAAAAGTCAATTGTTTTCATCATCCACTATATGACCTTATCGGAGACATACACGAAACTATCCCGGGTCATTTTCCACGTATTCCAAAACCCATAGATCGAATCATGCTAGAGCTCGATATTGATTGGAGCCTTTGAGCAGTCATCCTTGCCGATCGATCTATCACACTACCAAGTTAGAAGGGCATTCTTTGCCTTAGATTCGCAAATTCCATTAGTGCGTGTCAAGACATTAGACCGCCTAACTAGTTTTTCTGCATCCCACGCATATTCTACCCCACCGGTGTCTCGGCATGACCTCGAGAGGTCGGGTGCACGCGGAAGAGTCACTTGTAGATTCTCACGCTACTTTGTCACTTTTCCGGCGTACATGAGCCTTTTCAAGAATAATACCACCAACCGGGAACATTTATGACATCTTGCAAGTAGTTGAAAGGAAAATTTCAGGATTGCAATTCTCTCTCTTTCTCATTCTATAAATTGTAATCTTGGGCTCATTTGTAAAGGAGTTGGTCATTTTTCTCTCTTTCCCCCCTCTCTCTTTCTTCTCTAGGGTTGAATGTGGAGCTTAAGCCTCCTATCTTTACTTTGTAATGGAATTTCTTGCCTCTTTCCCACTAATGATGTACTTTGTGAATTCATGGAGCAATAAATTTTTTTTTGTGATGCATCTTGTCCATCCTTTACATGTTTTATTGTCTCTTCTTGCCTCTCACCATTGCAGGGTATATTGTGCATATCTCTTGATGTCTATTACATTTTTGGGATCATTTTTTGGTGGGTTTGAAGTGGTGTTTTGTGTGACTCATCTTTGGTCTTGTGATGCATATTTTCCATCCTCTCTATTGCTTACCTCTCCCCACTTCAGAGCGGTTGGGATTGTGATTAACAACCTCCTTTTACGGTGTATCATACCTTTTAGTGTAGTTTTTATTTTTATGCATTATCTCTCCCTAGTCCCTTGGAAGGTTAGATTAGGACTAGTTTTCTTACCTATATTAGGATTAGTTAGTGGTAGGTAGTATATGATTAAGAACCAACTTTCTTTGGAGGGTGATCTCAAGCCCACAAGTCCTGACAACCTGAGAGGTAACCAAATGTTACACAAATTACATCAAATGCCCCACTCAAACTCATGCCATTCAAGGGTGTTTTAATTTTTTGATAACACATACCTTTTTATTAAGGTATTTGTATGGTGCTGTACTTGAGTTTCCTATTAATGTTAGGTATATCAAATAATTATTTGAATAGGTTTATCCCAAATCATTCCCCTTGTATAGTGTATAGTATTTTCTTTTCCCTTATTTGTTCCGTATTTACTTTTTCCCTTTCTATTATTCTTGGCAATTTTTTTATAAATCATGTGATTTGAAAATGAAAAAACCAAGTGTTTTACCCTTTGTATCCTTTAGCCAATGGATAGGCACATTGGTATAGTTTATTCATGATTTTTCTATGGTTCTTTGGGCACCCTTTGGGGTGTCCATCCTAAGCTAGATTTAGTGTTGGTGCCCATTTTCATCTTGTATGTAACTGACACCATCTTTTGAGAATACCACATTGTTTCTTAGTGTGACCATTACATTTTAATAATGTTCATCTTTGTTCCTATTCCTTACAAGATTTTTCATTGGTATGTTGATGTGAACTTTTTATGACCTTATTTTTTCCATGATTCCCTAATGTACTTGTCACTCTGTTTCAAGAAGGCTTGAATGGATCTTAAGGTTCGATTCACTTGAAGAGGTTCCAAGAATAATCTTATAGTTTCTTGATGTTCTTTTTGGTATCATGCCTTATTAATGTTTTGAATAACTTTCAAAAGGATAATTTACAAGATTGGGGATGTTTCATGTGTGTTTTTCAATATTCAAGAGGAAGGGATTTTCAGGGGTAAATAAAAGTTTTGACCTTAATCCTAAGTCTTTATGGCATAATCACGTGAGAAGGAGGAATTACAGGTCCATTTTTAGTTTTTATGGTGTCTTAACCATCCACAAAGATTCAAAACTACTCTATCTATCTTCCCATCTACTAACACCTCTAACTAATCCAAAAAAATTTGTCATTTTACATTGAAATATTCATTTGGCCATTTGGATCGATAATTTAAGGAACTTGTGGAACTTGTGATTTTGTTCAGCTTCTTCCTGGTCCCCCGCTTCTACCAATTATCTACACTACCACATCCCTTTGTTCATCTATTAAGCTAACTTTATTTAGCACTCCTAGAACTATTATCTCATTCCCTGCATTTCATGATTCCCCACTTTGATCGATTAACACTAAGTTATCGGAAAAGTCAAATTTTGTGGGTACTATGGGAATAGTTCCCTTGTTTCCTAAGTCATCCGGTGCTCCACCATACCTGACCTACATGGCAGTTTCCATTTGAAAAATTAGTTAAGGATGGAATTCGAGGAATAGTTTTGTCATTCCCCAGGTTCCTTGTGGGACCGCAATCACCGCTAAGAGAAAAGGAAGGGGGTAGAGTCGATTAAATTAACTATTTCAAGAATCAAGGGAATAGTTCTATCATTCTCCATGTTTGTTGATAACCCAACATCACCAACTATGGGCTAAGTCAGCCTAAAAGGAATTCAAGGAACAGTTCCCTATTTCTCGAGTTCCCCAAAAACCCAATTTACCCAACCCCTTGGAAAAATCAATAAAGTTTGTCCCAAATGAAACTCGAGGAATTATTATCTTATTCCTCAATTTATTTAACTTTCCAATTTACATGACCATCCAGTTAGAGCATTTCCACATGTCCAAGAGACCATCATCATTCAATAGTTAAGAAAATTTATGAGTTTTCTCCTAACTTTTGTTATGTGTATCCATTTTTCATAAACAAATTGTGTTGTGACTATCATGATGAGGAATTTCAACAAACGTAAAATTTGGGGAAATAATGTAGTATATTTGGATAGTTGAAAAATTTTCGGAAGGAAAAACATCATTTTCTTGAATGTAAAATCATATTTAACAGCTATAAATGCTCTCTTGATCCTATTTTGACCCCATATGCTTCTATAAATGGAATATTCCCCTCTTGACCCCACCAAATGAAGAATGGATTATCTATGCATTACAAAGTGGACATTTGACATTGTTTCCCTCTTTTATCTTGTTGATTACATGTTCCTTCATTGTTTTCCCTAAATTCACAGGGATCACCATATCAACCCTTGATTTGGAATTTGCAATGGGTATTCTTCCAGGGATGAAATATGAATGTATAAATATGAGCATTTTACTCATATCGTGGGATGGAAAATTAAATTTCTATAGAGAATAGATTTAAAATCGAAGGGTTGAAGCTCGAGAAAGGTTTTTGATTATGTAACATCTCTGCAAAGATATATATATATATATACTTGTAATTTTCATATGAAAGTTCATGCTAAGGTGGTTACTCATGTACAACCATTAGCAATATTTGAGACTCATTTTCTATATGTTTCCCTTGTCTTCTCTATAAATAGACATGTAAGATATATTTTTCCATGAAGAGTTATGGTCTTTCTCATTCTAAAGAGATCTTGAAATCAATAAATTTTGACTCTCCCTTGTAATCCTGTGTTTATTGTGACAAATAAATTAAGAAAATAATTTTGGATATGATTGTGTGATTTGGAATTAAAGGATTTTTGCATTGTAGTGTTACTTTGCACCATTTGTTTCAATTATAAATATCCTTTCTTTAATTTTTGTAACTGTATATTTGTTATCTCTAGGTGTCCTTTGGAATTATAAGTTTGGTATAGTGAGTGCATGAGGATTCATTATCAAGTGTCTGTGCTTTAAGGTAGTAAGGGCTAATATGTATTATTTGGCTTGCTTGGGTGTCCATGAGGAAAACAACCTTTGGAGAGTGACTTTCCTTTGATTTCAGGTGTGAATGCATGAAGAATTATCAAGACAACATGGTTAATGCATCTACTTCCTCTCACTATCCCTTCCCCCATTTCCATCCACCTTCACTTTCATTTACACTATCCTTTTTCCCTACCCCTGCATATTTCATCTCCCTTTACATATCCAACATGATATCTTCCTGTAAATCACACATACCTTTCATATTTTGAGTGTATTTTCCATGAATTGTGAATATTAGCATCTCAAGTGTCATTCCATTCCAAGTTTTCAACATATTCCTTCCAGAATGATGTTTGTGATCACATCCAATATGTTTTCAGTGGCTTGTGTCTGATGTATCAATTGTTTGCAATGCTTGTGTGACCATTATTTCAAATGAGAATTACATTTTATACTTGAAAAATGATCTCAAATTGAGTTTCTAATAAGTTTGATGACCTGAAACATAATATATCCCTCTCTTTCAAGCCACCCCATAGGTTTTATCAAATTATCTTGGGTAGAGATAAAAGTAATAGGTGGATAGCTACACCCTCAATAAAGTTCCTCCTTTTCATTCCTACAAGGATTGATCATGAAGATAAGATATATCCATCCTTGACTACAAATGAAAAATTAATAGGTATAGCTTCCTCACTCACTCTCTCTTCTTGCAAATCTATATTCTAGCCTTTTTCTAGGGGTGTTAGATTGGGAACCAACAAAAATAATGGTAGCATCGAGTGTATTAAAGTAGTTTTGAAAAACATTGGCATGGATCACATATCTTCACAACTTTGGAAACATCAAGAAATAATGTGGGCCACCAATAAGAAAATTTCATAATATCATGGGCGCTTGTTTTGGCTGCATAATTACCTTCACACAATCCATAGTAGAACTTTGCATTTACATTTTTAGATTTCTCCTCATGTACACATCTCAAAAGGAATTCTTTTGGATTTTTCCAAGTTAAACCGTATTTGGTGATGAAAAATTTATGGGCGATTAATCTCATAGATCTATGATAAGTTTTATTTAAATGAGGGGAAATCAAATGTTTCAAAAAATAAAAATATATTTATACCAATTTGACCCGTAAAAAGTTCATTCTCATTTGATACAATCACGCTATTATTGCAAATTAACTTCAAAAACATCCACATTTGACTATGTCATAAGCATAGCCAACACTTTTTCTCTTACAAGCTTATTGTTTTACCCTCAACGTCAAATTATTGAAGTTTTTTTACCCATATGCATCTTTTCCCGAGGTATCCTATTGAGTTAAGATGTATTTAACCATTGGATAAGGAACATATACTATGATATTATAACTAAGAACATAAGACATCAATGAATTCATTTCCTTAACCATAACATAATATTTTTCTCCATAATGGCATAGTTTAATTTACCTTATTGTAATGCTTTATTGAAAAGGACATGGGTTTCTCATTCCCATCATTATTATTTTATAACACAACAACTATAGTATGTGGAGATAAAAAAGAAAAAAATTGAAAATATTTCCCATAATCAAGGTTAGCCGATCTTGGAGTTTGTTTAATAGCCTCTTTGAAAACAAAAAATTAACCCTATGCTTGAACATTCCATTGGGTAAAATAAGGCTTCTTTAACATGTTGGTGATGGGTATATTGATCTAAAAAGGTTTGATATGAAACACCTAGAAAAATTGATTTGACCAAAAAAATAATCAATGTCATTTTTGAAGTGTGGGTTAGGAATTTCAATAGTTTCATTTACCCTTTCAGGGTCAATCATTACTCCTTATTTAGATACAATGTGCCTAAGAAAATTACCTCTATCCACACCAAAGATACATTTTTGGTGATTGAGATAAATTCCATACTCTTTACACTTATTAAATACTTTTTCTTAATGTCCAACATGATCATCTCTTTTCTTGGATTTGTAGACACAAAATCTCGCAATTGGATACATTTCTAGGTCCTAATCACATATTGTTATTCATATGATCCTATGAAAAAAACATAATAATTGATAGCTACCTTTGGCCTCTTTGGTTTATTTCTAGTCTTCCTTTTGGTTTTACACACCTTACATCCCAGACTAATCTTCATTGCTTTATATTTCTTGACTTTGGACACCAATGCCCAGTGCCCTCATCCTTATAGGTGCTCCAAACTCTTTCTATCTTACTCACTCTCTTTGGACCTATTTTATCTTTTTCACATCTTATTTTCTTATGGGTCATCCTTTTAGTTTTCAATTATGAAATTTAACCAAGGGAATCATATAAATACAAAGATATGTGACCAAAATAAAGGACCAAGGTCTAAGCATCTATTATCATCACCTAAGGTTGCATCGAAAGGAATTCTAAGAGCATCAAAGGCATCCATCTAGCTTTTATTCAAGGGACAAAGGAATAAATATTCTACTTACACTTTATAAGAAGGGAAGTTAATTTTTCCATCCACACATCTATTAACATTGGTACATCTAGCCATTGCACACTATCACATGTAATTGCACAAGTCCTAAAGCAATATTTATACACACACACATAACTACATGGAGTCTAAGATGTAGTGAAAATATCAGTTGTAAGTTCACTTTGTTGAGTGACCACCGAGGCCAAAGTATGACTCCCTATTTGCATATTTATTTTTAGAATTTGATGTAGTTTTGAGTTTTGTAGAATATCATTTGTTTTTATATTATAGGAAATTTTGTGATCATCCAGTGAAATAAAGATGATCAAAAGATAATTTTAGTGACACTTATGTGACACAAAAAATTTAGTGTTTGGGTTCTGCATGGTCATAGGCACCTACTTGAGAGGTCTTTGATGCCTAGGGGCCCCAGTCCTATTCTAGACGCCCTTGTCTAGGCTCATCTAGTAATTCCAAGATTTTTTGAGTTCAATTATGACAACCTTCTCCTCCTATTCATTATTCCTCTAGTCCATAATACTGTGGTATCAATTATGAAATCATCTAAGTCTTTTACCCTCTCTCTTGCACTTAGGTTTTCATATTTCTTTATCTTATTGCTTGTTTTAGATATGTACTTTAGAATTTATTTATCATACATGACTCTATAGTTAGGATTTTAAAATTCCATATTTATTAAATAATTTGGTGAACCCACATTCAAATACACTTGGATCCTTCTTTTTCTTCTCTCATGGCTCTTCTAAAATACTCTAATCTCATTACAAGACTTGCTTGAAATTCACCCACCTTGAAAATATGTTATAAAAATCCCTAGATACTATGTATATACCTCACAGTATGCCACCCACTCAAGTAATTGCCATCTTCATCATCTATCATGATGAATCTATAGTTCCTAATCCTCCATTTAATCAACCCATCTTAGAGTCCATTCGATCTTTACACTTTTTTTCAAGAAAAAATTCAAGCTATGGAATCCACGATTATATCTCTTAAATATAAAATTCAACATCTCAAGGATGCTTCTCAAGCCCATGCTTGTTCTTCTTCTACATCTCATTATCCTTCTATGTCTTCTACATGTGATCATATCAGTGAACCATAAGCCTTATCACTCCATGCACCTCTCAAGTTTCATTTCAATGTTAAGTAACAAGATATTCTTTTGTAACTCCTCACTCATCAATTTATCAACTTTTCATCTACTCATTACTATCTTGCTTATCGACTTGGACAATATCACTGGTCATCCATATTGCAATTATCATCGAATTAATGGATATAATGAAAATGATTGTTATGATCTAAAATGAAAAATTGACCACCTTAAGCATTATGGTCTCATTTCATTTGCTACACAAAATACTACATGTTCATCTCTAGTTGCTACATCCCATTGGGTTCCTAAATATTATTCATCTATGTCTAATTATCATCATGCCATAACCTTTGTTGTTCCTTCTTTGGAAACTCAAATGTTTCCTATACAACCCACTCCAACTAAGAAATCACCTCTCAAGGTCCATCCTCTATCACCTCCTCATATCAATATTTTATGGTGTTACTATCTCCAACTAAGAAACCTCCTCTCAAAATCAGTCCAACCCCTCCTCATCTCAGGATTTATACAACATTATCAATCTCACATGATCTACCACTATTCAATATCCCTCCCCATCTTACTTCGTTTCCATTTCCAATTCATTTTGTCAAACATAATATTCCTTATCTTGATGGCCAAGACACATTTTCAGCTCCGTCATCACGGCATGGTCCTTCTCACATCGTTGCATAGTTATCTACCACTCACATACTTGGGGGCATCCTAGCTTCTCCCCCTTACATTTTTATCAAATGTTTTTATCATATCATGAACTTGATGCTCTATGCTTAAAAGTATAATATTTCCTAAACATCAATAAAAAAACCTTTGATACACGCATTGTATCATCATAAGGTTCACACTTGATTATTGAGGTCATAATACATCCATGAACCTCACACAATACATATTTCACACTTTTCACTTCATGATACATATTTCTAGTATTCCATTCTCACACATCATGCTTAAGGGTCTAAATATGAAATAAAGATCACCATATTCAAACTCTTTATGATCTAAGATTCGTTTATCTATCTATCTAGCTCACATAAGCTCAAACCATTTATTGATTACACACTCATGTTCTATGGTTCATTCTTGACTATCGAGGGTTATTTTATAAATTAATCTCATCTCATAAACATTCATACACATACAATTAAGGGGAATGATGCTCCTATTGTTAGGATAATTAATTATGCATTGTATAATTAATTATTTAACTATTGGTATTAATTAATTATTGTTGTATAATGTTATATGGTTTTATTAACCATATTTGTCTTATTATATTCACGGGTATAATTGTTATGTTGTTATAACAATTATGTCATTATTCATTTGTGCTTTCGGATGTATTTTGGAAGCTACTATATTTTAGTTTGTTGTTGCATAGTTGCAACTCCATATTTGTTTGTATCTAGGCTATCCAATATGTATAAATATTATATCCTGCACTATTATAAGGGATTGATTTCACATTAATAAAATATACAAGCTTCTATCCCTATTTGTGAAACTACATTTGGTACCAGAGTAGGAATATGGACTTGTGAAGTAACAAAGGATTGAAGAGAGGTTGCAGTAGGAAGAGAAGAGTCTTGGAGAAGAATTTTCTTTTCAGGAGAGCACTGTGTTGCCTCCAACAAATTATTAGACATCCTTGCATCTCCATAACCCCCTCTTCCATTCCAGGTGTTTGTAATTCAATTTTTATTGCCTTTGGTGCACTACTGCACTGAGAAAAATTTATTGCGAGGCATAGAAAATTAAAGAAAAAAATTCCCCTAACACGGGTTTTAATTTTAATTTTAATTTTAGAGGAGAAATTTAGTCTGATATTTTTATCAGACCTCTACATTTAGAGGCTGTGGATTATATTGGAGCCAAGTACCATGTTTACTATTCCAAACATCATGCTCCTAAGTGAGCTAAAGGCGAGTTCCTTTATGGATTGGGTGAGTTGTTTGAATAGTAATACACTCATTTGCATGAGCTCTTCGGGATGGATTAACATATTGGTGAATATGATTTTCTAATCCATGGGATCTTCCATGTAAAGGCCAAGCCACATTACATTTTCATAGGAAAAGGAGCCATATAGATCAAAAACAACCATTTAAGCCTTCTCCATGGTCAAGTCTCCATGCGGAGACCTACACAAGAAATAAAACATACAAAGTATTGTATTTGAAGCACCAAAGTGTGGATATCTCAAACAACTTGCTTACATAGAAACACGGTGAATAAAACCTCTGTATGACCTATAACCTACATAAAGCCAAAAAAATGTGGCTTTCATATCACATGACTGTGAGTAAAAAAATGGTACACACAAAATACAAACAAAACAAAAGGAGAGAATAGAACAAAACAACGAAGGAAAGAAGATAAAGAAGGTTGCATATCTGTTTAACATGGAAGACCTAAACCACCCTCACAAAAAACTGTTACCACATGGACTCTAACTCAGCCAAGTCACATTTTGTAAAAGGTTAACGATTTCTAATTTTATTATAAATTCAATTGCTTGAATTTAATACAAAAGCACTCATAGAGCCAAGTTGGATAGTGTGAACGACTTGGGTGGATGAGGTTTGGGGTTTGACCCCCACCCCTAACACAAAAATTTGATTTTTGAAATTTAGCGGCACATTTGGAAAAAATACCAAATGTGGAGGAGAATTTAGTGGAAAACCATCTCTAAACAACTTAGTTATAACTAAAAAGGTCTCTAAAATTTTAGCAAGAAAAACCCTAAGATAGGGAAAGAAATAATTTTATCCTAATAGGCTTGTTTTTTTATTCTAAACAACATTCACAAAAGGGGGTACTTAAAATTCCATTTTAAGTAATTTTTATAGTTTTTGCTCACAAATTTGTTTTGGGCTCCAGAGGCCACCAACACTGCTGCAAAATAAATTTTTTTGCACACCATTCAATTTTTTCCCAAGTTATTTTGAATGTAATTACATGCTTAAGTATATTTTACTAATTTGTAGGTTGTCATAGTCAATTGAAAATATTTTAAGCGCTTTCGAAACGGCGAGAGAGTTGTAATAAAAACAATAATTTTTTTCCTGAAACACTCACGAGATCCTAGATCTCATTCGTAGTGTTCAGTATATACAGTGCCTCTAGGAAGCGATTACGGGTAAAGTTGTCGTGACTACTAATGTACTTAATTCCTAATATAGTTGTAACAACGGCGTCTAGGCATTAACCCTTTAAATCGACGGGGAGTAATAAGGACACAGTGCACACAATATGAGCCATATCATATGTTTATGAATGATTACATGACATAAATCCATAATGAGAAATTATCTGAGTATATAGAAAAGTTACACACACGTATGAGGATATTTATTTGATCCGGTGTCAATAATTACACAGACCCCTTTCGATCTTGTCTTGGTACCATGTATTGAATTCTTTCACGTACCACTAGGTATATAGAAAGGAGAGATTATTCCATGTACTCTGGGTATATCGGAAGGGTGCATATATAGAAAGGTTTGGTATATCAAGCAGATGATATATAGATTGGGAGACCTTATACCTAGATTGATAAGAGCTTAACCCTATCGGTGATTTTTGCAAAATGGGCACCAATGTCCCCAAAATTTTTATTCCGATTCACAAATACTCAAAAAAACAACTACATTGCCTATAAGACAAAAATCAAGACACAACTTGAGGTTGAAGAGATCTAGCTTTGTGACTGGTACTCTAACCGGATCAACAACTATACAACATAACAATGATAGATTGATAAAGATGATCAGAAGTCCAAACTTATCATATTTTGTGGAGTATTTGATGATGTGTAACCCCACATTTGAGATGCCAAAACAACCAAAGAAGCTTAAGATAAGTTGAGCACAATATATGAGAGCAAAAAAAAAAGAATGTCATACTAAATTTGTAGCGTCAATTACATACACACTAAGTTTAAGCGAGAATGAGAAAATTGAAGCTTTCTTAAGAAGAGTTGTAGAGTTGAGGCCTTCACTTCTAGCCTAGTGGTCATAGATGATGCTCTCATTCCTATTCTTATGAGAGCACTCCTTCTTCTTACCACATTTTTTAACAACACTAAACATGTCGATACACCAGTTAGTTTTGGAAAGTGGTGGTACCTCTTCATGTAATAAGAAGAAGCCATGCATAACAAGGATGATGAAGAGGAGAAGGCACTTTCTTCTCATCAAAAAAAGGAAAGGTAAAACCTAATTCCTATCAAAATTCCCAACATCAAAATCAATATCAACATAAATGGGACAAACAATAGAAGAAGTAATGTCTAGTTTGCAAAAGATGACATGAGTTGAAATATTTTTTGTATAATACATACAAAAAAGGTTCATCAATTAATTATGGACCTCAACACCAATAATATCACAAGGGACATACAAATTAAAATCAAGGGAAGAAAAAGGGGAACTAGAAAGGAAGACTCCATCAGCAAGGAAATATTTTTGAAAAATAAGAACATTGGATAATGAAGACTTATTGGACACTGCTCGATCAAGTGAACCTTCCATGTCATCTAGTGATGTCTGGTATGTTGATTTAGGAGCCACTCAACACATGACTGACCAAAGAGTCTGGTTTACTTCAATTAGGGACACACCTTCAAAAAACCATGTTTCATTGGGAGATGATTCTTCATATACACTTAAGGGGGTTGGGAAAATTTCTCTACCCCTTGGTTCACGCAACTATATATTATTTGATGTCTTATATGTCATTGGGTTGAATAAAAATATTCTTTCAATCAGTCAACTCCTTGATCAAAACTTAAAATTTGACTTTGATAGTCATTTCGGAAAGAAAACGTGTTTAATTCAAGATAAAGCATGAGGCTCAAAAATAGTTGCAAAAGCCTCTAATGTGGGACGCATGTCCCGAACTTGATCTTTTCCATAGAGATGATTAGGAACTTGTGGCTAAGAAATCTACCTCTAAAAAGTTGTGGCATCGAGAGACTTGGTCATGCTAGTTTCAAGTATCTCAAGACACTTTCTGCAAGTGCAATATGGTACATGGGCTACCATCTCTTGAGAAGGATATAGACAAGTGCCCTTATTGCCTAGTAGGAAAACAATAAAGAGATTCACTCCGAAGAGTAAATATAAAGCTCATGGTAAGATTGATCTGGTTCATACTTGATATTTTTGTTACGATGTAATCAAGTTGTAATGTCTATTAAAATAACCCACTTGAGACCCATGAACAACCTAGGTTTAGTTGGAAAATTATGGAATAATTTTTTTGTTTAAAAGAGTCTACTGACCAGGTTACAAGACAACAACTATCACTAACAAGTTCTAGAATATTTCTAATCCACTAGAACATACTTTTCTTTTATTAAAAATTATTAGAGGTCACACTGTCCAAAATTTAGGGTTAGAAGGTTCAAATAGGTTCATAGGGGTAAATCTTCACCATACCCAATCTCTAACAAGATTAAAGTTTCAACTTTATTTTTCTCACACTTAATGCATTCAAAAATTTCCTAAATCATTCCCATTTGATAGGAAATTTCCTCACCTTTCCACTAATATAAATAATTCCTTCTAACTCCTCATATTTCTCAAGTTATGGGCCAGCGGGCCTTGGGGTGAAAATTTTCCCCAAAAGCGGGCTTGCGGCCCAGGGGGAAATTTGACCAAAGGGAAGGTTGGTAGGCGCGGGAAGAGATTTTAGAAAATTTCCCATGCGGGGTGAAAAATTGACTTTGCACTGCATGCTGTGGGTCTACAAGTCCTGATGGACACATGGTGCTTCCTAAGTCGGCACATGGGGAAAAACGAGGCGATAAAAGATATTTAGAAGAATTTCCCGCGCGGGGCGAAAAGCCAACATTGCACTAGCAAGTCCGCAAGCCACAAGGGACATGTGGCATCACCTAAGCCAACCCAAGGAAAATGGAGTGGTGGGTAGAAAATTTTCTTAACTCCCAAAGGGTTAAGAGGATAACAAGGACATGTGCCTCCACCGACACCATGTGATGCCACATGGTAGCTCTAGATTGGCTGCGGGCCAGCGGGATGGTGGGGAAAACATGGAAAAGTTTCTGAAATTTTATAAAGTTGAAAAAGGAAAAAATGGACCCACTCCACTTGCCGATGCCTTGTGATGCCATGTGGCATCACTTGATTGGTTGCGGGTCGACGGGGAAAATTTGGAAATTTTTCCCAAAATTTTCCAAGAGTGCTAAGTTAAAAGGAGATCCGTCCCACCGCTGACACCTCATGGTGCCATGTGGCAACCTATGATTGGATGTGGGCTGGTGGGGTGGCGGGGAAAATTTGGAAAATTTTCCCAAAATTTTCTAAGCTCTAAGGGAAAATTCGGCCCATGGACTGCTTGGAAATTTTCCCAACCTTTGATGCCAAGGAAGAAAAACTTGATTGCCATAATTTTTGATAGAGAAATCATTTTTTTGAACAAACAAGCGAATTTCTAGAAATATCTCAATGTCCTCTTTGCACAAAGATCATTATTTTTTTATTTTGATAAAGTTTAAGGGGTCAATTTTAAGAAAACGTCCTACAGGCTTTCACAATGCGAACTGGTAAATTTTAATTTGTGAGATTTATTCAATTTGACCTTCCTCTCTCTACATGTCAAATAGACATGGTGAATTGTTCTTAGATGGATTTAGTATTAATTTTTGAGGTATATCTATTAGATTTAATTCCAATTTGAAAATTTACCATTTTGATAGTAAAATGACTGTAAAACGGTTGAGCTTGATTTGGCTAAGTTTTGAAATATTTCCTTTAAGTATTTTTGTCTAATTGAACTCATTTAGGGCCTACTACTTAAATTTAATCATTTGATTTTTTATTTTATTGTTGCAGGTTTGAACTGTGCATTTTGGTTTAGATAATTTCTAGTTTGAAATTACAAAGAATAGGGATAAAATTTTAATGGTTCGATTTGCCACTTTCTCCTTCCAAGTGTTTATAATACGTTCCAATTCCAATATAACACATTATTTGATTCAATAAAACCATTAAAATACAAAATACAATTCTAATTTCCAATCCTAACATTTTTAAAGGAGAACAGAGCATTAAGTTTTTCCTCACACATATTTCTTCTTTTCAATGTAGAGATTTCAAAACACAATGGATGATCAATTTCAATACAACAATCAGATTGAAAAAGTTAATGCAATACTTTATTGATTCCAACATGTAACATTAAAAACTTTTTTCTTTTATTCATTCTAAAACATATATTATATACGAGTAGAATGATACATTTTTTCTCACGTGCTTTCACTTTACCACTTTTCAAAATAGGGATTTCATAGTGATGCTAAATTTTTTTCCAACGGAATAATGACATATGGACAAGAAAAAACCAATTCCATTAATTTAAATGAAATGTTACAAATTCCTTTCTCTTTGGTTTCAAAAAGCAACATACAAAAAACACGTATCATTCTTCCACATTCTTTCTAAAACTGAATACAAAGTATAACTCTTTTAAATTTCAAATTTCCACTTGCAATCAGTACAACATATTTGCATTACAACCATTTAAAAGTTCATCCACTTCAAGTGGGAAAGGTTACAATGAGATTTCATTTCACAAGGGACTATCAAACTATCTTTTCTCAGCTCCAGAACAGAAACATGCATTCTTCACATTCTTCCAATTTGATCACAATAGGAGTAGGGGAAAGGCAATGCTCTCCACCCAACCAAGACATCCAATGAATAGGAGAAGCCATCCTTCTTCATTGGCCCCCAAGCCCCAACCATAATGCAATAAAAGGTGTGATCCAACTCATGGCAACAACAAGCTTCCACAAACATACAAGCAACATTTTCACAAAGAAACACAGTCCCAAATAGAATGTAGTTTACAACTACATTAAAACATGACAAACAACACAAAGGCTTCATCAAGCAAGCCAAAGGAGAAAGAAGTTATGGGGGATTCTACTTATGCTTCCCAAGGGGAAAATGGGTATCATCACTTGAGTACAACCCATCAAATATATATATATATATATATATCATTTAAAACCTGTCATTCCCTTATTCCTCACATTTTATTATATCTCTCCAACCTCTTATGGTACCCCATAACGAGTAAAGAAATGCAAGCTATTTATTGTAAGGTGGAACCCAAATCCACAAATCCCTCCACCCTTATACCTTCCTAAAACCACTTGTGCCTCCCACAAAATAACCCCATAGTCTTCTCCTACACCATTCCTAGGCCATCTACCTAACAACCCACAATATATAACAAAATATTCACACAAGAACATTTACATAAATACAAGAAGAGAATTTCAAGAGCCAAGCTCTTACCTCTCCATGATGGAGTTGTTCCAAGTTCCAAAACAACAAGCTTTATCCCAATGTAAGAAATCCAAAATAGCCAAGCACATGCATGAAATAATATTCCAAAAACTTCTCCAAGCAAGAGCTCCCAAAACAACAAGAAAAATTCACCCAAAATGAAGTCTCCAAAAGTGAAGCAACCCAAAAAAAGGAAAACAATTCAAATTTTATAGAAGAGGGAAGAGAAGAGGATGAGGTGGATCCATGTAGGATGCCACATCACACATCCTCAACCCCAACCCCCAAAATTCAACTTCATTCTCCAAAGCATAATAAATAAGTGGGTGAATAATATGACAGTTCACTTATACACTCAAACAAGCCCATATCCCATAAGGAATGAAATTAAATCATGTAAGAAAAGTGCAATTAAAACCTACAATTTTCCTTCTCAAAAAAACATCACAAAAGTCTAATCTCAACTCCCCAACCGTAGGTATGGTTGGTAATTAAATTTAAGAGGTATGGGACAGGTTTAACTTGTCCCACAGGCCTCCAAAATCAGCCTCCAAGGACAATTCCAAATTTCCAAGAAGGTGGAGTGTTTCACACTCAAAAGTTTACTTACACATCAGTTACACATCTTACAACACTTTAAAACATGGAAAAAAATCTATTAATTACATTATTATGACATCTTTTAATTAATTAACTAAATAATATGATTACTAACAATATTAACACCACATTAAATAAATAATGAAAGGATAAGTGCACCACATAAAACACATGCAAAAATTAAACAAAAGGGACCAAATAAAGAAAAACATAAAATCCCTTGGTCACATTCAAAGGTGATTCCCCCATGGAATCTCTAACAAAATACAAACACACACAACAAATATTAGTTGCCATGGTGACCTATTTGAATTCATCTAGAATTCCAATGTGGTTGGTCTCCAATCCCCGATGTTTGTTGTGATATTTTTAACCACAATAAAAATGGCCCTTCGTCCTCGTGTCCATATCAGAACATCCAAATGAATATAATATAATTTTAAAATCATCAATATATATATATATATATATATATATATATATCAAATGAATCAACAATATCACTTACAATTTCATCAACAACTATATAATCATCAATTTTAAATTCAATTTTCTCGGTCTACTCAATATATCCAAATATCACATGTCCTAACAACATCCATATATATATACATATATATATATATATATATATATATATATATATATATATATATATATATATATATATATATATAACCATGTCCAATAACATGTCAACATCTATATAACATGTCTCTAACAATCATCATGCATCATATATAAATCAGAGTCAACAATAATCCATGATCTGACATCTAACACCATACTAAATAAAAACTATAATAATGTCCATAATATAATCAGCAGTATCATGATCAATATAAAAAGTGTCAAAGGGAAGTGGGCACTACATCCCCCTCCCCTTAGACTCGACTTCCTCATGGAAGTCACTAGAAAGAGAGATATGAACAAATGTAATAGAAAAAGGATCACTCCATTATGGGATTGCTTACTTCAAACAAGTATGGGTCTACAGGGAACCTAAGTTTGGTCCAATGCAATTTAGCACGAAGAAGGGAGATTAGGGATTAGTTCTTAACTTTCTTCATGCAAGGCTATGAACACTTAAATCTAGAGAGTGGATTTACGCTATCAACCAAGATACCACACATAACAATATAACATGAAGAGTTCAAAAGATTCTTAAGAGTAACCACCAAGTAGAGGAATAATAAGGATAATTCCATGAGTTTGAGAACGACCACATAGTTTCCCAAGGAATACAACATACTACATTAATAAAAGTTAAGGTTTCTACATGTTTAAGCCATGATTTCAAGGTTCGTTGTCTAGACAAGGCTAGCAAAAATCAACTATGACCAAATTTACATGAGGAACAAGTCTACTCAAGGTCCCACAATTTGAGGATCACATAGGATGAGGTGAATCAACAAGGACACCTAAATCAACAAAACATTTAAAATCAAGGAACTATTCCAAGAAAGCACTTCTATAACTTGAGAGGGTACAATTAACTTTTCATGGTAATAAAAGCGAAGTCAAGACCACAAGTTTTCCTATAGTCTGATTTTTACACTTTTGTTTTAAGAATCGAACACACCATACCAACAAAATCTAAAGAAGTTAAACGTTTAGCAAAGAATATATATATATATATACATATATATATATATATATATATATATATATATATATATATATATATATACATATATAACATATATATATATATACATATATATATATATATACATATATATATATATATTATTTATATCTCCTACTCAAGCATATGGAATACAAGTACCATAAAGAGAGCACAAGAAACACCAAGGACCACTCAAGGTCACTAGGAGAAGAACAAGTAACACGGGGTTCAATAACAATCCAGGGTGCATCATATCAAAAGTGAATAACATCATCTTACACTTTCCATCCTAATGGAAAAGGGGCAACAACAATAAGGTGACCTAATAAAATATGAAGAAAATAAGACTTCCCAAAGTTATTTTATATCCTTAACATATGTTTCCTTAAAATTACAATAACTTAGGTCTCCAAGGACAAGACAACATGCAAGGAGGTTGCTTCTCAAACAACAGATAAGTCTCAATCCAAAAGGACCACAACTCACATTCGTCAAGCTACGGGATGATAAGGGTATGATGACCCAAAACTCCCACAAGAAAGGCACATACATCTATGAATAAGAAGAACTAAGCAACTAGAACACATTACTATCCACCAGGTGTTTCATAATTTCAAGTAGGCAATAGAGCTACATGTTAACTATACATTGCACTCAATACACATAAATCTTACTTATTTTACTACTCAACTAATTAAGTCAAAAGTTCTAGTTTTTTTTTCTAGCACATTCCTTTATGAGTTTTCTTAATTAAAATATTCCTTTTTATTTTGATATCACATGTTTGCGTTATAAGGATCACCACTAAGGTGGCCATGATATCTCACCATTCTGTATAGGTGGACAAACAAAATATTTATTCTACTCCTAGGGGAGGTAGATGGATTTTTTTTTTTCCTTTTCTATTCTTCTACATGGTTTTTATTCCTTCTATTAATCTACCAAGGTTAAAACAAGGACCATTTTCTCTTTCTATGTTCTAGTTTATTTGTTAAGCTTCAAGGCCAAATCTCCTATATTACAATTTTATGATGTTTGGGTGAGTCAATTTGTCAATTAAAAAAATTAATGAGAAGGAACGGTAAACATATCACACTATTACTTTTACGGGAGAGAGGTTTTTGAAGACATCACATTTTTAATTCTAAGGAAACAAGGGACATTCAACATAGAAAGCACATTATTAATTTGGTAAGAACTAGGAAACAATCAACCAACATGGATCACAACAATATTTTGAGATTTTTCCACTAATTACAAGTATCATAAAACATTCCTAGTGGGTTTCTACAAGTTCTCAAAATAAGTTACGAGGAATACCCATTAAGGAAGCATAATTACTTTTACTGATCTACTAGGGTTTAACACTATTTGTTATTTTGGTGAAAATATTTTACTCACCTGATAAGACAAGGAAAGTTTTCAAATCTACACCCATATTACCATAGGATACCACTAACCAAGCAATCAAAATGACAAGGAAATATTTTAACTATAAGAACACCACATACTCATTAGAAGTGTCAAATGTAAGCAGACAATCAACCATCTTATTCAACATGGATTTATGACCAAGTGTTATAGTTTTTCAAGATAATCACATTATAAAATACCACCGAGATTAAATTATCAAGGTGTAATTACACTATCATCACTAACATCATGGTCTAAAAAGACTCAAAGTATCCATAAGTCTCTCCGGGTAATCCAAAATTAATAGGTCATAGAGTATTATTCATAGTAACTAAAAAAAGTTAAGGAAAGGGTAGACTTATTTATAGGTCAAGAGGAAAATAGACACACTTAATCTAGACACAATACTTGAATGGGATTAAATCTAACCATAATTACAAGGATGCATACAATCCTCAAGTCACTACTTAATATAATGAAATGAGGAACTCTTGATAAAACTTAGCATGCCATCGAAGAGAAGCCACTACTAGACAAACACTTTTCCACTAACATCCACAACCAACCAAAAGGAAACCGATCCCACCATAATTCATCAACCCAAATTAAACACCTCTACTTTGATGAGGTTCAAGATCTTATCGGATTGTAAGAGAATCACTACCATCACTAACATGCTACCAACAAGAACGCACAACACAATAAACTCTCTTCCCAACAAGGTTGAGTAATGAAAAGGTCACTCTAAGATCCTAGATACACTCAAGGTTTCATGCATCTAAAACCAAGGCATAAATTTAAGCACCTAAGAGGACATTCAAGACACCTAGGGTGTACCCCCATATGACAAAATGTATGAATACAAGTAGCATAGAACTAACTCATCATCATGCAAGAAGAAATCCACATAATGTTTAGCTAAGTAGCCAACAACATAATGAGATCCGAGTCACCAATCAAAATAAATTCCAAGAAATATCACCAATCGAGGAAAGTGGCTAAGTAGCTACATTGAAAAGTCTAAAAATTCTCACAAAAATAAAAATAACTAGAAGAGCCTCAGAGCTTCTCAATCCAATCATAAAATAAAATGTTGGTCCTTGATAAAATGACACAAGTTTACTGAATGTAAAATATAAAACCTTAACACCACATTCACTTCGCAGCCCTTCATGGCCACCAATAGGGGTACTCTGCTTTGAGGTTAGTTCGAGGACACATGCACGAGGATTGGGTCATAAACTACACCCAAACTTAATGTCCACTCTCCCATACGGGTAACAAAATGAAAAACGGACAACCAGACCAACTTTCCTAACTATTGAAGGAAGGAAGCTCTAAGTAGCTTCTAATTAACTCTTCCCGACCCCCAAAACAACCACTATTGTCCAATCACAAGATTCACACCATAGAATTTATCATCCCAACAACTTCAATAAGGAAGGGTATCAACAAAGGGCTTAACACATCATACAATTAAATCAAGTTTTAGGACTTGTAAAACAACACATTTTCAAAGGGGAACCAAGTTTCCACTACACTAGAAGTTCACAAAAATCAATTTAATTTGACATTCTTAGCTACTCGGGTTCAGAAAAATGCCACTGAGTGAGTACAACAATTCAAACAACTTATTATTTTATTATTAATTTAATTTTGGTAGTTCAAATGAACAGAGTAATGTAATATTTCTTCATACACATTTCTTTTTCAATTCTCAAACAAGTTTGTTTTCTTAGATTCAAAAGTGTGCTAGGTTTACAATTCATGTCTCAAGTTTTCTAGTGTGCCCAAGGGTCCAAGATTTTAACCCATGGCTCTGATACCAAGTATAACGCCCACTAAAACAACCCACTTGAGACCCATGAACAACCTAGGTTTAGTTGGAAAATTATTGAATGATTTTTGTTTTGTTTAAAAGAGTGTACAACCAAGTTACAAGGAAAAAAATGTCACTAACAAGTTCTAGAATATTTCTAATCCACTATAACATACTTTTATTTTATTAACAATTATTAGAGGTCACAAGGTCCAAAATTTAGGGTTAGAATGTTCAAATAGGTTCAGAGGGTAAATCTTCACCATACCCACTCTCTAACGAGGCTTAAAGTTTTAAATTTATTTTTATTACATTTAATGCATTAAAAATTATCTAAATAATTCCCATTGGATAGGAAATTTCCTCACCTTTCCATGATATAAATAAGTCCTCCTAACTCCTCATATTTCTCAAGTTATGGGTCAGCGGGCCTTGGGGTGAAAATTTTCCCCAAAAGTGGGCCTGCGGGCCCAAGGGTGAAAATTTTCCCAAAGGGTGGGTTGGCGGGCCATGGGAGAATTTTGGAAAATTTCCCATGTGGGGAAAAAAACTGAATTTGAGCCCATGCACCCATGGGTCCACAAGTCCACAAGGGACACGTGGCACTTCCTAAGTCGGCGTGAGGGAAAAATGGGGTGGCGGGAGATATTTAGAAGAATTTCTGCCTGCAGGGGCGAAAAGACAATATTGTGCCTGCAAGATCCATGAAGCCACAAAGGACACATGGCATCACCTAATCCAACTCGGGAAAATGGAGCAGCGGGGAGAAAATTCACTTAACTCCCCAAGAAGGCTAAGAGGATAACAATGACTGTGCCTTCGGCCGACACCACACGTGATGCCATGTGGCGGCTCCGGATTGGTTGTGGCTAGCAGCGGGGAAAACTTGGAAAATTTTCCAAAAATTTTATGAAGTGTAAAAAGGAAAAAAAGGACCCACTCCACCACCGATGCCTTATGACGCCACGTGGCATCACTTGATTGGTTGTGGGGCGGCGGGGAAAATTTGGAAATTTTTCCCAAAATTTTTCGAGAGCACTAAGTTAAAAGGAGATCCATCCCACCATTGACACCTCATGGTGCCACGTGGAAGCCTCGATTGGGCTGTGGGCCGATGGGGTGGTGGGGAAATTTTGGAAAATTTTCCTGAAAATTTTCCTAAGCTCTAAGGGAAAAATTTGGGCCCATAGGCCCGCCAAGGAATTTTTTCTCAACCTTTGACGCCAAGGAAGAAAAACTTCAGAGGGCCATAAATTTTGAGAGAGAGCTTGGTTTTGGAAATTTGAGGAATTTCTGGAAAGCTCTTGATGTCCTCTTTACATAGAGATCATTATTTTTTATTTTGATAAAGTTTAAGGGGTTAATTTTAAGAAAACGTCATGCGGGATTTCACGGTGTGAATAGGTAAATTTTAACTTGTGAGATTTATTCAATTTGACCTTCTACCTTTCTCTACATATCAAATAGACATGGATAATTGTTCTTAGATGGATTTAGGATTAATTTGTGAGGTAGATCTTTAGATTGAATTCCAATTTGAACATTTACCATTTTGACAATAAAGCATTGTAAAATGGTTGAGCCTGATTTGGCTAAGTTTTGAAATATTTACTTTAAGTATTTTTATCTAATTGAAATCATTTAGGGCCTACTAATTCAATTTAATTATTTGATTTGTTATTTTATCATTGCATGTTTGAACTGTGCATTTTGGTTTAGATAATTGCCGGTTTGAAATTACAAAGAACAAGGATCAAATTTTAATGGTTCGATTTTCCACTTTCTCCTTGCAAGAATTTAGAATATGTTTGAATTCCTATCTAAAACATTATTTGATTTAATCAAACCATTGAAAGCCAAAATACAATTCTGATTTCTAGTCCTAACATTTTTCAAGGAGAACAGAGCATTATGTATTTCCTCACACGCATTTCTTCTTTTCAACAAAGATTTCAAAACAAATGGATGATCAATTTCAATACAACAATACAGATTGAAAAAGGTAATTCAATACTTTATTGATTCCAACATTCAACATTACAACCTTTCTTCTTTTATTCCTTCCAAAACATATATTATATACAGAGAAAAATGATACATTTTCTTCTCACATGCTTTCACTTTACCACTTTTCAAAATAGGGATTTCATAGTGAATGTTAAAAACAAATTTCCAATGGAATAATGACATATGGACAAGACAAAACCAATTCCATTAATTTAAATGAAATGTTACAATTTCCTTTCCCTTTAGTTTCAAAAGTAACATATGAAAAACAAGTATCATTCTTCCACATTCTTTCCAAAACAGAATACAAAGTATAACTCTTTTACATTTCAAATTTCCACTTACAATAAATACAACATCTTTCCATTACAACCATTTACAAGTTCATCCACTTTAAGTGGGAAATGTTACAATGAGATTTCATTTCATAAGGGACTGTCAAACTATCTTTTCTCAGCTCCAGGACAGCAACATGCATTCTTCACATTCTTCGAATTTGATCACAACAGGATTAGGGGAAAGGAAACGCTCTCCACCAAACTAAGACATCGATGAAAAGGATAATCCATCCTTCTTCATTGGCCCCCGAGCCCCAACCACAATGCAATAAAATATGTGATCCAACTCATGGCAACAACAAGCTTCCACAAACATACAAGTAGCATTTTCACAAAGAAACATAGTCCCAAATAGAATGTAGTTTACAACTACATTAAAACATGACAAAAAATAAAAAGGCTTCATCAAGCAAGCCAAAGGAGCAAGAAGCTATGGGGGATGCTGCTTATGCCTCCCAAGGGGAAAATGGGTATCACCACCTGAGTACAACCCACCAAATATATATATATATATATATATATATATATGAATATCATTTCAAACCCTATCATGCCCTTATGCCTCCCCCAAGTACCCCTTATTCCTCACATTTTCTTATATCTCCCCAACCTCTTATGGCACCCCATAATGAGTAAAGAAATGCAAGCTATTTCTTTGTAAGGTGG
Organism: Taxus wallichiana var. yunnanensis; assembly: GCA_018340775.1. Classification (NCBI taxonomy): domain Eukaryota; kingdom Viridiplantae; phylum Streptophyta; class Pinopsida; order Cupressales; family Taxaceae; genus Taxus; species Taxus wallichiana. The sequence goes on along the minus strand of CM031237.1, from coordinate 550,190,294 downwards.
AACCCAAATCCCCAACTCCCTCCACCCTTATACCTCCCTAAAACCACTTGTTCCTCCCACAAAATAACCCCATAGTCTTCTCCTACACCATTCCTAGGCCATCTACCCAACAACCCACAATATATACCAAAACATTCACACAAGAACATTTACATAAATAAAAGAAGAGCATTTCAAGAGCCAAGCTCTTACCTCTCCATGATGGAGTTATTCCAAGTTCCAAAACAACAAGCTTTATCCCAATGCAAGAAATCCAAAAATCCAAGCACATGGCATGAAACAATATTCCAAAAAGTTCTCCAAGCAAGATCTCTCAAAATAGTAAGAAAAATTCATCCAAAATGAAGTCTCCAAAATTTGAAGCAACTTAGAAAAAGGAAAACAATTCGAATTTTATAGAAGAGGGAAGAGAAGAGGATGAGGTGGATCCATGTAGGATGCCACATCACACATCCTCAACCCAAACCCCAAAATTCAACTTCATTCTTCAAATCATAATAAATAAGTGGGTGATTAATATGATAGTTCACTTACACACTCAAACAAGCCCATATCCCATAAGGAATGAAATTAAATCATGTAAGAAAAGTGCAATTAAAACCTATTATCCAAATAAATCTCCTAGTATCTTGGGTCAATTACATACACATTCCAACTCTATGACATTCATCAAAGGTTGCACGCGCTTAAGCTTACTTGGTTCCTAGGTACATTTTTTTGGCACAACTTCTCTACAAGCCCCACTTTTCCTCCCCTGCGCATCCTCTTGCGCACCCATCCTTTTCCTCTTTGTTTCCATCTCCTTCCATGCGCCTCACTCGATTCAATCAGCCACGTCCCTAGCCCTCTCACATGCCATGCCTGTTTGCCTCATTTTCCCAATGCGCATTACGTGTGCTTTCCTTTTCCCCTTTTCTACCTTCCTCTCCTCCCACACTTCCTTCCTCCACAAATGTTTTTACATTTCCATCCTCACACCCTTCTCTGCCAAGTCATCTTTTGACCTATCCGAGTATGCCACACATGAACCTATCAAAGCGTGCCAACAGGCACCAAATCCTTACAATAAACCAGTGGGTGACACGTGGTAGAAAATGAAAAATAATTACACAGGTTAGGCCCTCATTTAAGCTAATGCACGCGCGTCACGTGTCTTTCATGCATCAAAAATTATAACACACGTATCTTCCACCACAAAACTCGATTGGTGCGTGCTAGATTTTTCAAAAATCTGTTGACATCAGCTATAGTGTTAGATATTTAAATTTGAATTCTTGGTAGATTTGGTAGGTGAGAAATGGGAAAATGACTTCCTGAGCATTAATGAGAAAATATGATTGCTCCAACCACCCAATTTGATCTGATTCATCCTCCACACATCTGACATATTAGTAGGTGGATTTACAGGCATTGAATGCCTCTTGTTGGTGGTTGTATTTTGAAATCATATTTTCCCTCCTCTTCTTCTTCCATGAATTATCTATAAATGTAATAGGAAGACTCATTTGTTATCTTGGATACTCTAGATCCTTACACACTTTGATAAAGGACTCCATATTTTATGTATTCTGAGTTACATACCTCTAGACTTAGCTCTTGCATTTGAATATCAACCTCCTTCACCATTACAACAACATTGTGCATTTCTAAAGTAATATAAGCATCATTTTGTGGCTATCATCTGTCATTACATGTTTACATTCCCTTTTTTTCTCTCTGTTGCATTGTGTATTGGTTGTGCCATTCAAGTTCCTTGCAATTATTTCTTTAAGTTGTGTCACACAAAATTGATCTCAGTATATGCATTCTAAGTTGTTCCATACATTTTGGCCTTCTTTCATGCGTTTCCTTCCATTTTCACTCAGAACAGATAGTGTTCATCCCTCTTTTTCTAGTGCTATCACCTTTCTAGTGTAGTTTTCATTCATGTTATCCTTCTATCCTTGGTTCCTTGGCATTCTTAGCTTAGTTTCCCCTTCCAAGCATTAGGAGTAGTAGTAGTGGTAGAAATAGATAGAGGAACTAGCCTCCTCGGAGATCCGTCCCAAGCACGGAAGGTCCCACAAACTTGAGGATGGTTCCATTATTGTCTCAAACACCTCGGTCCTCCCGGATCTGAAATACGGGCGCACGTTTGAATGACCAACAGTTTTTGGAACACCTAGTGGGACAAGTATTGAAAGCTTAAATTAATTATTAATGAGTTATGGTGTGTGGAATTGGTATTTCAGCCTTTGGAGGCTCACTTCAACACATCTGGTGACTCCCAAACCATTGTAAATCTCTGTTGTAGTAGACCTGAGCACCTTTCATGAGAAGAGTACACACAAGGAAAAGTGCAGCCGCTGAAAGATTCCTTCAAGTACCTCCAGCTATCCCCGAGGAGAGTTCATTCCAGGAAGCCCACGCATGCATCTCTATCTCTCGTGTGTCCACGCCCATTCAACTCCTCGATAGAATAGAAAACTGCACACCTGCAAATGGTACACCAACCCCCTCCACTTTGAAACTTTCCTAATTTTGATGGAGGAAGCCCTTTGGTTCTAGCGTGTGCAAATAATATGCCAAATGGTGCACACTCAAAAGTATTCCATACTTTACTGGTGAGAATCAAGTTACCCCCAGGAGCATATCTAGGATGTGGCAAATGTGTGTTCACTCTATCTGATCACACATAATGATGTAGTAGTCAGGCTACTTGTAGCCTCCTTAAAAGGGAAAGTGCTTCAATGGTATAGGGGCTTGAGACTTAGATCCATTACCACCTAGGGTGAGCTGGGAACAACTCTTTGTAACTATTTTGAAGACAAGTCAGATCACCTATCTTTGGTGGAGCAACTACAACAACAAAGAGGGCAACTAATGAGTAGATGGCTAATTTTAATATCAATTTTCAGAAGACTTGGGACAGAATTCCTCTTGTGGTAAGGCCCACACCCCAACATGCTTTTCTATACTATCTTAAGGCACTGAATAGTGACATTTCAGTCATGATTCAATCCATGGGAGGAAAGACCTTGCTAGTTGCTTACAACATTGCTGTAAGGGTAGAGAACAGTCTCATTTAGGTAGGAATAATAGCTCCTCATCCGCCTATGCCCTTGTTCCTAGAAATTTCTCAAGCACCCTACCCTTCTGTGGCCCCTGTTCCTACTACTATCCAAAGCATGAAACCAGTTGCATCAACATCCTACTCTCCAACACAACAGAAAGAAGATGAATAATTGAAATTCTTGATTAGAAATTCATCAAATAAGGTCATATCATTAGAAAAGCAATAAACACAAGCCTATAAAGGCAATTCTAATTAGGCACATTTCCAAAGTAGTCATCCTTGGTGGAATCAATATGGGAATCCAAGATACGCACCTAACTAGAAAAATGATAGATGGCATACTAACACACATCTTCCCTTACAAGTTGTTCCTCCCGTGCCTTCTCTTCTAGTACCTAGCACAAGTCGGTGCTCATTCCATTGCAAAACAATTTTGCACAAGAGTCAAAATGGTGTTTTCCATACAACATGCCTCATATTCAATATCACCATGTAAAATGATGTGCATTCACACAAGATTACATGATCGAATGATATGACCTATGAACCTGCTATAAGTGCCCTAGAAGAAGAGAATCAAGGAGGATAAGAAGCCTCCCTAGAAGAAAATATGATTCTTTTAGGTGCTGAGGACTTCAGTGTAACCAACCAGACTACAGAAGAATCAAACAAGCTACACCTAAGTCACAGACAACACAAGGTATAAGAAAAGAATGTTGGAGTCAGGCTCCTAGGTCACATTTCCATGACTCAAGTAGATCCTTAGAAGAAAAAGGATGTGGCTAAAGCATCTAATATAAAAGGCCTTCTAGCCCCTATGCCAGAGGTCCCACGCAAGTTTCCAGAAATGGTGCGAACCCCTCCTTTGGTAGGTCAAGCCTCTACTCTAGCTAAATTCCAAGCTTTACACCTGAACAATCAAGAAAGGATATTATTCCCCAAATGCACAAGTCAACAGGACTTCCATTCAGCATTGTGGATCAAATGAAGAGAACAAACATAAATGTCACAATGTGGGATGCCTGACCATTCCCTCTCGTGAGATCTTCTGCATGAGGCCCTATCCCAACTTCCGCATGCTAGTCCAACTATGCAACAGCCACATGCACTTCCATTAATGTCTACCAAGAAGAGGAGAAGCAAGTAAGTAAAATTTTCAAAACACCCCCTTTTATATGTCCTTGATCATAGACAAACACCTAGTACACAATTGCATGATTGACTCTAGTGCCAGCACCTCTGTTATGCCTAAAAAGATTGCTGATGTCCTAGGTCTTAGCTATAACCCCTTGTCTAAAGGAGTCCTACAACTTGATGGTTCAATTTTCAATACTCTAGGGATCATCAAGGATCTTGAGTTGACTCTTCATGCATGTCCAAGCCTTACAATAACTCAAGATGTGTCAATTATTGACCTACCTCCTTTGTTTGCCCTATGTCTATCAAGGGACTTTACTGCTAAAGTGGGTGGTTACTTGTCTTCTGATTGGTCTCATATGTTACTCAAGACTAGATATGGTACCCGGTTTACCATACAAGCCAACCAATATTTTCTTATCATGTAGAGTCATATGTCCCATCCCCTCTCCAAGCCAACTACTTAATCCAAGAACAAGCTTCAGTCCCTGAAGAGCAACCTCTTCCTCCCTCTGTTCCCATCTAGTGCTTGATGAATGGGAAGAAGGGCACCATAAATTTGACTCATATGCTAAGGAACTAAAGGCCTATGAAACTGGGCTTGGTACTTATTGTATTCTTGAAGAGGAAGATATGTTGCCATGCATGCTCAAAAAGGACAAGTTAAACCTAGTCCATGAAAGCTATACTTTGATGGTTCCAGAAGTAGAAATGGTGCAGGAGCAGGAGTTGTTCTCATCTCCCAAAAAGATGAGAAATTATTCTTTACACATAGATTTTAGTTTACATGTTCTAATAATATGGCGAGTATGAAGTCTTTGGTGCATGGTCTATTGATTTAAGAAAAAGGAATTAAGGCACTGCAGATCTTTGGAGATACTGAGAGTTAGTCATCCATCGGTCACCAAAAAATGCCAAGAAAAGAATAAGCTTCTCAAATCTTACATGCACCGAGTTTGGGACCTCCTTGAGAGCTTTGATGCTCTGAATCTGTAGGTAGTCCCATGTAAAATGAATAAATAAGTTGACCATATGGCCATGTGCTAGGCTATCGATTCTCTCTTCTTGAGGAAATTTGTCAAAGGAAACACTCAGCATATTAAGATGGTCGTCAGAACCATCCATCCATGATAATAACACCAGGATGGCAAGTGTTTGTGCGACACGCATATTGTCGATTCATCCAAAATGAAGCTGAGTTTTCATCAAGCATGCAAGCAAACTTGCATGACAGCTATGGTGACTAGGTGATTCAATTAAAAAAATGAGCTGCCTAAGGGATGGTCACTTTAGAGAAAATGTTCATCCACGATGATGAGTTAGAGGGTGAAGAAAATTACATGCGCGCCACACAAGAAAACTACTCCTCGGCCACTATTGCGCATGGAAAGGATCTGTTTCTCAATAAAAATTATGTGTGAAGAAAATTAGGCCTTCATCTCTCTCTTCCAGAAATACAGTGACATATTCTCATGGGAGTATGAGGACCTCAAAGGTTTTGATCCAAGTGTTTCTCAACACTCCATCGACCTTGATCCTGGTATCAAGCCCATCAGACAAAAACAATGCCCAGTCAACCCAAGAATAGAGCCCCTCATGAGAAAGGAGTTATCCAAACTCATCGAGGAAAAAATTATCTTCCCCATCAAGTACTCCACCTGGGTCGTGAACCTTGTCCCAGTACGTAAAAATAATGGTGAAATTAGACTCTGTGTTGATTTCAGAGATTTGAACAAGGCATCTTTAAAGGATCATTATCCTTTGCCTTCAATGGAACAAATTTTGTAGACCGTGGTTGGCGTGCAAAGGTTCTCAATGCTAGATGGGTATTCAGGTTTCAACCAGATCTTGGTCAAGGAAGAGGATCAATTCAAAATAGTGTTTACAACCAAGTGGGGAACATATGCATATCAGAAGATGCCCTTTGGTTTTTCAAATGTAGGTGCAAATTTTCGCGTGCGCTATGGATATTACTTTCAAGATAACATCAATGAATTCATCTTGGTTTACCTTGATGACATTACGTTCTTCTCAAAGCAAAGTGCAGATCATATGGCACACTGGAGAAAGTCTTTGAGAGATGCAAACTTTTTGGGGTGTCTCTCAACCCCAAGAAGTGCAATTTTGTAGTGGCACATGGCAAGCTTCTAGGCCATATAGTTTCTAAGGATGACATTTCTATTGATCCTAAGTGCATCTCAACTATCCTAGCCCTCTCCCTTCTAGCACAAAAAAGGCCTTACATTCCTTCCTTGGTAAGATTAACTTTGTTATGCATTTTATCCCTAACTTTGTAGGACTGGTAAGACCAATCACCCTTATGCTCAAGAAGGACTCAACCTTCAAATGGACAATAGAAGGAAAATAAAGCTTCAACAAGATCAAGCAAGAAATTTCTTGTGCACCAACACTCATCAACCCAAACTATTCAAATGATTTCATCCTTTATGCTTATGGCGCCAATGCAAGTGTTGTTGCTTCTATCTTGACATAAGAAAATGAACAAGGACTAGAATAACCAGTGGCTTTCTTTAGTCAGACACTAAAGGATTATGAACTAAAATACAGTCACACAGAAAATTAGGTCTTCACCATCATGCACATGCTTAATAAATTCAAGAGTATGCTCACCACAAATCATATCAAGGTGTTAGTCTCCCACTTCTTCTGTTAGAGACTTCATCATGGGAGCTGAAATCAGTGAGAAAAGAGTGTGATGGTGACCAAAATCATGGAATATGATGTGACTATCAAGGCCACAAAGATGGTAAGAGGTAGCATGCTCTACGAAAGATTGTAGAGGATACACAAAATGAACTTGAGGATTCATTATTTCTAGATGAGTCTCTCCCAGCCAGCGAAATTGAGCAAAACATAGACCTTGGCACACGATTGGATGAAGGATATGATCACATTCCTTTCCTAGGGGCATACCCTCTTAGTTGAAACAAAGAAAAGAGAAGGCATTTGAGGTTGCAGTATATCCCTTATGTCTTGATTGATGGACTTCTCTTCAAAATAAGCCTAGATGGCATGATGCTTTAAGATGCATCAATGGCACCTGTTGACTGAAAAAGTGTTAGAAGAATTTCACAATGGATTCTTTGTTGGACACTTCTCTGCCAAACTAAAAAAATGAAGATCATAATGGTAGTATATTTTGGCCTACCTATTTATAGATTCACACAAATGGGTCATGAGATGCAAAGAGTGCACATTCTTTACAAGAAATAAAATGTTAGTAGTACTTCCCCTCTGAACAATCCAAGTAGATCAGCCTTTTCACAATGGGGTCTTGACTTCATAGGCATGATCAATATTCCTTCAAGCGCTAGACATAAATGGGTGTTGATAGCTATAGATTACTTCACCAGATGGATAGAAGTTGTCATGTACTCAAGGAATCAACCGATTCAGTCATCCTTGACTTTCTTGAGGGTATAGTCACAAGGTTTGGCATTCCTCAAACCATTATCTTTGATAATGAGAAGGCCTTCCTTGGGACCAAAATTACTAATTGGGCTCTAGGTCTAGGAATTTACTTGAAGAATTCTTCCAAAAACTACCCCCAAGGTAATGGTTTGGCATAATCAAAAAATAAAAAAATGATCAGGATCATGAAGCAGAACAATGAACACCAGCCAAAGACAGTGGCATACAAAGGTTTCACGCGTGCTCTCGGGTAGATAGGATAACAATCAAAAAGGTAATAAGAACTTTACCTTACAATCTTGTTTATGGAAAGGAGGCTTCCCTTCCTTTGACTCTGGAATTGAACTCATTAATGCTCGCCTAGTAGTTAGAATTGGAAGGCGTGAACTAGAGAGAAATCAGAATGGTATAACTAGTTAATCTTGAAGAATCAAGAAGCTCTGCCATGACCAAGCTAGAACAACATCAACAAGCAACAAAGAAATTGTTTGTGACAAAGGCTAGGCCTCAAGTTTTAAAATTTGGGGGACTTAGTTCTAAAATGGGATCTTGAAAGAGCTAAACCAGATTCCATTCAAAGTTTGATGCACTTTGGAGTGGCCCATACACCATCAGTTCATGAAAATAGGCTAACTCCTTTGATTTAACTCATCTTGATGGAGGCATGCTACAAATTCCAGTAAATGGGATTTATCTTAAACCCTTCCATTAGGTTTGTAGCATCATTTTGTATATATTAGAATAGTTTAAATTCCTCTAAGTATGTTGTGCACACATTGTTTGTTTGTACATAGTTATTTCTTCTCATGTGCCTCGTGCACGCATTATTTTTTTCTTCCAGGATGTCGAGCCATTTTCAATAGTTACATGATTCAAAATAGAATTGAGAAACAATCTTGAGATGGCTTCGGGGTAGTTACTCAAACTCACGAGATAAGATTTCGGATTTCATAAGCGAGACTCCATGCCCAATGGATGCTCTAAGGCTCTTGATTTATTTCATCTAGCGAGCAGATGGCCCAAAAGTCACCAAAACTGTTATCCAAATAACTCTGTAACACCTTGTCAAAATGTTATATTCCTCTTTTGCATTGCAAGCATTGACATGTGATTTTCAGGACAAATGTATGTTTCATGGATGTTGAAAAATCATGCTTTCCATGGATAAATCATTTCTACTCTTTTATTGTAGGGCTGATATGTTGTTGCTTGCAATAATTTATTTCACTTCTTATGAGTAAGTTGTAATCTAGTTTGAATGGTTGCAAACTTATAATTGCAAGTAGACTCATCCTTGGATCAATTCCATTGATCCAAGGTATGTTTTAAATCTTCTTATCTTAATGAATGAAAAACTAACATTCATTGATTAAGACATATGATTGAACTTGTGCTTGTTGCAAATTATTTACTATCTCGAAAGACCGTGCCTACATTACATTTTGTGTTATGCTAAACTCTTCTTGATTGACCCTTAGGGGGCCCTAATGGTGTTAGGGGAAACACAGAGGATTACTAGAAAGAGAGAAAAATGTGGCCAATATCTATAAGGTCTATCTAAAGAGATTCGAGACTCGGGTAATTTACCTAAATCTTTCTACACCAATCTACATGGGATGACATCCTAACCTAAGTTGTTAACACTAAATTAATATGAAAAGGGGAAATAACCTAAGGGATGCTAAGTTATTTCTAACATATTGTTTTGGTTAATCTACATCCTAACCTAAGGTGGAAATTTATTGTTTGGGGTTATATCCTAAGGTTATATATTTTAAACTAACCTAATATATAACCTAAGAAATTCTATCTATCCTAAACTAATGCATATGAGAGGGACCCTATGGGTCGATTAGAAAGTGGGAGCTAGCGGTGGTTCCTAAGAATTTAATGTGATGGAATTTTGATTGATTTGGGATTAAGGCATGAATGTCTTGCTAGTTTGGCATGGGCTAGTGAAATTTGGAATAACCTACGTGGAAGCATCACTAAGTTTAGAAATGCATATGAAAGTTCAATGTGGTCTTGCCAACTTTGGATGGTGGTGGCAAGGAGAGATAGGTGGGAATATGTAATTAAATGTCATTAATTCACCTTGGTTCTGGTGAGAAAACCATCTTGGAAGGAATCTTTGGAGGATTTTCTGGGGTTGTTTTACTTTGCATTCTTCATGATTTTTTTCTGCGCATGGAGCTATCTAGTTTTCAAACTAGCGAGAATGATCTCCACTTAGTGGCTATATTTGAATTATTTGATCTATTTTTGGTTCGAGGAATGTATAAGAGGAATTGTGGAAAAATATTATGGTTGTTTGATCTTTCTTGGAGAAGAAGGGGGTGTTGGAAACTTAGGTTGAAGTAATCTTCTTGAATCGGCGGAGAGGCACTATCAAGCATGATAGGCTCTACCCATTAAGATTTCTTGCTTTCTTCTAAATGATTCATTAAAACAATTCTTCTCACTAGAAATTTATATTTGCATGATGTATTTAGTTATTTACTTGCATGTATTCTTGAAATCTATGTGGGTTTTGGAATGTGAATCCTTTCTTTGCTAATGCTAGTTTTGGGAACTTTCTCTTTCTTTGGTCATTAGAGGTTTTCATGTGAATTTGTATTGAAACTCTATGACTTGTACTTGAAGCTCACGAAATTTGCATTTGAAGCTCTGTAGCTTGTATTTAAAGATTTTTTTGGCATTTGAGACTAATGTTGAGTGAAGTGGCTTGTTGCTTGTTTGGTTCTAAATCTCTATTTAGTCTTGTGTTTCGTGAGCTTGAAGTAGAGCTCCGTAGTTTTTCTAAGCTTATATTGAAGCTTCGGGATTTTTTATGAGTTTTATTGGGACCTTGTGTTTGTTTTGGATTGTGTTGGAGCTAAGTGTAGTTTTGAACCTTTGGTTGAATCTTCGTATTCAACAACTATACTCATACATAGTTCTTACGAATACCAAACTTACTATCGTGTGGTTGAGTTTTGTTCTGTACTTGCGTTCTAAACTGGAATTTTATTCTCATTTAAGGATTTGAGAACACTAGGACTCATATTGGAGCATTGGTGATTTGGTTTTGAGCTCATATTTAGGGCTTCGTGTTTCTCTTAGGCTCATGTTTGATCTTGTGTTTTGTCTGAGCTAGTGTTGGAGTCTTGTAAAGTCTGAACTTAAGTTTGAAGCTCATAATCAACACTGTATAGGTATTCCATGATTGCGTGTTCTTGATTTATGTTGGAATCAAGTGATTACCTATATTGTGAGTTGGGTTTGGTTGGTATTTGGTTTTGAAAATCTTTATTCTCTTTATAGATTGTCTGCTCGATAGGAGCTTGAGAGTTTAGTTTCGGTTTGAAGCCGATCTGGTAATCTCCTTGTAATCTCCTTCGTGTTGCTCCTTGAGTGTGATTGGTTTTTATGCTTCTCCCTTTGGACTATATAACCTTCTTGAACTAGACAGGGAGAGAGAAATTGAAGTTTAACCTATCCTTCTCTTTTGAGAAAACACGTGTTGTGCGAGAATGTTTATTTGTTTTTAATATTATGAGGGGATGGGAATTATGTCCTGTAATGGGTCTGGTTGGTCCTTTGATCATGGTAACAGTTGAATAAATTTTGATGTTACGGGAAGTAGTATTACTCTCTTTGGACCTTCTTAATTGGTTTATTGGGTTTTGTTGGAAGTTGAATTTAAAACTAGAATACTGAATCTTGTTTAAAGTATATATATGTATAATATCTCTATTCGGATAATTTTGTATATTTGTTCTTGTTTGGGACATGAAATTCATACTTCTTGTATCGAGCTGTTAAATCCATGTAATAAGAATTCATTTCTTGAGTTCGTAATTCCTTCTACACTTGTATATCTTCTCTGTTTGTAGACTCTTATTCCTTGAGGGGATCATAGAACGAACCTCTGGGATTTAGGAAGAGAAATGAATATGAACCATGGGGACAGTATATAGTTAGGGACTGTATTGTGTATTTATTTCTGAGATTTGAATTTTTACTTGAGCTTGGTGAATGGAAATAGGATAACCAACTTGCTAGTTTTGATTGGAAAGATGCAGTGTGCATATCTTTAACTGGGCATTTAGTTTTGTGTTCTCTTTAGGGAACTAACTAGAGAATTTCTAAGTTTGTATTAGATAATGGATTTCATTTCATAGTATAAATGAAATGAATTAGGGGTTAGGTCCTTTTCTATTTAAGATCCTTTTTATATTATTTGTATAATTCCATAGTGAACTTATCTCTTTAATTGACTCTCTTTTGAGATGGAAATTTCTTATGGATTGGTTAAGAGATTTAGTTGCTAATGTATAGCTTGGGTTGTGGGAAGTCTGGTTTTAGATCCTTGCATTATATCTAATTACAGATAGAATTTAGTAAGGCCTTCTGTTAGACTATTTTAAATATGCTTGGATTGAATTGGGACCTTAGTTGGATGTTTCCTCTTTATGTGTGGACTCCTTATATTGATATCTTGGACTGAGGCAGTGTTGTGTGTGCACTAAACCTGATTCTTTCCTTCAGATGAATTGTGTCTGAGGAATAGGTATGTATTGATTCTCTTCTTTGGTTTATATGGAAAGATGAAGCATACTAATAGGAGCTATGTTGTAAATAACTTCTTTTTGCTTTGCTTGGTAAAAGATAAAAGTGTATTTCTATTTCTATGGGTTTATGAAATAATTGAATGAAAAGACTTGTTGACTATTTAAAGTGATTGATAGGATCAATTAAGTCTTGTGATATAATTCTGATGTTGCAGATTATAATATGTTCTTTTCTTAAAAGTAAATTTAGATTTTCTTAATTGTACTTCTTTCTAGATGTTATTACTTATGATTATTTGTATGATGTTTATTAATTGTTTCATTAAAGCAGATTTGTTTAATGAAACAATTAGTGGAATGCACTTTACTTTAATGCTTAGTGCTTATCATGCTTAGTTCATTGAACTGACCCGTGCTAGAAATTTTGTAGATGGACATCATAAGTGATTAAAGAAGACAAGAACTTTCATGTTGTATTGGGCTTATTTAATTATGGACCTTATGTAAAGAGTTTCGATTCATTCTTGAATTATATTGAAAAATAAAAGTTGTATTATTTTGGGATAGAGGTTGTTTGTTTTTTTATTAATGCTAAATAGTTTTGAAGGGACTATACCCTGTTTACAAAAAGGGCCTAAAAGCCAGATATAACAATAATAGCATCCATAAAAAAAGGATCAACATCCATAGTAGGTATTTAAAACCAACTGTAACCAAAAATTTACAAAAAAAGGAAAAATAGAGCAAGGCTACAACCATGCAGCCAAAAAACAACAAAAAGAATGATAAAGACTGGTGTCTGTAGCGAAAACCTTGCTTACTTCTTGGCTGATCTGGTAATTCTGGATTTAATGGTTTATAGTGAGGTAAAGAGAGCCACCATTTTCATATGGGTGGGGTCCTTATCATCTAGCTTAGCCATGGTTTGGCTTCTCTCCTTGGTATTTCCCCACAAAGTGTCCAGTATCTGCTAAGCACAGAGATGTTGTGAACATGCTGCTCTAGAAAATCACTAATAGCATTAAAAATTTCCATATTGTGTTCATGGCGATCCTTAGCTCTTCCCATCTAATTTTCCAAGGAGTTCAAATTTTTATAGATGTCCTCCACTTGCTTATTATCCATCTCAGTATCCTCATCCATCTTCCTTTTACCTTTTGTTTGGCCAATTGCTGCACTTCCTCCTTTAGTTTCATCAACTCCTTCTCTAAGTCATCCAGCCTTTGGGGAGTGTTGTTTCCTTCTTTTTGGGAGGCCTCTTCATGACCTGCACTTCTGATGTGTAGTAGGTTTTGAAAACTTCCATTTCCTTGCTACTACGAAGGATTCTGCCCAAAACAGGGGCTTCTAGTTTGAGCTTCTTCTGGTTTCTTGTTTTGGGCTTGGATGTGGTGGCAGGGATGGGGATGGGGGTTGTGGTGGAAGGGATGGGGGTGGGGGTAGTGGTGGTGGGAAGGAGAGGAGTCGTGTTGGGGGAGGATGGGAGACTAGGGTATTTGGTGACACAAAGCTTGTGTAACAAGAAAATAAGCCCTTGATGTAGAGGGGTTTCCCGGGTATGCTTCTAGGAACTCCCAGATGGAGCGTTCAAGGAATTTAGGAGATAATGTCGAAAATAGACAGAGTGATTTTCCTATAGAAATGGTTAAGGAAAACCAAATGTTTAGTAGGGACAGTGACATATCTCCCTTCCAAAGATATGTACCGGACCATCATACGGGTGATTTCATCAAAGGGCGGTGGGATAGAACTTACCCACAATCCCGTAGTAACAAAAACCAACATCTCATCATCAGCAAAAACTTCTTCTCCTTAGCCTTTTTGTTGACCCTCTTGCTGAAGAAATGGAGGCCTTCCATCTCCAAGCCAGTAGCTTCGACAATTAGTTCTTCATTAATGGGAATTTTATGTCTGCCATACTCCACTTTGTGATCCTTCCAATCCATAGCAAATTGGATTGAAATGCTCTGGTTGTGCCCTTGGATACGATCAATGAAATTCATAATCCCACCCTGCTTGAGGAGGTTCCATAGCTCTTTGTTTCCCTTCCATTCCGGATCACTGCTAGGTTCAATCTGACACGGGGCTCCTCCCATTTTTTCCTCTTTGAAATGCTTTCCCTTCTTATCCTCTAAACCCTTGTTTGAACTTCTGTTTGAAATGCAGTTGTGCTTTTGCTTGTCCCGATTATTAAGAAGCTCGCACGCATATTGGGAGTGATGAGAGTAAATGCGGCTGTAGATTATTTGACATTTCCCGCATGGGTGATCTTTTAGCTCCTCTAAAGCCCACTCCAAGTAATCATTATCCTTACTCCACACTTGAGTGCCCATAAATTTCTACTTGAATGCTGCTTTGTACCTTCTCAGGGATGTGATTAACATTATTCTAGATAATTAAATTATTATTTATGCCATAATTGGCCAATTCATCAGCAACCTTATTTCCTTCATAGTATGTGTGTTTAATTCGGATATTTTTGAAGGTGTGACAAATGCTTATAGATTCCATGATGAAGTCCTTGATATTCCAGCTTGGAGGCAAAGATTGATTTAGATGATTAATAATATTAAGTGAATCTCCTTCTAGAATAATATTTTGTATGTTATGTGTCTGAGCAATTCTAAGCCCCCATAGAGTAGCCAAGGCTTCAGCATAATGGTTAGTTTGAACCCCCATTTTACCAGCATAGGTAGCAATCAGATTACCTCTATGATCTCGAATCACTCCTCCCCCTACAATAATCCCGGGATTACCCTTGGAAGCCCCATCAAAGTTTAATTTATGCCAGTTGAGATCAGGAGGGTTCCAATGTATCAAAGACCTATCAATGTTGGAGCGTATGCTATTCTGAATATTATCAACTCCAATTTTCTAGTTGGAAAAAATATGCTCTTCATTCTCAGGATAATTCTTGTTCTTGGGAGGTTTGAATCTTGCAATGTTCTCTTTGACAACATTAGTAATCTTTATAAAGCTGATCTTGTGCTGCTGCTTAATGTTTCTGAAAATGACATCATTTCTATCTTTCCATATCCTCCAAATGATATGGGGCATTACCAATTTCCAAAGTCTTCTCACAACATAGTTTTTAAAAGGAGGATTCCATTGGGTCCAAAACTAGATGAAGTCCTTCGGCACATGACCCAAGAAACTTTGAAATTAGAAAAGGTAACACTCTAGATTTTAGTGGCATACTCACAATGATGTCTTGATAGGTGTTTGATATCCTCATATTCTTTTTTGCAAAGATGGCATCTATTTGGAATTATGAAACCTTTTCTTATCAGGTTGTCATTGGTAAGAATTCTTCCCCTAAGAACCAGCCAAAAGAAAAAGTTGATTTTTGGTGTGAGCTCAGCCATCCAAATCCTGGTCTAATTGAACTCACTCTGAACAGTTTCAAAGAAAGAATTATATCCAGCTTTAACAGAGTAATCTCCATCAATAGAGTTGTTCCAGACCAATTCATCCTTGACATCTAGTTGAATTAAGGGGATAAGGTCCAAATGCTCTTGTAAAGAGGACATCATGTGATTCAGATCATCCCTATCTAGAGAGTTTTTTCCATTTCTTTTTGTTGCCATCCCTGTCAATGTAATCCATGATTCTAGTACCATACTTACACTCAAGGCTGTCTTTGAGTGCTCCAAATCTGTCAATAAGACTGCGAGTTAGTCCATTTATCCTCCCAAAAATTTATATCTCTGCCATTCCCCACTTTCCATTTGCTTCCATGCCTGATGAAATTCCTGATCTGAACTAAATTATTCCAAAAATGGATCCATAAGGAAGGTTCTCTTCTTGAAGAAAAGAGATGGTTGCTTGTTGATTAAGGTATTTGGCTTTAATTAGTTCAATCTAGGGTTGGTTCTCTGAGAGCATTCTCCATCCCATTTTTGCAATTAGAGCCTCATTCATTTTTCTTGATATCTTTTATACCCAGGCCTCCTATTTTTTTGGGAGTACAAACTTGGTCCCAAGCAACCAAGTGATATTTGAATTTATCCTCCATTCCCTGCCAAAGAAAGTGCCTCTGAATCCTCTCAATTTTTTCTCTGAAAGCAGAAGGGATATTATAAAGTGACATGATATAAATAGGGAGATTCTGAAGAGTGCTTTTTATGAGCAGGCATTTACCAGCACTTGAAAGAATGGCTCCTTTCCATCCAGCCATTTTCTTTTGGAATCTTTCCAACAGTCATTCCAGGACATTAGTTGAAACTTTTTCGTACGAAGGGGAGCCCCAAATAAGTAGTGGGGAGTGAACTGATTTTACAACCTAAAATTTTAGCAATTTTAAGTTGTCTTTCCTTAGGGGTGTTAAAAAATAAGATTGAGATTTTATCAAAATTAATGTCTTGCCCAGATAGTTTCATATAATTTCATAATGGAATTTGTTGCCTTAGCTTCAAGGATATAATCCATTAATAGAATAATTGTATCATCCATGAATTGTTGATGAGAAGCTACTTGGTTAGTGGAAGTGGGCTTAGATCCTTTCAGCAAACCATTTATGACTGCTTTATCAATTGTTCTGCTAAGACTATCTGCCATTAGAATGAAAAGAAAGGGGATATGGGATCCCCTTGCCTTAGCCCCCTACTACTAGTAAAAAATCCCACCGGCTCTCCATTTACCACCACTAAGAATCTGGCCGTAGTAATGCATGCCTTAATAATTTTTCTGAATTTAGTTAGAAAACCAAATTTTGTCAGAACCTTGTCCAGAAAGGTCCAGGAGACTTTATCAAATGCTTTATTCATATCAAGTTTAAGGACCATGTTTGCTTTTTTGTTATTATCCATGGAGTGGATAGTCTCATGGACCATAATCACTCCATCCTGAATAATCCTACCTTTAATGAAACCACTCTGTTGTTTTGAAATTAAATCATTCATGATAGATTGGAGTCTAGTAGCAATGATCTTGGTAAAAATTCTATAAATCACATTCACTAGACTGATAGGTCTGAAGTCTTTGAAATCTTTAGCATCCATTTTTTTGGAGCAAGAACAATATGAGTGTTGTTTAGCTCTTTCAATAGATCCCCAGTTCTATAAAATTCATTCACCACCCTGAGAAGGTCATCCGAGCAAATTTCCCAGAACTTTTGAAAAAAGTTGACAGAGAAACCATCCAGACCTAGTGCCTTATCCCCTTCAAGAGTGAACACTACTTTTTGAAGTTCTTCTATTGTGACAGCTTTAGTGATGTCTTTAAATCTCTTCTCTTGATTTTCTTTTGGGGATAAAATAGAGGTTGTTTGTTGAACAATATGTTCAATATGCATAATCTTATAAATGTATAGTTTTATAATGATGAATTGAAAGTTGAGATTTACTTGTATTGGTTGTGTAAATTATCTTGTATTTATGAAGAGGATGGGAAAACTATCTTGATGATATTTTTCATATCTATTATATGCTTAATTCGGATAAACTTGATCAGTTGGTTAAAGGAAATAATTGGATTCCCTTATTAAGATGTAACTTGTTAAGTTGTATAAGATAAAAATCTTATCTAAACAATTCTAACATAGTAATGGAAAGTGTAAAGAATATGCAGTAAAAATAAAGAAATTGTGAAAGATAAGATGGGTATGACAAACCCTAACACTTAATCATGTAGAGGAAGATTCTTCCTTGCTAAAATAAATGTAATCCAAAGAATGGTGATATGATCGTTAATCATTAGACTTCATTTCTTATAAATTCTACTACTAGTTGAACCTATTTGGTTGCTACACCTTCTTTGAATGATTAAGTTATATTTAATGGAACTTATGATATTGTTGTCATATTTTGGTTAACTACTTGTTAAGCCAAGTAAAACAAACCTAGAAAACAATCATAAGTTAAGGAAGTTATTTAATGACTAAATGAATCAAATTTAGAAAAGAACTTAGGGAGTGTTGGATTAGGATTTAGTAGGGTTCTTAGTAATCAGTAATAATCCAAATTAAAAATGTATTAATAACCTCCTTGGGGTATGTACATCTTGATGAGGTAGTTTCTGTAGGATGTTGGCACATGCAAACTACAGGACTGTACCTTTGAGAAGGCAAGGTTTTTCTACAAGATACAACATTTCAGTTGACATGTGGCAACACCCTTCTACATTGATCATCTAGATCTACACACAAATAAGGACTTGAACTTAGTTTCTCTCTAGATCAATTTAGTGGCATGTTTAGGATAGGTAGTAGCTTTTAATGGCTCAGGGTACCTTGGTACATCTGGTTGACTTAGGTCAACTGAGTATGCCCATATACCCTAAGTCATTGTAAGTGTCTTCCTATAATAAATTATGTTTCTAACCAGGCTAAAGTTAAACCTTGGACAAGTGGACTGATGGTAGTTAGTAAATACCATTCTTGATAATAGAGGAGTGAGGTGAAGGATGTATTCCAAAATGACGAGTATGTCATCTAGGAATAGTGACATAAACAGTATGTTGAAAATCTTTGGCCAAAGTATCGCAAGCTGCTGGTTGCATTGTCCTATGTCACCTAGTTTAAAGCAACGTGATATCAGATGAATATTGGTAACAAATATTCAGATATGTTCTTTAAAAAAATCACTTAGTACCTGGTTTAGGGTAGGAAAACCAAGTATACGAAGTATACGATAAGTATTCAATACTTAAAGTTAACATAAATAGATCGGTAGATCACCGAGTTATGAAATAAATAGATCGGTAGATCACCGAGTTATGAAATGAATAGATTAGTGGATCACCGAGTCATTTATAGCTACATATGGTTATTTGTTTGAGATTTATTGGCATGGAATGTGTGTTCTAAATAATGCTTTATTTAGAACAGAGAACATTATGTAAAAAAAAAAAAATCCCTTATTTCTAAAGTCTTAAAATGGGAATGTTACATCTTTGTATCGAGATGAAGGTTACAACTCTTAGACCTATTGTGTCCATAATCTAATGAAACTTAAATTTTCTTGTAACAAAAAAATGGTTAAGACAAGAGGAAATGTTGCAAATAACCCTCCACTTGAGGAAGGAGCAACAACTACCTAGAAACTAGATGAGATCCTTTCTACCCTGTTGGACACAAGAGATCATTTGGTTGTACTTGAACAAAAAGTAATGGGCAATTAGGAGGAAGATGATGCTGATAACAACAATCAGCCACCTCCTGGGGACAATGCCAATGTAGGTGTTGATAATAACAATGTAAAAATCCCGATCAACTTTGAAGAAAAAGGCTAGACTAGCAGTTGAACTCACTAATGATATAAAAGGATAAGTCCACCCAAGTTTGATGGCACCAATAAGGAGATGGGGATGAGAAATGACTCGAAAAATGGAGAAATACTTTGCAATAAGGAATTTCTTAGAAGAAACAAAGGTGATATGGGGAGCATATCAGCTTTCTCATGAATCATCTTCATGGTGGGACAACCATAAGGCTGAGTTAAATATTGATGAAACTAATATCACATGGGATCAATTTAAAGGTTACTTTAGGTAAAATTGGCTGCCACAACTTTACTATGATCAGAAAATGACTGAATTTTAGAACTTAGCTCAAGGAAAGCTAACTGTAACTAAGTACTAGGAGCGGTTTAGAACTCCTTAAGTACATACCTTAGTAGTAAAAACTGATGAGAAGTTCAAGATACAAAATTCATCATGGGATTGAATCCTATTATAGGAGGAGAGGTGGATGTTCATAGCCCAACCATGATGGAAGGGGTTATTGAAAAATCCCTAAGGTAGGAACAAAAATTGAAGGCAATTTTTGCTCATAAGGAGGAAGTAAGGAAGAAAGTTCCTAACTCCTCTTCATCATCTCTTGCACCTAAGAAAGGACCATGGAAGAAATTTAGAATGAAAAGTAAGTTTTCATCTGATACTAATAAGAAAGTAGCAACAAACAAGTTTGTTGGTAATGCATGGAACAACTTTGCTAAGAACAATAATAACAGACATAAGTCCTATGGGGGTTAGAATGATAACTCTAAGGATGGAAATAAACCCGAGCCTAGGAAGGGACCTATAGGAGGCTGTTATAACTATGGAAAAGATCATTATGAAAATCAATTCCTACGAAAAGGATGATTGTAATCAAAAGCACAAGATACACGCTGTAGTAGCTAACAAGTAGGCTAAGAAACAAGCCACGCTTATAGAAGTTTCAGGTAAGTTATTTGGTTTACCTATAACTATTATTTTCGATACCGAGAGCTACTGAATGTTTTATTTCTAGTAAATTAACATCAAAACTAAAAATAAAAGATAGAAACATGGATAAAACATGGACTTTACAAAGATGGAAACAATGTTGTTCATACAATTAGTATGTGTCTTTTGGACCAATCCTTGATTTACCTAGCTTTTCCACTAAGGTTGATCTTTATGTTGTACCTTTGGGGTATTATGATGTAATCATAGGTGTTAATTTGTTAGCATAACATACGGCTAAAGTGGATTGTTTTGAGAAAACATTAGTTGTTTAGATGACCTATAGAAAACAACAAAGATTTAGGGTGTGAAATGTGAGATTTCTGTTAGAAAACTGTCAGCTATGTAACTTAAAAAGGCAAAAAATAAAGGTTGTACCTTATATGCAGTGAAAATTTCTGAAACAATTGAAGAGAACAACGATGTTATGGAACAATATTCGTTGTTATGAGACTTCAGTGACATATTTCTGGAAGAATTTCTAGGTCTTCCACCCAAAAGGGAGTTTGATTTCACGATTGAGATCAAGCCTGGAACTGAACCTATTTCTAAAGCACCATATCAAATGACTACTAAAAATTAGTAGATATTAAGGCTCAATTGCAAGAACTTTTGTCTAAAGGTTTGATTAGACCAAGTGTTTCACCTTGGGGAGCACTGTAATTTTTGTGAAAAAGAAGGATGGAACACTTAGATTGTGCATTGACTATAGAATGTTAAACAAAGAAACAATAAAGAATAGCTACCCACTCCCTAGGATTGATGATTTATTTTATCAGATGTGTGGAGCATCGGTATATTCCAAGATAGATCTTTAATCCTGGATATCATCAATTGCGGATTAAGGATGAGGATATTCATAAAACAGCTTTCCGAACAAGGTATGGACATTATGAGTTCATGGTTTTACCTTTTGGATTAACTAATGCACCTACAACATTTATGAATTTAATGAATAATATCTTTCAAGAATACTTGGACAAATTTGTGCTCGTATTCTCGATGACAAATTCTCATATATTTGAAAAGTATTGAGGAACACCATGAGCATTTGAAGATAGTTTTGGAAATATTAAGAAAGATATGGTTATTTGGTAAGTTTTCTAAATGTTCTTTCTATGACACAAAAGTACACTATTTGGGACATGTAATAAGTAAGAATGGAATTGTTATAGATCCTTCAAAAATTGTAGCTATAACTGAGTGGCTTGCACCCAAAAATGTACATGAAGTTAGAAGCTTCATGGGACTTGCTAGCTACTATAAAAATTTGTAAAATATTTCTCTAAGGTGGCTACACCAATAAATTCTTTACAAAGAAGGATAAAAAACTTGTTTGGAGTGAGAAATGTGAAATTGCATTCAAAACCTTGAAGGAACAGTTAACTTCAACACCTATTCTAGTAGTACCGAGATCCTAATGGAAATTGTATGGTGGTAACGATGCATTTGGTGAAGGTCTTGGAGGCATTTTATTAAAAATAGTCATGTCATAGCTTATGAAATTAGAAAACTAAAGTTACATGCGTTGAATTATGCTCCACATGATTTAGAGCTTATTTTCATTGTTCATGCACCGCAAGTTTGGAGGCATTACCTACTTGTTAAACCTTTTGAATTGAAAACCGATCATCTTAGGTTTGAAGTATATCTTCACTCATCCAAATCTTAATGTAAGACAATAAAGGTGGTTAGAGTTTTTGTCTCAATATGATTTTGACATCGTTATATCAAGGGTAAAGAAAATAGAGTGGCTAACGTTCTAAGTCATAGGAAGCACATTTCTATTCTTATAACATTGAGAACTCAATTTAAGGATGAAGTAAAAAGTGTTATGAAATCTGATTCTTACTTTTAGCAAGTAAAGACAAAGATGCTTGCTTGCTCTGATTGAATGATTTGAGGTATAAAGGTTTTCACTTTGATAACAAAGGAATCTTACGATTTGAAAACATAATATATGTAACTTTTCTGATTTGAGAAAGAAATTGTTAGCAAAATTCCAAAAATCACCTTTTTCTAGCCACCATGGTATTACAAAGATGCTTGCTAGTATAAAACAACAATATTTCTGGAAGGGAATGAAAAAGGATGTTATAGATTTTGTAACACATTGCCTCGAGTGTCAATGTGTTAAAGCGGAACATATGCACCCAGCTTGGTTTATTGTATCCTCATAGTATACCACAGTACAAATGGCAAGTGATAAGCATGGACTTTGTACAAGGGTTACCTATGTCAAGAAATAAACATGATGTTATTTTAGTAGCTGTGGATAAAATGACAAATGTAGCACATTTTAGTGCTGGTAATCTAAAGGATAATTCTCCTATGTTAATTAAAATATTCGTACATGAAATTTTTAGATTACATGGAGTACCTGAATTAATCATATCCGATAGATATTCTATAATGAAGTCAAGATTTTGGCAAATGCTTAATTTAGCACTAGGAACTAAGTTGAATTTCAGTTCTGCGTATAATCTGAAATGGATGGACAAACTAAAAGAGTTAATCAAATTTTGAGGATGTGTTACGAATGTATTGTATGGATCAACTATATAAGTGGGAAGAGTACCTTCCACTAGTTGAGTTTGCATACAATAATACATATCATGCCTCTCTTAAGATGACACCTTTTGAAGCATTATACAGAAGAAAATGCAGAACCCTTGTTAGTTGGGACAACATGGAGGAAAGAGAGGTAATTGGACCTAAAATTCTTATTGAAATGGAACAAGAAGTTAAATTGATTCATGAACACTTGAAAGAAGCAAGATAGACAAAAGAGTTATGTTGATTTAAAGCGGGTAGACAGGAAATTTGAACTTGGTGAGAAAGTCTTTCTTCAGGTCAAACCAAAAAGAGCTCTATAAATTTTGGCAAGGCTGCCAAGTTATCACCTCGTTATGTGGGACCTTTTGAGATAGTTGAAGTAATCAACCCTGTAGCTTACCATTTAGCATTACCTCCTGCTTTGTCATGAATGCATGATGTTTTCCATATTTCTTTTCTTAAGAAATACATTTCAAATTTATCACATGTGTTAAATTGGAATTCCTTATAGGTCCAAGACCTAGGAATAATCGTGGTTAAACCTATACGAGTGCTTAAAAATCACCAATTGCATTTGAGAAATCATGAGATAAGTCAATGTAAGGTCCAATGGGACTAGTTTAATGAAGAAAGTGCAACCTGGGAAAACCTAGACGATATGAAAACTACTTTTCCATATCTATTTGAACAAAATTGATTCTGTTGACTGATAAAAATATGTGATTTTATCTTTATATGTCAATAAGTCTTCCAGATTATGGACATACAACTATTGTTTTGAATAAAAACTATGTGAATGCTGATTTCTTGAAACTTAAAATTCAGATATTGTTGCAAACATATGTTAAGAAAGTGAATAAAAATTGATTATCCTGAATGCAATGATTAAAATGAGATAATCATCGGGATGATGATTCTTTTTAGGAGGGAAGTATGTAACACCTTTTCAAACTGTTATATTCCTCTTTTGCATTACAAGCATTGACATGTGATTTTCAGGACAAATGTATGTTTCATGGATGTTGAAAAATCATGCTTGTTGTGGATAAATAATTTTTGCTCTTTTATTGTAGGGCTGATATGTTGTTGCTTGCAATAATCTATTTCACTTCTTATGAGTAAGTTGTAATCTAGTTTGAATGGTTGCAAACTTATCCTTTGTAATTGGACTCATCCTTGGATCAATTCCATTGATCCAAGGTATGTTTTAAATCTTCTTATCTAAACTGAATGAAAAAACTGACATTCATTGATTAAGAGACTTAACGAGACTAAACTTGTGTTTGTTGCAAATTCTTTACTATCTCAAAGACCATGCCTACATTCTATTTTGTGTTGTGCTCGGCTCTTCTTGATTGACCCTTGCAGGTGCCTAATGGCATTAGGGGAAACCTTTCGATTTTTGGAGAAAGAGAGAAAAATGTGCCTTATATCTATAAGGTCTATCCTAAAGAGATTCGGGACTCAGGTAATTTACCTAACTCTTTCTACACCACTCTACATGGGATGACATCCTAACCTAAGTTGTTAATGCTAAGTTAATATGAAAAGGGGAAATAACCTAAGGGATGCTAAGTTATTTCTAACCTATTGTTTTGGTTAATCTACATCCTAACCTAAGGTGGAAATTTATTGTTTGGGGGTTATATCCTAAGGTTATATATTTTAAACTAACCTAAGCAATTCTATCTATCCTAAACTAATGGGTATGAGAGGGAACCTATGGGTTGATTGGCAAGTGGGAGCTAAGCGGCGGTTCCTAAGCTTTTAATGTGATGGGATTTTGATTGATTTGGCATTAAGGCATGGTTGTACTTCCAGTTTGGCATGGGCTAGTGAAATTTGGAGGAACCTACGTGGAAGCATCACTAAGTTTAGAAATGCATGTGGAAGTTCAATGTGGTCTCGCCAACTTTGGATGGTGGTGGCAAGGAGAGATAGGTGGGAATATGCAATTAAATGTCATTAATTCACCTCGGTTCTAGAAGCAAACCATCTTGGAAGGCATGTTGGCAGATTTTTTGGGGTTGTTTTACTTTGCATGCTTCACAATTTTTCTCTCGCATGGAGCTATCTGGTTTTTCGAACCAGCAGATTGATCTGCACTTAGTGGCTATTTTTGAATTCTTTGATCTATTTTCAGTTTGAGGAATGTATAAGAGGCATTGTGGAAAAATATTATGGTTGTTTGATCTTGCTTGGAGAAGAAGGGGTGTTGGAAACTCGGCTGGAAGTCTTCTTCGAATCGGTAGAGGCACTATCAGGCATGATAGGCTCTACCCATTAATATTTCTTGCTTTCTTCTAAATGATTCATTAAAAAAATTCTGCTCACTGAAATTTATATTTTCATGATGTATTTGGTTATTTACTTGCATGTATTCATGAAATCTATGTGGGTTTTGGAATGTGAATCCTTTGTTGTTAATGGTAGTTTTTGGGAACTTTCTCTATACTGGTTGCTAGAGGTTTTCATGTGAATTTGTATTGAAACTCTGTGACTTGTACTTGAAGCTCTAAAATTTGCATTTGAAGCTCTGTAGCTTGTATTCAAAGCTTTGTTTCTAGCATTTGAGACTAATGTTGAGTGAACTGGCTTGTTGCTTGTTTGGTTCTGAATCTTTGTTTAGTCTTGTGTTTTGTGAGCTTGAAGTAGAGCTCCGTAGTTGTTCTAAGCTTATATTGAAGCTTTGGGATTTGTTATGAGTTTTTATTGGGACCTTGTGTTTGTTTTGGATTGTGTTGGAGCTAAGTGTAGTTCTGAACCTTTGGTTGAATCTTCGTATTCAACAACTGTACTCATACACAGTTCTTACGAATACCAAACTTACTGTCATGTGGTTGAGTTTTGTTCTGTACTTTTGTTTTGAACTGAATTTTATTCTCATTTAAGGATTTGAGAACACTAGGACTCATATTGGAGCATTGGTGATTTGGTTTTGATCTCGTATTTAGGGCTTCATGTTTCTCTTAGGCTCGTATTTGATCTTGTGTTTGTCTAAGCCAGTGTTAGAGCCTTGTAAAGTCTGAACTTATGTTTGAAGCTCATAATCAACACTATACAGGTATTCCATGATTATGTGTTCTGGATTTATGTTGGAATCAAAGTGATTACCTGTATTGTGAGTTGGGTTTGGTTGGTATTTTGTTTTGAAAGCTTTATTCTCTTTATAGACTATCTGCTCGATAGGAGCTTGAGAGTTTAGTTTTGGTTTGAAGGTGATCATGTAATCTCCTTTGTGCTACTCCTTGAGTGTGATTGGTTTTTATGCTTCTGTTCCTTTGGACTGTATAACCTTCTTGAATTAGACAAAGAGAGAGAAATTGAAGTTTAACCTATCCTTCTCTATTCTGAGAAAACCTGTGTCGTGTGGAAAGCTTGACTATTTTTAATATTATGAGGGGATGGGAATTATGTCTTGTAATGGGTCTGGTTGGTCCTTTGATCGTGGTAACATTCGAATAAATTTTGATGTTACGAGAAGTAGTATTACTCTCTTCAGACCTTCTTAATTGGTTTATTAGGTTTTGTTAGAAGTTGAATTTAAAACTAGAATACTTAATCTTGTTTAAAGTATATATATGTATAATATCTCTGTTCGGATATTTTTGTATATTTGTTCTTGTTTGGGACATAAAATTCATACTTCTTATATCGAGCTGTTTTAGTCGTGTATACTTCAAAACCAAATATCGGTGTTAAAGTAGGAATTGAAAACTCAAGAAGTCGTAATTCCTTCTGCACTTGTATATCTTCTTTGTTTGTAGACTCTTATTCCTTAAGGGGATCATAGAATGAACCTCCGGGATTTAGGAAGAGAAATGAATATGAACCATGGGGACAATATACAATTAGGGACTGTACTATGTATTTCTTTATGAGATTTGAATTTGTACTTGAGCTTGGTGAATGGAAATAGGATAACCAACTTGCTAGTTTTGATTGGAAAGATGCAGTGTGCATATCTTTAATTGGGCATTCAGTTTTGTGTTCTCTTTAGGGAACTAACTAGAGAATTTCTAAGTTTGTATTAGATAATGGATTTCATTTCATAGGATAAATGAAATGAATTAGGGATTGGGTCCTTTTCTATTTGAGATCCTTTTTATGTTGATTGTATAAGTTCATAGACCAAACTTCTCTTTAATTGACTCTCTTCTGAGATGGAAATTTCTTGTGGATTGGTTAAGAGATTTAGTTGCTAATGTATAGCTTGGGTTGTGGGTAGTCTGGTTTCAGATTCTTGCATTATATCTACTAACAGATAGAAGTTAGTAAGGCCTTCTGTTAAACTATTTTTAAATATTCTTGGATTGAATTTGGACCTTAGTTGGATGTTTGCTCTTTATGTGTGGACTCCTTATATTGATATATTGGATTGAGGCAGTGTTATGTGTGCACTAAACCTGATTCTTTCCTTCAGATGAATTGTGTCTGAGGAATAGGTATGTATCGATTCTCTTCTTTGGTTTATATGGAAAGATGAAGCATACTAATAGGAGCTATGTTGTAACTAACTTCTTTTGCTGCTTGGTAAAAGATAAAAGTGTATTTCTATTTCTATGGGTTTATGAAATAAT
This sequence comes from Taxus wallichiana var. yunnanensis, assembly GCA_018340775.1. NCBI lineage: Eukaryota > Viridiplantae > Streptophyta > Pinopsida > Cupressales > Taxaceae > Taxus > Taxus wallichiana. The sequence goes on along the minus strand of CM031237.1, from coordinate 550,162,776 downwards.
TGAATGAAAAGACTTTTTATTTGTTTAAAGTGATTGATATGATCAATTAAGTCTTGTGATATAATTCTAATGTTACAAATTATAATATGTTCTTTTCTTAAAAGTAAATTCAGATTTCTTAATTGTACTTCTTTCTAGATGTTATTACTTATGATTATTTGTATGATGTTTATTAATTGTTTCATTAAAGCAGATTTGTTTAATGAAACAATTAGTGGGATGCACTTTACTTTAATTCTTAGTGCTTATCATGCTCAGTTCATTGAACTGACTCATGCTAGAAATTTTGCAGATGGACATCATAAGTGATTAAAGAAGACAAGAACATTCATGTTGTATTGGGCTTATTTAATTATGGACCTTATGTAAAGAGTTTTGATTCATTCTTGAATTGTATTGAAAAAGAAAAGTTGTATTCTTTTGGGATAGATGTTGTTTGTTGAACAATATGTCTTGATATGCATAACCTTGTAAATGTATATTTTTATAATGATGAATTGAAAGTTGAGATTTACTTGTATTGGCTGTGTAATTTATCTTGTCTTTATGAAGAGGATGGGAAAACTATCTTCATGATATTTTTCATATCTTTTATATGCTTAATTCGGATAAACTTGATCAATTGGTTAAAGGGAAATAATTGGATTCCCTTATTAAGATGCAACTTGTTAAGTTGCATAAGATATCTTTCTTATCTAAACAATTCTAACATAGTAATGGAAAGTGTAAAGAATATGCAGTAAAACTTAAAGAAATTGTGAAAGATAAGATGGGTATGAAAAACCCTAACACTTAATCATGTAGAGGAAGATTATTCGTCACTAAATTAAAAATAATACAAAGAATGGTGATATGATCATTAATCATTAGACTTCATTTCTTATAAAGTCTACTACTAGTTGAACCTATTTTGTTGTTACACCTTCTTTGAATGGTTAAGTTATATTTAATGGAACTTATGATATTGTTGTCCTGTTTTGGTTAATTGCTTGTTAAGCCAAGTAAAATGAACCTAGAAAGAAATCATAAGTTAAGGAAGTTCTTTAATGACTAAATGAATAAAATTTAGAAAATAACTTATGGCATGTTGGATTAGGGTTTAGTAGGGTTATTCTAATAGAGTAATAATCCAAATTAACAATGTATTAATAACCTCCTTGGGGTATACACATCTTGATGAGGTAGTTTATGTAAGATGTTGGCACATGCCAACTACAGGATTGTACCTTTGAGAAGGAAAAGGTTTTCTCAGGATACAATGTTGCGAGCTTGACATGTGGGAACACCCTTCGCATTGATCTTACGGATCTACACAAATAAGGACTTGAACTTAGTTTCTCTTTAGGTCAAGTTAGTGGCATGTTTAGGATATGTAGTAGCTTTCAATGGATCAGGGGTACCTTAACACATCCGGTTGAATTAGGTCAACCGAGTATGCCCATCTACCCTAAGTCATTGTGTGAGCATATTCCTATAATAAATTATGTTACTAACTAGGGCTAGGGTTAAACTTTGGACAAGTGGTCTCACGGTAATCAGTAAAGAAAATTCTTGATAACAGAGGAGTGAGGTGAAGGATGTATTCCAAAATGACAAGTATGTCATCTAGGAATAGTGACATAAACAATATGTTGAAAATCTTTGGCCAAAGTATCGCAAGCTGCTAGTTGTGTTGTCCTATGTCACCTAGTTTAAAGCAACATGATATTAGATGAATATTGGTAACAAATATTTAGATATGTTCTTTAAATAGATCACTCAGTACCTAGTTTAGGGTAGGAAAACCAAGTATACAATAAGTATTCAATACTTAAAGTTAACATAAATAGATCGACAAGATCACCGAGTTATGAAATAAATAGATCGGTAGATCACCGATTTATGAAATGAATAGAATGGTGGATCACCGAGTCATTTACAACTGCATATGGTTATCTATTTGAGATTAATTGACATGGAATGTGTGTTCTAAATAATGCTTTATTTAGAATAGAGAACATTATGTAAATTTTTTTTTCCCTTGTTTCTAAAGTCTTAAAATGGGAATGTTACAAACTCTCCTAGTAATTTGGGTAACTTACATACACATTCCAACTCTATGATATTCATCAAAGGTTACACATGCTCAAGATAACTTAGTTCCTTGGAAGATTTTTTTCCGCAGCTTCTTTGCACGCACCGCTTGTCCTCCCGCACGTGTCCTCTTGCGCGCCCATCCTTTTCCTCTTTTTTTCATCTCCTTTTGTACACCTCATAGTTACTTCAATAAGCCAAGTCCCCATCCCTCTCACATGCCACTCCTGTTTTCCTCATTTTCCGCATGTGTGTTATGCACACTTTCCTTCACCCCTTTCCTTCCTTCCTCTCCTCCCGTGCTTCCTTCCTCTTCACGAGTTTTTATGTGCCCATCCTTGCACCCTTCTATTCCAAGTCATATTATAACCTGTCCATGAGTGTGCCACACGCAACCTATCAAAGAGCACCAATAGGGCACCGAATCCTTGCAACAAACCAATGGGTGACACGTGGCAGAAAATGAAAAAAATTACATAGTTGGCCCTCATTTCAGCCAACGTGCGCATGCCACATGTCTTTCGTGTGTTGATGGTTACAAAAATTCGACACATGTATCTTCCGCCACATATTTTTGTTCGATGTGCACCTATATTTTCCGTAAAGATGTTAACATCAACTACAATGTCGATATTTAAATTTTAATTCTTGGTGAATTTGGTAGGTGAGAAATGGGAAAATGGCTTCCTAAGCATTTATGAGAAGATCTGATTACTCCAACCACCCAATTTGATCTGATTCATCCTCCACACATCTGACATATTAGTAGGTGGATTTATAGAAATTGAATGCCTCTTGTTGGTGGTTGTATTTTGAAATCATATTTTCCCTCCTCTTCTTCTTCCATGAATTATCTATAAATGTAAGAGGAAGACTCATTTGTTATGTTGGATACTCTAGATCCTTACACACTTTGCTAAAGGACTCCATATTTTCTATATTCTGAGTTGCAGACCTCTAGACCTGGCTCTTACATGTGGATATCGACCTCCTTCACCATTGTAACAACATTGTGCATTTTTGGAAGTAATACAAGCATCATTTTGTGGCTATCATCTATCCTTGTGTGTTTTCATTCCCCTTTTTTTGCTCTCTGTTGCATTGTGTATTGGTTGTGCCATTCAAGTTCCTTGTAGTTCCTTCTTTAAGTTGTGTCACATGAAATTGATCTGGTATATGCGTTCTAAGTTGTGCCATACGTTCTTGGCCTTCTTTCACACGTTTCCTTCCATTTTCACTCAGAATAGATAGTGTTCATCCCTCTTTTTCTAGTGCTATCACCTTTCTAGTGTAGTTTTCATTCATTTTATCCTTCTATCCCTAGTTCCTTAAAATTTTTATCTTAGTTTCCCCTTCCAAGCATTAGGAGTAGTAGTAGCAGTAGAAATAGATAGAGGAACCGGCCTCCTCCAGAGATCCGTCCCAAGCGTGCAAGGTCACACAACTTGAGGATGGTTTCATTGTTGTCTCAAACACCTCGGTCCTCCCGGATCCAAGACACGGTTGCACATTTGAACGAACAACAAAACCTACAATTTTCCTTCTAGAAAAAACATCACAAAAGTCTAATCTCAACTCCCCAACCGTAGGTATGGTTGGTAATTAAATTTAAGAGGTATGGGAAAAGTTTAACTTGTCCCACAAGCCTCCAAAATTAGCCTCCAAGGACAATTTCGAATTTCCAAGAAGGTGGAGTGTTCCACACTAAAAATTTAACTTACACATCACTTACACATGTTACAACACTTTAAAACATGGCAAACAACTCTATTAATTACATTCTTATGACATCTTTTAATTAATTAACTAAATAATATGATTACTCACAATATTAACACCACATTAAATAAATAATGAAAGGGTAAGTGCACCACATAAAACACATGCAAAAATTAAACAAAAGGGACCAAATAAAAGAAAAGACATAAAATCCCTTCATCACATTTAAAGGTGATTCCCCATGGGATTCCTGAAAAAATACAAACACACACAACAAATACTAGTTTCCATGGTGACTGCTTGAATTCATCTAGAATTCTAATGTGGTTGGTCTCCAATCCCCCGATGTTTATTGTGATATTTTTAACCTGCACAATACAAATACCCCTTTGACCTCATGGCCATATCAAAACATCCAAATGAATATAATATAATTTCAAAATCATCAATATATATATATATATATATATATATATGAATCACAACAACATCTAGACAATCAACAATATCACTTACAATTTCATCAACAACTATATAATCATCAATTTTAAATTCAATTTTCTCGGTCTACTCAATATATCCAAATATCACATGTCCTAACAACATCCATAAATATATATATAACCATGTCCAATAGCATGTCAACATCTATATAAAATGTCTCTAACAATCATCATGCATCATATATGAATCGAGTCAACAATAATCCATGATCTGACATCTAACACCATACTAATTCAAAACTAAAATAATGTCCATAATATATTTAACGATATCATGATCAATGTCAAAAGTTTTGAAGGGAAGTGGGCACTACACAAGTCATTATGGATTTCAATACTTCATGATTTTGTTGTCGACGATTCAATAAAAATGTGGATTTTTTGTCTTCGTAAGAAAAGTGAAGCTTTTGAAACATTCAAGAAGTTAAAAGTAGTTATTGAGAACAAAATTGGTCATCACATTAGAACTCTCCACTCATATTGAGGGGGGAAATTCACTAGTAATGATTTCAAAGACTACCTACAAGCTCATGGGATTTGTTGACAAATTCCTCCTCCACACACACCATAGGAGAATGTTGTTGTTGAGAGAAGAAATTGTACTATCATGGAAATGGTGCGATGCATGATCGATGACTCTGGACTTGTAAAGACATTTTAGGTAGAAGAAACAAAGACTATTGTTGAATAGAGTGCCCACAATTTCTCTTGACAGAGTAAAACCACAAGAAGCATGGTCAAAGAGGAAACCATCTATTTCACACTTTAGAGTATTCAAGTGCAAAGAAAGTATGCACATACCCAAGAAGAACAAAAATAAATTGGACATGAAGTAACATAAAATCATCCTCATTGGGTACAATGAAGAGACTCTTGGGTACAAATTGATGGATCCAAAGACCAAAAAAGTATACACTAGAAGAGATGTTGAGTTTTCTGAGAAGAAGGAAGCAGAGTCTCCTCCTCTAGACTCACCTAATGTAGATTCTTAACCAATTGTAAAAATTGAATATGATGTTCCCACAGATGATGAAAGTGATAATGGGGATGATGGTGTTGATCTGATAGAACCATGACCCATGGGAACATTTCATCATATGCCCAAGTGGTGTACTAGCACATTATGAGATGCAAGAATGGATGCTCCACTAGATACATCCACCCCTGGACTAAGGACTCATAGTAAAGAAAGATAAGAAGTTAATTTTACTTTGATGAGTAGATTTATTAAGTCTGATGAGCCCTCTACGGTCTAAGAAGCCCTACATTAAAAAGCAAGGAAAGATTCCATGGACTTTGAATATCAATCAGTAATGAAAAAAAAACTTGACATCTTGTCGATATCCCACCAGGAAGAAACCCATTAGATGATGATGAATATTCAAAAAAGTACAAATCAGATGGGATAGTGGACAAGTACAATGAAATACTTTTAGCAAAGGGGTATACACAAAAACAAGGCATTGACTAAGAAGAGACATTTTTCCCATAGCTATGATCAAAACGATCGGGTGATATTTTCTCTAGTACACATTACAGTTTGGTTTGAAATTCCATTAGATGGACATAAAAAGTGCCTTCCTGAATGGATATTTATAAGAATAATTCTACATGACTCAACCTAAGGGATATGTAGTACTTGGTCAAGAAGCAAAGGTATGTAGACTCAAGAAATCTCTGTATGGCCTCAAACAGGCACCCCAGGCATGGTACATCAAAATTGATGAGCATATCGTACAACATGGATTTGTTAGAAATCCATATGATCCCAATATTTACCTCAAAAATAAGGAGGGATTGTGATTATATTTTTCTATGTCGATGATCTAGTCATCACTTATAGTTCAATGAGGATGATTGATATAACAAAGAAAGATCTTAATCGATCGTTCGACATGACAGATCTCAAGCTAATGCACTATTGTCTTGGATTGGAAGTATGGCAAAAGAGAATCACATATTTGTTTCTCAAATGAAATATACCAAGAAATTTCTCGAAAAATTCAGGATGATGGATTGCACACTAATTGCTACACCTATGGAGAATAGATTGCAGTTATCTCATTCAGATCCATCTCCTAAGGTAAATGCCACTCTCTATCGACAGTTGATTGGGAGTCTCATTTACCTGACCTACACTAGACTAGATATTAGCTTTGTAGTAAGCTATCTATCCAAGTTCATGTAGGAACCCAAAGTTTTTCATTGGAAATAAGCAAGGCACATCTTGAGATATCTCAAATGATCAGTACATTTTGGTCTATAATACAAGAAGAATAAAAACTTCTTCTTGTCAAGATATTCAGATTCAGATCATGCAGAAATATTGATGATAGAAAATACACTTTAGGATTTGTATTCTTTATGGTATCTAGACCAATATCATGGGAAGCAAGAAAAACACTTTGTTTCTCGTTCTTTCATAGAAGCTAAGTATCGTTCTACGGAGAAGTTGTCTGTGAAGAAATTTGGCTATGTCACATACTCGAAGGACTTGGAATACCACATGAAAAACTTACCACCATATATGTTGACAATGAAGGTGTTCTCAAACTTTCTTACAACCATTTTTTCATGAAAGAACAAAACACATTGAGGTACAGGTTCATTTCATATGCGAGCATGTGTTGAAGCATAATATACAACTTTTCAACTCTATCCAATAGTTAAAAAAATATAGCAGATATCTTCACGAAGTCACTTGCATGTGACAAGTTCAAGTTGTTTAAAGAGTTCCTCTCCTCATCCCTTGAGACAATGAAAAATTAAGGGGGGGAATGTTAGGATAATTAATTATGCATTGTATAATTAATTATTTAACTATTGTTATTAATTAATTATTGTTGTATAATGTTATATGGTTTTATTAACCATATTTGTCTTATTATATTCATGGGTATAATTGTTATGTTGTTATAACAATTATGTCATTATTCATTTGTGCTTCCTAGATGTATTTTGGAAGCTACTGTATTTTAGTTTGTTGTTGCATAGTTACAACTCCATATTTGTTTGTATCCAAGCTATCCAATATGTATAAATATTGTATCCTGCACTATTGTAAGGGATTGATTTCACATTAATAAAATATACATGCTTCCGTCCCTATTTGTGAAACTACACCTATCACATTCACTTTACATTAATTCCATTCACACACACAACATATTGCATATCTTGGTTACACTTATTCTTGTTTTCTTATACTCACATGTTACACTTTTCTTACTATGTTAGAAAAATATCCAGTTTTTCATTATATTTATCATATACACATGTGTGTTCAGTTGCCTCTAGTTATGGATATAGACTTCCTATAACTCTTTACATGCAACATGAATGCACGGCACTTTATCTCTTACCAGTTCCACTAAGGATCCTATGGGAATATAATTTCATACACACTACATGTGTTATTGTTTCATTTTTACTACTTCATATTATTACTAGAACACTACTCTATATGAAAATATACATGCTTTGACAATAATTTTTATCTTTCTAACATGCTAACGAGTGCTTTATGTTCAAAATTTGCCTTGTAGGGACTATTTTCCACCATGGTTTTATATTAATCTTTGTTTTCCATTATTTAATACTGTATTCCATTGTTTGTGGGCTATGCCCTATGTCTTGTTTTTGTAGACACTAAATCACGCACTTTGGGTACATTACTAGGTCCTAATCACATCCTAATATTCATATTCTTCTTACATGAGAAAATTATTGATTGATCACTATATTTGACCTCTTAGGTTCCTTTCTAATCTCTCTTTTTACCTAAAAACCTCACTTCCCATTCGACCCTTCACATCTCACCTTTTCTAGGATCTAGACACCAATGCCTAGCTAGAACTCTAGCACCCAGGAACCCTCATCCCCTCTGGAAACCATAGACATATTTGTATTTATCTTTCTCCTTTTAGGGTTATTTATAGTTTTTTGGCATCCTTATCTCTTAGGGGTCATCCATTTAGTGATCAATTATGAAATTTGAACAAGAGAAGCATATAAATATATAGTTACGTGACCAAATTAAAGGACCAAGCTTTAGGAATCTATATACTATCACCTAAGGTTGCATCTCACAAGAATCTAAAGAGCATCATTGTATCCATCTAACACCATTACAAGGGAAAAGGGATGGTTTTCTACATCACATTTCATAGGAGAGAAGTATATTCTATTCCATGCACACATTTATTACATCTTTCTACATCTAGCTACTTTGCACGCTATCAATTACAACACACAAAAACCACCTAGGGAACATTTCCACGCACACACACATAGAACTACATTAGGTATGATATGTAGTGTAGTGTTCAATATTAAGATGACACTTTGTGAAATTTAGGACATAGTCTGACCCCTCATTTTGCATCTTTCTTTTTAGGACTTGATTCCATTTTGAGATTTTTGTAGGTGATCTCTTTATTGCAGGTTATCAATAACATCTGAGGAAGTTGTGCAACATACCAGTGAAAAAAAATGAAGGCTTTAGATCATCCAGTGACCCTGTAAAATTTATTTTTGCACCTCTTGCACATACCATGGCACCTAGGAAGGGATCCTAGTGTCCAGGTGCCCCAGTTCCACTCTAGGTGCCTCAATCCATTCTCCTCCTTCACTTCTATTTTTATGGTCTCAATCATGAACCTCCTATGTTTCAATTTTATTAGTTTTCCACCTTTGCATATTGTGAAATTAACTAATTATCTTAAATCTTCATTAAACTTAGGTTTTAACCTTTATTACTTGTTTCTTGAGTCATCAAGTGTACTTTATTGCCATATCTTCTTGTTGTAATACATATTAAAATTTAACATAAGTAAATATCCATTAAGTTTATTTTTGTTAAATCATTTAGTGAACCTAAGTTTTGAATCCTCCTTTTATGCCCATCACTTGTAGTGGTTAATTTGGATCCTTTGAGAATTTAGAGCTTCCTCTCTATACACATAGGGTTTCCAAAATCATGGCTGAGATCCCTACATCAATGGTTGAACTCGAAAATCCTTTTTCCAACTCTCAAAGATTTCCTCTTCATTATATCAAGCATCTGACAATGAGCACTCATATGATGAGGACACCAATATTGATCAAGAAAATTAGAAAATCTTATTAATTTTTCATCAAGCTATGTGTGAAAATCCTGACCATCTTCCACACATTCTTCATGATCTCATCAAGGCCAAAAATGCTCACGATGTTGCATCAAACTCTCAGGTTGTTGCTTCAGCCTCTCTTCTAGGGTCTTCTTTGACCACCATGGTCTCCACTCCTCCTTTGATATGTTCCCATTTCTATCCCTGCTACCACCACTCCAATCATTCAACCCAATGTTGTTATTCCAAAACCTAGATCCTCTTCTAATACCCCTGATTTAACCTCTTTATATCAAGATTTTCAAACTCAAATTTGCTAGCTTTAAATCACTACTTCTCATGCAACTCCATCTCTTGATTCCACCATGCTCCTTCATACTCCTTTTGCACACCTACCATTTCCACATATGCACTCCCTCCAAATTTCATAACTCCTAAGCTTCCAATATTCAAAGGCATGACGACCTCAAGAGCATCTTCACTCTTTCCATGTGGCTTGTCTCGACTATGCAGATGATCACAATCTATTAACAAATATTTTTCCTCGTAGTCTCCAAGAATATGCTATGTGTTGGTTTTATGATCTACTTGTTCATTCGGTAACATATTTCATGCATTTAGTTGATGCTTTCCTTTCTCATTTTTCCATCAACATTAGTTCAAAGATTTCATATGCACAACTAGCACAAGTAAAGAAATGATCCAATGAGCACCTAGTAGACTATGTCTTGCATGTTACAAGAACAACCTAGCTAGGATGAATAATGTGCTTGCTGACTTGGAATTACAAGATTTATTCATCCAGAGTCTCTTACCACCACTACAGGAAAGTTTCATCTTTGAAACCTCTCCTTCATTTGATCATCTTTTCCACACTCTTAAGCTATACAAACATAGATTTCTCACTATGGGTAAAATTAAGTATCAAGATTAGGCTACTTCATCTTCTAACAAGTTTCCAATAAAATATCCTTTCAAACCATCTACTAAGGTCAATGAAGAAAAGGTCATTGTTAATGTTGTAACTCCACCTGAAAAAGATTCAATTGCAACCTCAATGGTGTATACATTTACTAAATTGACATGTGCTCCACATATTCTATTACCACAACTCATTGAGAGAAATATTATTATGCTTCCTCCTCCACTTACTATGGATCCATCTCACCCTAAGGGTCATAACTACAACAAAATTTCAAATGTGACTATCACCAATGTGTTGGACATTCCACTAATCATTGTTTCAAATTATGCCATCTCATTCAAGATCTTATAGACAACAATCAAATCGAGCTTCTTGAACCATTGGCTTCTCCACCAGTAAATGAAAATAAAAATCTTAAAATATTCAATAATCCTCTTCCAAATCATGAAAAAAATTTGTTGAATCTTTGAAAATCATGTATATCATGTCATCCCTCCTCCTTCATCGGGACCTCTTAATTTTATAGTCACTCACACTAATTCATCTTCACATATCATTTAATTTTATGATTTCAATCATCCCGATACGTCATTCACTAAATACTTACACATCAATGCTTCTATTAGAGCTACTAATATCAATAATACTATGATCGATCCTCATTCCAACAAAATACATATTATATCACACTACTCGTTGTTATCGGATATCCACTATCATAGATCTCATATCCAATGCCTTGATCTTATGGATATGTCAAGCTTCTAGTCACTATTGGTCCTCTCACCATGTCTTGTTCCTTTTCTTGTGGCACCTAGCATCACATTGTTTGACATGATCTTAAGCTCTCCATGGGTCATGGCTACTCAATCTATTATTTCCATGCCACACTTATGTCTTAAGTTCATAAATAACAACTAGGTTTTCACTATTCGAGGTGTCTCTCTTTGCACGCCATGGCCTCAACCTCCTTTTGAGGTGGCCCTCATCACTTCTTAGAGCATCTAGGTCCCTTGGACCTCTGAAAACCAAAAGAAAAATATTCTCCTATCTCTCCTACTTGTGTGACATGCTCATTCTCATAAGTTTGCTAGTCCATCACACCACTCTAAGTACACCATTCAAGAAATATCCTTCACCTTAGTATATATCACTTCTACATTTTGTTTCACATAGGTTTCCATCACCTACATGTTCTATTTCACTTAGGTTTCTATCACCTCCATGTGTTTATTCACATAGGCATCCACCACCTCTACCATATACTCATCAGTTACATGCATATAGGATTCATTCACCTGCACAATGTCTATCCCATATACCACCACTCTTAGAGCATGTTCACACATCTTCATCTCTTCCTACATCAGGTGGAGGACCCTCGATATTCACTTTTATTGGATAGCTTACACATACTCATACACTTAGGGGCATCATGCTCATCCCCCATCCTACTCTTGCATCACTAGCAGTCTATCATTTCTATAATCACATTCTATACATCATACTACACATCTATAGGAATTCATCACATACACTTTGATACACTATTCATATCATCATTACCCTATGACATACTCTTGTCATAAGGTTCACACTTGACTTGAGGGCATACTATACACATGAACCTCACACACTACACATTTCACATCTATGACACATTCTTCTACACACATTGCACATCCTACACATCTTCGACATATTCTTCTTACATCTACTATATATCTTACATGCTTTGTGCTCTCTACGCATTACACATCTTATGCCTCTACGACATATTCTTCTTCCTACACATCATACATATTACGTGCTTTCTACATATTATTCTATATACATCATACGCACTTTGTGATACACACTATACACATCTTTGACATCATATTCTTACATATATTATGCATCATACTCTTTTTGTGCTCTTCTACACCTTCTATACATCTTGTGTTGCACACTACACATCTTCACTTGGCCCATTCAACACACATCTTTCTAGTGTCACAATCTCAAACAACATACTACATACTTACAATCTACATATTCCTAGCACATCCTACTTACACATCTCACTATTACACTTTAGCATCGAACCCTTACAAGTGCACACTACCCAACAAAACTCTAGTCTCATGGTTCATACTCAACTGCTGAGGGTCTAAATCTGAATTGAACCTCACCTCATCACATTTACATCATTCTATGCTTGGTCTTCACAATCAATCAATATTTCTAGCTATCACATCATGCGACACTATTCTACAATTTATGATCTATGATTCACAATTAATACCTTATACTATCTTATTCACACATTTCATGATCTATCTTTATGCTACATTATCAATAATTCAAGCATCTTATCCTAAGATTCTTGATCAATCCTTCTACTACATCCTGTTCACATCTATTATATGCTCCATACTCAATTAATCAATTCTTTCTTTCATCAATCATAACATTATCCCATAATCTACACTCTATTCATTGACTCTTTCTATCATACAACACATCATTGAAACCATTTCCCATGAACTAATATTTGCTATAAGGTTCATTCTTGACTATTGAGGGTCTTGTATAAATGAACCTAATCTCAATCATGCATACATTTGTACTCAAGGGAAACACTACCCCTATCACACTCATGTTGCATTCCATTCCATCTCATCCACAAAATACTACATATCTTTGATGTATTTACTCTTGTTTTCTTAAGTTTACATGTATGATTTATTACACATGCTAGATAGATATCTTTCATGTCATTATATTTATCATATACACATGTGTTTTCACTTTCCTTCTAGTTATGATTGTAGACTATACACAGTATTCATTCATGTAACATGGATATTTGACACACATACCTCATACCAGGTCCCACAAAGGCTCTTGGGGGGCATCCACATTCACACACATTCCATGTGTTATTGTTTCATTTTCACATTACATTACTATATCAGATTATACATTCTTTGACATAAATTTATTTCCTAACATGCTAACATGTGTTTCATGTGTAGAATTGTCTTTATGGGATTATATGCCTCCATGGTTATTTGTTGTTTTCTTACTCTTGTTTTCATTGTTTGCCATTATATGCCATTTTTTGTAATTTTCTCTATGTTTTATCTTGCATACTTTTGGCCATTGTTGCTTTAATTATCTTGTGACATCATGAGTGATGTCCCATGTTTGCAACCCACTTTTTTTGGTCTATATTATCTTCTTGTTTGGTAGCTTACACATTGTTTTATATATATGTGTTTATCTTATTTGCAATAACACTTTGTCTTCTACCCATTGTTTACATGTGCCTTGGTTTCTACCAAAAAAATTGACCTCCTACATATTGGTATCAGTTCAACATGGGGTCCTATTTTTGGGCGACATCCTCCTAGTGACGTCGCATGAACCCCAAATAAGGGGGAATCTATTTGGTGAATTGGTAACACCCCATTCAACAATCTACAGTCACATTCACATTTTAGTACAAGATAACAATCACAAAGTCAACATAGTCTATAAACTCGACATAGCCTCGAGAATAAGACTTGGGTCCTTACTTCATCATACAAACTAGTTCCTAGAATCATAATTGGGTGCCTAGGCACTTCTATCCCTTCTCTGGGTGCCTAAGACCAGGGGAAGATACACATATTTTTTAAGTTTAGCATTGTCACGGATACTTTTCGGGGCGTAGTTGATCACCACTTGGAAATTATGTTTGATTGCACCTATTCACATTGGATCGGATTCATACATAGAATATGTACTGGATTTTTTAGTTTGAGAAGAAGTAAAATGTTGGAGAATGAAACTAGACCTTTCTCCCTACACTACTTCTTCATCTGGCATAGGATCACCCAAAAAACCAACATTCAATGTGCTCAACAATTCCGGGAAGTAGTCAAGGTTTGAGAATGACACTAGACCTTTCTCCCTACACTACTTCTACCATGGTGTGAGATCTCCCTAAAAACTCACCCTTCATCGACATTTTTAGGATCCTCTCTACACTCTTTTCTCATCATGAATCAGTGCACATGTTCCTTTTTCAAATTTTCACATTTTACATACTTCTTACATGTTTTTACACATTTTGATCATATGCATGTGTATTTGACTACTTGTTCATTATTCTCTTTTATAGGTCTTTCCTTATGGGAATTGGTAGTCACATTAACACATGAACATCATCGTCATCAAAAGGTATAACATCAAAAATCTACATTGCATTTCCACCCTAGGTCATCATCATCACTTTTATTTTTACTTCCTCTTCTATAGTTTCCATGCTTCACACTTTTTATCACTCCACATGCTTTTCTTGTCTCAACATGCTCTTTCTACATCAATCTACATGGTTATCAAGTACGCATCTCTATCTACTTTATGCTACCGATCTTTTCGTTCACCAACATAAAGTGGGGGAATACGTAGACACTAAATCACAAACTTTGGGTACATTACTAGGTCATAATCACATACTACTATTCATATGCTTCTCATGGGAGAAACATATTTTTTGATCACTATACTTTGCCTCTTATGTTCCTTCCTAGTCTCTATTTTGACCTAAAGACCTCACTTCCCAATCTGACCCTTCACATCTCACCTTTTCTGGCTTTGGACACCAATGCCTAGCTGAAGACACCAATTCCTAGAATCCATCATCCCATCTAGGTGCCCTAGACCTCTTTATATTTAGCTCACTCATTTTAGGGTCCTTTCTAGCTATTGGGCATCCTTATCTCTTAGGGGTCAGCCTTTTAGTGATCAATTATGAAATTTGAACAAGAGAAGCATATAAATATAAATTTATGTGACCAAATTAAAGGACCAAGCTCTAAGCATCTATATTATCACCTAAGGTTACATCTCATAAGAATCTAAAGAGCATCATTGCATCCATCTAGCACCATTACAAGGGACAAGGGATGGTTTTACATCACACTTCATAGGAGGAAGTCTATTATATTCCATGTACACATTTATTACATCTAGCTACTATTCTAGCTATCAAGTATAACATGCATAAGAGCCACATAGGGGCACGATTACACACACACATATAGAACTAAATTGGGTCTAAGATATAGTGTAGTGCTTGGTTGTAAGATGACCATTTTGATAGCTCGAGTAAAATGTGTGCCCTCATTTTACATCTTTCTTGTTTAGGACTTGATTTCATTTCGAGGGTTTTGGTGGTGATCTCTTTATTACAAATTATCGAAAAAATCCACAAAGTTGTGGGACATACTAGTGACAAATAGTGAAGAATTATAATCATCCAACGACCACTATAAAATTCATTCTGGACCTCCTACACAAACCCTAACACCTAGGAAGGGATCCTAGCATCCAAGCACCCCAGTACCACTCTAGACACCTCCGTACCTACTCCTCCCGCACTTCTGCATTCTATGGGATTGGTCATGACCTCCTATGTTCTAGTTTGATCAATTTTCCACCTTCACACATTTCTAGGAATATTGCGAAATTAGCTAAGTGTCTTAACTCTTCATTATACTTAGGGTTTTACTTTCATTACTTGTTGCTTGAGTCATCTAGTGTACTTTACTACCATATCTTCTTGTTGTAACACATCTTAGAATTTAACATAAGTAATACTATCCATTTATTTTATTATTGTTTAATCGGTTTGATAATTTCTTATATTCTTTTGGCCACTTCAACCTTGATTTTCTGTGACATTATGAGAGATGTCCCTTTTTGAAACTCACTTTTTGTGGTCTACTTTTTTTGCATTGTCTCTTATTTATACTATCTTCTATAATATGTTTTTCTCTTTTATAATAACACATGTTTCTATCCCCTTTGTTCACATGTTCCTTTGTTTCTACCATGTACATTTCTTCCCTATAGGTTATCGTATTAGATCAACACCTGGTCCTCTCCTTTGGGTCACATCCTCCTAGCAACATCACATGCACCCCAAACAAGGGGGTATACATTGGGTGAATCAGCCACCCCTTACAAAAGCTCAAAGCTTTAGTATAGGCCTTCATAGTACCGAGAAAAAAATAGAGTTATAGTTATAGAATGACCTAGATTCTAACTTGGGCCATCGGTTCGGCCACCGGACATCGGCGCCTGATACAAAAACTAGTGCTTGGGAACTCTTGAACTTTCATGTGTGTCTATTTCACCACAATTTTACTTATAAAAAAGATAAGGGTAAAGGTGAGGAGGAATACCTATGATATTTTAATAAGGTTGTGCGTGTTGTAGAAGATTAAACTGATTGTGAAGCGCTCCTTTTTTTCTAGGAAGGACTAACTAAAATAGAACATAAGACCACAAGAGAGCATTAATAATATAAGTTGGTGGACTGCCTAATGAGAGCTAGATCCAGAAGTGGGGTGCTTCCTAGAAGGTTGTCAATCCACATTTGAAATACAATTTAATGCAAACAAATAACATAAAAGGAGGAAATCCTACTGTAGTTGTATGATTTAGGTATCTCACACAAATACAATAATCTAGATTTAATCTAATAATGCATATAAGACTTAATATAATAAAGGTGGTTGGTTTTCAAGGTCTACAGGTGTAGCAGAGGTTGTTAAGGAGGTTTGGGTGAGATTTGGTAAGTTTTGGGGTGGTTTGGAGTGAGTTATGGGATTTCTGGTCTGAGGGAAATTACCAATCATAGAGATCGATATTGGTTAGGCAACCGATGCTGGTAACTGGTAAAGATCCAATGTCGGTTACGTGACCGACGTTGGTAGGGGAAATTGGGTTAAAAAGTATTAAAATAGGTTAGTGGGAGCTCTCTGTGATTTCACAGAGAGTTGGTAAGGTTTAGGCTAGGTGTTAGGATTTATGTAAAGACTCAAGGATGATAAAATAGGTGGTTAGAGAGAAATAGAGGTTTAGATGGGAATTTTTTCAAGTAGGTGGGTGAAGGAGGTATACAAGAGAGAAACAAAATCTACATAATAAATGAATCAATACCAGAAGCTAAAATAACTTAACAATAGGATTAAGATACTTATCTGGAGATTACAGGTTGATAGATGATGTTTGGTGGTTGGTGAGCACTCGTAGAAGAAGCATGTATCTAGGTCCAGTGTTGTAGAATCAAAGCATGTACACTTCCCTATGACTGATCTAAAGATGAGGAGCAAGAGGTTGGTTGTTGGTGAAGAAATGGAAAGATTTTGGTCTGTGTTTGATCGCTAAATGTTCTGAGGGTGCAAGAATTCTATAATTCCGGCTTGAAGATGGAGGAACCCGGGTAAAGGATTGGAAATCCTTATTTAAGGTAACTGATGGAAATTAGGTGAATGACACCAACCAAGGACTAGCGGCGTCGATTAGGGAGAAATGTCACTCTTTGCTAAGAATGGTCTTTTCTTCCTAATCTTAGCATCGTTTAGAATTAATTCCAGTCAAGAGTGTGGAATGGTGCTAAATGGAGCGGGAATTTAGTTAGAGGAATGATAGGTAATTAAGGTTAGGGTTAGAATGAGTCCTAGTTAGTTAAGGGGATTAAGGACTTAGTCTAGGTTAATTAATAGGCTTGGAATAGGTTTAAGATGAGGTGGCTAGGTGAGGTGGAAATTAATTTAATTTAGGTAATTAAATTAATAATTATGTGAGGAGGGGTCATGGTTAGATGTATGTTAATTGAAGGGGACTTGGTAGGGTGTGACCTAATTTGGGTTTCTACGGTGTCATGACTAAGGGAAGTTATAGATACTTTCTCATCTCAACACAATTTTTAGTAGTTTATAGAGCGAGTTATCACAATACATGAACAACCCTCCATTAATAAGATTATATTATATCTCCTTTTATACTTGGATCCAACTAGAATAACATGGAAGAAATCAAGATCAAACCATCTGTAGTGGTGTATAAATTTTGGAATCAGTCATGGATGAAGAATAACACTAGACCTTTCTACCCAAAAATCTCTTTTCGTGACATTATATCCCCCAAAAACTCACACTTAGCATGAGATTGCCCAAAAATTGTTATTTGCATAATATCTCCAAAAATAATCACTCTTGGTGTGATATCACCCAAAAACTCACACTTCTATAAAAACATTAGGACATTTTCTATCCTTTTTACTCATCACGGATCAGGTGCACATGTTCCTTTTACTACTTTTTCATAGTTTTACATATTTTTACGAGTTTTTCATAACACAAAACTTTGACTATTATTTCATAGGTCCATCCTTAATATGCAACAAAAACATCCCAGTCAATAAGTTATAACAACAATATGTACAATATGGTACAACTCATACGCTTCACCCCTAGGGTCACTTCCTCTTTCTTAGCTTCCACGCTTCATTTTTATCACTCCACGCTTTCACTTGTCTCTTCGAATAAGCTATCACCATCACATTCTACATGGTTATCAGGTACATATCTCTTATCTACTTTATGTTATCAAGTATTCACTCAACAACATAAAGTTGGGGAGAATGTAGAAACAAAATCATGCACTTGGGTACATTTCTAGGTCCTAATCATATACTACTATTCATATGATTCCTAAGTGAGAAAAATAATAATTAACAACTACCTTTAGCCTCTTTACTTTGTTTTCAGTATTCTTTCTTATCTTATACACCTTATATCCTAGTATGATATTCATTTCCTTATCTTTCTTGACTCAGGACACCAACACCTAGCCAAGAGGTTAATGCCTAAGCAATCTCTATCTATCTTACTCACTCTCTTTGGGCCTTATTTTCTTATGGGTGGAATTTTTGCTATAAATTATGAAATTCAAATAAGGAATCATTGGAGCTCAAAATTTCACTCATCCTAGATCTAGATGAACTCGAGATTTGAGGCAACATGGGACTGTCTCCAAGTTTTGGTACTTACACTTTGAGACAGACCTCCAGAGAATGATTACTTACTCTACCTATTTCTATAGCTAAATCTACTCCTATGAAGGTAAATGTAGCTAACTAATACTACTATATGATTCCAAGGGACTAGGGTGAGAAGGAGATGCATGAAAGTGAAAATCTAAGCTAAGGGGAAGTGATATCACTAGAAAGAAGGGGATGAAAAAAATCAATTGAGTGAAAGCAACACAAAATGCACACAGTGAGGGTAGAAAAACATGTAAAAGTCTAAAATAAAATTCACACACTTGATTTTATGTGGCACAATGGATAGGAACATGCAAGATAAATGAAAATACACAACAAACTAGAAATTCAAGGAAAGGCAAGAATATGCAATAAAAACAAGCCAAGGTAGGTAATAAACACAAAACAAATATTTTTTTGCTTGCTTCTAAATATGAACAATCGATTAGAATGGTGGAGAAGGAAATTATTTATATGTATAAAACCAGATTTGAGGCACGGAATTCAAAATACAAAGGAAAATTTCTGAATAACACTCTTTTAAAAAATGAGAGTCGAACCTTTTACAATCAGAAATTCTCTACTATTTATATAAGAAGGGGAGAATACAAGGAGAAAGAAGAGAGAAAATCATATTCAAATTTCCAACAACCAATAGTAAGAAATGAATGCTTGATAAATATTCTGTAACATTTATCATCGATCTACCTCCTCATGCTTGTTTTACTTTTGGAGGAAGAAAGAATACCAAATCTAAATAAATCTGGGTGGTTGAGTTTACTGGATGTGTGCATTAATGGGCTGACTAAATTTTCCCTATTTTCTTCCTACCAAATCCTACCAAAATCTGATTTGAATATCCTAGAGTGTAAAAATGTCAACATATTTTAATCAATCCTAGGCATGAGGTAATATGAGATCTATAGTAGAATTTATGATGATTAGAAAATTTGTAGTGTAAACTAGACAAGAAAGAAACGTGGTGCAAGATGATTAGCTAAAGGATTTGGTTGACTTTTTTTTATTTTGTATTTTCTACCACATATCATTCATTCATTTGACAAGAGGATTGAATGTGCATCTAATATGTATTAATAGGTTGTGTGTTACATACTCAACCGACAAGGTAACATGTGGCGCTTAATGAATGGTACAGAATATTTCTCTTGGCATGGGTGCAAGAGCAAGATGTAACATTCCCATTTTAAGACTTTAGAAACAAGGAAAAATTTTTTATACATAATGTTCTCTATTCTAAAGAATCATAATTTAGAACACACATTCCATGCCAATAAATCTCATAACAGATAACCATATGCAGTTGTAAATGACTTGGTGAACCACCAATCTCTCATTTCATGACTCGGTTTTTCAACCAATCTCTCATGTTAACTTTAAGTATTGAATACAACATGTATACTAAGTATACTTGGTTCTCTTACCCTGTTCTAGGTATTGATTTGTGTTTTGTTTAAGAAACCTATATGAATGTTTGTTACCAATATTCATCTAAAATCTCATTTCTTAAACTAGGTGACATAAGACAATGCAACCGATAGCTTGTGATACTTTGGCCAAATATTTCCAACATATTGTTCATGTTATTATTCCTAGACATAGTAGTCTCACAATGACACATCCTTCACCCCACTCATCTGTTGTCTAGAATGGTCTTTACTGACTTCCGACAGTTCACTTGTTCAAGGTTTGACCCTAGATCTGGTTAGCAACATGATTTGGTATAGGAACTTATTCGTGATGACTAAGGATATATAGACAAACTCAATTGACCTAATTCAATTGGGTGTGTCTAGTTATCATAAGTCATCATGAATCTCTTCCTGTATTAAACAACATTCTGATATGATCTAGATAGAAAATAAGATCAAGTCTAAGTTTGAGTAGATCTAGATGAACCAATTCTGAGGGGTATTGTAACATGTCAATTGGAACATTGTATCCTCGTGAAGACCCCACCTTCATGAAGGTATAGTCCTATAGTTGACGTGTGCCAACATCTGATAGAATTATCCATCTTGATGTACACACCTCGAGAAGAGGTCATTTTCACCCATTTATATTTTTACTAAGTTTCAAATTACAACATCCTTGCTTAACCTAATTCCAAAACCCTTAATTTTTTTCATACCTTATTGAGTTGTTAAGTTAATATGGAACCTCATAAAATTAGGATTACTCTTATATTCATTAATTTTTTTCTTAACGTTCAATTAATCAAAAATAGAAACAACATCCATCATATGATTTACTTAGTACAACCCATCCATTTATGGTGTGTTTATGATCCCAAACATGTTTCATTATAGTAGGCTTCATAGAGATGAATTCATATTTATTAATGATCTTATGTACCATACATTTGTTTAAAACCTATGGAGGTATTGCTCAAGAGGTGGTGAACCTTCCTCTTTCTTGTTTAAGTGTTGGGGTTTATTATACCCTTTTTCATTTCACACTACATGATAGTTAAGTTATACTTTATTAACATAATATAGTGAACCATACAAATTAGATAAAAG
Organism: Taxus wallichiana var. yunnanensis; assembly: GCA_018340775.1. NCBI lineage: Eukaryota > Viridiplantae > Streptophyta > Pinopsida > Cupressales > Taxaceae > Taxus > Taxus wallichiana. The sequence goes on along the minus strand of CM031237.1, from coordinate 550,141,042 downwards.
AACATCCATGCATGCCAACTTAACAAGTTGCATTCAATTTAAGGGATATTGTAATTAAATCCCATCCCTCCAACTCATTTAATGACAACCGGAAATAAGGATCATATCAGGTAAGAATGGAAACCTCAAAATAAGATTACAAATTTCCTTCATATAATGCACAAGAAAAATGACATAATAAGTTCAAGTAACTCCAAATATTTTTCAATTCATCATGGTAAAATACATATTTTGCAAGACTAAGAATTTTAGACATATTTCATGTCAACCAACATCAAGATCATTAAAGAATACAACTTTTCTTCCTTCAGTACATTTCAATAATAAATTAGATTTATCTATAAAAGATCCGGACTTTAAGCAACCAATACATAATATAAGTTATTGCCGTCCTTTATCACTTACGAAGTCCATTTGTAAAAGTTCTTTGGCATGGTCGGTTCATTAAGCCGAGCATGATAAGCACCAAGCATTAAAACGATGTTCTTTCAACTAAGCTAATATTTCATAAATGCAACTATGCTTTTATGAAACAAGATGCCAAGCTAAACCAATAAATCATAAGTAATAACATTTATAAAAGAAGAACATTTGATCAGCCTAAAGTAACATTAAGAAAAGATCATGATATAATCAGCACTTTACATCATTAAATTAGATAAGTAATATTTCAACCAATTTACTTATCTACATCAAATAAAAGTACTTACTACCTATTTCTTACATAATTCAATCTGAATTAGCAATCCTAAAACTAATTCCACTACTTTTCAAACATAGAGTTACCTTATGAAGCAAGAACCAACAAACTCAACATTACAAAATTCCCTAAAAATACATCTACAGCCCAAACAAATTCCAACATCTTGAAAGGTTTTAGGATGAATCATTTACAACATAAGAATACGAGAATCCCATTTAAAATGCTACACCCAAAATTCATAGTCCACGATATAACCTATGATCACAAGTTAGGTCATACCTTAGAATTGGAAAAATATTCACTCAATATAAGGCATATAACATTAATGATCCAAAACAACTTTAATCCCTTTAATACAAATCAAGTGAATAAGATAGAAGTATTAAAAATACTCTATGCATTCTAAAAGTAATGCAATAAAATAATCCAATTATATATATTAGATTACACAAAAGAGGAAAGGATGAACTAAGATAAAAAATAAGAACTTCCTTTCTAATTCATTTTAATCTGAATATCATTTCACAACTAAGAAAAGAGAATACAACACAAATCTCTTACAATTTCCAAAGGAGACAACAATGACTCATTACCTCCATACATAAAAGAGAAAGGAGTCAAATGACATGGTTAGAGGAAGATTCCAACATTCCTTCATAAGAAAAGATGGTCATAAAATGATTGGTACATAATCAATCATAACATCCTTTTAACTCTTTTAAATGTAGAAATCATGTACCAAAAACTGTTAGACTGAGTCATGCGACCGCAAAATGCAAGTTGAGTTCCAACATAAGGTTTATCCAAACACGAAGAAAAAGTAGTAACATTATTATTATTATCATCAAGAAAGATATGTAATAACAAGAATTGCTAAACAACTTACAGGGAATTAACAACCTTCAACAGTCATTCAAAATCATCAAAGTTTCAGTCAAAGGAACCATAGACTGTCCATTCCTTCAAGACAATAGTACAACAATCTGTGAGAAAGAATCTTGTTTGAGTCCTCATAGAGGTGAGGGAAATATATCTTATGAATGGACAGAGAAAGATCCATCGTGATTCAATTTCAAAAATAGGTGCATTCCAAGATCGACATGGTTTAGCTACAGGCACACAAGTTATCAACATAGATGATGAAATAATTTTCATTACATTTCTATGGACATGTTTAACTGAATGCCTCAACAAAATTGACAAGGTAAATTATTCCTTCCAATCTTACACAGAGATCAAAGAAACCGAAAAGAGTCTTGAAACCCCTTATTCAGAACCAATTTGGTTAGTTCCAGATCAAGAAACGTCAACCAAAAGTCCAAATAAACATCCTTAAAGCTTCATGATACCACAACAGGAAGGATTTAACAAGTTAACTCAAGCAAGTTACTCAAGAGGTTAACCCAAATCAGGAACGGGTATTCTAAATCAACAACATCTAACTCAACAAAGAAGTAGACAACATGATCAACATCTAGAAAGCTCAAACAGAGCTACGTGAATAACCCAAGTATCGACTCAGACAAGGATGACTCTCAAAATGTCCTCAACCAAACATGACTTCATCTATTTAACCTTTAGTTCAGTCCTCAAAAACTTAAAGAAAGACACAATATATATAAGATCAGAAGTGAAGACTTCACACATAGATATTCTCAACAAGATAACATTGAAATCTAAGAGTCCAAGAAACAATTATCTCATAGTTTCCATAAAAGAACTTAATTCAAGAAACTCAGCTTAACTGAAAGATAAGAGGAATAATAAAACATTCATTCTTATTTCCATATAAGATGAATCCACAAAAATAGAGATTCTAAACACCCATTATCAACTCAGCTTCCATCGAATACCAGATTCGAAGAAATGAGAGTTTATACAGTAAGATCAAGAAGAATTCACTCATTTACTTTTTTTCTATACAAATTCGAGTTCACACAACTCTGAATCAAAGTATTCATATTCATACAGTTCCACAGGAGTAACAAAACTTCAACAAAACAAATATGTGGCAAAGGAGGTTATTCCTTTACCTTCTAACAACCAAAACAAAAAACCTAGTTCGAAACTTGAAGCCACATTACGTGTTATTAACTCTTTGTTAAACGGATAAGTGGGATTCACACATGCACATCATTACATCATTACTAGATTTTAAGGTGATATTCAAAATTAAATGAACAAGAAAACAACCCATCTCCTACCTTATCAAGAAAATATTCTTTAAAATAAATATAGATAATTTTCAAGCAAGATTGCATGGTAATCATAACAAAATAAAAGACCCATTTCATTCACGAGAGTAGACTTGTTTTAATGAAGATATTTATAGAAAATCATAGCATCTTAATGGATAGAACCTATCATGCCTGATAGTACTTTTGTCGATTCGAAGAAGATTTCTAGCCAAGCCTCCACAATCCCTTTATTTCCAAATGAATTCAACAACCAAAAAATTCTTCCTCATATGCCTCTTATACCTCCATTGGATTGAAAATAGTCCAAAGGATCTAAAAAAAAAAAAAAAAATTGAAAAAAACTGCTGGTTTGAAGAACTAGATATCTCCATGCAGAGTAAAAATTGAAATGCATGAGTAACCAAACAACCCCCAAGAAATTTTCTTGTATGGTTTCCAAGGAGGTTTTCTTGCCAGAACCGATGACCATAAATTCCATTAAAATCCACTTTCCCACCTATATCTCCATGCCACCACCATCTAAAGTTGGCGAGTCCAAATTCAAAGATAGCATGGATTACTTAACTCTAGTGATGATGCCAACTAGGATTCCCTCTAGTTTCCATTCCTATGCCAAACTGAAAGTACTAAAATTCTTTAAATTCAAAATCAAATCACATAATTGACTTAGAAACCATCACCACCACCTTACACTTGCCATGTGACCCCTTAAGTCCCTATAGTTTAGGTTAAATAAACATTAGTTTAGGATCTGACCATAGGTTAGATAGAAAGTATTCACCTATGTCATTTTAATATTTCCATAGGTTACAAGCCATCATAAATTAAGCCGTATCCCATACTAGTTCAATATTAGGTAATAGGCTAGAGATAGATCTCTCTTTACCTTAGACAATCTTCACATCCCACACCCGTAGAGTATACAACTTAGATTAGGGTACAACACACATAGTTAGGAATAAATATAAGGTAGGTCTAGCTTAAATTAGATTATAATTTCAGTTAAGGTAGATCCTAAAGATCTAGGACCTAGGTTTTATCTTTTATAGTCCCGAAATAGACCTCTATCCTTCTTATGCCATTAAGCGTCCTAAGAGATTAACAAGAAGTTCTAAGCACACTATTTACAAGAATGCGAGAAAAGGACCTCGAGGAAGATCAATAAAATTTATATAATTAAGGACTCGAGTCCATTACTTCCTTTAATTTTTGAATATCGTTTTCTATACAAATCGGACAAGAAGAATTAAATCATACCTTAGATTAATGGAATTGATCCATGGTTTTGCTATTATAGAGAGATAAATTTGCAAACACCATTACCATTTTACAACCTTACCTATCTCAAGAAAAATGGATTCCTTGCAAACAACAACATTTCAAAAAAATAAATCCAATAACGGAGTAATTTATCCATTGTAAGCATGATTACCAACAGTCAAAAGAATACACCTTCTTAGGACAAATCACATGTCAATGTTTGCAATGCAAAGAGGAAAAGTTAACAGTTTGTCAAATATGTTACACAAGAAGCACGAGTGGGAAGAATGCAAATATATGGGAGCATGTGTAAGGGTGTGAATGATAATTAGGAATAAAAGGTTCATATCTACGAAGATATACTAGAATGTGGAGAAGAAGGGAAGTGTGAGGAAAGATGCGTGAAAGCAATTGCAAAAGGTGGAAAGTGGATGAGATATGATAATACGCAAAGAAGTGCATGAAAATTATGAAGGAATGGCATGCATAGGGAAAGGATACCAAGGAATTATCCAAAATGGAAGGAAATTTCATAGACACACGTGAAAGGGTGTCTTTGCTGATGTTGGAATGAAAGTTAATGTACTGATAAATTTTTGTGTGAGGGACGTGAAATGAGATAGAAGAATATAAAGGGAAGTGGGAAGTGTGGAAGAAAGCAAAGAGAAGGATAATTTCAAGGAGAAAAAAAGGGTGCACAAGGGAGTGCACAAAGAATTACAGCCATGCAAATTATACTGGATGACTGTGGTACATGCGACACGAAATCTTGAACTCATAGTAATAATAGAAGCCGTAAGTTGTCTAAATAAATAGGGTGGTTATTTTGGACAAAAATTTGGTGAATTTTGAGGCCATATTCCGGCTAGATGAAAGAGATCAGGTAGCCTTGAAGCATTCATTTAGCATGGTGTCGGCTTGAAAAACATGAAATTATGATCTATAACTTGAATAACACCCCTAAAGTCGCTTGAAAACATAATTTAAACTTTGTATAAAACTTTTGAATACTTCTTGAACTATTGGAATACCCTCAACTAAATTTTCATCCTAGAAACAACAAAAGATTGCATGGAAGGAAAAATATATATATATAAAAAAACAATGTGTGTAGCACACACTTGAAGGAATTGAAACTACTTTAATATATACAATGATGTAATATAAAAACTTAATGGAAGTTTTTGAGATAGACCCCATTGACTGGAATTGGTAGTGCATCTCCATTAAGATAAGAAAACTCAAAAGATTTAACCTACTTACAACAAATTATTATATAAACTTACTCCAAAGTGCATAAAACTTTGAATGGTGCCTAGGTTTAGCTCTGCACAAACATCTATTTTAGGACCAAATCTCCTACCTTGAAAGCTTAATGTCTAGCCCTTTTTCAAACAATTGCTTGGTTGATCTCTTATGTTGTTCTAACTTGATCATTATAGAATTTCCAAATTCTTGAAGTTCAACCAGATCTCGTCATTCATATTTCTCTTTGTTCTATGCCCTCAAACTCCAAGCGATAGGAAATATCTAATGAAGGAAAATCAAGTGATACGAGAATCCTAACTTCCTTACCATAAACAATTATATAAGGTGAAGTACCTATTGACATCTTCACCATGATTTTGTGTACCAAGAGTTCCTACGATACCTTTGTGTACCAATGCCTCTGGTTGATTTTCATTATTCATTTAATGATTCTGATTAGGTTCTTATTAGTAGATTAAGCTAAGTCATTACCTTAGGTATAATCATTGGAAGAAGTCTTCAAGTTGATACCAAGACTAAGAGCCCAATCAAAAATATTTTCACCGAGGAAGGATTTTACATTATTATATATAATGGTTTGAGGAATGCCACATATTTTTATAATGTTTTCAAGAAATTCAAGGATGACTAACTCTTTCGATTCCTTGAGCATAAATTTTTTCCATCTAGTGAAGTAATCCATAGCTATCAATATGCACTTGTGACCAGCGCTTGAAGGAGGTTTGATCATGCCTATGAAGTCAAGACCCCATTGTGAAAAATGATGATCCATTTGGATTAGTCGGAGGAAGCACCGCTAATTTATTTTTACCTACAAAAAAAGCACATTCTTTACATTTTATGACCATCTAGAGCACATCCATAAACAAGGTAGGAAAAAATTATCCTACCTTAATGATCTTCATGGCTGTTACTTTGGCAGAGAAGTTTCCACGAAAGAATCCATTGTGAAATTATACTAACACTTGGTCAACCTATGCGCCATCAATACATCTCAAAAGCACACCATCAGTGTTCCTTTTGAAGAGAACTCCATCAATCAGTGCATATGGAATAGACCGCAGCCTCAGAAGTCATATCTTAAATTTTATCAGTCCCAGAGGGTATGCTGAAAAGGAGAGAAATGTTACCATGTCCTCCATCTAGGTGCACACATTGGGATCTTAATTCTACTCAACTTCAGTGCATGGAGGCTCTTCATCTAGAAATAATGAATCATTTTTTCATTCCGTGCATCCTCAACAATATGCTTCTGAGCATGCGCCTCTCTAATTAACTTAGTGGATTTTATAGTCACATCATACTCCATAATTTTGGTCATTCATCTAGCTCTTTTCTCACTGATTTATGCTTCCATGATGAAATATCTCACACCAAAGCGTGAAACTAGCACCTTAACATGGTTTTTGGTGAGAATAATTTTGAACTTCTTCAACACACACATAATGGTGAAGACCTATTTCTCCATGTGATTATATTTTAATTCATAATCCTTTAGTGTTTGAGTGAAGAAAACCACTGGTTGTTCCAGTCCTTGTTCATTTTCATCTGTCCAGACGGTAGAAACACATGCATCATATCCATAAGCATAAATAATTAAATCCTTTAAGTAATATGGATTGATGAGTATTGGAGCACAAGAAATTTTTGTCTTGACCTTACTAAATCTTTCCATTCCTTCTTCCATCCACTTAAATATTGTGTCCTTTGTTATCATGAGGGTGATAGGCTTGACCAATCCCACAAATTTAGGAATGAATCTCCTAACAAATTTGATTTTACCTAGGAATGACTGCAATGCATTCTTGTGCATTGGAAATGAGAGACAAAGGATGGCGAAACATGCTCAAGATGAATAGAAATACCATCGTTTGAAACCACATGGCCTAAAAAATTTCCTTGTGTAATAGAAAATTTGCACTTTCTAGGGTTAAGATATAACCCAAATTATCTACGTCTCTTTAAAACTTTCTCTAGATGCATCATGTGATCCACGCTATCCTTTTAGAAGACATTTATGTCATCTAAGTAAACTAGGATGAACTCATTGATATATCCTTTGAAGGAAATTCCCATGGCTATCTAGAATGTTGTGCTTGTATTTGAAAAACCAAAATACATCTTTCAATAGGTGTATGTTCCCCATTTGGTTATGCTCGTTGTCTTGACTTGATCTTCTTCCTTGAACACAATATGATTGAAACCGAATACCCATCCAACATGGAGAGTCTTTTCATGATAGCCACATTCTTCAGAATTGGATACATAGAAGGCAAGGTATAATGATTCCTCAATGACTCTTTATTCAAATATCTAAAATCAACACAAATTCTAATTTCACCATTATTTTTGCACATTGGAACAAAATTTTCCACCCAAGTAGAGTAATTGATAGGAAAAATAGTTTTCACCTCAATGAGTTTGGATAACTCCTTCCTTATAAGGGGGATTTATTTTAGGATTGGCTGGCCTCTTCTTTTGTTTGATGGGCTTAATACTAGGATCACGAGTAATGGAGTGTTAAGAAAGGACTTGGATCAAATTCAATCATGTCTTCATACTCCCAAGAAAATATATCACTATAATTTTTACATAGATAAATAAAGGCATGTGTTTCATCTTGCACGCATTATTTTCTAAACGGTAGCTCTTTACCATGCAAAATAATGTTTGGGATGTAGTCTTCTTGCATTGCGTGCAAGTATTTTCTTCACCCTTGAACTCATCGTCGGGGCTGAACATGTGCTCTAATATGACCAATCATTTAGGAAAATTATATATCTTTAGTTGAATCACTTGTTCACCATAGGCATTTGTCATAACATGTTTGAGAGAGAATTCAACTTCATTTTGAATGACTTTGGACAATCTATGTGTCACTATCAAACACTTACTAATTGGTTTCATTATCTAGAATTGATGGTCTAACCACTATCTTGATATGATATGCATTTCCTTGGAAAAATCCTCGATGAAGTGAGAATTTTGAACAAAGAGACTCCATCGATCCGCTTCTTTGTTCAATTTCATTGGCACCACCTGCAGATTGAGAGCTTAAAATTTCTTTAGGAGGTCCCAAAATCTATGTTTATAATCCTTGAGAAGCTTATTATTTTTGTGCACTTGTTTTTGACCTAGTGGATGACCAATTTAGTGTCCCAAATATCTACAGAACCTTGATCTTCCTCATTTCTACAATAATAATACCATGCACCAATGTTTTAGGTTTTTTTATGTTGTTGGAGCATGCAAATTGTATCATATGCATGAAGTATATTTTTGATTCTTAGGGAGATGAGAACAACACCTGTGTTACTGTGCCATTTTTCTTATTGAAATATCAAAGTACATTTTCCACATTCCAAAAGCATCATTGCTTTCTTTCTTGAGCACATGATGGTAGTGTGCACTCTTATTCAAGGATGCAATATGTACCAAGACTAGTTTCAATAGATGTATCATAGGTATCAAATTCATAGAACTCTTCTACCCATTCATCTAGAAACAAATCGGGTATGGAGGGAGGAATAGGGTGCTATTCTAAAACTAAATCTTGTTCTTGGCATTATTGGAGTACATAATTATCTTGGAGAGGGGATGGATCATATGACTCAACATTATAGGAAAGTATATGGTCAGCTTTTATGGTAAACTATGTACAATATCTGGTTCTTAGGATCATATGATTCCAATTACAAGACAAGTATCCACCCACCTTGGCTATGAAATCTCTTGACAGACACAAATGGAAAATAAAGGAGGTAAGTCAATGATTGACACATCATGAGTTATTTTATGCTTATACATGCATGTAGGGTTAAATCAAGATTTTTTATGACTCCTAGAGTGGTGACAGTAGAGACATCAATTTGCAAGACTCCTTTGGATATAGGGTTGTACTCAAGACCTAAGACATAAATTTTTTATCGGGCATGATAGAATTACTAGCCCCAGGATTCAATCATATAGTTATGGACAAGATGTTTTCCTATTATCAATGACATATAAAAGGGTGGGTTTTTAAATTTTTTCTTACTTCCTTATCATTTGATTGGAAAATGTTGATAGCAGTATGACTTATTTGGATAATTAGATTAGTGCATGGGAGTTGGGCCCGAGCTTCATGTAACAGGTCACACTATGATGGAATGGCCAAGGCATCCCATATTGTGACATTTACATTTTTCTTATTCATTTGGTTAACAATGTTTAATGGAAGGCCCATGTAATTGCACATTTGAGGCTTGAAAACATATTTTCTTTATTACTCGAATGGTACATAGGTAGGGGCCTTGTTAGTACCCAATCTTACACCTCATAAGGGCCAGGAAACATCAGTGAGTGAAATGATATGCTTTGAGGATGAAAAACATTTTTTATGTCATTTTGTAGCCATGAAAGATGTCTAAAAAATCATATCAAACTATCTTTGGAGGGATTGAGTGACATGTACAAAGGGGATGGCCTTCCCTATTGCTTTAGGCCCTACCTTTGACCTGGGTGAGAGAACCCATTATGTAACCTGAAAATGTAAGGGGATGATTGAAATATTCAGTCTCTTAGTTTCCTTTTGAAAGCAATTAAGTCTATTCTTGGATTATCATGGCCAATGAATGCACTATTTAACTCTCACAAGTTTTCACACTAAATGGTTCATATTTCACTCCAATTAGACTCATGTTACTCTAGACAACATGAAATTCCATATGTTTTTGCATATTTATGGAAAGGGAAGTAAAAATTGCAAAGTACCTTGGAAAATGTTTATCGAGAAAAGAAAACAAAGGCGAATTGTAGGATTTAAGCAATGGTAGGTTTATATTTTGTGTGAATGGGAGATTAAAACAAGATGGGATTGACTATGACAGGTTTCTCAGAACTCCAACAATGCCAAAAATCATTCTAGGTATAAAGGACACTCAATTAATCGAAACAATCCTCGGAGAGAAGGTATGCAGGTTATGCATTTAAATGAAATATCATAAAAAATTAAGATAACCTAGAATTTTTTTGAAAAATCTCCTAAAATTCCCTTTTGAGGAGATTTTCGGGTTTTCGGTTTCAACAACATGAAAACATGTTTTTTACATGCTATATGCAAATTGTTTCTGAAACCCAAAACCCAAAACAAGTCAGTATTTCAGGTTTTCGAAACTCATGAACATCGGAACATGACTTGCAAAAAGCATGCTACATGTCACTTGACTTCCGAAACCCGAAACCCGATATGTTCCTTTGTGTCAAGTTTTTGGAACCTTGAACATCCAAACATCTCATGTTTCATGTCATCTATTTCCCAAACCCAAACCCAAATTGATAGCTAATCCTTTGTATCGGGTTTTTCAGGCACTCCAAGCATGATGACATGGCATTAACTCTGTTGTTAGGTAGTTGGCACACATGTCAAGTGAAGTGTCATAAATGCTAGGGTTTTATAAATAGCCCAATTTTACACGTCATTTTTACCAATTGTAATTTTTTTGCTGTGGATTTTTCATTCTTGTGCCTGCAACCTCCAAACCCGATCGAGCTTCTTGATCGATTGCGTGCTCCATTTTTTTCATTATTTTTCAGATTACTAAAGGTATTTTACTTTTCTTGCCGATTTGAGGTCTTTTGGATTCATATTTGAAATATTCTTTTGATGTTCTCCATCCTTTCCTATTTTTCCTCTAGGTTTAGGGTTTTAGGTTGTTTTCTTCATTTTGTGTTGAATTCCATTGAAATTTCTTGTTTGGAATTCACCCTAGGGTGTTTCTTTATTTTATCCCATGGAATATACCCTATTGATTATTGAAAAAATCTAAAATTCCTAACTGGTGAAATGGCGGGAATTTTGCATGTCCTGACACCTCAAAACCCGATTCCTTTATTTTCAGGTTTTGCAGGGTGTTCAACATCTCCTTGTTTCCACCATTTTTCGGGCTTCATCAAGTGCTCAACAATCTCCAAGTTCCACCTAGTGTATCAGGTTTTATCAAGTGTCAGACATCTATCAATCTCTGACATACACTTTGCAGTGTATCGGTTTCTTCGAGTGTTCAACATCTCCTCGATTTCCATTTCTGTCGCTTTGCATCGATCAACATTTTACCAAGTGTCATCGACACTACTAAGTTCATCTACTAAGTTACACTCTCTCAGTATCTGTCAGTTTTGTTTTGTGAAGTGTCCAACAAGACCTTATTTCCGACATACATTCTAGTGTGTTAGGTTTCATCAGGTGCTTTGCAAGTCCTAAAATCTAGATAGTGTGGCGGGTCTGTGGGGTTGCTCAGCAAGCTTCCAAGTCCGATTGCTCAAATAGGAGTTGTCTAGGCATTCTTTCTTCAGATTTCTCATGTCGGATCCTGGATCATCTAAAGATAAGTCAGATAGGTCAGGAAGATGAAATACAAGTACCAAAAAATGGAATCCCCTCCTACATAGATTGCAATTACGACATCCGAGATACGGAGCTTGGTAACATTGACATGGAGGATTTTTGAATAGAACCAAGGATTCTTCTCAGAGTCCCTAGATGAAGTCAATAACCAACAATGGCCTCCCTCTTGCAATAGGATTCCCAATGTCTACTCAATGCCCCGAGTTCATTTTGGCCTGTGCTTCCAATTATGACTCGACTCTCACTTAGTGAAAAATCAAGCAGGAGAAGTCATAGTGAAGTTGGACGGGGTTACTTTGATGACCTCTTAAGATTACCCAACTTTCAGAATATGTTGACGTAGATCTTAAGTCAGCACAGAAATCCTAGGACAAAGATCAAGAAGACTACATCAGGCATGTGAATAAAAAGTTCTTGATCAAGGCCAAGCCAATCTCTCAAGGTTTCCCAAGTTTGTCCCCAGGAGTGATTTCATCCTTGAAATCAGTGACATCATCACCTTGCTAAGTCGAGTATTTGGACTCCCTGAGTCAAGGGACTTCCAAGGATGGATGTATCAATTCATGGTTATTATGAAGAAGAATGAACAAGGGATCGATTGGAGCAGTCTCATAAGTGATGAGATTGATTCCCAGATGAAGACAATCTTGACTATGGGAAAATTCTATATGTCATCATATGTCACCTATGCAGCAGCTGGCATGAGAAATTATCCAGGGTTGGATGCAAAAGGAGATAGGGTAACAAACACATATATCGGTATTTCCCTCAGCTGACAATGAAAGGTTCCAAGATCAGTTCAGAAGAGTGAACGATGCTTTCTTTTATGAAAATATCTACAGGATGAACCCTGATCTAAGGAAAAGAAGAGTCTCTGATGAAGCATGGGCCAAAGTATCAAAATGGGGTTGTATCTTCTTATAGTTCAAGAAGTTCACATACCTTCGGGTGGTCATGTACCCAGGTGATCCTTTCCGATTGCCCAGATTCCCAGGTGATAAGTTGATCCTAATGGAGTTGGTAAGACAATTGTTGGATTTCCACAAATTCCAACAAAGCAAACACAAGGCTGTCGTATATCCTTCCCTATTTCCATCGGAAGGTACACATGCTCGATGGTGGTCAAAGCTAAGAATGTGGTGCATGAGCTTCAGGACAAGTTGAAGAAGCACATGAAGCACAGAGATGGATTTGATTTCCGAGGAGTCCTTAAATCATATGGGACTTTATATCTACATGTTCCCAACATAGAAGATATTTGGGTTGATCTTCGGGATGAGGTTGCCATCCAAGAAAGGACAATAATAGGTTGACAATTGAAGAAATCTAGATGCTTGGATTTATCTGACATCCCAAAAGGCACTAAGGACAACGAGAGTGTCCTTGATGCCTCGTATGATGGGTTGAATGAAGATCAATATGTATTCCCAGCCATTGATTGGTCCATTGCTTGAGAAAGCTTCTATCACGGGAAGAGCTACTCAAATTCTTTCCCGTACTAAGGCATGGCTCATTTCTTGGGAATGAGTTATAAAGAAGGGAGTTTTGCAAAGCTAGATACTTTGGAAGTGGGACCCTCAAAGGGAAAAAGGAAAAGGATAAGAACCCTTCCAAAAGGCCAATGAAGGTTAAGTTTGTAAGAAAGGGAGAAGATCAAGTAACTACACCAGTGGCCACTCTCCCACAAATAGTTGAGGTTCTTGATTCACCTCCACAACTAGAACAAGGGAATCTTCCTTCAAGAGAAGAGATTATTCAACCTTCCATTCCTCCTTTGGTAGATAGTTCATCAGAGGTAAGTCTTCCTCCCACCTCTCAAGCTCTAATTTTGGAATCCTTGCCTCCTCCCATTCAACCTTCCTTGCCTCAAGTTTCTTCACCAAGTTCCTCACCATGGCTAGTATCTTCTCTGGCCTCTCACCTCTCCCCACTGGACCCCAGTTAACCATGGACATGCCTCCTCCTACTACACCTTCATTCCCTAAATCCATTACCACGGACGCTACACTTACGGTGGTTACCACTCCACAAGCTAACCTTCCTCCACCTAAAGATGTGACCATAACACCTACAATGGGAGCAAACTTTTCTCCAATACGCCTCAATGGTTAGTAGATCAGACTCCGAGGAAGAGGAAGGTGGTTGTTCCATTACCAACCTTTGATTTCAGTTCCCTCAAGGTCACTCCTACCAAGTCAGCCAAGAAACCCAAAATAGTCTCAAGGATTTCAGTGGATGCCTCAGGGCATAAATTTGTAGAGATTGCTACTCCCATGGCTGATAAAACTAAGGATGATATAATGGTCACAGATTATCAAATCACAAGGGTGGCTCTAGGGAAAGTAACAACAGAGGGAGCACAACAGATGCACAAGATGCCATGAATGTGTTGTGCCAGAAGCTAAAGGAAACTAAGGCAAACAGAGATGAGTTAAAAGAGAAAGTACAATAGCTAATAAAAGTGCTACTCAAGCTCTCAAAGCCTCCTGAGTCAACACCATCATCCTCTACTCCTATCGGGTTTGATTTCTCATCGGTACCCATGATCGAGAAGATTAATGAGAAGGGGAGAATGGTCGATGAATGGATCCAAAGGCTGCTCCTACAAGGAAAAGAAGTCATCGAGGACACCGTGGAAGTCTACAAATCCTTAGAGGATATAAAGAAGGATGGAGAGAAAATGGATGATGAGTTTTCAGCAGAAATCGGGAACCTAGAGTTGACTTTCGAAGCTCTCCAAACACTGAAACAGGTTCCATCCCGCATCTTGGTCGAAGAAGGCATCATTCCACATGGGGATAAACATTTTCAGCTAACCAAAGCCATCAGATTCAGAATAAATATTCTCAATGAAGCTTGCAGAAAATTGAGGAATCAAGAGATCAATTGGTCGATGGCAAGAATGACTTAGAAGAAGAGCTAGTCAAGATCTGTGCTAAGGTGTTGAGTGAAAGCTCGGGTATCCTGCCTATTGATGATCTTTACAAATAGATCCAAGAATCAATTCAACATGAACCAACTTATGGATTCAGGCCTGAAATCATTGATAGGTTTGTGAAAATTGAACATTCTTTGGAGACCCTGAGGAAACTCAACAAGAGACTAAAAAGCTTCCTGGAAATGCTAGCGATACTCAGAAACATGTGAAGTTCTGAGTGATCATTCCACCGCACCTGATGAAAATGAGATGCAGGGTATAATCTAAAAATTCCAAGAATTTCGGGACAAGCAGGCTTTGTTGGAGGAAGACAAAGATGATGATACAAAATAAGCACAATGTGACATGTCATTTCAATCCTTGAAATCGACATGTCTTTTTCATTTTTGTTTCATCACATAGGAAGCAAATTTTGACTTGGTCTCCTACGTGAGAGTCAAGAAAAATAGGACTCTCATTAAAAAGACTATTTTCTAGGATTTATCCTATTTTCTCTCAACTCCTTTTATTATAAATAAGGGATGCTTATGCATTCCAAAGGGTTGAGATTTTTGGAATATTGAGATCTATTGTGAAGAAGAAAGACTTTGTGTTTTCTTTTAATCATTTGAGGAATAGAAATTGATGCTATTTTTTGCAAACTTTGTGTTGTGAGATGTATCTCTTAAGATATTGTTCTTATGTTCATGATCTTAAGCTATTCTTTGTTTAGCATTCTCGATCATTTTAATTGTTTCAAACATTACATTACATTTGTTATCTAGAACTCATATGATTATTTCATGATCTGTGTTTGCTCGAAAGAAAATATGTTCCTGTCATTTCCTTTCCATTGTGTTTTCCTTTCCGATCCATTCCATTTCGAAAAACAACAACATCTTCACCTAGTGTGGATATGGATTTTGGGATTCTATCCCAACCCCAATGGTTAGATTAGTGTGAATATTGTATATATTATTTTTGTTGTGTTTTAGATTAGTAATAAATAAGTAGCCTCACCTATTTTTGAGGAGGGATTTAATCCCATGCACTATGGTTGAACCTCATATTTTGGCGTGACAAAATATCCAACCAACAGTTTTTGGTGACTCCACTGGGAAATACGGATTGATAAGACTAAGCTTATCCTTTTGGTGTCTGGCGACTCCATATTTGCCTTATTTTCAAGAAGATCCATTTTCCAGTTCAAGTTGGCCAGAAGATTTTCACTCGGTTAAGCCGAGCCAAGGGTGAAACTGATCCATTCTTTGATCTACTTCAACAACATAATTTTAGGCTTTCACCCAACAATGTTGCATCTAGCTAGGGCAAGAAGTTCTTCACCCATCCAAAGGACTCAGATTCCTCAAGAACAAGGAGTTTCTACAACTTGTCATGCATTGTTCTTGTTGGATATTCATATTCCTATTCACACTTCATTTAGAAGAATGGCAACACAACCTGTGCCTTGGGGCACAACTATTGGTCCTCTTTCCCTTACTCCACCATTGCATGACCTACCTCATGGATCATGGAAGAATATTCCTAAGTTCAACGGTGATGGAAAACAACATCCTGATGAACACATTGCCTCATTCTTTGTTGCATGTGGTGTTCTTGGGGTTGCTCACGAAGATGTCTCTATTTGACTCTTCATCGAAACATTGCATGGCATGGCAGCAAAATGGTTTTACCATCTCCCAAATGCATGTATTACCAACTGGGCTACCATGAGATCTGTATTTGAAGCAAGGTTCAAACCAGTTGAAGATTCTCATGCCTTGTTAGCACAACTTACACACATGAAGAAGAGCCTTACGAACCCATGTGGACTTCATAGCCAAATTCAACAAGCTGATCCACAAGATTCCAGACTCTCTTGTTCCTACTCTTGAAAATCAAAAGTGTTTCTTCATCAACGCTCAACCTCCAGATGTGAGCTTCTTGTTGAGAAGATCTGTTATCCCCGATTTGGCCACCACTCAAGCTACAACCACCGAAATAGAAGATGATCTTATTCTAGCCGAAAAAGATCAGAAAAGAATCATCCAAGCCTAAAAATCAGAGTTCTTCTCAGAGTACTACTGATCCAATGATTCAGAAGATGGCTAATGACTTGATCACTTTGAAAAATCAAATGTCTCAACAGGTGAGCAACGTTCCATATCGGGATATTCCTAGATGGAATTTCAATAATACTAATGGCACTCCCACAAGAGATAGACCGCGGTTGACTATTACTCAACCAAGACTAGCTATTGAAGCTCCTCCTATTAATGCTACAGTAGAGATAGTCAAGAAGATGAAGAACCAAAAGAACAAGATTCTCACGAAGCTTTTGAAGCTTCGGGATATGCTTGATGAGTCCTATGATGATTCAGCTGGTGACTCCAACATTGGGTATTTGGAATACGAGGAAGACGGATGTGAACATGATGGTCAGTCATTTGTGGTCTTCACTCGATCCCAATCTCAGAATCCTAGAAAACCGGTTGAAGGCTCTAAGGAGAAGAATAAAGAAGCTCCCATGATCATGGCCAAGAGAGGCTCTCCTATCTCAGCACAAACTAAAAAGGAGACAACTAAAAAGGTAACAACTTCTTCTTATTCTCCTTCTCCTACTCCCAAGACCAGTACCTCAGCTCAAACCAATATAACCAGAACTGAGCCTACCATCATTCCTTCATATACTACTTTTGACATTATTGACCATGCAAAAAGAACTAAGATCCAAATGTCAGAAGTAGAATATCTTCAGTCAAATCCTGAGCAATTTGAAAAGCTTTCCAAATTCATTAGAAGCAAGGCTTGTTGTCCCTTCATCTTCAAAAGGCATTTTTCAAGTCCTACTCAACCTTCACCTCAGACCAATATGACCTCTGTTTCTTCTTCAGAAAGATCAAACCATTTTATTTGTCTTTACTCATAAACGGGTTCAAACTCAACAATTGCATAATTGACTCAGGAGCTTCCGATAACGTGATGCCCACAAAAGTAGCTCATGCCCTTGGACTTACTTTAACTAAATCATATGGATGGTGTTATTCCATGGAAACCAAGCAAGTTCCTTTGATTGGTCAAATCAAAGATGCACAATTTGCATTTGTCGCCTTCCCGAGAAGAGAGTAAAAATGACCATTCTGGTTGTTGATATCCCAGCTACTTATGGTATTCTATTCTCTTAGGAAGAGGTTTTTGTAAAGATGTCGAGGAGAGATCAATATGGACTGACCAAGGCTAAAATTCTAGTTAATGGAGTTCCTCGTATTCTCCATCCTGAGCCTCAAGTGAAAGTATTTAGTCACTAAATCGATGACCCCAAGGCTCAAATTCTTTTCGAAGATGCTGGCTTAGGGAATTATTTCATGACATCAGAGGTACCAGCTGTAAATGTTAAGGAAGAGGATCCTAATGGTATTTGGACCCTCGAGTTTGATGGGAGTTGTTCAACTACTGGATCAGGTGCGTGTAGTTCTTATATCTCTAGATTTTGAGATCTTTCCCTTTGCTTTCAAGTTGCATAGTTTGATAATACTAATAACACAACTGAATATGAAGCTTTGTTATTAGGATTAGAAATGGCAAGACAAAAAGGAATCCAAAACCTCAAAGTGTAGGGAGATGCAGAGCTCATTGTAAATCAAGTGAAAGGGGTTTATCAAGTGAAAAATGATCACCTAAAGCATTACAGAACAAGGTATGGGACAACATAGAATGCTTCGATGCTTTTTCTATCAAGGTAGTTTTGAGGGATTATAATGACAAAGCTGATTCATTGGCCATGTCTACATCTCTTCTCCTTCCTCATCCATAGTTCAAACAAGACACATACACCATCGAGATTGTGTACCATCCCAGTGTTCCAGATAATTCAACACATTGGCAAGTATTCAATGATGATCAACAGGTACTTGTCTTTCCTTGAAAAAGCCGATAATTTTAGTGAACTATATTTTGAAGGATCAGAATCAGCTTTCCATGAATCTATTTCAAGTTCATATCAAGAGATTGATGGTGAGTTCATTCAGCTAAAAGGCAACAAGATTCCCAAGGGATTGGTTTCTCTGGAAGGTTTGTTTGACAAGCATGACCGGTTTATTCAGGGTAAAAGGCAAAACTGAAGGTGCTTCCTCGTCAGAGGTAGATCAAGTTAACTTGGGTTCCACTGATCAACCACGGATGGTAAACATCGTAAATGTTGTTCACCGAGAGGAAAAAGAAAGATTCTCTTCACTCTTGAAGAGATATATGGACGTCCTAGCATGGTCATACATGGATCTAAAGTCTTTCAAGCCCAAGGATGTGCAACATAGCATTCCTTTGAAGCCTGAAGTTAAACCCCATAGGTAAGTAAGCAGAGACATTACAACCCCAAGATCTCAGGGACTATTCTTGCAGAAATTCAGAAAATGTTAGATGCAAGGATTATCTTTCCGATCCATCATTCCACCTGGGTTGCAAACATTGTCCCTGTGAGAAAGAAGAATGGTGAAATCTGGATTTGTGTTGACTTCCAATCTCAACCAGTCTTCATTAAAGGACAATTATCCATTGCCCATCATGGACCAGGTATTATAGATTATCACTGGAGCAGAAATGTTATCCATGCTTGATGGATTTTTGGGGTATAATCAGGTTGAGGTAGCTGCTGAAGATCAACATAAAACAACATTCACCACTCCATGGGGAACCTTTTCTTATAGGAGAATGCCTTTTGGTTTGATTAACACGAGCCACGTTTCAAAGGGCTATGGACTTAGCTTTCAGATATTTAATGGGAAAGGTCATAGTTGTGTATTTGGATGACTTGACGGTCTTCTCTAAAAAATGAAGTGATCATTATGATCACCTGGAATAGGTACTCTTAAGGTGCAGGCATCATGGGATTTCATTAAATCCTAAAAATCCATGTTTGGAGTGACAAAGGAAAGTTTTGGGTCATATTGTGACTAGAGAAGGAACCAAGATCAACCTAGAGAGGGTGAAGGCCATTCAAAGCCTTACCCTACCCACAAGAAAAACTGGGGTGCACTCCTTTTTCGGGAAGGTTAATTTCCTAAGAAGATTTGTACCTGATTTTGCTGATAAAACCAAGGATATCCTTGGGATGATGAAAGGGAAAACTCCATTTCGATGGAGCACTGAAGGGAAGCTTGCTTTTGAAGAAGTCAAAAAGGTAATTGCACATGCCCCTATTCTAGTATGTCCAGACTTCAAGAAATATTTCATCATGTACAACTATGCTTCCACTCATACAGTATCAACCATCTTGATGCAGGAAAATGAAGAAGGAATTGAAGCTCCCATCACTTTCATGAGCTTCCCATTGAAAGAACATGAATTGAAAATGTCACAAATTGAAAAGCATGCTTATGCGGTGGTGAGAGCAGTGAAACATTTCAGGTATTACGTGTTGAGTTCTCATACCCTCGTTCTCATTCCTGATACTATAGTTAAATCCATCTTGACTCAACAAGAGTTGGGTAGTCAATGGGGTAACTAGATAGCTAAAGTCCAAGAGTATGACTTGGACATCAGACCTACCAAGTTGGTACGAGGAAGGGGCCTGTGCCAATTGATTGCAGAAAATAATGCTGAGATAGAATGCAAAAAAAGGATACCTCTTCGAATTTCCCATGGTGCTTTTTGTGAGCACAACCGATGAATGAATGGTACATACATAAATATTGCTTTCTTTTCTAACTTATGGTGAATTCCCCCACATTTAAGCCAAAAGGAGAAGAGGACAGTTAAGTTAAGATCTACAAGATACATTCTGTGGGATAATGGAATATACAAGAAAGGTATTGATGGTGTATTCTTGCATTGTGTTGATAAGTCTCAAGAGTGAGGTTGCTAGAGTCCTTCCATAATCTAGCATGTGGAGGACATTTCTCCTCCTCCATGACAACTTATAAGATCCTACGGGCTAGGTACTATTGGCCTACTCTCTTTTGAGACTCAATAGAATGGGTGTCCAAATGTGAAGCTTGTCAACATTTTGTTGGTCACCCTAAGTTAGCAGCTCTTCCCCTAAGCCTGTGGTGATTGAAGAACCTTTTCACCAGTGGGGAATTGATTTCATTGGAGTATTAAATCCTACCTCCAGTGTGGGACACAACTACGTGCTCACTACCATGGACTATTTCACCAAGTGGGTGGAAGCTTGCACCCATCAAGCAGAGAAACTCTGAAGCTGTCTGATAACTTCCTCAAAGAAAATATAATTGTCAGATTTGGCATGTGCCTCACAAGATTGGCTGAAAACACTCCAATTTCTCATCCCATGAGTTGATAAAATTTTTTATGGATTTGGGATCACGTTGGCTCATTCATCCGATTACTACCCTCAAGGCAATGGTCAAGCTGAATCAAGCAACAAAAACCTGGTGACCATAATCAGAAAGTTGGTTGATGAGAATCGAGGACATGGCACAAAGCATTATATGATGCATTGTGGGCTGATCGATTACTCCTAAATGAGCTATTGGGATGTCTCCATTCCAAGGTGTTGTATGGGATTAATGTTGAGATACCTATCTCCATAGAATTACCAGCCTTACAGTTGGCTAAAGCAATTGAGGATGAAACTTTTCAAAGTTCTATCGAGAAAAGGATAATGTACCTAGCTAGGCTAGAAGAAGAATGAGCAAGGTGGTGGATCACATCACAGACCATCAGATCAAAGTCAAAAGAATATTTGACAAGAAATCAAAGCAACGTGATTTCCAAATTGGAGATCTAGTACTTCTCTTGGGATAAGAGAAGAGAATAGAAAGGGATGCATGGAAAGTTTGATTCTTTATGGAAAGGACCTTTCAAAATACATCAGCTGAATGGTGAAAATAGCTTCTGTCTATCATACCTTGATGGAGAGTTTCTCCCTCTACCTTTCAGTGGTCAACATCTGAAGTTGTTCCATCAGTAATGCAAGATGCTCTCTTGCATTGTACATAATTTGTTTTCTGTCATGTGTTTGCTTTTTTTTCTTTTCTTTCTTTCTTTTGTTTGTTTTTGGTTTTCTTCTTTTCTTCAGACTCCATAGCCCAATGGATAAAACCAGAGATTCTGAGTTCTCTTCCTTTGATGTCACCAAGAAAGTCCCCAACTGGAGCCAATTGTTATCTCATTTTAGTGATTCCAGCTAAAATTAAGATAACCATAGAATTTTTTTGGAAAAAATCTCCTAAAATGCCCTTTTGAGGAGATTTTTGGGTTTTCGGGTTTCAACAACATGAAAACATGTTTTTTACATGCTATATGCAAATTGTTTCCCAAAACCCAAAACCAAACAAGTCAGTATTTCGGGTTTTCAGAACTCATGAACATCGAACATGACTTGCAAAAAGCATGCTACATGTCACTTGACTTCCAAAACCTGAAACCCGATATGTTCCTTTGTGTTGGTTTTCGGAACCTTGGAACATCCAAACATCTCATGTTTCATGTCATCTGTTTCCCAAAACCCGAAACCCGAATTGATAGCTAATCCTTTGTATCGGGTTTTCAGGCACTCCAAGCATGATGACATGGCATTAACTCGAGTTGTCGGGTAGTTGGCACACGTGTCATGTGAAGTGTCATAAATGCTAGGGTTTTATAAATAGCCCAATTTTACACGTCATTTTTACCAATTGTAATTTTGCTGCGTGGATTTTTCATTCTTGTGCCTGTAACCTCCAAACCCGATCGAGCTTCTTGATCGATTGCGTGCTCCATTTTTTATTATTTTTCAAGATTACTGAAGGTATTTTACTTTTCTTTCTGATTTGAGGTCTTTTGGATTCATATTTGAAATATTCTTTTGATGTTCTCCATCCTTTCCTATTTTTCCTCTAGGTTTAGGGTTTTAGGTTGTTTTCTTCATTTTGTGTTGAATTCCATTGAAATTTCTTGTTTGGAATTCACCCCTAGGGTGTTTCTTTATTTTATCCCATGGAATATACCCTGTTGATTATTGAAAAAATCTAAAATTCCTAACTGGTGAAATGGCGGAATTTTGCATGTCCTAACACCTCAAAACCCGATTCCTTTATTTTCGGGTTTTGCAGGGTGTTCAACATCTCCTTGTTTCTCACATTTTCATTGTCGGTCAAGTTCATCAAGTGCTCAACAATCTCCAAGTTCCACCAGTGTATCGGGTTTTATCAAGTGTCAGACATCTATCAATCTCTCAACATACACTTTGCAGTGTATCGGGTTTCTTCAAGTGTTCAACATCTCCTTGTTTCTGCCAGTGCATCGGGTTTTACCAAGTGTCTAACATCTACTAAGTTCCAACACTCTCTAGTCTATCAGGTTTTGTGAAGTGTCCAACAAGACCTTATTTCCAACATACATTCTAGTGTGTCGGTTTCATCAGGTGCTTTGCAAGTCCTAAAATCTGGATAGTGTGGTGGGTCTGTGGGGTTGCTCAGCAAGCTTCCAAGTCCGATTGTTCAAATAGGAGTTGTCTAGGCATTCTTTCTTCAAGATTTCTCATGTCGATCCTAGATCATCTAAAGATAAGTCAGATAGGTCAGGAAGATGAAATACAAGTACCGAAAATGGAATCCCCCTCCTACATAGATTGTAATTACGACATCCGAGATATAGAGCTTGGTAACATTGACATGGAGGATTTTTGGAACAAAACCAAGGATTCTTCTCAGAGTCCCTGATGAAGTCAATAACCAACAGTGGCCTCCCTCTTGCAGCAGGATTCCCAATGTCTACTCAATGCCCTGAGTTCATTTTGGCCTGTGCTTCCAATTATGACTCGACTCTCGCTCAGTGAAAAATCAAGCAGGAGAAGTCATAGTGAAGTTGGACGGGGGTTACTTTGATGACCTCTTAAGATTACCCAACTTTCAGGAATATGTTGACGTAGATCTTAAGTCAACACAGAAATCCTGGGACAAAGATCAAGAAGACTACATCAGGCATGTGAATAAAAATTTCTTGATCAAGGCCAAGCCAACATCTCAAGGTTTCCCAAGTTTGTCCCCAGGAGTGATTTCATCCTTGAAATCAGCGACATCATCACCTTGCTAAGTCAAGTATTTGGACTCCCTGAGTCAAGGACTTCCAAGGATGGATGTATCAATTCATGGTTATTATGAAGAAGAATGAACAAGGGATCGATTGGAGTAGTCTTATAAGTGATGAGATTGATTCCCAGATGAAGACAATCTTGACTATGGGAAAATTCTATATGTCATCATATGTCACCTATGCAGCAGCTGGCATGAGAAATTATCCAGGGTTGGATGCAAAAGGAGATAGGGTAATAGAACACATATATCGGTACTTCCCTCAGCTGACAATGAAAGGTTCCAAGATCAGTTCAGAAGAGTGAATGATGCTTTCTTTTATGAAAATATCTACAGGATGAACCCTGATCTAAGGAAAAGAAGAGTCTCTGACGAAGCATGGGCCGAAGTATCAAAATGGGGTTGTATCTTCTTATAGTTCAAGAAGTTCACATACCTTCGGTGGTCATGTACCCAGGTGATCCTTTCCGATTGCCCAGATTCCCAGGTGATAAGTTGATCCTAATGGAGTTGGTAAGACAATTGTTGGATTTCCACAAATTCCAACAAAGCAAACACAAGGCTGCCATATCCTTCCCTATTTCCATCGGAAGGTACACGTGCTCGATGGTGGTCAAAGCTAAGAATGTGGTGCATGAGCTTCAGACAAGTTGAAGAAGCACATGAAGCACAAAGATGGATTTGATTTCCGAGGAGTCCTTAAATCATACGGGACTTTATATCTACATGTTCCCAACATAGAAGATATTTGGGTTGATCTTCGGGATGAGGTTTCCATCCGAAGAAAGGACAATAACTAGGTTGACAATTGAAGAAATCTAGATGTTGGATTTATCTGACATCCCAAAAGGCACTAAGGACAACGAGAGTGTCCTTGATGCCTCGTATGATGGGTTGAATGAAGATCAATATGTATTCCCGGCCATTGATTGGTCCATTGCTGAGAAAGCTTCTATCATGGGAAGAGCTACTCAAATTCTTTCCCGTACTAAGGCGTGGCTCATTTCTTGGGGAATGAGTTATAAAGAAGGGAGTTTTGCAAAGCTAGATGCTTTGGAAGTGGGACCCTCAAAAGGAAAAAAGGAAAAGGATAAGAACCCTTCCAAAAGGCCAATGAAGGTTAAGTTTGTAAGAAAGGGAGAAGATCAAGTAACTACACCAGTGGCCACTCTCCCACAAATAGTTGAGGTTCTTGATTCACCTCCACAACTAGAACAAGGAATCTTCCTTCAAGAGAAGAGATTATTCAACCTTCCATTCCTCCTTTGGTAGATAGTTCATCAGAGGTAAGTCTTCCTCCCACCTCTCAAGCTCTAATTTTGAATCCTTTCCTCCTCCCATTCAACCTTCCTTGCCTCAGATTTCTTCACCAAGTTCCTCAGCCATGGCTAGTATCTTCTCTGGCCTCTCACCTCTCCCCACTGGACCCCAGTTAACCATGGACATGCCTCCTCCTACTGCACCTTCATTCCCTAATCCATTACCATGGATGCTACACTTACAGTGGTTACCACTCCACAAGCTAACCTTCCTCCACCTGAAGATGTGACCATAACACCTACAATGGGAGAAACTTCTTCCAATACGCCTCAATGGTTAGTAGATCAAACTCCGAGGAAGAGGAAGGTGGTTGTTCCATTACCAACCTTTGATTTCAGTTCCCTCAAGGTCACTCCTACCAAGTCGGCCAAGAAACCCAAAATAGTCTCAAGGATTTCAGTGGATGCCTCAGGGCATAAATTTGTAGAGATTGCTACTCCCATGGCTGATAAAACTAAGGATGATATAATGGTCACAGATTATCAAATCACAAGGGTGGCTCTAGGGAAAGTAACAACAGAGGGAGCACAACAGACATGCACAAGATGCCATGAATGTGTTGTGCCATAGAAGCTGAGGGAAACTAAGGCAAATAGAGATGAGTTAAAAGAGAAAGTACAATACAGCTAACAAAAGTGCTACTCAAGCTCTCAAAGCCTCCTGAGTCAACACCATCATCCTCTACTCCTATCGGGTTTGATTTCTCATCGGTACCCATGATCGAGAAGATTAATGAGAAGGGGAGAATGGTCGATGAATGGATCCAAAGGCTGCTCCTGCAAGGAAAAGAAGTCATCGAGGACACCGTGGAAGTCTACAAATCCTTAGAGGATATAAAGAAGGATGGAGAGAAAATGGATGATGAGTTTTCAGTAGAAATCGGAACCTAGAGTTGACTTTCGAAGCTCTCCAAACATGAAATAGTTCCATCCCGCATCTTGGTCGAAGAAGGCATCATTCCACATGGGGATAAACATTTTCAGCTAACCAAAGCCATCAGATTCAGAATAAATATTCTCAATGAAGCTTGCAAAAATTGAGGGAATCAAGAGATCAATTGGTCGATGGCAAGAATGACTTAGAAGAAGAGCTAGTCAAGATCTATGCTAAGGTGTTGAGTGAAAGCTCGGGTATCCTTCTGTTGATGATCTTTACAAACAGATCCAAGAATCAATTCAACATGAACCAACTTATGGATTCAGCCTGGAAATCATTGACAAGTTTGTGAAAATTGAACATTCTTTGGAGACCCTAGGAAACTCAACAAGAGACTAAAAAGCTTCCTGGCCAAAATGCTAGCGATACTCAGGAAACATGTGAAGTTCTGAGTGATCATTCCACCGCACCTGATGAAAATGAGATGCAGGGTATAATCTAAAAATTCCAAGAATTTCGGGACAAGCAAGGCTTTGTTGGAGGAAGACAAAGATGATGATACAAAATAAGCACAATGTGACATGTCATTTCAATCCTAAAATCGACATGTCTTTTTCATTTTTGTTTCATCACATAGGAAGCAAATTTTGACTTGGTCTCCTACGTGAGAGTCAAGCAAAATAGGACTCTCATTAAAAAGACTATTTTCTAGGATTTATCCTATTTTCTCTCAACTCCTTTTATTATAAATAAGGGATGCTTATGCATTCCAAAGGGTTGAGATTTTTGGAATATTGAGAACTATTGTGAAGAAGAAAGACTTTGTGTTTTCTTTTAATCATTTGAGGAATAGAAACCGATGCTATTTTTGCAAACTTTGTGTTGTGAGATTCATCTCTCTTAAGATATTGTTCTTATGTTCATAATCTTAAGCTATTCTTTGTTTAGCATTCTTGATCATTTTAATTATTTCAAACATTACATTACATTTGTTATCTAGAACTCGTATGATTATTTCGTGATCTCGTTTACTCTCGAAAGAAAATACGTTCCTCTCATTTCCTTTCCATTGTTTTTCCATAATAGTAATTCCTTTCCATCCATTTTTCTTTGAAACAACAATATCTTCCACCTATTGTGTGATATGGATTTTGGGATTCTATCCCAACCCCAATGGTTAGATTAGTGTGAATATTGTATATATTATTTTTTGTGTGTTTTTAGATTAGTAATAAATAGTAGCCCTCACCTGTCTTTGAGGAGGGATTTAATCCCTTAAGGAACATGCACACATTTCATTTTCAGATTTTCAATTTCCTTAACAAGGGAACATAAAACCTATGATCTCAATGCTTATAAATATATTTACACTTTTAACCATCTTGAGATAGGAAATTTTCAAGAAGTAAAATAACTCACAGGCATCTCATTTAAATATAGGATTCAAGAAAGCAAATAAATTATCTTTGTCTCTTCTCAAGTTTAGAAAATTTTAAGCCCCTTAGTATGAGTACATGCCCTCATAATTTATAAAATTATAATGAGTCCCTTTAGTTAATTTCCCACCCAAAAACTTACAAACAATTCCCCCTCTTTTACAATGTGAGAACCTTTGAGAAGAATATCCTTCGATGAGATGAAAATATTTTGTTTTCATTCATTTGCCTTGGGACCACATGATTCATATTATGCCATGTGGAGAAAATGTTATAAAGAATTTCTAGATGTGATTTGTATTCCTTTGTTCTATTATGATATCCTCACAGGGTGTCATGTCATCATTTCCACCATTTAATATAATTTTCATTTTGGGAAATTTGGGAAGCTTCGATGATTATTTCAATTATTCTTTTAATGTAACTTTGATTTGACATCGATCTCTTTCTCCTTTTGGAAATCCATTTTAAAACTCACACAATAATTATTTCTCCTTTTTGCAATGAATGTCCCTCTGTGTGATTTTCTACATCCATCCAAATGACACATTTTTAATTGACATCAGTCTATTTCACCTTTACCAGTCTTGTGTGAACATTAAAGTCAAATCTATCATTTACTCATGCAAGATTTTGTTCACAACAACTCCCGAGCTCCATTTTTGCTATAAATTCACACTACTCTCTTCATAATTTTGCATATTTTCTTCAAGTTTTAGTGTGAGAAACTTAGTGCAATTTATTTCTGTAGGATGGAGGGAATAGCATTAGCACCTAGCCTAAAAGAGCTTTCATCAGAAACTCTGCATCAAATTTTTGACCTGTCTAGTCTAGACGAGGCATTCATGAGAATGCTCTTTGATGTTTTGGACCAAGAAGAATGTGATGGGCCACTGATGCCTCAGGTTGTCAAGGTATATTTTCTTATGAGGCTAGTAAAAATAAATCTAGTTTTTTCTACTTTCCAGACCATGTATTTCCACTTGTTCAAGTGGGAAAATCAGAAAACTCCTGAAGGATTGAAGAAATTTTGGCTTAAGTGTCACCGCCTGAAGAGTAATTCCACCACCACTTGTCCTTTTATTTTTAATGAATAATTTTCTAGGAAAGAGATCCCAGTAGAGGTATATTTTTCTCATGAAGAAGCCTTTGTGGATGACCTACCTTCCCTCTCCCGCAGGATGGATGATTTTGAACAATGCCTTTATCACTTGGAGAAGAGGCCATCAAAATCCCTACCCATACAAAATCCCAAAGCACCACCATTTCATATGAAGAAATTTGGAGGAGGATAATCCAAATCCAAACACCTTCATCAATCATCTCTGAATTTTGCTTATGTTGTACCTCCATCTCATGCAAACATTCCTTCATCGCCATCTGTTTCAAAAGCTACATGCAAGAAATCCTATCTCAAGGGTGGTTTAAGTCTTAAGGAATGGGTGTCTTCTTATGAGAAGAAGTTGGAATTAATTCAAATTCTGGATGGCCCTAAGGCTAATATCAATGAATTCATGGCTTTAAACATGTCTCGAACTTTGTAGGAGACATTTTATTTGTTCAAGGTGTTGAGGATTTTAGGAATTTGTTTTAGAAAGAATAGGATTTTGGATAGGATTCCTCCTTTCAAGGAGGACTTCTTAGGATCAAAATGACAATGTATCTTTTCCTTTTTTTTTTGGTATGATATCAAGAATGTATATAGATATTTCCTAGGTTGGGGCCCCTATAGAACCCCATTTTTATTTTCTTACAAATAAAAATGATTCACAATATTACAATGCATTTCATGTTTATAATAGATCTAATTTTCTATCAAAATAAGTGAAATCATATTGCATTACATTAAACCACATACATAATTGAAATTTTTAAATTAAAAAATTATAAAATTGTCAAGAATGAAGATAAAAAAATGAAGAAAGAAAGTTTTGAGGAAACAAGCCTAAAATTGTTCATGGTACATTGGGATCAGCCTCAAGTTCCTTGACATCATTTTCCTATGCTTCTGACATTATTTCATTGTATGCATCAAATTTATGAAATATCTTGGAAATGTCTTCTTCATCTGGCCCAACATGGAACATGAGTATTGTACATTGTATTTTCATCATTTGATCAAATTATTTCATTTCACTCTTACTCTTCCTTAGCCCTTTTGACAATTTGGTTATTTGGTGCTCCATATTAATAAATCTCTCAATGAAATTATAACTAAAAAGGACTTCAGAGATGTTTTTTCTGAAAAT
The DNA here is from genome assembly GCA_018340775.1 of Taxus wallichiana var. yunnanensis. NCBI lineage: Eukaryota > Viridiplantae > Streptophyta > Pinopsida > Cupressales > Taxaceae > Taxus > Taxus wallichiana. Next base: position 550,111,397 of record CM031237.1, on the reverse strand, counting down.
TTTGTGTCAAATAAAATTTCCCTAAGTTTATTTAAATAATTCTCTCTTCATCAGGTACCATTTTTTCAAATCTATAATCCAGATAGTCAATGCACTCTATAATTGAGACCCTTCTTGTACACAATTTTTCTTTGAATTCTTTCAGAATATCAATTCTTAGTTGAATTGCATCCATGTAAGTATGTTGCATTCCAATTTATTTAGGTGAAATAATCTCTTCTTCTTCTAACAATTGATCATCCAATTCAGTTACTACCTTAAACTTGGGCAAGACACCCTCCCAGTAATATATTTCATCATTGCATTTTTCTATCTAGTCTTTGACATCATTGATTCTTTCTATTAATTGATCATAACATCTTACTGTGCTTTTTATAATTTTACCTCATTTTTTAGATAGCTCCTCCTTCCATTTGTCCACATCATCAACCTTTTCCTTGGATTTATCAACCTCATTTAAGGCCTCTGAGGTTATGGCAGCGGTTATTTCCTACCCTTCATCCATAGGTTGTATCCATTTCTATACATATGAGGAAATTATTTTGAATTTTTCCTTTAATTTTTTTTTTTTTGTTTCTTTATCTTCATCCATCTTCTATAATATTCCCCCACTAAATAATGTAACAATTTGATTCAATGTTTCTCTATTAGGATCCCCTAGTGGGATATGTGTAACATTATAATCACTCAATGTGATCTCATCTTTCAATTTACTTTCCTATGGAGTTGCTATTTCTAGAGTTATAAACCCTTGTTGGTCCATATGAGTTTTAGTAAGGACCTTAGATTTATTTAGGTCTCTTTTGGTTTTGAAAACACAATATTATGTATTTCTACAACTTCTTCTTGAACCACTTCCTACTCCTTCCTTGGAAGGATTTTTCCTAGCCATCCAATCATAAGATTATTTCCCATACTTTTTCCTTGTGATGTGGGTTGTGGAGTCTCTGAAAAGAGTACCAATTTCTTAGATGTATCTTATAAATTTTGTAATATTAGTACCTCTTCATGTGGCTTCTCAACTTCTACTAATTTCCTTTCATTTCTTGGTGCCACTATCTTTGTTTCTCTTTTTCTTTCTCTTGAGATTGGGTTTTACTAATATTTTCTTGGATATTATCACCAACTAATGTTTCACCCTGATCCTTTCTCTCTATTAGAGTAACAATTGTGTCTGCAAGTTCTTTTGGAGCCTCCTTAATTGGACTTGAAACTTTGAGTGGCTCTTTATTCTTTGAATTGTTTACCTCCTTTAGAGGTTGTTTTGTAGACATAGTTTCATGGATTTTTCCACCAATATCCTTTTGTCATGTTGCTTCTTCATCTTGTTTCTCTACTAGTTGGGATCCAGTGACCAACTTTTGATCCTTTTCATCAATTGGTATGTTCTTCTCAACATTGAATTCATCTCATTTTCTGATCTCTTTTATAATTTTCATCATGACCCCCTTTATAGATTCTACACTTTGAGGTAATTTACCATCCATTGTTGCTTATGATTATTTTGGAGACTAGTCCTTAATGGAGACATCATCTGCTACTAGGAGGTCAATTTATAATTGTTTGAGTCCCTATTTTTTTCTTCTAAAAGTGATGTAGTCTCAACTTGAGTAATTTGAGATCCCACTTCCAATTCAACACTTGATGCCTAAGAAGTGTCTTTCATTTGTATTTATTTTTGAAGAAAAATCTCATCTCCTTCTCGCATAAGTTTCAATCTTTACAACTCTAATTTCAAGCATAAAAACCTCTTCAAATACATCTTCATCAATTATTTCAATTGGTTTTTTCATATGTTCATGTGGTTTACTTGAATCGAGGAACATTTCGATATTTAGACTGCATTAATCTTGGTTACGTATGCCTATGTTTTATCACAATGCTACTGGGCTGATTAGACATGGGGATAGTATGATTTATTTATTTATGGTCCAAATCTATCACTATTCCTATTAGAAATAAGATTGTAGTTGTAACTTCTGGTGGTACATGAGTAACATGATTTTTTCTTGAACTTCAAGTGGCATTCCTTTCTTTGCTAATGTGGCAACCAATTTTTTCTGAGCCTCAGTCAGTGGGAATGGATCAATGACTTCACGATCTTTACTTTTTTGTTTCTTTGATACATGACGACCTTATTTTATTTGACTACCAGTATCCCTTACCAATGGTGGTATCACCTTGGATTTTTTTGTAACTCTTTCAAAATATTTGAGGTCAGGTGCCTCTCTCTCTCTTTAGTACAATGAAATTTAAGTTTTGGGTCAACACTTGCTAAGGATCCTCTCATATTTTTCTTTGTGCTAGATGATCCTATAAATATTACTAAGCTAGTCCTTGGTTTAGTTATACTTGCCTCTTCATTCGTATGGGCACTATTTGGGTGATAGGGGAATGTTTCATAGATTTTAAGATTATCTCTTTTGTATTCTATTTCAAAATAGACATAAAATTTTGAGTCTCACTTTGGCAACATCAATCCATTCATCAATAATTCTAGAAGTGGGTATTTTACTTTGGGAAATTGGGGAGCTTTCCCATTTAATGGATCCATCTTGTTAGCTCCCTCTTTCAAAGGAGGGAGATCTTCCCCCAAAATTTTAAGTCTCTGAACTCATTTAACACTTTTTTAAAGGGATAAATCCATACCTTTTCCTTAAATCCAAGTTAGGGTCCTTCCCATTACATCAAATATTCTTTTATGTGGATTATCTGACTCTTCCTAACCCCAAACTATAGGAGTAATTGGTTGTGACTCAATTTTATGGTCAATATAATATTGACTCACTATTTTTGATCATCTGTAATTCCTTGAGGCACCACAACAATATTAATATAAATTACCTCCCTAAGGGACATCTTAGAGAAATATCTGAGACCTAATTCTTCCTCATCCCTACAATTCATCCAATAATCCTCAAAATGAGTCTCATACTCATATGAACTTCCCAAAGATGAACTAACAACCCATCTGATATCATACTTAGATCTAGGTTAAAATTTGTCCATCTTGAAACTTTTCATATCCTCTTCCATCAACCTGGCCTTTGTAATGGTGGGGAAAACATACCTCACAATACTTGATAAGAAAATTAATGTTGGTCTTGTGCTTCCCTACAATTATTTTGTGTATCTTGCACTAACGCCTTGAAATTTCACACAAGGCCCATTTTTCATCCACGTATCTAGGCAATTTGTATGGGTGTCCATCAAATCCACTAGCTTTGATATAGGCAAAAACTTGTGTTGAATGAAAAATCAACCATATTCTAATATTGCATTCTGACATTATTTAGATATCCTGTACTGTTACCATTCTGGTTTTAAAAGACATATTATAGGTGTAAAAAATGCATCATTTACCTGTCTGACATTTCCTTTCCACTTGTCTAGATTTAGCTAGGGATAAACATCATATACTCTATGATCCTTGAAGTTTTCCCTTTGTGGGAGGCCAGGAAAAATCTTGTGACTTACAATATTGTAAATCAAGTATGACATCATATAAAAATCAAGATTAGAAGTGATGCCCATGCTGATTTTTGTGGCTAACTCAAAGAGTTGTGTGTGGATTGATGTGGCTATGAATGTTTCCTAACAAATGTTTCCTTTATTTTCCAAGATAACCCCTATGTATGGACACATCCATTCTTTAAATTCATAATCCATATCCAGACCAGCCATTCTACTCAACAACATAATTATTTCTTCGAATTGCTGTTCACAAAATGTGATTTGAATAATTTATTAGGGATTCTTTTGGTATATGTTCTGTTTGTTAGTAATCATTTGGTATTCATGAATTTGTCATAATCACTCTTTTTGGCCTCATAATAATCTTGGACTGATTTTATGTCAATGGTTATTGGTTTCCCAATTTTTAGTAGCCCTAACATTAGTCTAAATGCCCTTGGTGTTAAGGTCAATATTCTTTCACCACTTCCATCTAAAAATTCCCTTTTATCTGAATCATAATTTTCAGCACAGATCCTTACTTGTTTTGGAAAATGTACAAAGAGAGGTAAAGTAGTGGCTAGGATAATGTGGTTTTCATTAATAACTACCATGAATTCACTTTTATTGGGAGCACAAAGTCTTCATAAAAAATCACTCAAGTCAACATTTATCAAATTTGTATATGTGATGTGTCCAAATTAGTGGTGATACTAGAGATAAGATGAAATCCTTACTCCATAGTCTTCATTTTGTGTATTTTTAACCTTCTTTCTTGACCCTTCACAAATTACAGACTTGGTAAAATAGGAAAAACACAAGTGGTACACGAGAACTTAACCATTTTTGTAAATTCTTTTTACACCCATGTTTCTTAAGCTCCTTAAATCAAATGTACATTCCATGACTGATATTTTCTCTTTACACTGTTAATTTGTAGAGTTAGGGCTTCTATATTTTCCATGTGTATAAGTGAAGATTTAAAATGATCGAAGAAAATTTTAAAATTGTTGCCTTGATCTACACAACATGCATTAATGGCGGCGGTATAAATGCTTCAAATCTTGATCATTTTGTGTGCTTCTCCCTTTTTAATGTGAGCCATCCATGCATATCTATATGAAGAATGATGGGGTTGGGGACTTCTCTCACATTTTTCTTCATTTATCGAAGGGGTGAAAAACTATAGATTTGACCCGATCACCCACTTGTTTACTTTGATTATAGGGTTGAAACATGTCCTCCTTCGGGCTCCAGACTTATAACTACACTTTAAACTTTCCCAGGTGTAAAATGCAAAGGTGAATAAAGGTTCATTTCCCTATTCCAATGATATCTTTACACGTGTTTCCTCTTACACAATGAGGCTATGTCTACATTTTCCATTATACTCTCATGAATATTCCCTGGTATATTCCATTGGGCCTTGAGGATTATTTTGCACATTTCACACTTATATCATTTCTACAAACATCTAATCACGACTTGATACAATGAAGTGAACCAAAATATGCCATGTGTTTTCGGTGTCGGGAAATAAAATGTTATTTTTGCAAGAGCTCGGGATAAATGACACATAGAGTATTTTGCAAGGATTTTTACATGGTTCATTGGAAAATTTCAGAAGGACATTTCTATGAAAAACATGGGCATGGATACTTTGATTTAGCACAAAAAATTTATACATAGATTCAATAACTTTCTTAGTTCAACATTGATTTGTTTTCAAAGGTATATGTATTTTCATGTGTTACAGACCTTGGTAAGCATGAAAATAAATTTTTGAGGACACATTTCAAAACATGGTGTGAGATCAAAATGAACACAAAAGTCCCTAGATTTTGTTGAGGATTGACCTACCAAAGGAGATGTGTGCACCACTTTTGTTGAAAAATATCACAGAACCTTGTGCATGGGAAGATGTGCACCAGAACCATTGGGTGCATTAGACGCATCTCTTTACTTATTAGGATTAGTTTGCATGGTAGGAGTATAAGGATGTGCACTGAAATCTAACATTATTTTCTTGTAGCTTGTGTTGTTAGCAACCTATATGCGTGGCATATTTATATTTACATAGCTTGGTTAATTGCATAGAATTATTCAAACCCAAATAACATAAGGTTGGTCTTAAGAAGTAAAGGAAAAACCAATTGCAAAGTGTGGTGCCAAGTCCATCCTAGTTAGTGATAGAGGTAGGTCTTAAAATTCTATACCACTAAAGCAATTTACCTTTGAGTGAAGAAGAAAGAAGCCTTATAACTACATCATCTTTAGTAACTAGATGAACATAACATACATTTGTAATGTATTGAATGTGCTTAGTAGGGGTAACTTGATTCTCACTAGTGAAAAATGGTATATTTTTTAGTGCAACCACTATTATATCATGTTGCCCGACAAGATCCAAAGGACTACCACCAATGAAATTGAAAAAGGGTGGATTTATCCATTCCATAGCTAGAAAGGGTATAAATACCTTGGAAGAGCACAAAAAAGGTTCATCAGGAGGAGTGAATTGTGCCATCTACAAAAAATATGGATATGCACATGTGGTGGTTCTAAGACTTCTTCTTCCTAGAGACAGTTGTAAATATTCAAAGGATCCTTCAACTATTGTACTTTGTCTTGTGTGTATCGAATGCCGAATTTAGTAAATTTGTATTTTAGGGAGTTTCTATATGTGTTTAAATGAGCCTCTAAAGGAGAGAAATCACTAAGTCACACACAAAAACTTAGTAATGATGAAATGTAAGCTTTCATTGTTCATCCCGAGTGAGTGTGCCAAAAAAATTTGGAGATCAAAATTGCATCCATCCTAGATCAAGATGAATTGGGGATTTGAGGAAACAAGTATTTAAATTTCTTAGGTGTTATTGGATAGATGGAAGTTACATTTATCCACATTTTTAGATGGTGGTTACACTTCCCCACATCTTTTTATATACCTCTTGTAAGTATATTAGGAATGCATTTAATATGAAAGATAACTTTTAGATCATGTTTGGTTCCTCTCTCACAAATAAGTAGTCTCTTTATGAATTCATATTTTATCATTTCTCAATCTTGTCCCACATTCTCATATAGTATCTGAGAGAATTCTAGTAATCAATACATTGTTTTGTAGTGTTTATTTTGGAATATTGGATTTTAAAGATTTTTGTTGTAAATCATTTGATCTTTGAGAATGTTATTCTCTTGCATCTTTCAGGTGATGTAGAAAATCACAAAAGGGAAAAGGAAATAGGTGGTTTTGTAGGATAGTTTTCATTTTGTTTATTTTCTAGAGAAATAAATGGTTCCATTGAGTCTAGATCATGTCAAATCCCTAGGATCAATAGTAAACTCAAGTACTCTTTCAAGTAGGTTGGATCTAGTAATTTTTGGGTTTTGTTATGATCATCTTTAGATTATTTGGTGGTATTCCATATGATAAAAACATTTGTGAGAATTCCATTTTTTTACATTTTTCAAGATTTTTTTGGGTGTGTTGAACATGTTACTACACCTATTGTATTAGTGTTTGTACCTACGTTTTTTACTAGTAACATAAATGTGTCCCTTATTGGGCCTAAAAATATTTGCTAAGTATCAAAGGGAATATGCACACATGAGGCTAAGAAGAGGAAGGGTGCGTGTGGAAAAGTGCATAGGAAAAGGGTTTAATAATGGTTTATGAGGAACCGGGAATGCACGCAAGGTAGGAGAAAGGATCTAAGGACTTAGATATATTCAGAGTTCTGGAGGCACTTGAGGAAAAATGTGACCCAACTAGGCATGCTGAGTGGATAAGGTGCTTTGTCTCGAGAGACTTGGTGGTCAAGGAAAGAATATTCCATGCATGGAAGGTTCCCAAAAGACATCATTGTAGAGAGTGGAGAGCTTAGAACAAGATTAACATGCTCCATTGGAGAACCGCCTAGACACTTGGCATCCGATCTGCTGCTTTAGAGAAAGGCATGGCGGTGGGTGTTAAACCTATTTATAGATATGCTCTAGAGAAAATAAGACATCCCAAGAGAGACACAGAGATACACTTGAATGGGGAAGAAGTCGATAGATAACAGGTGCGAGATCATAAGGGAATGCATCAAGAGTATGATGCACCGAGAAGGCTAGGATTTAGCGCATTAGTGCTAAGGGGTATAATAGATGTAATAGGAATTTGTATGGCATTAAACTACATAATAAGGGGTGAATTGGGAGAGCATAGTTATAATACCACACCAGAAAGATCTGTAAGAGATAAGTCTGAAATATTTTGACATATTTGGTCTAATACGACCCTTTTTAATGTAATTTAGTTACTAATACTGTGATCAATATAGCTATATGGCTCTATTATGAATATATGGTTTAGGGGTGCAAACCCTAATGTTGTTTCCTTATATGTCATGATAGATCTATTCCTTGTATTTCATGTTATGATATTTCTCTTGTTATTAAATTCTTGGGTATAAGGATATGATAGCTCATGTTTCTCTTTTACATAAATAATCAATTCTCTACAATCAATCCTCTAACAATGGAAATATCTGATCACAATACTCACATAAAAGAGGGGCTTGGCACATGCGCGTGGCTCTGGGTGAGCACCCAATGTCCAATGGGTGATAGGATGACACATATGGAATTAGAAATTTAGTGGGTGGATAGAAAAATGACTACATCTTGGTTTTGTTTTTGAGACCTCTTTTGAAGCTATTTTGAGAATGATGCATGATGATAGAGTGCTTAACCTTGAACATTTTAAAGCATTATTTTATAGAATGGAGGATAAGTTTTCTCATAGATTTATTACTGGACCTAAATTTGATGCATGCAAGTGGTTAGAAGAACACTTGTCTCATGAGTTATATGAGACCTTATTTTATTGCTTTCCAAAGATTTGTATGAATGGATTTCCATGTATGCATCGAGATTAAGCGTGTACTCTATATCTCACATTTGGACCCAAGATGAATATCGGAGGCTACATGATGCTAACCTCGACTTAGACACATGTTTTTTATCATTGGCAAAAGAGAGTGCTAAACAATTATACCTTGGAATAAGTTATTTCTACATATTCTTGTCCCGAGGTTGTTTAGTTTGAGTTCTTGAAGGAACCTAGAGGATCAGTTTTGTGTGTTATCCCATTAGCTATGAAGATCCTACTCATTACACTAAGTTTGTAACCATTCCCTATGACCGTCTAATATTATCGAGCACTTTGGGAAAGGAAGCTAGGTTGGAGGAAGATGGAAGAAATTGTGGCTGAAAAAGAAAGAGATGAAAAATCACTCAAATATAGCAAAGTGTGTGAAAGGGAGCTAGCTAGACAAATTAAGGTTGCGGGAGTAATGGATTTATGGAGGCGAGACATGGTAGGAAGGAGTTGAGGTTCACACAGGGATGTAGATCCCAGCAATCTATGCTACCCCATCTTGAAAAGCATGAAAGAGTGATCCCTTTAGCTTCTCATGAGAGTTCATCACTTGGAGAAAGGAGATCCATCGACATGCATATGAATCCACCAGGTGACTAACCCCTTACACTTAGTCTTCCAAATCAAGAGATAAGTATTTCTAACACAGTTGGTATCAGTGGGAGTGACCTATCTCCACCTAGGAGATATAATTTTTCATTTGGTATATCTATGGCTACACAATCATTTCCTGTGTTTGGAGGAATATTTTCTAGAACAATGTTTGGGAAAAGTGCAAGTATGTAAAGCTTGGGTATCATGTGTGGGATTTTATGAGACACACATATGGTAGTGGTGTAGTATCATAGATTGTTGGCACACATTTTAGTGGGACATAGGGAATGCTAGGCACGACCACTTTAGGACCTTTATCAGCTACAGGAGGTGGATCTAGTTGTATAGGAGCTAGAGGACCCGAAAGATCTGGAGGATCTATTGGATTATGAGGAACATGACCTAGTGGATCTAGTGGTGGAGGCAACACCAAAGTGAATCAAGGTTATGTGTCGGTGGATAGGGACCTCAACCACCTCGAATTTTTTTTCAATATGTCTTTGCACCTACCAGCCTACAAAGGTGTTAAGGATGTTACAGAGCATTTACACAAGTGTGAACTTTTATGGCGTGCGAAGGGGATCACTACCCCATAGAGGAAGGCAAGTCAATTTTCAACAACATTGCAAGAATGTGCACATATTTGGTACCAAAATTATGACCCCCATCAAATAGTGGTGGATTACATGGTGTTGTGGAATGCTTTCTTGGCTAAATTTCATATCCCTGAATTTGAATAGAAGAGCATAAGTTCGTTGAAGGATATTTTGCAAGGAATAGAAGAGATTTTGTGTATTCATTTTTAATCCCTTCTAAAAATAAAAATAAAATACCATGTGTACCGGTCTATCACCTAGCGGTCTTTGAACGCTCACCCGAGGCATGCGCGGGCACCGAGTCCCTCTTTAATGCAAGTTATGTGAGAATGCATTATTTATGATAGAAACTTAAGTGAACATATTGGAAGGGAACCATACATTCATCTTAGAGCTCAGAATGGCTTCTAGACCAATGTATTCATTCATATAAGGAAATCATTATAGAACATAGACATGAACCATAACAGAAAAGAAATGCACATGGGTTTACACCCACTTGTATGAAATAAACATAGAACCATGTAGTAGAACTGGAACCACACATATATTCATATTAAGCATATTGATAACCATATTACAATAACTTAGGAAATCACAGATTCATATGGTAATGTAGATCAATATCATGCATAAGAACTGGACTTGGGCCCTTCATAGTATAAAGAAAAATGTTCAAAACCCATCCCCTTAGTACAATGTATTCCTACAGATCCTCTAATCCCAACCTATGGAGCTCTCACAATATTCCTACATGGCTTCACCTCTTCCTCCCTCTATCTTTTTTTCCTCTAGTGGGTGCTTATATTTATAGCCTTTTCCAACATATTCAAGCTTTCACGGGTGTTGTAGATCTGTTTCCATGTTTCCAGGTGGTCCTCCATGGTAGCATGCTTATTCAGGCTCAATGTCTCCACTCTTTTCAATGATGGCCTTCTAGAATATTCCATCACAAGCTATATTCCTTCTATGGGCACCAAGTTTCTAGGCTGGCACCTTATCCATTCTGCATGCGCAATCGGGTCACACTTTTCTCATGTTCTGTTTGATACGCCAAATATGGCTAGTCCCAAAATATTTTCTCTATCTTGTGCGCTTTCTCCTTGCACACCCGTCTTTAATTAGGCCTTTCCTACCCACGTGCCTTCTTGTACTTGGTCAATATTTTAGGGGCCTAACATTACCCCACACTACGCATGTTCTCCATCTGCAAGAACAGTTTCTCAAATAATAAAAAATGACCGTTCTTGAATGGCTTGGGTAAAGAATAAAGGAATGAAGAATTTTTGGGAAGAAAGAAAGAATGAGGAAATTTGATTATTTCCATAAGAGGAGAGGGAAATATTTCATTAAGTTAGCCTCAAACTTATTCCAGGTATCACCCTCACTCTGCACCTAGTGACAAAGGTCACTAACTAGGGCGCTCACCTCTTTAAATCTTAGCCCTTCTCCTTGGGTATTCATTGCTTCCACGATCCCCTCCAACTTTTTTCCCAAATCCTTGAGCACTTCCATCCTAAAAGTGATGCGGGGATACTGACTCATTTAGTTGGTTCTTAATTGAGCTCCATAAGGTCTCAATAGCCTCTGAATTTTCTCAACCTCGACTAGAATTTTTCACATTCCACTCTATTCCCCTTGTTTTTCTCATAGAATTCCTTGAGCTCCACTTTATGGGTGGTGACCAAAATGCTTGCCACTCTATCTCTATCGATGAAATTTTCATAGGCATCCTCAGATACTTTGGCGGTGACTTTCACATCCATGAGGACTTTCTTGTACTGGACCATAATGGCCACAACCTTCATCTTGTCCTCATTTTCTTTGTGCGCCGATGCCTCCTCTATAGACTCTAAATCCAAGGGTCATCTTTCCATTGTGAGGACTTAGGTCAAGTGCTCTAGAAACTCCAAGGTGGATTTGAACTTCTGCGCAGGTGGTGTTAGATCTAGATGCTCAGAAAAATGGCATCTGTGATCATTTCTACTTTCTTGTAGACTTTTCACACCCTTTCTTTCACTTATTTCAATTATGGCCTTAGGTGAGTGATGACCAATTCCTCATGTTTTAACTCCTTTGTTATCTTCTCCATATCCTCTTCCCTCTTCTCCAACTCTACTTCTAGGAACTTTACTATGTTGTTTCTCCCAAATATTTTAACTTCTACCTCCACTAAAACTTTGTTCAACGCATTACAGATTTGTTCATCTAATAGTCGCTGAGCGTTCACCAAGGGGTTGTCACCTTTTGACTCTGGTACCTTCATTATTTCCCATTGGCTTACCTTGAATTCTGGTTTGTCGATGTGGGACTCAAATGCCCAAGAAATCATTTTCCTTGTCTGAGGGTATGCACCTTCCTCATCAAATGATGTCATATCCAAGAGTTGCTCTGTTGGCATGGTGCTTTGAAACCACGTATGTAACACCTTGTTTGGATCATCAATATAGCCCATCCTCTAAACCTATGGAGTTTCTGTGCTTCTTCTCCCTATATGCACAACCTTAGGAAAGCTCACACGTCAAACCGGGATCCCCCATGCTGCCATACTTCCTTTTCTATGCTTTCCTCCTCCATTTCTTCATCATTAGGTCCATGATGCATCCCATATCTTGTTCCACTAAGTCTTCAATTATTTTGGCTAATTCCTTCTCCATGACCTCATTTATCTTTTCCTTGGTGAGGCTTGGGGTCCTTTGTTCTTTTGTAACTTCCTCATTTAACCCTCTGTCTTGGGTGTCTTCTTCTTCCTTTTTATCCTCCCTTATAGAAAAGATGTATTCATTTTCTTCTTCTTCTCCTTCCTCCTATAATCCATGAACCTCATAGAAAATATGGACCTCACCTCCTACTTCATCTTCATCATCATCATCATCTATCTCACCTCTATAGGCCTCCAAGCTCTCTGTGTCCTTTGATTCAATTCCTTCTATCACCTTCTGCTTCTTCCTAGTGGGAGACCCTACTTCCTTTTCCTCTTCCTCTAATGAATTCTCCTTGGTGAAGGGTTCTTGGTGCTCCATTAATTCTTCCTTTGGAGTCTTTTCCTTCACCGGGACTTATTTCTCCACATGGAAGTACTAGTCTTAATGCTTGAATCTAGTGCGCTTACCACTTGTGTGGCACGGAAACTTGGTGCTTTCTATACCTCTTCTCTTTCCCTCTTCTTTGGTGTGGGATTCTTTATTCTGTGGGGTCCTCGGGGATGGTTACATCGCTGCCTAAGTATGCACCCTTCTACATTTTTTCCCCGATGCGAAGGTATATTCTTATAGCAGCCCTTCCAACAATTGGAAAAGTCACTTGTTTCATAATTTGTATCTCATGGGAGACATATCTCTCCACGTATGCGCGCTTCTTGGGGTAAACCAACATTCTGCACAACTATTTGTGGTCTTGATCTACTTCACTAAGGTTGAACCTTAGTATTTTAGCCTCTTTAAACCTGTTCACCCTTACTTGGAAATATAAAGCGGTGAAGGAGAAGGGAATCTTGCACCATGGGATCTTTGTTTTGTCTCATCAACCTAAATCTTCCAATGTAGAAGTGTTGGTATACCATGAATTTTGTTTCTCCTTTTACGAGCATGGGTAGCTGTTCTGGAATCATCCATTATGCCCCGAACGCATCCCTCATGTGCTTGTATGATTTTTGTAGATGCGCCTTGTGAGTGGTTGTCATGGTCTCACAAGTATATTTTGTGAACCGCTTCGTAGGTGAGGGATTCTCTTCTGGGTACTCCTAAACAAACCTTTCTGGCCCATCGGCCACTCCTATTTGTGAGAAAAAAAATTGTGAGGATAAAATTAACAAAATAGTATCTTCTCACCTTCTTGTGCATTATTGATGATTTCATCCGCGATGAAAGTGAACAAGTTGTAGATGGTCCCCTCAGATATTTTCTGGCACATGTTCAGCCATGCCTTGTTTACTTGAGTCCATCTCTCCTGATCATTGAGCTTGGTTACCAAGCACGTGGTCATCCTCATTACGAGGTATTGGATCTCATTGATTTTAAAGTATCGCGATCCTTTCTTATAGTCAAATGTAGCAACTATTTCCTTGATGGCCTCCTTGTCACTTAGGTCATCATCAATGTTGTCCCCTTCACAGATAAGGCCCATGAACTTGGAAATTAGTTGGGGGGTTATGCGCATCTTGCACCCCATGAAATAAAAGTGGTCTTCATGAATGCGTGCCATTAGCCACTAGTAGAGGTACTCAGGTTTTCCAAAGTATGGCAGTTCATAAAGTTGTAGTAACCCTTCCTTCTCCAACTTAACCTTTACCTCATCGCTATAAATGGGCATGCCTTCTGGCATTCTCTTGTTGGTTGGGTGAACCAACTCCAAAGCCATCTCTTTCTCTATTGTGTTGGTGTGGTGATTATAGTCACACACAGTCATTTTTCTCAGGTGTGATTCCCATTCTTTTCCCAGTAATACCTTGTCTAGGTACTGCATTTCCGCGTACCATTATTCATTTGTGCTTGTGATGGAAGCCATTTTCTTCCCATTACCCTTGACCTTATACTTCTTTGGTGATATGGTTGATTTCTTTGGTGTCATTCTTTTAGTTAGGTTATCACTTCAAGCATATTTTCCTTTCTCTGCTCTACCACTCTATCCAGCCCCAAGCTCGATCTTTTGAAGAAAACTCCTAATTCTGTGCCCTAGTCGCTAAACCCTAACTTGAAAATCCCTTCCACAAGATGATGCTTTCTTACTTAACTTCTCCACACCCATGTACTCCTTTCCTACTGGTTTGTGATTTTACCCTAGCTATGCACTTCAGATCTCTCAAATAATTCCTTCAACGCAAAGATCTTACTTTGGATGCCCTAGTTCATAAGAGCTTTCTTTTCTTCGTAAACACAATGTAAATAATGAAGTGCTCGACCATTTATTTATAGTTTTTCTCTTTTCCCAACATTAAATTCTCTCCTACCTACCACCATACTTTGACCTTAAATGTGACTTTTCCACTAAGCTAGTCTTGAGCGCTTTGTCCCATGCACCACAACTTGTGCGTAAACCCTTTACAACCTTTTGGTGCGAACAAATATAACCCAATTTAAGTCTCTTTCACGTACATTCCTAGCATCTTGAAGACACTTCTTCTGTCTTTTTCCCTATTTTTCCCCTCACCTACCTCATGTTGTTCTATCACTCTTCCTTTTTTTCTATACGTGGTGTAGACACCAAAATTGGGTCACACTCCCATTGTCCCCCATCAAATAACCAACTCAAACATAGTTATCTAACCATGGCCCCTTCCACCCACATTAATATTAATTTAGTTAACTCAACTAAATTAATACCCATCCTCACAACATTCATTACTTAATTATTTTAACTAAGCTAAATTTCCACCTCACTAGCCTACCTCCACCTCACCCTAGACCTATTTTTGGCATGTTTCCATAATTAACTAAGACACGATCTTACGTGCCTTAATGAGCTAAGCTTACTTTAACCCTAAAAATAAATTCCTATTATCCCTCTAACCACCTTCTTGCTCATAAAAAGGTAACATACATTCGCATCCATGGAAAAAAGAATGAACCTAATCCAAAAGATGCGAAGATATGCCATTTTAGTAAACCTAGGGAATCCCACCTTAACCATCGCCATTCAACCCAAACCCGCCATCGGTTACCATTTATTCACCTTAATAACCTTGTTTTTTTGGGTGACACATTTTGAGATCAAGGATACGAGAAGATATCTACATACAAGAAGAACTAGATTCTTTTCACGCACCTATATATTCACCACCAACACCGGGACAAATCCAGAGGCATTTCACTCGGAAAGAATTCCAAAAAGCACTCTTGTGGCACCAAACATGATCCTTCTAATCAACTACCATCACCATTAAACCATCAAAACCTATATCATAGTAAGTATAACTTCTACCAAAGCATAGTCCATTTCTATATAATAGCCTTTGTTACTTCTTTACTAGTTTATACTTTGCATGTCCATTTCCCATCTCCTACATGCTCAGTAAATTCATCCATTCCTCTACCCACACCACCAAATCACCCATTCTTTTCGGCTACCTACCTTTGAGTATACCTGAGACTTTTATAGACCTCCCCATCCACCCTTCCATCTTTTTTAGCTCCATTTCAATCCCCACAATCAGATCTTATTAAATTCCTTTCACCCCGACCTTACCATCGTTGGTTATCTATTACCATCATATGTCCCTTCTAAATTTTCATCAGCTATACCTAACGATGTCACTCTCTATGTTTTACATCTTTGCCAATAACAAAGCCAACCAAACTTTTAACAAGTGACCCAAACAACCTAGAACTTGACCTTAACCGGTTGTAACACCTGACACCTACCTACCCTTCGATCGACTATATCTTAGCTTGTTATGTTGGATTTTCTTATTATGCTTGAATGAGATACCTAAATTTTATCAAATACAATAGGAATTTTCTTATTTCTCACATTAATTTGTTTTAAATAGTGGATTGACATCCATCTAGGTAGTATCACACTTCCTAGATCTAGCGTAGCTAAATGGCGGTCCACTTTGTCATATATTATTTAACTATATTTTTGTGGTCTTGTTTTCTATTTAAGGTAGTTCCTCCTAGCCAAAGGAAGCTCTCTCGAGTCAACATTGGATCGAGAAGTCGAATGCGTGCAATAACCAACAACCGAATAGTAATAATATGTATTCCTCCATAGCCCTTACCCTTATCTGTTTCATCTCAATAAACTAAAGAAAATTATGAAACATTTTGGCACACTCGGTGGGACCCATCGTGGCTTCTATTGCATTTTCTTCTTTCCTAGGTGAAATTTGTGTGTTTTTTCCCTTTAAAGGCTTACACATTAATCTTCTTCCTTGTAATCCTCTCTTCTTTCAATTTTCTCTAAAAGAAACATTTCTCTTAGTGTATTTAAAAGGAATCATTCTTATTTATTGCATTTTAGTGAAAGATCATACCCTCTCCTATTCATCATTTGCTTCATCGAACGTAATATTTTTTATTTGGGCTTAAAATTAGTTGCATTACATTTTGATTTTTGCATTTATCTCACATTAAAATGAGGGCAACCTATATGCTGGAATTCATGCCCAGCTGATGGTTGACACAAAAATCATAGAAAGCACATTCTCTCTCTCTTTATATGTGTCTTACCAAAATGTAAAAAATTGAAATATACACATCTTTCTTAAACAACATCTTACATGGGAATGCCTGTCAGTGATCACACAATCGGTAGATTGGCGTGTACTCCCTAGGTCATTACTTTTGTTGACTCATTATCTTAGAGGATGGCCCACCCCTACCATAACATAACCTGAAACCTCTCCTTTTAGATATCCTTCTTTGTAGGAATCCTTCCTCACCAAAAACTCTACTCTAAATTCATGAGTTAATCTTCTAAATAGCATAAGCTCAACACATTAAAAATCACTTATTAGGTGTGTCATTTTAGCATTTGATTTATGTTCATTTTGAGGTGTGAGGATACATTTATCCATTTTTTCCATTATTTTTCCTTGCAAACTCCACAATCATAGTTGGAGTATTATGACTTCTTATGAGTGTGTCGGACTTCACTACATCATCTCCAGACATCTAGGATGACAATTTATCTGATTCAAATTCACAACAATCCATTTTTCTAATTTTCATAATAATCGGCATTAGTTTATCTACCGGCATCAGTCCCACTCGACCAACCTCGGTTTATCCTAATCGGCATCAGTTTATGTTCTTTTCGGTTAAATTGACCAAAGAACAATTATTCCATTTTCTCTCTTGTCGAGTTCCTATGAGTCTTTGTACTCTCTATGCTTTGATAAACAATCATCAAACAACTTGTTCATCTAATTGTCGCCATGTTGCCTCATTTGGAAAATTGTTTCTGTCTCATAGTAACTGATGTAGGTTATCCCTGAACCACTATCAGTCATCCTTAATCAATAATTGTCGATTACCTTGTGCTAAATATTAGTTGATACATTACCTAAATACACCTATAGACACCTATTTTCTTGATTCCCACTTCTCTCTATGTCATCTGTAGGATACAATATTACCTTATATACATTCATTCACATGGTGTTAACTCACAAACAAGCTAACACTCTTATATTCCATGTAATTTGTCAGCCACTCCCAACTAGTTCTTCACCACCCTATGTCCTTTCACCCATGGATCCAACCATGCCTACCACCATTACCATAGGTAAAAAGGAATTTGCACGACTCCTTGATCAGAACCCCATGGCCTTATAGTTCTACCTTTCCCACTCCTCCACCCGGGACTCCTCAGGTTAGTTGATATATGGCATGCCTATATCCATCTCTCCTACCCTTATTCCCACTTCTACATCAGCCCCTTCAAATGTGGCATTTCCTTCACTGCTTTACCCCCAATAGTTTCATAGTTAGGTCCCATACTCGGTATGACCACTTTGCATCTATAGTATCAGTCACACCCGTAGTATCTTTTGTCCCCTCATCAACCACCCAGACCATAACCTCATCCGTACCCATTGTCTCATAGATACCAATTGCAACATAACCACTCGTGGTGTTAGTGACCCTTAATCCATTCGAAATCTTGTCCTTGCCATCCCCCGATCTATGCCCCCAATCGCTACTAGAGTCACTTTGTGTTGTCTCACCTACATACACATACTATCAAAAACCCCCATCTTGTTTCTCACCCATTACTAGGATATATGCCCTCTATGTCAGGTCCCTATTCTCAACATTCCTATTTGCTGCACCGCCATACACTAGAATTCCACCCACATCACATGTTCCATACCACTCCTATGCCATAGGAGGATCCCTTCCACCACAACCTACAAATGACCTCATCAATTTAATGATGGAAAGGATACAGATGCTAGAAGCATCTATTTCTGGATCACACAATTCTCTCACCTATGATGAAATCTATAATGAGCCCATTCATCCATCCATCCCTATTCGAACATACCATGTACATTGGGAAATTCCAAAATTCAATCGTTTCAATTATAAAGAAGACCTCAAAGAACATCTGTAGTCTTTCAAACATGGGTGTTACCTAATCACCCATGATGATGCTTTACTCCTACGCACCTTCCCAATGTCCCCAATAGGACCTACATTAGACTGGTACAGTGAGCTACTAATGTAACACCTCATTTTAATACATTAGGACAAGATAAAAAATTTTTATTAGCGTTTTCTAGTTCTAAATACATAATTTAGAACACAGATCATAACAATCATTCTTATAATAGATAACCATATGCATCTCGTAATGATTTGGTGTTCCACTCGATCTATTCATTCCATGACTCGATGAACTACCGATCTATTCATGTGTATCTTAGAGTTGGTGTTTTCATTAGAACACTTCACTCTTGTGGTTCTCTTCCTAATCCTAGATTTTGAGTGCTCTATCCTATCTAAATAATTATTACCATTATTCATCGGCATCACATCCCTTAGACTAGGTGACATAGGACAATGCAATCAGCAGCTTGCGATACTTTGGCCAAAGATTTGAAACATATTGTTCATGTTACTTATTCCTTGACGACATACTTGTCAATCCGGAATACATCCTTCACCCCACTCCCATGTTATATAGAACGTCTTATACTGACTTTTTCAGTCCCCTTGTCCCTAGTTTTCACTCTGAGTTGGGTTAATATCATAATTCATGTTATAAGGATGCCCTTGAAGACTAGGGGTAAGCTGACATCTGGGTTAACCAATGTTCACCCCGTGTGTCGGCTATCCCGAGTCTCAAAGGGCTACCTCATAATCTTCCTATGATCTTAACCAGTCCCAAAGGGAAGTCTTGATCAAGTTTCGGTGTAAATCTTAACAATCAAAGTAGAAGGATATTGCCATATGTCATCTGCATTGTTGTATCCTCGAGAAGATCCTAATCTTCTCAAGGTACAACCTCAGCTTGACATGTGTTAACATCCTACGAAAAAACCTCGAAAATATGTACATACCTCCAAGAAGTTACTTATGCTGTGTTATAATTAGTTTACAGAGCCCTCCTAATCGGGTAGCCTTCCCCCAACCCCAGGTCCCACACTTTTGAGTTACCATATGTAATTAGGTTCAATTTGCAGAGTAAAGTTTTAATAAGATTTAAGATCACGTCAAGGTGCAAATTGGTTCCTAACAACCTTGTTTCCTCATAATAGAGCAACAACCCTAAGTTTTTCCATAAGGAAGGTAACTAAACCCATAAGGGTTCGCATCAACCTCGAAGACTGAAATATATCAGGAATTTATTACCATTAAGATATGGTGATTTATAGCCCTAAATTACATTGCTTTAAATTAGAACATTATTAGGGAGTAATAGAATAATCTTCTAGTTATAGCTACATGTTAGGGCATAGTTCAACCTCAACTTCCCTAAAAATGTAGTGGTCTAATTTCCAATTTAGCCATATTCATAATATATAAGAATTACTAACCGAACATGTAGTATTCAGCCACATAATTTTACAAGGCTTACTTAGGGAAACCATATAGACCCCATTTCATATAATAATAAGAATGCACTCTCATTCATATAGACAAGAGAAGATCAATTCAACAAATAAGAACACAGCCACGTAAGTAATATGTCCCCGTCTCATTTATTTCCAAGCCTATACAATTACAACTTATGCACTTCAACATATTTTAATACAATAATCACTAGCAAAAGAGTAACTTTCTTCTTATAGTACAATTAGAGAAATCATGTCAGAATTCATCATAAAAACCAGATTAAACAATCTGTGCATCATATCAGATCTGCATGCCTTTACCACTTACGATGACCATCTATAAAATTTGCTAGCACGGGTCAGTTCAGTGAACTGAGCATGATAAGCACTAATTCTTAAAACAATTGCAATCCATCAATTGTTTCCATTAAACAACCTGTTTAAATGAAATCAATTTTATCAAATCCATAATCATGAATCATGCAAATTTTATTTCTACCATTCTAATATGAATTTATAACATCACTCATATTATAGTTACTATTTCAACTTAAATCTTTTTCGGATGATTCATCTTATACAAGAAAATAAGAAGAAATGATGTGAATCTTAAGTACCTAGCCATCCAAAACCAAGAATAGTATCAGTCCTATTATAATCACTCTAATCAAAGGAATGAAACCTTTTTAAGGTATGCAACCAATAGATTTGCATGTAAACAATTCAAGAAAAAGATAGATTACTGCCTCAAGCAAGTTCAACTAACAGATTTCCTCTAACTTTTCATATCAATTCATAAACATTGATAAGTATACAAAATTTTACTACAATGCTACTTTTATACAAGTAGATAATAACTAAAATTCTCAATCAGGGTAATAATACTGCTAAAAAGAAGGAAAGGAGACTTCTAGTTAAGATTCAACACTTACCACTCTTTCCACCTAAATTTTAACAGTCTATTCATCTCATACCCATACTGTAGAGTTCTTATAGAAATTCTAAGGAAGAGAACACTCATAATTTCCAGAGAGAGAGAGAGAATACCTTCGTATTCCAAAATCCTATAACAACTATCCTTCACAACTCAGAGGAAGGAACAGAGAAAATCGAACCCTATTTTAATCAAGTTCAGAACTATACCAACTTCCCAGGAGTAATATATATAAATATATTCTTAAATTCAATCAGGGAAAAAGAGAAGGCAAGTGAAACAACACCTAAGTTCACCAATAGCTCCAACCAGGTAGAACTACTTTAAAAGTTGCCCATAGATCCCTATGGTCTTGCGATTGTACATTAAACAAAAGCCAAGATCGTTACAAAATGATATAAACGTTCTAATCTCAGACCACAATCCTGATCCATGTAAACAGTCTACACTTCACCCATTACTCGAATCATTTTTGACTAAGAGTTAGGGTAACTGTCCCATTATCATTACTTACCAATAGATCAAAACTAATTATTTCCAACCATTACACTTGATAGGTTGTTGTTTCGTTCCAAGATACCAAATCAAATTGCATGTACAGAGTTAATAGATGAATTCTAAATACAGATTTCAAAGTCACTCTGTAACATCAAACACAGTCCATTCTTATCCAATTATTAAACCTAATTTCCATTCATGCAGATCTAGGATCAACCATGAATTGTTAGGGGATAGAGTTCATCCAAGTATGTTTTCTCTTGATCATAACTGTGTTCCAATTATCCAAGTAAAAATCG
The DNA here is from genome assembly GCA_018340775.1 of Taxus wallichiana var. yunnanensis. Lineage (NCBI taxonomy): Eukaryota > Viridiplantae > Streptophyta > Pinopsida > Cupressales > Taxaceae > Taxus > Taxus wallichiana. The sequence continues at coordinate 550,089,595 of CM031237.1, read as the reverse complement.
TAAAAACAACAGCTACACCAAATATTTCCTTACTTACAGAACCTATATTCATAAAAACATTCAAACCCCTTTCAAATAAAGGTACAGGCTTAGAATTCAACCATATTTCCAACTCATGTGACTAAACCAGTCGAGCTTTATAGAAGGAACTAACATTTTCACCACAAATCCAACTATTTACTTTCCTAAAGCTGTCTAGTAATAGTTAGAGTTCATACAACTAAGCAACAATCATATAAACCAACCATATTTGAAACAACAGTTTATTCAGTAGTGTCTTCAAACACGAAATCATCAAGCACGAAGTCTATCATGGTGCCAGTTTTTAAATTCAATACCTCAACCAGACAAAGAAAACATAAAACACTTCCAACAGAAATCGAAGTCCATATTGTATTCACAACATGGAAAGAAGATTAAAGAAGTAGATTTCATCAGGATCTACGTATAACCTAGAATTCCCAAATCAACAAAAGGAAAACCAATACATTGCTACCAGGCCCCGACTTGTACAAAAATCATCTGAACAGAGTTGTTCTAATGAAAGCATTTAAAGGAAAGAAAGATTTTTAAAAGTTAGGGCCTATCATGCCTGATAGTGTCGCTAAAAATTTGAAGAAGACCTCTGAATGTGCTCGCACCTTCTCTTCTTCTTCCACGAAAGATTAAACAACAAAATATTGTTACCTCCATGCCTTATATATTTCCCCCGACAGAGAAGTAAACTAGAAACTCTCAAAGTTTCCATGCAATGAAGAGTAGATGGCTGGTTTGAAGAACCAGTGCTCATGCAGAGTGAAAAATGGAATGCATGGAAAACAAAACAACCAAACAAAATTCCACTTGCATGCCTTCCCAAGAAATCTGCGCTCAAGGCCCAATGCTCATTAATTGCATTTATTTTTATTCTCCCACCTATTTTCCATTGCCACCGACTACCAAAGTTGGTGATTGCCAAAACAAAATAAACAAACATTCCCATCCTTAGAGATACCACCACGTAAGACTATATTAGCAATTTTTATCCTCCGCTAAACCTGATAGCATTCCATGTCCTTCAACCTTATCCCCTCTTAAATTCCATGGAAACCACCACCCATGACTCGTGACCCTCCTTAGGTCCCCCTTCTTAGCATTAGTTAAGATAGGTTAGTGACTTAGGTTAGATCATAGGATATGACATTAGTCTCATTTCCATAGTGCTAGGTTTAGTTAACCCTTAGGAGTATTAAGCTCATAGTTTAGGACTAGGTTAGATTAACAAATCTTGTAACATTAGGTTATAGTTTAGGTTAAAACTATTAACCTTACTGATTCTAGTTTAGGTCCCCTAAATAGGACTAATCAGTGTTAGAGTTCAAACAGGATAAAACATTCCTATATCAGATTCCGTTTGGCATCAATAATTTAAGCTTTAGATATAAAACATATACATCTTACCTAGCTTACGGTCCAGGTCTTTCCTGATGTTATGATATCTGGAACCAAATTCTATTTACCATGATCAGCCTGAGTTAATCTCTAGAATTGATCATTCAAAGCTCAGCCAGACTTTGTAACTCTCGAAAAGTCAATAAAATTTGTTCATCCTGAATAAACTTAAAACATTCCTTGGATCAATGCAACTGATCCAAGGATGAGTCATAAAGGTGGATAAATCCATGATCTTCTAGAAATCAAATTGAACTCAAGTGTCAGAATGAAAGAAACAAAAGAGTCCAAGCACATTCCGGTTCAGTCTAGATCTTAAGAGCAGAAAGGATATAATCCATATCAAGCATGACTTCCCTAAACCAAAGGAACATGTCCTAATATAGGAGAAATCATATATCAACACTTGAATGCTTAGGAGGAAGTAACAACTGTTTAGGGTGTTATAACCAAGACACTCAGTCTACTCATTTAATAAAGTAGCCCAATCCTTCTTAGATCACTTCTCAATCAACATTGTTAAGAAGGTCACCATGACTGATCTTTATTCCACACGACAGTATGACGATGAGTCTATCTTTGAATTTTTCTGGTCATTGGAACAACTAATTAATCAACTCACATTTCAATTACCTCAAACTAAACTCATAGATTTGTTTACTCGGGATTATGCTAGACACATTTCACCAACCCTACAAGTGCAGACCTTTCGCACTTTTGACAAGGCATTGACCATGGCACGAAAATTGGAAATTCATGCTATCGTAGAGAAGAAAACTCAGATTTGTAACAAGAGCATCGTGTTCAAACCAAATGATGATTCTTCATCTTTGAAACCCTAGAACACCTATTCCAAACCCAAAGGATTGTTTGATGCCATAGTTATCAAGTCTGGACCATCTCAGCCATCAAACCAAGCCAAGCCTTCTTCTAATCTCTCTCATGTCCAAGCTTTCAAGTTCGAGACGAGAACATCGACATTACACTCCAATAGGATAACCTTATTCTTTTATTTTTGAAAATATTATTAAGGTTAGTGTGATTACCCTTCCACCTATAAAACTACACACTAGTTTTGAACTCAATCACCCCATGCCCACATGGCATAAAGAACATGACTTTCACAAATATCATCATGTCAAAGGTCATAGCAATGTAATCGCATCACCTTCAATAATATCATCAAAAAATGTTAGAAAAAAAGATCTTGTCTTGGGTAACTTTGAATGCACCACTAATCGAAACCTACATATCTTTACAAATCCATTCCCTAATCATGCCCCATCTTCCAACCAAGTTGGTGACACTTCAAACAATGATACCAATGTCCGCAAGGTCCACGCTATTTTTGATGACATACTAGTTGCTTCCCAATTGCCTCATTTTCCTTCCATAGATGAAATATTAGCTCAAGCTCCCCTATCTACATAAGAAACTATATCATCTAATCCTCCACCTATAGTGGAACCACCTTAATTTTCTCCTTCACCCAAGGAAGAGCCTATAATCAACATGCCACCTTTGGCCCCTCAAATTACCGAGTAGTCGTCGTGGAACCTATCCTACTTATAGGAGATACATGTACACAACCCACACCATCACAAGGAGAGTCCACCCTGTTTGACCCATCCTCTCCTCTACCCATAGAGGAGCATGTAAACACACCACTACCTTTAGATAACCACTCTCCATCGGACCTCCATGATCCTGCCAATCCACTTTCGGCTCTCTTACCCATAAAGTCGGGAGTGAGCCATTTCCCTATTTAAAACACATTTTACGGGGATTTTTACTCGATCCACATCAATCTCATCTACAACAAAGACTATTTTCACACGTGTTCGACCTCATGGACTATGTTGATAGAACCTTATGTTGGGGATGTCTTCTATTCCCTACTTAAACCCAAATGCAGTTATCACTCACCGAAACCTCCACAATCTATCCAAAAGTGTTTCGAGTAACCAAACCAAACCCAATCATGACTATTGCAACACCCTTGATGTCACCACCCATGGATGAACTAATACCTATTCCCATAACCCAATGTACATCTACACCCAAACACCTACCCATGCCTATATCATCTCCCTTACCTAAACCTATCACTAACTTAGGGTTATACCAACATCTAGCCTTACTCACCCACCCATAAAATTAGATTTAGCCACATCTTCCAAAACTAACATTAAACTTACCCTAGCCCCTAAAAAGAAGACCCAACCTCCTAGGCCTCATACACCAACCTTTCTTACCACACCATTATCACCTTCACCCCTTCCATCCATCCTAGGACCTCACCCCTCGACCACCGGCCAAGCTACCTCCATCCACCTAGGTGAACTAGGAATGCGCAACAACCCACCTCCTCATCCCAAACCTATAATATACATAAGTGGTCCACACAAACTCGCCATCACCCATAACCTTCTTACCACCTATACCACCACACTTGTCCATAATTTCTTCATTACCCATGAAAATTTCTTCTCTTCCACTTATACCTTCTACCCAACCTCTACTAACCACCTCCACAAATGAACTCGGTTACCCTCGTGGATAACCCATACTCTTCCACCATCTTATTTTCCCTCTACATATCATACACACCGTGTCAAATCTTCCCAAAAAGGTGCAACCTAAATTTAAAAATCTACTACCTTCTAATAAGGTAGTTAAACCAACAAACCTTCCATCACCAGGCTCTTTTGCCATGCCCATACTCAAGCAAATGCAATCAAGGCCAAGACCACCCCACACACCTAACTAGTGGACCACCCATTCCCCCTCCTATAAATCCTCTTCCTCCACAATCATCTATACCTGCACCCAAACCCACATTCACCTCCCATTGTGATCCATTAGTAGGGTCTTACACCAAAATATTAACCAATATCCTTGAAACTTATCTCATCACATTACCACCTCTTAGACATTACAACCCACTCAAACCCAAACCAAAAGGGTTTGATGAAAATAAAATTTACACCTACCATCGTGTGCCAGGACACAATGTAGAGAATTGTAAGGCTTTAAAAACCACTCTTGTCTAATTATGTCCTCCCGAAGAAAATTTTGACAACGATGATCTTCTTGATGAGGACCCCATTTTTCCTTCACCAATTTCCCCAGATCTTCTTCCATTACCTACTTAGCAACCAAAATATCCACCCCCACAACTCTTTGATCCACCCCTAGATTTGAGATCAACATGGTCTGTATAAGACATTTAACCAAACCACCACCCAATACGCCCTACTCATTTCACAAGGATATTATCCCCCACTAGGGTTTTTCCCCTCATAACACTATACCTTCCATGACACACCCTCTTCATCCACCTCCCTAAAATTAACATGGTTCATGTTACCATTGGTGCTTAGAAAGAAAAGGGAAAAGAAAAGGAAACAAGCCCATCAAACCAACCCTTGAACAACATCATGAATTTGCACAAGACACTCAAGGGTAGATAGATGATTTGTATGTCATTTGTAGCCAGGGAGCACATCTATCTAGCTTGTTAGTACTCAAGATTTGAGGGAGTGGATAGCACCTTCAAAAGGATCTTGATCTGATCCTCACTATTTTAGGTTGTGCCTATCAACCAAGGCAAGAGAACCTATATTGCAGCCCTTGTATGGTAAAGGAGATTGAGATATCCTTGTATTTTGCACATTGTGTGGAGATGGCCTTGGAAAACATGATCAATTATCCATTATTCAAACTCAAAGGAGTTGTCACTACTAAATGATGGAAATGCTTTCAAGACAAGGCTAAGGCTGCTAGAGACATAATAAAATCTGATATGCTTTGTGCATTTTTGTGAGTGGGTTGTATTCTTTTGTTGACACACAATGCAATGTAGGGGTAGTATAGGTAGGATGAGTTAGTTTGAATGAAATTTTGTTGGGAGATGTTTAGACAAGACTAGCTGGGAATTACCAACTTCTTTGAGAACCTTTGCAAGAAATTTGTAACACCTACACAACAAGAATACTTCCAAAGGTTTTAAATGCTCCTTCAACTAGGATATGTGCACAAATGGAGGCCCAGATCTGCACTCTTCCACACAACCTTTGATAACCTGCCACAAAATCTTGAAGCAAAATACCAAAAAGTATCCAGGAATCCCTATTTAATCATGACCTAAGGTGCACCCAAAGGTTTACAAACAATCTCAATATTCAAGGACAGTAAAATGATTTTAAATCTGTTTATCTTCTATCAGATGAAGGATCTTCTAAATATAAGATTGCAAATGCCATTAAACCATCAACAAGAAATGAGACCCTGTATGATCAAAGAGATCCTAAACACAAGATTGCAACATGAGCAAGAAACACAAATTGAAAACATTCTGAGACATAAGCATATGCAAAATTTTGCCAAGAGATAACACCACATAATCCAAAATTTGATCAAATACATCAGTAGGGGAATGCTATAAGAAAAATCTCAGAGCTTGTTGATGGCTTTACAACTGAAACCAACTCAACATGATGAAATCTGATACAAAATGGAATTGAAAATGGCTCTCAGGTGGTTTTCTCCAGAGAAATGGATTTCTTCCAGCTTTTTGCTTGAAAAATTCTAAGTTCTTTTTCTCTCTTTTCTCCCCTCTTTACAAATGCTTCAAAAATACATTTTATACCTCATGCCAGCTTGGAACCTTGCTTCCCAAGCAAAGAATATGCTTAAGGGATCAAATTTGTTACAAAACCCTTCATCATTTCATGAAAATGACATCAAACTGTAAAACAGCTCGCATATTGCCAGGGATGCACAAAAATTTTAAAATATTGCATGAGTTTGGATCCTTATCCATCCTAGGGTCATGTTTTTGGCATTCGGCATGCCAACATGCTTTAGCAATCATTTTTCACCTTTTACCTTTTCAATTTTTACCTCTGCAACTTTTGATTTTCATCTTTCACATTTTTTACATCGGGCCAGAGCCAAAATGCATTAAAAACATCATAGATCATCAAATTAGCTCATGAAAATGGTGCCATTGTTCTCAAAAGGCCGAGGGGACCCAAAATCATATAAGGTTCGATGAATTTTGATGAAGAAATGTGATTTCCAAGCTCCTTGGAGCTCCCATGGCGCCCAAAAATGAAATTGCACAGTAACCATCGATTTTGATCAACTTTTAATGCTAGCCCTCCACGTGGAGGATGAGATTCTTGAATATTCCCCTTTTTCCCTTTTGGATAAGGAGGGACACATGTCTGAAAACCATTGATCGAACTCCCATGCTTTAGAAATGCATTTGTGACCCTTTTTAATTTGGGAAAATTTTACAAAAATCTCTGCTTCTCCCCTGGACCCGCCACGTGTCCACATGTGGGCCCCACCGAAAACCGCGGGCTCATTTTATGAATTTTGGCACTTTTTTGAAAAAGGGAAATTTTTCTTAAAAATTTTCCATGGGCCCGAACACCCTCTTCCTCACCACGTGGTGCTCTCCCATTCACCGCGGGTCCAAGCCTCCCACTTTGCCATCAAACCTCCCTGCCAATTTTGTAAAATTTCAAACTTTTCCCCAGGCCCACACTTCCCCATTTGCCTAGGACATGCCACATGTTGACTCCTCATTGGTCGCAAGACGGACCACTTTTCATTTTTTACCTTGCAAACACAAAGGAAAAAATCCACAAAAATTTCCCTTCCCCCCCCTTTCTTCGCCCTTTGTATTTCTTGACACGTGTCCACTTTTACTTGTCAGGAACCTTTTTCACCCAAAACTTGACTTTATAACATTTGAAGTTAAAACTTCAAAACCATTACAAAACCCACTTTGACCCCTCGTATTGACTTCTTCTGGCTACGTGTCACCTCACGATTTGTGGTGGAGCTTCGGCTCAAATTTTAACTTTAAAGTTTTGAAGTTGAAAACTTCAAATTTCTTAAAACCTCTGCCCTTCCATGCCGACTTCTCCAGGACACGTGGCCACCTACCATTCGATTGTGGGCCTTCGGGAAAAAATTTAACTTAGAAAATTTTGCAAAATGGAAGCAAAATTTCTAAGGCAAGCCCACCACCCACCATTCCTCTAGCCAATCACAATGTGCCACGTAGGCACTTTACTGTAGCAAGCGGAGCCAGGGAACAAAATTTTCCTTTTGCCAAAATTTTAAAAATGAACAAGTTAGAAACCTTTTCCCGACCTTCCCTGCCAATAGGAAACCGCCACGTTGCAATAATGTTATGATGATGAATTTGATGGGTAGAAAACACCCATATGACCGTCAAAATGTCAAAAATGCAGAGGATGCCCTAGAAATCAAATTTTTTGACAAGGAAGGTAGATTTCTTGATCTTGAACCAATTGAATCATTTTTGACATCATTTTGACCTTGGGATTGGGAAATACTTGCACAAATTCGGGATTTGATCAATTTCAAGTTTTTCATGATTTGACAAAGGAGAAATGATACAACCCATAAAAATGAAGAAATTAGGGCACAAATGGGGGCAAACTTGGAAAATTATTTCAGAATAGGGAAAAACAACAACATTATGAGCATTTGAAATTATTTAACTAGAGAAATCGAGTTTGTAGACCACCAAATCACCAATGAAAATGTTTGTGAGAAAATTTGGGCACATGAAATTAAGGCACATTATGAAACTCAATAATGGGACCAACATTGGCTCTTGCTTGGGGATGGGCACTCCCAGTGAGTGCCACAAGATCAAACTATAGACCAGTGCCAAAAATCCATTGGGCAAGGAGTCAAAACATAGGGCAGCCCAAAAATTCAAAATTACCATCAAAAAGGACCGAGAAAACCAAGCCAAAAAGGTTGCCAAGGACAAAAGGGAAAACCACACACCAACCAACAACAAAAAACAAAAAGCAAGAACAAAGACTATACAAATATACAACTTGTGCATACCTCACTTGGGGATTTAATCCAAGAAATGTTTTAAATGTCTACCATTAACAGAAGCTCCAAGCAATCCCCATCTAGATCTTTAAGGAAAAAGGTATGCTCACCAATTCTAATGTCAATGGCATAAGGGCCCATCCATAATGCATCAAACTTGCCATGCTTTCCCTTGTCTTCATGCCTACTATCCCATAGAAAAACCAGATCTCCAACATTGAAGGCTCTAGGAGTGACCTTCTTATCAAACAACCTCTTCAATTTCTCTCTAAATCTGACATGTCTTTGATGGGAAACTCTTCTCTCTTCATCTAACTCAATGATCTGATTGATTCTTGATTCATATGGGCCATGTTCTTGATCTTCCAACTATTGGGAAAACTAAAAAGTGGATAATTGTAGGTGTAAGGGCAGCAAAAGCTTGAGTTCCATACACCAATTCAAATGGGCTCTTACCAGTTGCTCTTTTAGGAGTTATTCTATCAGCCCAAACTACAAATTTCAATTGCTCTCCCCACTTCTTCTTGTTGATTTCCAAGGTCCTTCTAATGATCTTGAGCAAGTTCTTATTACTGGACTTAGCTTGTCCATTGCCTTGTGGATTGTAGTTTGAAGAATAAGTTAGATTTATCCCATATTCATTACACATTGCCATCAAAGGTTTGGCTCTAAAACACATGGCATTATCAAATACAATCTTAACTAGAACTCCAAATCTACATATGATATGATTCAATAAGAAATCCATTACCACTTGGTGTGTTGCCTTTCTAGATGGAATTGCCTCAACCCATTTTGTAAAATAATCAGTTGCTACAAGGATCCATTTATGACCAGCACTAGAAGGATCTAAAATCTCACCAATGAAATCCATTCCCCATTGTTTGAAAGGAGCTTCAATTGATACAGGCTGCAAAGGAAGGGAGCACTTGAAGCTTTCAGTCTTCCAGAGAAACGTTGGCAACTATCACACTTTCTAACCAATTGGGTTGCATCTTTAAAAAGAGTAGGCCACCAATAACCAACTCTTAAAATCTTATGTGTTATCACTCTCCCAGCAAAATTTCCTCCACAAACTCCCCCATGGAAATCAGCAATCAACTTGGGAGCTTCATCTTCAGTTATGCATTTCAAGAGGACACCTTCAGGGTTCTTCCAAGCCAGCCCAAGGTTATGATATATTTTTGAGAAGCCAGCTTGAGGGCTCTTTTCTGATTTTTATTCAAGTGACTAGGACAACATAGGTGCCTGAGGTAGAAGATCACATCTTTGTACCACTCAGAATTTACCAACTTTGCAAGCACATCTATCCTTTCTTCCTCTAGTTGATTCACTTCCACATTTTGCAAGTTGCTCTCAGCCATGAGCTTGGCAAGACCCAAACCTCTTACTAGCTTTGTTGTTTGGATATCCATATCATATTCTTGTAATTTTTGACCCATCTACATCTCTTGCTTGATATCTCCATGTCTGATAAGATGTCTTTAACCATGGTGTGGGGAACATAAGCAACAACTTTTGAACTCAATATATAGGGCCTAAATATTTTGTTGCTTTTACCAAGGCAAACACTTGTTTTTCCATGATTGTATACTTCAACTCAGCTGCTTGTAAAGCCTTGCTAAAGAAGGCAATAGGCCTCTCAGCTCCATTCTCATCCTTTTGTAACAAAACTGAAGCAATAGTGAATTCAGAGGCAAAAGAAAATATTTGGAAAGGCCTCTTATAGTTTGGGGCTGCCAAAATAGGGGCATGCTTAAGTGCATCCTTTATTCCTTCAAAATCTTGAATGGCAACCTCCTCCCACCTGATGACTTGATCCTTTCTTAACATGCTTGTGATTGGAAGAGTTAGCTCAACAAAATTGGAAATAAACCTTCTAATAAAATTGATTTGGCCAAAGAAAGATTGGATACCTTTCTTGGTTCTTGGGATAGGTACTTTGTTGATTGCCTCCACTCTCTCAGGGTCTATCATGACACCATCCTTAGACACAATATGTCCCAACAACTTGGCCTTTTGCATGCCAAAATGACACTTCTTTGGATTAAGAGAAATTCCATACTCCCTACATTTGATCAACATCTTCTCTAGGTGTTGCAAATGGTCTCCTCACTGCCTTGAAAATACAGTCACATCATCTTGGTAAACTGCAATAAATTCATTTATGTAACCAGAAAAGGCAACATCCATTGCTCTTTGAAAAGTGGCACCAACATTCATCAATCCAAAGGGCATCCTCACAAAAACATAAGTTCCCCAAGGCATAGTGAAGGTTGTCTTAAGTCTTTCTGATTCTTTAACAACCACCTGATTGTATCGGAGAAACCATCCAAAGTAGAAAGCATTTCTGACCCTGTCACAAGCTGCAACATATTTTCCATATTTGGCAAGGGATAGTTTTCCTTCATGGATGCTTTGTTTAAATTTCTAAAATCCACACAAAGTCTGATGTCTCCATTCTTCTTTCTAACTGGCACAAGGTTTGCAACCCAAGATGAATACCTAGTGGGCTGAATAATACCTCCATCTCTCAACTTTTTAATTCCTCTTGCATTTTCATGGAGAGAAGTGGATTAATAGGCCTTTGTCTCTATCTGAATGGCTTAGTCTTGGCCTCAAGAGGAATCTCATGTTGGAACAAATCTTCTCTATATGCCTTTAGCTCTGAATAAGACCAAGCAAGGCAGTCTTGATATTTCTTTAAGAGTTGGGCATAGGACTATTTTTCCTCTTTACTTAAATTTCTACCCAACCAAATCTTCCTTGGTTTATCCTTGGTTCCCAAGTTGTGCTCTTCCACATCCCTTGAAGCAGACATCTTTCTATTTATGATGCAATCAACATTGTTAAAATTTGCCTCAAGTGCAATAAGACCTTTAGGAATGGTATTTGTTTTCAATTGGATAATATCCTTGTCAAATAAAGTTTCTCTCCCTTCATTCATGCATACCATTGGCTCCCAATCAATGTTCTGACCAGAAAAATCACCTTGGCATTGTAAGAATCTCAACACTTGGGCATCATCATCAAAAATCTGCCAATGTTTCACATTATCCGGGACAATTGGCCTTGTTAGCACTTCAATGTTATATTCACAAAAGGTGAAATGGTGCAATTGTCAAATCTAGAGCCAAGTACAACCAACTTATCAGCAGCAACATTAAGACTTCTATCATGGTAAACAATGTTAAAGGAATCAAACATTTCAATCAAGTCCCAAACAACATGCTTATATTGTTTCATACGCTGATTTTTTGTAGCATACAATTTTCTTATTTGTTTGACAACCAGCTCTGAGTCTCCTTTGCAACAATATCCTTCACTCCATACTTCCATGCAATCCTTAATCCCAACAACAATGCCTCATACTCAACAATATTGTTAGTGCATTCAAAATTAAGTTTGAAGGAAAAAGGAAACTCTTCCAAACTAGGAGAAAGCAAAACTATACCAGCACCATTTCCAAATTTGGAGGAAGCTCCATCAAACAAAAATTCCAAGGAGATCCTATCATATCAAGGCATTCTGATTTATCCATCTTGTTCTCTTTTCCATCAGCAAAACCAATGAAATTCTCAACATCTACATCAGCAAATAACACTTCATAAGAAGCATTGTTGGGATCTTCAATCAAGTGCAACATCTTCTTCTCACCATAGAGTTTGACAAGGCTGCCCTCAATGGGAATGGTGGCAAAGGACATGTCCATTTGAACACTACCACCAACACTTGCAGCCCATTTTCTTGACAAAAGCATACCCCATTTGGCAGGGCAATCAACAATTACAACATCAAGTTTTAAATTCTTACCCATAGGCTGCAAGTTGCACTACTAAACCCTTCACACAACCAACAACTAACACTTCCCTTGAATCCATGGTTGTACATTTCCCATATGTTGTTGTCACTTTGATATCCAACTCATTCATGACTTCTAGAGGCATGACATTACATGATGCACCAGAATCAAACATGCAATTGTGAAGCAACCTATCTTTTATGAGAAAAGTTGTGAAAAATGGATCAACATTCAATTGGGAATCAACCAAGGATGTCCCCAAATATACTTCAGGTGCCTCTCCAAGATCTTCCACCACTGGTGGTGTTTCAAGGCCAACAATGATTTGAAGAGGAGTCTCAACAACATTTACATTTTATTTGGGGTAATCTTCTCTTCTTTCAATCCCAAGTACTCAAATGCTCTCTTCTTATGCTCAGGAATTCTAAGCAATTCAATAATTGGAACACTCACTTTAATTTGGCTCAAAACTGGGCTATATCATATGGAACACTCTTTGGTAAGACAACATTGGAAGGGAAACAAGAAGGTTCATCAGATGGAGAAGTATTCTTGGCAGCCTGGGCATGAAGAGGACTGATATTTTTGCATGGGACAACAGGGTTCTTGGCAATTGTTTCTTTTCTAGGATTGTCTTTGGGAATGCTTGTGAGCAAGGGTGTCTTTGGCTTGGCTTGAGGACCAGATCCTCTAACAACTTTACTTCTAGTATTATACTCTTTCTCTTGACCAACCACAACATTCATTAACAATTGTCTATCTTCCTCCGAAGGAATACCACCATCATACTTCTTGATCATTAAAGCCCTTAGATATTCAAAGTCATTATTAGGAATTTCAAAAGCTTGAACAACATCTACCTCATGAGCTTGAGGAAGAGAAAGAAATGGTACCCTCTTTATGCAATCCCAAAAGGTTGCAGCAGTCCTTGCACTTATCACATCTGTTGATGTTGTTGCTTGTTGTGAGCTTGAAGAGCTTCCCATCATACAAATGTCATCATCCATTTCATCTTCATTATCATCTTCAATAACTTGCTGGTCCATTTCACATGGAGGATGAGGAAGAAAACATCTATCACACCAATCCATATCAGCAACCTCCTAAACAACAACAACTCTTGTAGTTAGAGGGTCAGGCACCACTCTATTTTCACGTGCTTGGGGTTGTCTATTTCCCCCACCAACAAGCCCTTTACCTCTATCATCTTGTCTTTGATCACCCCTAGGATGATTGCCAATCTATCATGGTTTTGAGTTCTTTGTCTTTCCTTGTGAACTTTTCCCAATTCCTTTCTCAGCCCAGGCTAATTTGTAAGAAATTTCTTTGACAACCCTACCAAAGTCTTGACAACATCTTCTAAATCAGCACCCTTGCTAGCTTGAGGCTTCTCAGGGTTTATCAGCTTCACACCATCCCTCTTAAGTGGTTTACCAATAGCTTTAATATTATTTTCAATTTGAAGTGCCATGGTAAAAGCTTGCCTCAAGTTTGTAGGATTTTTGTCTCTCAAGTAATAGGCTACCTTTTTATCAAATGCATCTACATATTTAATCAAACAAGATTCATCACAAGGCCTCAAAATGACAGGAAACCTTCTCAATGTTTTATTAAATCTTGTATTGAAGTCATGGACTATCTCATTCGGGTTCTTTTTGATATTCTCAAATTCAGACAAAAGAAATCTAGGATCAGTCCTGTCACCATATTGCAACCTAAATGCATTTTTCATCTCAGTCCATGAATCAATAGAGTTATCAGGTAGAGCTTTGTACCAATCCCTAGCATCTTCTTCAAGTGTATGGATAAACAACTTGATATATACATCCTCAAATTCTATCTCAAAATCTTCCATCATATTATCAAACAGTTTGAGATGTTGATCACCAGTAATGGCATTGTTACCTTGGAATTTTGGCAACCTATTTCTGACATCTTGTGGGACAACATTTGGGTAACCATCCATTCCTCCAAAATTTATAGGACCAAAAGTGTTAACAACAAATGGAGGTCTAGGCTGAGCCATATTGTTTGGTGGGGGTGATCTTGGAGGTGAAACAAATTGGTGAGGAGTACAATATCCTTGGGGCTCAAGAATGTGATTCACAAGATTGGTATCTTCTAAGTGTTGATTTCCTTGGGAAGTTTTATTTGAATTAAAACACAGAGGTGTAGATTGGAGAAGGAACTTACTAGGTACAGTAGAAGGACCTTCACCAACTGAGGCAAACAAGTTTATGAGAGGATTTCCTGAATCAGACTCACTTGAAGAAGAATGATAGTCTTCTACCAAAGGCTGATCTCTCTCACCAATGATTGTATCTTTGTCTGATGTCTGACCTTTAACCACTTTCCAAACTCTTCTCCCTTCCAACTCTGAGTTTCTTAAGTCTGAGAACAATTTTTTAGCAGAGTCTTTAAGGAAGAGAGATCTTCTTCCCTCCAGTTTTGCAGAGATCAATAACACAAAAATAAATGATAGAAAGCTCAAGACACTGGTACTTTCAAGATCAAATCAGCATGGAGTCGCCACTAAGGATTTTCACCTCAGTTGTGCAAGAATGCACTAAAATAATTTGTTAAATGCTTGCTAATACTGATAACTTTGCAAAGCCTCATAAATCAGACCTTCCTCTTCTTAAATCAATCACAGACAAAGCAACCAGGCTTGTATAAACTACTCGGTAAAATGCAAAAGAGCAGGTTGAGCTTGAAATTTTTTCCTAAAACTTATAGATCTGAAGTACAAAATAATATTTCAAGAATGCAACAGCTCAGATACTTGAATATGCAAATGCTCAAACCCCTCAAACACTCCAAAAACACCAATAAATTCCAAGAAGTCCCCAGAAATGGTGCCACTCGGGTGTTGGTATCCAGATTTAATCTCCTTCACAACTTGAACAACATCATGCATTTGCACAAGACACTCAAGGGTAGATAGATGATTTGTATGTCATTTGTAGCTGGGAGCACATCTATCTGGCTTGTTGGCACTCAAGATTTGAGGGAGTGGATAGCACCTTCAAAAGGATCTTGATCTGATCCTCACTATTTTAGGTTGTGCCTATCAACCAAGGCAAGAGAACCTATATTGCAGCCCTTGTATGGTAAAGGAGATTGAGATATCCTTGTATTTTGCACATTGTGTGGAGATGGCCTTGGGAAAACATGATCAATTATCCATTATTCAAACTCAAAGGAGTTGTCACTACTAAATGATGGAAATGCTTTCAAGACAAGGCTAAGGCTACTAGAGACATAATAAAATCCTGATATGCTTTGTGCATTTTTGTGAGTGGGTTGTATTCTTTTGTTAACACACAATGCAATGCAGGGGTAGTATGGGTAGGATGAGTTAGTTTGAATGAAATTTTGTTGGGAGATGTTTAGACAAGACTAGCTGGGAATTACCAACTTCTTTGAGAACCTTTGCAAGAAATTTGTAACACCTACACAACAAGAATACTTCCAGAGGTTTTAAATGCTCCTTCAACCAGGATATGTGCACAAATGGAGGCCCAGATCTGCACTCTTCCACACAACCTTTGATAACCTACCAAAAAATTGAAGCAAAATACCAACAAAGTATCCAAGAATCCCTATTTAATCATGACCTAAGGTGCACCCAAAGGTTTACAAACAATCTCAATATTCAAGGACAGTAAAATGATTTTAAATCTGTTTATCTTCTATCAGATGAAGGCTCTTCTGAATATAAGATTGCAAATGCCATTAAACCATCAACAAGAAATGAGACCTTGTATGATCAAAGAGATCCTAAACACAAGATTGCAACATGAGCAAGAAACACAAATTGAAAATATTCTGAGACATAAGCATATGCAAATTTTGCCAAGAGATAACACCACATAATCCAAAATTTGATCAAATACATCAGCAGGGGAATGCTATAAGAACAATCTCAAAGCTTATTGATGGATTTACAACTGAAACCAACTCAACATGATGAAATATGATACAAAATGGAATTGAAAATGGCTCTCAGGTGGTTTTCTCTAGAGAAATGGATTTCTTCCACTTTTTGCTTGAAAAATTCTAAGTTTTTTTCTCTCTCTCCTCTGTCTCCCCCTTTTCAAATGCTTCAAAAATACATTTTATACCTCATGCCAGCTTGGAACCTTGCTTCCCAAGCAAAGAATATGCTTAAGGGATCAAATTTGTTACAAAACCCTTCATCATTTCATGAAAATGACATCAAACTATAAAACAGCTCACGCATATTGCCAGGGATGCACAAAAATTTAAAATATTGCATGAGTTCAGATCCTTATCCATCCCAAGGTCACATTTTTGGCATTCAGGCATGCCAACATGCTTTAGCAATCATTTTCACCTTTTACCTTTTCAATTTTTACCTCTGTAACTTTTGATTTTCATTTTCACATTTTTTACATTGGGCCCGAGCCAAAATGCATTAAAAACATCATAGATCATCAAATTAGCTCATGAAAATGGTGCCATTGTTCTCAGAAGGCTGAGGGGACCCAAAATCATATAAGGTTTGATGAATTTTGATGAAGAAATGTGATTTCCAAGCTCCTTGGAGCTCCCATGGCATCCAAAAAATGAAATTGCACAGTAACCATCGATTTTGATCAACTTTTAATGCTAGCCCTCCACGTGGAGGATGAGATTCTTAAATATTCCCCTTTTTCCCTTTTGGATAAGGAGGGACACACATCTGAAAACCATTGGATCAAACCCCCATGCTTTAGAAATGCATTTACAGCCCCTTTTTAATTTGGGAAAATTTTGCAAAAATCTCCTTCTTTCCCCTAGACCCGCCACGTGTCCACATGTGGGCCCCACTGAAAACCGCGGGCTCATTTTATGAATTTTGGCACTTTTTGAAAAAGGAAAATTTTGCTTAAAAATTCCATGGCCCGAACACCCATTCTCTTCCTCACCACGTGGCACTCTCCCATTCACCGTGGGTCCAAGCCTCCCACCTTGCCATCAAACCTCCCTACCAATTTTGCAAAATTTCAAACTTTTCCCCGGGCCCGCGCTTCCCCATTTTCCTAGGACATGCCACGTGTTGACTCCTCATTGGTCATGGGACCACTTTTCATTTTTTACCTTGCAAACACAAAGTAAAAATCCACAAAACTTTCCCTCGCCCCCTTCACCCTTTTGTATTTCTTGACACGTGTCCACTTCTTACTGGGAAAAGTGGACCTTCGGCCCAAAACTTGACTTTATAACATTTGAAGTTAAAACTTCAAAACCATTACAAAACCCATGACCCCCCCTTATTGAACTTCTTCTTTTGGACACGTGTCACCTTTTCATGATTTGTGGTGGAGCTTTGGCTCAAATTTTAACTTTAAAGTTTTGAAGTTAAAAACTTCAAATTTCTTAAAACCTCCGCCCTTCCATGCCGACTTCTCCAGGACACGTGGCCACCTACCATTCATGTGGGCCTTCGGGAAAAAATTTAACTTAGAAAATTTTACAAAATGGAAGCAAAATTTCTAAGGAAAACCACCCCCACCATTCCTCTAGCCAATCACAATGTGCCATGTAGGCACTTTACTGTAGCAAGTGGAGCCAGGGAACAAAATTTTCCTTTTGCCAAAATTTTAAAAATGACAAGTTAAAAACCTTTTCCCAACCTTCCCGACCAATGGGAAACTGCCACGTTGCAATAATGTGATGATGATGAATTTGACGGGCAGAAAATGCCCATATGACCACCAAAATGCCAAAAATGTAGAGGATGCCCTAGAAATCAAATTTTTTGACAAGGAAGGTAGATTTCTTGATCTTGAACCAATTGAATCATTTTTTGACATCATTTTTGACCTTGGGATTGGGAAAATACTTGCATGAATTCAGGATTTGATCAATTTCAATTTTTTCATGATTTGACAAAGGAGAAATGATACAACTCATAAAAATGAAGAAATTAGGGCACAAATGGGGGTAAACTTGGAAATTTTTTCATTTTAATAGTGCAAAACAACAACATTATGAGCACTTTGAAATTATTTAACTAGAGAAATGAAATTTACGAGACCACCCAATTAACCAATGAAACATTTGTGAGAAAATTTGGCATGAGAACATTTTAAGGCACATTATGAAACTCAATAATGGGACCAACCCCTCAAAATGTCTTTATAAAAAAAAATTTCATCCAAACCTCTAAGTCATTCGTCAGAAATCATGGAGGAGATCCTTTAATATATTAAGTTTTACCAAATGAACCCATTCCCATAAGGATCATTACCCCTCACCAAGCCTCTCTCCTAGGTCATCACCTTCCTCTACACCTCCACCTACTCACCAAGTATCTTCCCTCATCTTTTCGATGAAGAGATTGCTCCCTTCCAGGTCACGACCCCGACCCCGCTCTTTTCATCTCTATCTTTATTGATAATATATGAATAAAATTCGTTTTATGATTATGGTGGTGCTAGTATTAACATCATCTCCACCCATGTATATGACCAAATATGAATACCTACCACTATTGCATGGATGGTAACCTAGTTATGATGTGCTCCTTCTCATGATGGAAAGGATGACCACACACCTAGGTACCATCGTTCTCCATGTCCATGTATGTCCCTACACTATCCCAAACTTTTCTATGTCCTATAAGGGGAGTTAGTATAACTTATTACTCGAATGACCTTGGATCAAGATGCACCATGGGTTGTGTCCCTTCGAATTTACACTAAAGCTGCATAATCAAATTTGAACATGAGGGACATAATTACACCATACCTATCAACCCATCACCTTTCAAGACCTGGAATGCTCAAGGAGTTCTAATGATGTGCTTGTATAAGGGGAATAGAATTTTCCATAGGATCCTACTTCACCTTCACCTACGAAGATCCACCTAGACCGCCAAACCTCTCCCACATTTAACCATGATATCCCTGATAAAAATCCGTTGCAATCTCTAAGGAACTCACTGTTTCCCCATCATAACCCATAGTTTGGATCCTCACTACCCACATTTTGACTTGGGGAAACAAAGGTGTTTTTCAAAAGTTTTGAGGGAATAACACCATGATGCAATATCAGAGGACTTTTCTCACCTTCGCAAGAGGTGGGAACCTGCATCAACACTCCGATTCTTACATCCACATTGGTGACATTTTTCCTTATGGCCCTCCCCACCTTCACAAATATAACATAAGGGGATTTGAAATGGCCACCTATAAACCTAGAACCTCCATCCCAAACTCCATTTTCATCCAACCTAAAAGTCCCTCACTAACCACTACTTTCATTACTTTCCTCCACAATTCTTCATGGAAAGGATTTGGCTTCTACTTTTACAAATAAGGCCCGCCATTTCATTTCCTTTGACCTCTATGAGTTAAACACAATTGAAGACACCTAAATTTTGTTGGGCCCCCTTAGGATATTGGCATAACCAAATTAAACATGATCACCTAACCATGACCCCTTTGAATTAATAATTAATGTAATTATTTTAATTAAATTAAATACCCATACTCTATCCATTATTTTATTACCTTAATTGACCTAATTTCCACCTCACCTAAACACCTCATCCAACCACCTCATCCTAGCCTATTCTTGGCGTTTCCATAACTAAAACAATAACCCTTCTAGTATTACTTATCATCTTAATGAGCTAAGATTTGGTCTAATCCTAAAATCAATGCCTAAAATTTATCTAACCACATTACATCATTAGAATGGAAGATTCCATTCGATCCATGCTCTACAACAAACCAACTTGGCCCAAGAAATTAGAAATATCTACTCATTTTAGTAAACTTAGGGAATCCACCTTATAGTGGAGGTAGGACCTAAATATTGATGCGCGGATGGATGGAACCATCGTGATTACAATTTATTCACCTTAGCAAGATTGTTTGAGAGGTAATGGTCTTTGAGACTAGAGGAGAATGAGATCGAGAGATGCCATGGAGGAACCATCATCTTTATGTGCATCCGGCATCCAGGAGTGATGATAGAGTTAGACCCATGGGCATTCTGTAAGCATTTCCATAGTATGAAGGACACCATTCCTTCTATCAATTTTCACCTCCATCCAATCATCAAACCTACATCATAGTTGATATCTTGTTAATGAAAATTCTTCTATTTTTGTTAGTAGGCTTTGTATACCTCAAAGATTGTATTAGTTTTACTTGAAATCTCACTTCCCCACCATTTATCTCTATACAAGTTTGATATATTCCTTCATGACACTATAAAATCACCCATGCCTAACCGATAGAAATCTTTGAGTATTTCCATTTCCCTAGACTTACACCCATTTCTCTTCCATCCCCAATTCAATCTCATACAAATCCCTAAACCATGAAATATTGAGTTATTTCAAAATGTGTTAAATTCTTTTCTATTCATTTTACTAAACCGTTATTGGGCCCTTAGAATATTGGCCAAGTATGAAGGCATGCATGGGTGCATGAGATCCTAGTTATAGAATGGCATGCAAATGAAAAATCATGCGAAAGGAAGAGTTAAGAAGGAACATGGTTTGCACGGCGTGTGAAAGGAGGTTTGGGACTTAGCCAATTTATGCAACAAAAAGGTAGAACACGTGAAAAGCATGATCGGTTGTGCACGGATAAGATGCCATCCTGGCAACAGGTGGCCCAGGAAAGAGCATACCAGTGATGGAATCTTCTAGAAGATCATCATGAGATGGAGTGGAGAGCTTAGGCCTGAAGGAACATGCTCGCCGAGGACCACATTCGACATTTGGCAATGGATCCGAGGTCATGGCAAGGAAAGTTGGTAGTGTGGGAAGATGATAAATACAAGTACTGGAATAGAAAAGGAGATCGAGATCGAGATCAAGATAAGATGGGGATATAGAGATAGGAGGAGAGATATAAAGAGAGAGAGAGAGATAACATGGGTGAAACTCAATAGGATTACTACGAGTGGAACTTTGATGCGAGAAAGGAATGTACTGAGGTTAGCATTATAATTTCTTTTTCTTTTTTATGGCATAGTGATACAAGCCTAGTGATGTGCATGACTATGGTTTTCCCTCTATGGCTCTTTGTAATGAAATGATGAGTACAATGAGGTTACCTATTGCAAATAGACATGGATATAGGTTACCTATGGTTTTCCTCTATGGCTTTTAATGTATATTTCATTCATAGGAGTTCTCTTTCCTTTCATGCATGTTATGAATGAATGATTGTATCTTTCTTTCTGTTATAATATATGTTATGGAGTCTATTAAAACATCGATCAGAAGAAGCTACAAGGATCTAGAGGCCATCCCGTTTTGAGACCTATGATTCTTGTATGTCTAAACTTCTTTCCCGAATACTCTTACACTAATCATAGATAAATATTTCCCACTAAAAATCACATAAAAGAGAGACTCACACCGCGTGCGTGCCTCGGTGAGCACTAAGCTTCTCTGTTGGGTGATAGGATGGCACCCATGGGATTCCTTCCTTTTATAGTGGGAGTAAAATTTACTACATCTTGGTTCCATTTTCGGGACCTCTTTTCAAATTTATAGTGGGATATAACATGCATCATGATCTGTGTAAAGAGTAATGATGGATCGGTTAACATGGAAAATGTTGAATTGTGGTTTAAGAGCATGGAGGATGAATTTTCTCGGGGATTCAACACTAGACATGAGTTAAATACACGTAGATGGGTAGAAGAGAATCTCTACCATGATCTATATGAGATTTTTTTAATGCTTCCCCCGGTAGAGTTATATGGATGGCTTTCACCTATGCATCTAGATCAAGTTAACGTTATGGATCACGGAATGGACCAAGAATACTACCAAGAGGTTGTAGGATGTAGATCTGACATGGACCCATGTTATAGATCATTGGTGGGGAGGAGTACTAGCTAGCTACACTCTGGAATATGCCATTTCCATGTATTCTTGCCCATAGATTGCTGAGTTTGAGTTTCTATGAGAACCTAGAGGAACATTTCTATGTGTTATTCCTCTAGCTATGAAGATATTGATGGTTACCATGAGTTTAGAGCACTCCCAATGGCCGGCTAAACCATTCTGAGCCTTTGGGTAAGGAAGCTCGGGTGGAGGAAGATGGAAGATGACATGATAGAAAAGGAGAGGGAAGAAATATGACTCAAGTATGGTGAAGCACGAAAAGGGAGATTACTAGTACGGAAATGAGAGCTAGGTGTGATGGATCTATGGAGCAGGATGTTGCGGGAAGGAATTAAGGTTCACGTAGAGGACATGGAGCCTAAGAAGTCTATGCTACCCCATCTTGGAAAGCACATGAGGGAGACCCCTTGGCTTCTAGTGAGATTTCATCACATGGAGAAAGGAGACTCATTGGCACATATCTGAACCCACCTAGTGACCGAGCCCTGGTGCATGCTTTTCCCGATCTAGGAGGAAGTATTGACCCAATTAAAACCAATGGAAGAGATAGATTTGTGCCTAGGAGGTATAATTTTTCTGTTC
This sequence comes from Taxus wallichiana var. yunnanensis, assembly GCA_018340775.1. Taxonomy (NCBI): domain Eukaryota; kingdom Viridiplantae; phylum Streptophyta; class Pinopsida; order Cupressales; family Taxaceae; genus Taxus; species Taxus wallichiana. The sequence continues at coordinate 550,067,003 of CM031237.1, read as the reverse complement.
CTTCTTCTATGGCTGCACATATTCCAGTATTTGGAGGAGTTTTTGGACAAGGGGCAATTCTAAAATATTTTGGTCTCACATCACGGAGTGGCATGGGATAAAGTAGAGGTAGTGGGGGTGCTACCATCACGATGATCGTGCACATTTAGTGGGACTATTTGAGCACTTGGCATAGATCCTACAGGCCCTATTGGACCTAGTGGTTCTAGTGGATTTGGTGGCTCTGGAGGTATAGGAACCGATGGACCTGGTGGATCAGGTGGTGGAGAAACACCGGAGGGAACCAAGGCTCAGTTCAGGACAAGGACCCTAGCCACCACCTCAAGTTTTCTTTGAGATGTATCTACATTTACTAGATTACAGGGGCATTGAGGATGCTATGGAACATGTTCACAAGTGTGAACTTCTATGGATGCATGAAAGGTATCATAACCCCAAAATGAAAGGCTAGTCAATTTGTAACCACATTACAAGGGCATGCATAGTTGGTATAGAAAGTATGACCCTCATCAAATGGTGGTGGATTACATTACCTTAAAGAATGCATTCCTGATAGAGTTCCACATTCCTGAGTTTGAGCAAAAAGCATTAGCACTTTGAAGGAGATACAACAAGGAATGGTAGAGAGTGTGCGGGAGTATGATGCGTGCTTTAAGACTCTCTTGTCTAAATTATCGTATGATATACATCCTTCTTAGCATGCATAGTGGTTTTTGGAGGATTGATCACCCCTTTTAGAAGGGCCTTATCTCATAAGACTTTTATAGATCTGCGAAGTATTGGAGGCTACCTTGCATGCTCGAAAGCTATTGGTAGTATTGATACTAGCATTAGCCCATTCTTGGAGGCTCAAATTGCTGCTATGGCTAAGCAATTGGAAAAGCTATCTATGAACTCGGTCCATGAGACTCGCAGTATTTTGTGGTGCATAGATTGTGAATTAGAGGGGCACATTAAGGAAAATTTCCCCCATAGGATGGTACATGCTATGACGTTAGACTGTGAAATCTATCATGGGGACCATAATGCAAGTAGATGTCCCTTGCTACAAGTGTGATCAGGAAAGAATGTATCTTGTTATTGTAATATTTTCACCTCCATGACCCATGATACTAAAGACTATAGGCTCATTGATCAAATACATGAGGCCATTGATCATGGGGTGCGCCAAACTAGCATTGCCAATGGTTCTAAAAATGATGATCACCATTATTAGGAACACACATAGATGGGGCACACATGGAAGAGGTTTTTGAGGAGGATTTATTGGATGAGGTAACCATAGAGGAAGGAGTGAGTTCCCACGAGGACATGTTTTAACTATGGTTCTATAGAATATTACAAGCGTGAGTGCCTAGACTTGTTGCAGTAATGCTCGTGGTGTAGAAAAGAAGCATAAGTATGAGGAGTTCCCGGAGTTATTTGAGCATATGAATCGGAAGCACCGAAAAAGGAAAAGGCACTTGTGATGGTCAACATCAAGAAGGTAGACATATAGTGGATGCCTCAAGTAACACGGGATGAAGGTTTGGAGCTCTGTCTTGGTAACAACAAGGGTAAAATCCACGTGCAAGAGAGATACCAAGATAGAAGACCCTTGTTTCAAGAGGAGGAGTTAGTTCATAGAAAGTATCCAGGACCCTACGCATCGAAGGAGATATATCAGGATACCATGGATGTTATTCGAAGCTTACAAGGGGAGATCCAATGTCTAAAGGAGAAATCCAGAAAGGAGGAAAAAGAAGGAGGTTGGGGCATAGAAAGGATGACTTGGATGAGGTCAAGGAGGTGTGTAAAATGCTAAGGCATGATAACATCATTCCTTTGCTAGGATCTGGTTGAGAGAAAAGGTACCACGTCTTTGAAGAAGAGTGAGAGAGATAGGTCTTGCACATGAACCTTCCCCTCACAACCTCGACTATGAGAAGGAGATTACATTGAATGTAGTTGTAGATGGATGGCTCCTCAATAATATACTCATTACATCTTGATGCGGAGGTTAATGTTTTGACTTTGGATGCATGACATTAGATGGGGAGACCTGCATTACAACCATCTTTAAATGTGTTATATATGGAAAACAAGACTAAGGCAATGCCCATCGGTGTCTTAAAGGATGCAGCTATTACTATTTAGGGAGCCAAGTTTACTTGGGGACTTCAAAGTCTTGGCACTCACCGAGGTGGACAATTTCCCAACATTACTTGGGTGCCCTTGGTGTTATAAGAACAATGTGGACCTTCGGTTCAACAAAGGGTACATCAGTTTTGAGAACAAAGAGGAGTAGGTCATTATACCCCTAGTTGATGGGAATTCGGTGCCCTACATTAAACCATTGGGAGAAGAAGTTTTGGACAAGATTTATGTGTGCTCAATCAGAGACCCTGAGATGGTACACCCTATTAATGGGGTTATCTAGTTTGAAGATGCTCGTTAGTAGTGATACCACCATTGGCATGTGACAATTGGGTGCATGGACTTACGAATTAATGGGATAGAAATTGAGAGGATCGGTGACCAAGGTAATAAAGGCATGCATGGTTTGGTGCCTTGGGGGAAAAGAACTACCCAAGTACTCCAGAGGATCCTTCCCTGAGATCTTTATGTAGGAGATAGAAGCTTAGTGGAAGAAATGAGAAGGAATAAAGGGAGATGATGAGTTACATCTTGCTCGGCATAGTAGCTTGTTGGTGGGCCACACATCAAGAGATCCTTTTAGAGTGGCACGAGGTAAGAATTTCTCTCTTTGTCAAATTTTCTAGAAGTAATATACCCACCATCATCAGGGAGTACCATGGGAAGGATCCCACCTCTTTCCATATCCAGGAATGTGAACAGGTCTAGAGAGAAGGTGCGGAAGCCTTTCCACCATCCCTCTGGGTACACAAGTTGTATTCTACACTGCAGGGTTGTGCACACGCATGGTACATTCATTCGAGACACACCACGCTAAACAAGTAATTGGCAAGAGCTCGTGGCTGATCTTATTCAAGCCTTTGAGTATCAGAGTACCAAACCATCGGTTGATAAGGCCTTGTAAGGTATCAAGCACCTTACCATGGGGGATAGTGCCAAAATAGAAGATAGGCTATTGGAACTACTAGGTGAACCATGGATTGGAGGCGTGCTTTGAAGAGATTGAAGAAATAAAAGAGTTATAACTTGAGCATGCGTGTTTGGAAAAGGAGAAGGGAAAGTTAGTATATGTGATTGATGGAGAGGAATCGAAAGTTTAGATGTTAGCCATTCTGTAGGGATGCACAGAAGTAGTGGATAGTGCAGATTCTCATGTGCGTGCTTACCATGAGCCTTTAAAGAAAAGAAAGTTAACATTGGTTTAGGAGAAGAACCTAAGGAAGATATTATTGGGGATTATTGGATGGAGAAGGAAGTATCAAAGATCATTGATCTATTGCACAAATTTGAGGATTTATTCCCACATGGGTACCATGAGCTAAAAGGTGTTCACCATTCCTTGGGGAGATGAGGATAAAACTAAAGGAGGATACGTCGGTTAGAAAAAGGCCCTACCGGATGAATCCCAATTTACGTGAAGGTTAAGGAGGAGATAGACAAGATGATAGCTTCTAGGATCATTGAGGCAGTAGAAGAATCAGAATGGATAAGTCTGATGGTAATTAGCATCAAGAAGGATGGGTAGATTAGAATTTGTGTGGATTATAGGGAATTGAATGCAGTTTGTGTCATTGATCCATTTCTGACCCCCTTCACTGAAGAAATTTTGGAAGGAGTCACTGGGTGTGAAATCTATTCCTTTACGGATGGATTTTCAGGATACCACCAAGTCTAGATTGCAAAGGAGGACCAAAAGAGAAGACAACTTTTTCACCACCGAGTGGGGAAGTTTTTCATATATGGTCATGCCCTTTGGGTTGAAGAATGCACCTATTGTCTTTTCACGCATAGTGGTGCAAGCATTCTAGGACTTCATTCATAAGTTTCTCCAGGTTTATTTAGATGATTGGACAGTATATGGTCTAGTTAAGGACCACTATGACAACTTGAGATTAATGTTTGAAAGGTGTAGGTAGTTGAGGATATCCCTCAACATTAAGAAGTGTGTGTTTGGTACACCCTTTGGGAATTTATTGGGGCATATCATATGTAAGGAGGGCTTGTTGGTAGATCCCTCTAAAGTTGCAGTTATTATGGGGTTAAGGGAGGCTACTAGCCAGAGCACAGTGCATGAATCCTTGGGCATATGGGGTATTACAAAAATTCATTAAGGGGTATGCCAAGATCACCACACCCTTAGAAGAGTTGCTTAGACACAAAAGTACCTTCCATTAGGGAAAGGCGCAGCAGAGGGTGTTTGATACATTAAAATATAGGCTTATTACCACACCTATTTTATGATTTCCCTCTTGGGACAAGCCCTTCCATGTCCATGTAGATGCCTCAGGAACCACCATTGGAGCAGTACTTGCACAACCATATGAGGGGATTGTTGATCATCCTCTCTATTTTGAGAGCAAGAAGTTAACACCAACAGAGTAAAATTATACCACAACTGAGCACGAGGCATTGTCAATGATCTATGTGCTTTTCAAATTTAGATAATATCTATTGGTGACACCTTTTGTATTCTACACCGACCATATGGCATTAAAGTATTTAGTGAACAAGCCCATTCTTCAAGGGCACATATGTCGATGGGTGTTATTGTTTCAAGAGTTTTAATTCACCATTGTAGTGAAGCCTAGAAAAATAAATTGTGGACCTGATCATCAGTCAAGAATTGATTCAAGAGAGGATGCACAAAGTATTGAGGAAGCAATGCTAGACATAACTATTTAGATTGTGGCATGCACCCTCGGATTTGGAAGAGATTGCTGTATTTTTAAAATAAGGTGTGGCACCAAATGGAATGAAGGCATTAGAAAAGAAGCAGTTGGCCATACACACCATGCCCTACATTTTGATTAATGGAGACTTATAGAAATTAGGACATGATGAGGTTTTACACAGATGTGTGTTAGAGCATGAGCACCTGGCCATCGTGGAGGAAGCACATGGAGGAAGTGAGGGTGGGCATTACATGTAGGTGATGCCACCGCACAATATTTTAATGGCAAGTTTATGGTGGGAAACCTTGTATAGTGATTGTAGGGATTATTGTAAAGCATGTGACCATTGTCAATGCATTGGCAAACTAGGAAGGAGGGATGAAATGCCTTTGTCCTATTCCTAGCGTGAAGCCTTTTGAAAAGTGGGAAATAGACTTTGTAGGACCTATTACACTGGAAGTGTGTAGGAATAGGTCACGTTATGTCATCACTTGCATGGATTATCTCACAAGGTGGGCAGAGGCAGCCCCAACTAAAGATTGCATAAGCGAAAACAATGACAAGGTTCCTATGGGAGAACATTATCACAAGGTATGGATGCCCTTTGAATTTGACCAATGATAGGGGTACGCATTTTCTAAATGAGACCATGAGGATCCTACTATCTGATTTCATGGTGGCTCATCATAAGACTATGCCTTATCACCCACAAGAAAATGGAACCACATAAGCATTCAACAAAATAATGAGTCATACCTTGACCAAAATATATGATGTTGGAAGACAGGATTGGGATGACAAGGTATCAGTAGTTTTATGGGCTTACAAGACTACGTATAAAAGACTAAATAAAGCCACACCTTTTCAATTGGTGTTTGGCATGGAATCTATTTTTCTGGTTGAATTTATGTTACCTTCTCTGTAAATATCACGCTCGGGAGGATTATCCAATGAGAAAGCGCTCAAAGAAAGAATTGATGAACTAATGAAATTAGATGAGAGACGATCACTTGCTGTTAGAGCCAAATAATAGAAAAGGTAAAGTAAAAGGATTGGCATGATCACCATATTAGAAACAAGAAGTTTGAGGTTGGGCGAGATGGTATTCTTTGTATGATTCTAGATTTTTGTGCCATCTGGAAAGTTGAAAGTCCATTGGTTAGGTCCCTACACAATCTCGTACATCCTTGATTCGAGGCACGTGCCAATTCTGTGCACTAGATGGAACAAAGTTGATTCAAACTTCAATGGCAGTAGGCTGAAGCCCTACTATAAATAATTCTTCTTGGTGTTTGTAAATAAGGCAGTTTTGCTAGTTAGTTTAGAATTTTCCTTTATGCATTTTCCTTCCCTTGTGTTTCCCTTTTGCGTTGTTGTTTTATTTTGCACCTTGGGCGCTAGTAACCTTATTGCTATTTTTGGAGAATTTATAAGTGTGTAGAGGACCGCACATCGTTTAAGTGTAAGGTGGAGAAAAGTGATGGAGAAAAGTGAAGAAGCGTGTGATTATAAGTACCAAGGAAGTTGTGTTGAAGAGCCTTGTTGAGTATCCCAGGTTGAAAGAGAGATGAAGAGAAAAGATAGAATGGTTGGTGCTAGGATAAAGCTACTTGTAGATCCCACGTACAAAGGAAAAGGAAGCATAGTTAAAGCAACATGAGGTAGGTGAAAGCAATAATATGGATAGAAGAAGTGCCTTTGGCATGTGTTGAGTGTGCGTAAGAGTCTCTTGTCGGGGTGGTTTGCACCAAAGGTTGGAGGTGTTTTCATGAAGGAAGGACGTATGCGTTAAAGAATGTTTTCACATAGGAAGGGTGTGTGAGTGAAGGCACTAAGATGGGATTTGTTTAAAAAATCTGCATTAAATGAACAAAGTATGGGGGTAGTAACGTAGCCTTTAATGACAAGAAAAAGGAAAAACTATAAATAGGGGTCGGGCACTCTCGTTTTACTTTGTGAAAAAAAAGAGTTAGAGATATAAGCGAGTATTATAAACTAGGGTTTTTCGGATTCAATCGAGTGGAAGTTACTCATGATTAAAATGCACGAAGAGCCATTTTGAGATTGTGAACCGAAGGAAGGAATTACATGGGTGTGGAAAGAAGTAAAAAGATGTTGTCTTGTGAAGAATTTATCAAAGCTAGGGCTCGAAAACTAGGGCACGGGTTTAGAATAATTATATCACGAGATCTCGGATCAAAGGTTGGGAGTGTAGATGATAAAATTAGTTTACATTCCCCTTTTTCCCTTAACATATAAGCACCCTTTATTACATTTACCTAGCCATGACCCCCTTCACCCCACTAATATTAATTTAATTAAATTAATGCATTATCCTCACTATATTTATTATTTAAATATCTTATTTAAATAATATCTACACATATAGTTCACTTAGACACCTCACCAAGCTAACTCAACCTAAGACCTATTCTTAGCAAGTTCCCATAACTAACTAAGACTTACCCAAACCCTAAAAATCAATGCCTACATTCCCTCTAACCACATTCCCACATGCTCACAAGAGGATCCGAGTCTAATCCATGGGATAATGACATGAGATCCAAGGAAATCAGGAGGATCTCCCTATTTTAGTAAACCTAGGAAATCTTGCCTTAACCAACGTCGGTTATCCCTAACCATCGCCGGTTAAGCTAGACCACCATCAGTTACCCCTTTTAACCCAAAACAACCTTATTCTCAAGGTTGGAACTTGGAACTTGGAACTTGGAAGTTGGAAGAAAGAAAGTTGATGAACAAGAACACATCTCAGAGAGATAACACATCTTCAGAGAGCCAATTCTAGTGAAAACTCACATCCAAGGAAGGAGATTGAGCATCTTCTCCTGCACAACCATCCCAGCCACGATCTAATCTATCCAAGCAAAGAGGAGTGTACATGCAGCCCATGCAGAAGATTTTCTTCAGTTGGTGATCACTTGTAACCTTCAAACCCATCATCAACACCTCCATCCCTCACACACAGGCCTTTAGGAATGAAATCCAAGTAAGTACAACATCATACTTTCCTGGTTATTTCATTTCATCATCATTTTATCATCCATTGTTTATCTTGCTCCCTATTGACCTCCTCCATATTTTCACCTCCATAGACCATTGAAACCTCACAAAATCCCACTCCAGTCACCCAATACCTCACCCCAACCAACCAAAGTCCTTTGTACAATCACAAAGGGGACCAAAATCCCATTCTGTGACATTTCTAGATCTCACAGTAACTGGCAACACCGGTTATACCTAACGCCGTCGGTCACCTCTGACCGACACCGGTCTCTGTGTTTTCTCACACAGCCCTGAACAGAGACCTACCCACCTAATTTTATCTCACCCTCATCCACTTTTGACCTACCCAAGACCTTTATCAGATCTTCAGAGACCCAGAATCAATCATTTGACCTTTGGATTCTATTCTAGCTTACCTTGTTAGATTAGATCTATTTTCTTATTGTTTTTTAAGTGAGATACCTAAATCATTTTAAAATAACAATAGGATTTAATTTTTTACAACATTGAATTTTTTAAAATAGTGGACTGATAGCCATCTAGGAAGTATCATACTTTCCATATCTAGCTCATGCTTTAGCGCATTCACTGCCCATATTGTTTAATCTTTTCTGGTGGTCTTGTTTTCATTATAGGTAGTTCCTCCTAGCCAAAAGAAAGCTCACATGATCAGCTATGGATTCGGAAGTCATACGTGTGTAACAATCCATCAACTAAGATTTGAACAGTATTCCTCCTACGCCCGTTACCCTATCTGTTTCATCAACGCTTCTAAGAAACAATCTAAGAAAAAGGTGAAACATTTTGGCACACCTGGTGGGACCCATCCGGGGTTCCTTGCATTTCATTCATTCCTAGAAAAAAATTGTGAGTTTGTTTCTCTTCTAAAAAAATGTACACACTAATTTTCTTCCCTGGTAATCCATCTCCTTTCTATTTGCTCTAAAGAAATTTTTTTTTTTTGGTGTAATCAAAAGAGTCATATCTTCATGTTTTCTCGTACATTGTAGTGAAAGATCATTCCTCTTCCTCTTCATCTTATCATGTCATCCAATTCCAAATTTTTGATTTGGGTTTAAAAACAATTACATTCCATTCTTCTTTATTGCATTAGCTCACATTAATTGAGGGCAACCTATATGCTTGGAATTCATGACCAGTGATGGTTGACAAATGAATCATAGAAAAGCACTTCTATCTTTTTCTCTTTCTCTGAGTCTTACCAAACCACAAAAAATTTCAAAATACATACATTATTAAACAACATCCTACCTAGAAGAAGCTTTAGGTGATCACATGATCACGACACAGTGGGCACCTAGCTCGCTGCTCTGTCGAGTCATACTTCAGAGTGAAGCCCATGCCCACCATAACATACCTGAAACCTCACCTTTTAGATCTCCTTCTTTATAGGAAGCCATCCTCACCAAAACTCTATTTCAAAATTCATGTGCCAGTCCCTAAATAGCATAATCTACACAAACATAATAGAAAAGGCACTCCTAGGATCACATTTTCTTAGTGTTTTTGCTTGGCTTGTGTTTTGAGGTGAGAGATCATGTTCATCACTTTTTTGTTCATCCTTGCATGCTCCTCATCATAGCTGGTGTATTTCAGCTTCACTTGAGTGTGCTTGGGCCATATCATCATCATTCCCAGAATTCTGGGTTTGATTCTACATCAGATTTTAATTCACAACCACTTTCTTTCATCACTGTTTCAATTTCACAATAACCATTATCGGTTATCTCTGACTGCCATTAGTTATACCCAACCGATGTTAGTTCTAGGTCCTTTTGCTAACCTACTCAAAAGGAAATTTTACTTCACTTTCTTCCACTTTTCACAATCTATTTCATTATCATTTTTCCCATTGACATTTTACACATCTTCAGATTTGGCATACCTGTCATATTTTACCTTCTACCTCGTTGTTTACTCACTGTCCATTTTCTACAGTGACCAGCAGTGGTTACCCTTGACTAACATTAGTTTTCCCTAACTAGCATCGGTTATCTGTTTCACATTCTAGCCACCATTTGTTACTTCATCCATTTTTTTATCACTAGATTCACCTATTCCTATTGTTCTCTATATCATTTACAGAGAAGCAGCCCTACCTGATCAATACTGGTTCACATGGTGCTGACCTAAAGACAAGCAAGCACCCTCATGTTCCATACCAGTTACCAACCACTCCCACCTAGTCCTTCACCACCTTCTATTTTATCACCAGCCATGGATCCCATCCAACCTACTACTATCGCTACTGGAGATGAGGAGTTCACACGACTCCTTGACCAGAACCCTGCCACCTTGCCTTGCAGTTTTACCTTTCCCACTCATCTACTTGAGATGCCTTGGGTCAATTGATATACGACACACCCGTATCTATCCCCCTACTCTTACACCCACTTTCACATCAGCCCCATCTGGCTCCGTGCTACCCACATCCACTTTACCCCCAGTTGTTTCACAGTTAGGTTCTATACCCGCTATGACTACCACATTTGTTACCTCTGTGGTACCCATCACATCCACCATACCCTCGACGACTACCCCAAACACAACCTCATCCACCCCTAATATCTCATACATACCTGTAGCTACATTCCCACCTCCAGTGTCGGTGACCCCTACCCCATTTCAAAATGTAGTTCTTTCCATTCCACAATCATTAGCCCCTATTGCCACTAGGGTTACCATGACCCTTCCACCCCCATATACATACTACCAACAATCACCTGTTTCATCTATTATTCATTCCGTACGTACCCCCTATTTCCCTACCTTCTTCTCCACCACCTTACATGGAAGCCCCATACATTGGAATGCCACCCCCATTATATGCCCAAAACCAACCTCCTCACGTTGTAGGAGGCATCCAATCATCACAACCCACCAATGACCTAATTAAATTGATGTTGGACAAGATGCAGACATTGGAGGCATCGTTTCTAGCTCCCACAACACTCTCACCTATGACAAGATTTTCAACGAGCCTATTCACCCATCCATTCCTATCTGTTCATACCCTATGCATTGGGAAATGCCTAAATTCAACCACTTCAATAGCAAGGAAGACCCACAACAACATTTGTGCTCATTTAAACACAAGTGTTATCTAATCGCTCATGATGATTCCCTACTTTTGAGAACTTTTCCCATGTCCTTCACTAGACCTACATTAGATTGGTATAGTGGGTTACCTAAACACTCTATATTCTCATTCAATCAGGTAGCCCAAGCCTTATTGGATCATTTCTCTATCAATATCATCAAGAAGGTTACCATGACCGATCTATATTCCACACGGTAGTACGAGGATGAATCTATCATAGATTTTGTCACTCATCGGAAAAGCCCGATGAATCAACTTACCTTCCAACTGCCACAAATGAACTCATCGAGCTCTTCACATGAGCTTGCACTAGACATATCTCCCCAACCTTGCAGGTCCAAACCTTCCAACATTCGATGAGGCATTCACTATGGCATGAAAGTTAGAGATTTGGGCCATTGAAGAGAAGAAAATCTAATTACGAAATAAGAATTCAGCATTCAAGTTGAATGAAACCTCTTCTTCTTCCAAACCACAAACTAATTATTCCAAAACTAAGGGCACCGCTAATGCAGTGGTACTCAAGGCCGGCCCAACTCATCCATCAAATCAGGCTACACCCTCATCTAATCTATCACCTGTCCAGGCTTTTCGATTTAGACAAGAGCAATGAAAATATACCCCAATTGGGAACCTTACTCTTTTGTCTTAGAAAAGCTTATCAAAGCTAGAGCCATCACCCTTCCACCCATAAAACCACACACTAGTTTTGACCCTACTCGCCCCATGCCTACATGGTATAAAGAACATGATTTATGTAACTATCACCAAGTGAAGGGTCATAGTGATGGAAACTGCATCACTTTCAAGAATATTGTCCAAGAAATTCTCAAGAAAGGCAAGTTAACTATGGATAATCCCAATGCCACCCCCAACCAAAATCTACAAATCTTCAAAAACTATTTCCTAACCATGCCCCTTCATCCAATCAAACCGGTGAGACATCCACTCATGATACCCATACCTGTAAGGTTCACACAATCTTTAACGAGGTACCTATCACCTCTGAATTACCTCACATCCCTTCTATAGAGGATATCCTAGCCTAAAATCCTCCTTCACATTTGAACCAACCTCCAATGTTCCTTCACCAACACCTTTCATATCCTTCAGAGGGTCTTCCACTAACATCGAGCCCCTCTCACCCTAGCTTCTCCACTTAGAGAACCTTTACCTACCATACCTCCTCCACCCATAGAGGAGCTCCCATTACCTCCTCCACCCATAGAGGAGCACCCATTATCTCCTCCACCCACAGAGGAGCACCCATTACCTCCTCCACCCATAGAGGAGCACCTATCCATTCCTCCACTTATAGAGGAGCTCTCATCATCTCCTCCACCCATCATAGACCCAATTGAGATACCTTTTCCTCTTGGCGAGCATTCTCCATCTGCTACCGAATCCAATAGACCTACTTTTGGCTCTCTTACCCACGAAGTTAAAGCTGGCCAATTCCCCATCTCTAAGATGCATTTTACTGGAATTCCTATTAGGTCCTCACCAACTCCACCCACGACATGTCATTCTCACATTTGGCCAATCACTTAGATTATGTGGATAGGGATTTATTATGGGGGCACCTCTTACTCCCTGTCTCAACATAGATGCAAAGATCCCTCACTGACACCTCCACTATCTACCCAAACACATTTCCACCCATCAAACCAAATACAACCACTACTATCAGCAACCCCTTCCACGATACCCATTAGCACTCACACCACACCCTTACCCATAACCTGACCTACATCTAAACCCAAACCCACACCCACAACATTTGCCTCAACTAAACCTATTACCACTTTAGGGGTCACCCCGACCACCAGCCTTACTCATCCACCAATTAAACTAGATTTAGCTACATCCTCCAACATCAAAACCACACCTACTCTGACACCCAAACCAAAGAAACAAACTCCTCGACCTCATACCCCTACCACACCAAAGAACACCCACACTTGTCCCATCTATCTTAAAACTCACACTCCTCCACATGGTCAAGCACCCTTCACCCATCCATAAACCAATAACACAACAACCCATTCCTTCCTCACATACCTCTAACCTACCCAGGCACACAACACAACTTATACCCACACCTATAGTCTCTTTACCACCAATACCTCCAATACCTTCAGCTATTTCTTCACTACCCACTACACTTCAGTCATTATCCCTCACACCCCAAGTATGACCCACGTCATCTACCTTCACAAACCCCTGTTATCCTTGTGGGTAACTCCCTCTTCCTCCATCTACTTTTCCTTCTAGACCTCGTACACCCACATCACCTTTACCCAAGAAGGTGCAACCCAAAAAAAAACCCCACTACCCCACAACAAGGTAGTCAAAACAACCCCACACCCTCCTACCCATCCATCTACTATACCCCTACCCAAATGAACCCGACTGATACCTCAAACCACACTGGCACCTAAACCCATAGCTCGAACCATTCCTACTCTTCCAAAAACAATCCCTTGACAATCAACCACACCTACACCCAAACCTACATTCACTTCCCATTGTGATCCACTAGTAGGGTCCTATGCCAAAATTTTAACCAACCTCCTCGAGACTTCTATTATCACATTACCGCCACTCCGACCTTACGACCCCCTCAAACCCAAGCCAAAAGGGTTTGATGATACTAAAATTTACATACCATCGTGTGCCAAGGCATGATGTGGAGAACTACAAGGCCTTGAAAACCATCCTCATCCAATTGTGTCCACTAGAAACCAATTTTGACAATGATCACCTTCTCGATGAGGATCCTGCTTCACCAATACCCATTCCCACACTTCCCACTCAATAACCACAACCTCCACCCTCACAGCTCCTAGAGCCACACCCAAAATTTGAAATTAACATGGTTCACATTAGAGAACTTGCCATGCCACCACCCAAATGTTGTTGCACCCAACTAACCTCACAGGGATTTTCTCCTCCGGTAGGTTTTTTCCCTTCATGTCATTATACCACTCACCCTACACCTTCTCCATTTGCCAACTTCCCTCAAATCAACATGGTACACATCACTACACGTGTGTAAAAGGGTAAAGAAAAGGTAACTGACCCACCAACCAATCCTATACCCAACATACCATCTACACCCATACCTAAAATAACTATCTACGGCCCCATGTACCCCATTTCTAATGGCGTCACACATCACACCATGCTCAAACAATTACACCAATCTCCCCTCAAAATGTCCTTATATAACCTCATCCAAACCTCAGAATCCCATCATCAAAATCTCTCATGGAGGTTCTTCAATCTATCGAGGTTTTACCAAATGACCCTACACCATAGCCTCCATTATCACACCCCATCATGTAGCCTCTCTCACCAAATTACCACCTTCATCCTCACCTCACCTTGTTCACCAAGTGGCCTCCCTTAGCTTCTCAAAGGAGGAGATTGCACCACACCAAAATGATGACTCGGACCTAGCCCTCTTCATCTTTGTCCACATTGATGACATACGGGTACGCCGTGTGATGATTGATGGAGGTGCTAGCATTAACATCATTTCATCGATGAATTTTCTCAAATGCACATACCGACAATTGTATACGTAAACATCCGGTCATGATGCATTCATTCAATAATGCTATCACCTCCACACTAGGAACTATCATCCTTCACATTCACGTGGGCCCCCACACTGTTCCAGAATTGTTTTATGTTTTGGAGGGGGAATTCCAATATAACTTGTTGCTTGGTAGACCCTAGATCCATGTCATGGGTTGCGTTCCTTCCACTTTGCATCGTTGTGTAAAGTTTGAACATAAAGGACACACTTATACCATTCTAGCTGACCCATCACCTTTCAAAACATGCAACATGCTTTACCAACCCAATGATGTGCTCATACTTGTCAAGCTGTCTACCTCCACAACCAATACCGCTTCACCTACACCTCCACCTACCAGTACAACCACTGCTTTCACCGCACATACCTCCTCCATTCCTACCACTACTATAACCTCCATGGCTGACCCATTAGCTTCCCAATCTATTAACTCCACCTCCGCATCAACCTCTGACACATCATCCATACCAGCTACCTACATACCAACCACTGATCCCTTGGAAGGTGTTTTTCAATGCCTCACTCTGGGGGAGTACCACCTATATAGTGTCAACACATTCCTTACTCCACATGAGTATGGAAGCCTTCACCAACACCCTCACTATGATCACCATATAGGAGAATGCCTCCTTTATGGTCCTCCTCATCTTTGTACTAGTCTCACCTATGGGGAATTGATACTACCACTTACACACCTGAACCACCATCACAACCCCACCCATTTTCCATTGACTTCCAATCACTTAAAATCACCATTTCACCCACACCTTCTTTCACCAAGCGTGAAAAGGGTTTTTGTTTTGGATTTTACGAGCAAGGTCGCCATACCATTATTCCATGTACCACCTATAAACATAATGACCATAGTGGTATCGGTTTCCCCAAACCTCCTACCAAACAGGCCCACATTGAACTCATTAAAGACCCTAGCCCTCCTCCACCTTCTTCTTCATCACTACCTTCACCCGCTCCATCTCCATCACCACCCTCATTTACACAAGTCGATGGATCCCGAATCTATCCCCCTAAAAATTTTTTTTTTTTTTCTGCATAAACACCATTTCCTTGGGGCCTTTGACTTATCAACACAAAGGCGAGGCCCCTTCCACTCTCCCATTCCTGTATCCTAAGATGATCAACGATGACACACCTACCATTAACGTCATTCAATGTCAAGATGATGAATCCATACTTACCTACCTTGGTGTAGAAGACTCATATATTCATCGATCATTACCATCTGAGACACAAACCATGTTGAATGAATCGACTATCGAGATCAACATTCATACTCAGGATGACCCACACATCCTAAAGATCAAACAATATTTAGATGCTTTGCTTGAAAAGGAAGCCATTACTTCCTTTCTCTGAGATCATAACCATGCTTTCGCTTGGTCTTACATGCAGACATGCTCGGTATTTAACCCCACCATAGTGATCCACAATATCGTAACCATTGCCGATGCCAAACCTATCAAACAAAAGTTGAGGAAAATGTACCCTTGCATTACTCTTCTCATCAAATAAGAACTTTAGTGCCTTCTTTTTGTTTCCTTCATCTTACCCATTGATTATCCTCATTGGATTTCTAACATTGTCCCTATTACTAAAGCAACAAGGGGACTCCACATTTACATGGAATTTCATGACCTCAACCTAGCCTACCCGAAAGATGACTTTCCCTTGCCTAGTATTGATCAACTAGTTGACCTCACTGCTGGTCATGAGATGCTCTCACTCATGGATGGATTCTTAGGCTATAACAAATTTTTTCTTTCCCTGGAAGATCAACACAAGACTACATTCATTACTCCTTAGGGAACCTTTTGCTATCAAGTCATGCCATTTTGCCTTAAAAACATTGGTGCTACATATTAGCATGTTATGACATACATCTTCCATGACATCATGCATCGTATATTGGAAGATTATGTGGATGATCTCTTGGCCAAATCTAAATGTCACGCCAAGCACCTTGCTTTCCTCAAAATATCTTTGACCACATCATTAAATATTATGTCTTCCTTCACCTAAAAAGTGCATCTTCGTGGTTTTCTTAGGAAAACTCTTTAGATTTATTGTTACCCTCCATAGTATAGAAGTTGACCCTGCTAAAGTCAAGGCCATTCTGGAAATGCCTCTGCCCACTAACCTTAAACAACTTCTTATCCTGTAAAGTAAATTGCATTCCATTCACCATTTCATTTCACAATTATCTGATTGGTGTCAACCATTTCATCATCTACTTAGGAAGGATGTCTCCTTTAAATGGGATAATGACTGTCACAAATCTTTTGAGGCCCTAAAATAATACCTTCTCCAACCACCGTACTCATTCCACCTAAAGATGATCAACCTTTTTACCTATACATATCAGCTACCAATCATTCCTTCGGATTCATGCTCGTTCATCATGATGAACAACACAAGGAGTAGGTGGTTTATTACATAATCCATACTCTTTTGGACTATGAAACCCGATACAACCATCCAGAAAATCTTTGTTTAGCCTTAGTTTTCATTGCCACCAAACTCCACCATTACCTACTCAACCACAAAACCTATGTCATGACCAACACCGATCCCTTACACTTCATGTACACCAAACCTTATCAAAATCAATGCCGTGCGATGGCTTATGCTTTTAGCTGATCTTGACCTCAAATTCATTCACCAAAATTCCATCAAAGGCCAGGCTATCACCGACCAACTGGCTGATGCACCTATTTCTAGGGAGCAACCCTCTAATTTTGACTTTCCCGATGAATCAATTACTCTTTTTCTGGATGAACCCCTTACCAAATGACACTTGTTCTTCGATGGTTCTAAGTGTCGGCGTGGGGGGGGGGCTGGTGTTTTCCTCATTCCTCTTGATGGAGAACCTATGACTTTGTCTTTCAAACTAGACTTTGAATGCACCAATAGTATTTTCAGTACGAAGTGCTCATACTAGGTCTCTAGGCCACCTATGCCCTAGATGTCAAATCAATCCACATCTTTCGTGATTCACAATTGGTCTTAAACCAAGTCAATGGTATGTACCAATTTTGTAACAAGATACTTCAAAAGTATAAACATCATGTAGACATACTTTTAACCACCTTTGATCGTTACACCCTTCAAACCATCCCATGTTCAACCAACAAATTTATAGAAGATACCATGGCCCGCTTGCTTCCCAAATACCCGCTTCCCCTATCCAAAATATTTGTCACCATACTGAATGACTCCATTCACCTTCTTATTTACCTCAAGATTTACTCAATCAAAATGACACCCTAACCCGAGTGACCTTTGGTATAAACAATACTTTGACTACCTTTCCCTCTCCATCTTACCACTGATCTCACCCATAATGGACAACGCACCTTCCTTAAAAAATCTCTCATTTCATCATTCTAGGGGACTCCTCTATAAGTGTGGCTTTGATGGTATTCTCTTACGATGCCTACGATTCCATGATGGCATTATGTGAAATTCCTGATACTTTTCATTATTCTTCTCCATGATGGCATATGTGGAGGTCCAACCTACTTTAGTGCCTTATGAGCCTTGTGACCTTTGTCCCTTCTCTCATGGGGCGATTCTTTCCTAGAAATCAATCCTCATTCTTCCCAATGCCACCCATAACTTAACCATGATTGTTACTCCTTGAGTTCATCTCAACTATGTCAAATTTTGTGTATAATCCCATCAAAATTCCAACCTACATCATACAAAATACATGCCTTAAATTTGCGTCACTCATGACATTTGTCCGCTTATCTTAATGGGGTTTGGATCTTGTTGACGATATCGGAGAAGGATCAATCCTCATTCTTCCCGATGTCATGTGAAATGTTAAAAAAAAATAGAGACAAACTCAAAGCTTCCCGCTTTGATCGATCTCCTGACATGCTTCGATGATGACTTTCGACCTCAAAGAGTACCATATTATTTATCCCATATAGACTTCCCACATCGATCGATCCTTAAAACAAAAACAATTTTTAGTCATGGACTTTCTCATTGTGACCTCGGATCTCTTATCCAAAATGGATCTTGTCCTCACTTGAGGGTAAACAACCTATACAAATTAACTACCTTTCACCCACCTTACCATTTCCACTCTCTTTCCTAAATCGCCTAAGGGGACATCTTGGAATTTTGACATTTGGTGATCCTGTGACTACTTTAACCATAGAAAATTAATCATGCAATGCCTTTTAGGCCTTGTGTTCATCACCCCCTTTAAGGTATGATCTAATTGTCTTGTCCATGATCCTACCCAATTAGGTAGCTTTATTTCCCCCCTCTTATCTTTTAACCATCTTTGTTTACATTTTGATTACCTTATATAGGACTTGGTACTTGACACTTACCTTTGGGGTAATCCTCTCCTTTCGCCATAATCTCCTTCACCTAAAACATCATTTTTACCTATAATCTACCCACACCTATTAAACCTAAAACCACTACATGCCTAAAAACTAACCAACTCATTTTCATATTCTTCCCTGCTCATACTTTAGATAGACATCATCGGTGAGTCCCTTTTTCATTGGGATGATCTATGTAGGTAGCACTTCAAGGGCATGGGGCCCTTGGAGAAACATATTTGGCCATTCTCTACCCCTAAACAATTCATCAACCATGCCTAACTCACCGTATACCCCACATTTCACTTAGTTTCCATTTTCTAACAAAGAATATCTTGGCCATGAAATTCAGCCATTCCAACTCACCATTTACCCCACATTTCATTTAGCTTCCCATTTTATATATTTATTACACCTACCATCTCTCTATCATCACTATGCATAGATTATATAACATTTCACATATGACCTATAGTATCATTCATTACACACAATAATGAATCATGCCTATAACCTAACTCAACCATGCCTAATCAAACCTAACTTAGCCATGCCTAAACCAACCTAACCCATCCATGCCTAAACTGACCTAACTCAACCATGCCTATACCCTAACTCCACCATGCCTATAACCTAACTCAAACCATGCCTAAACCGACCTAACTCAGCCATTTCTATAACCCAGAGGCTCTCCAATCCATGCCTATAACCTAACTCCACCATGCCTATAACTTTACTAAAACCATGCCTAAACTGACCTAACTCAACCATGCCTATACCCTAACTCCACCATGCCTATAACCTAACTCAATCCATGCCTAAACCAACCTGACTCGAACCATGCTAAACCAACTGACTCGAACCATGCCTAAACCGACCTAACTCAATCATGCCTATAACTCCTAAATCGATCCATGCCTATAACCTAACTCAATCCATGCCTATAACCGACTTGATCCATTCCTAAACCGACCAATGACTCCATCATGCCTAACTCACCTAATTTCCATCCATATCAAAGTAACAAATCCATATCTAATCTAACATAAGCCATAAACCAATATCTCATAAACCCATTAACACATCACATAATACCATGAATCTCATCATATAAATCAATAAGCTGTGTATCTCAAAATAAAATCCTATCTCATCATGGCCATCATCTAAAAATGATGTGACACGTGACCGATTATACAATGATAAAAAAATGTCATCTACATGCTAGGCTAGTCTCATATATACAAAACGAATGAATGAATCAATACAAAAAATCTTCGGCACGCAGGTAGTATATGCTCACATTATACAACAATCACTCATACATCCTCATTGTCTTGGCCCTGTAGGCGATATGTGATCCAAAAATAATAATAAATACAACTATCTTTAGCACATATGTAGGCGGAATATATATCAAATAATCACTAATATACATCAAAACTTGGTGGCTGCATATCAGACATCTCACCGGATGTCCTCCATCTTTGTGTCACCTGCACCCTTAGCCTCCTATGTCCCTACTAGCACATCACCTACCTCTAGTTGCCATGCATTGGTGGCCTCTCACGATCGTGCCTCGGGCTTCACTCATCCTATACTCTCCACATTGTGTGAGGGATCTCATCCTCTCTAGTTAGATGCTTGTTGTGCCCTATATCTCTATAAGAGAGGAAGTCTATCCATGGTTACCATGAGGTGGTCCTGTAGTACCTCACCTCACCTAGGGTATCCTGTAGCCTAGATATAGGCATGTTCTATGGTTTTTGGACCATAGGTCTCGGCCCCTATACCTTCCTGTGCCTAACTAACTGTGAACTAGGACCAGCTCCATGTGACAATCTGACCGCTGATTTGACCACCATGGTTACCATGTAACCGCTATCAGTCCACCTGTTTGGTGACCGATCTTGGTTCTTCTGACTAATGTTGGCCAAGCTTTGACTAACACATCGGTCACTTTGTCATGGAAAAATCCGTAACTTCCCAAACCCCTTTTTCTAAAACCCTCCCACTTGTCCCTTTTACCCCACCTACAATGACCTACACTACCCCAAAACCCCTACCCAACCCACCTATTCAATTTCCTACCCTCCCCCTCTTTTTCCCATTATTTCCCTCCATACCGATTTCACTTTTCCCACCCACAAAATACAAAAAACCACCCAAATCCAAAAAAAAACTATTACACCCTCTACTCTATCTAATTAACACTATAGAGTTAGGCGCTTACCTTGTCGCACTGCCACCATCTCGGTGGCACGTCTGGCCACTATGCCGGTGGTCCACCCGATCCCTCTCCAGCCTTTACCATCCCCGACTATCTACCCATAACCTCCAACCAATCAACTCTCTCACCCTGATCTTGTGGACCCGCTACTCACCAACCCAACCACCGTCAAATCACACTACCAACTCACTGTCCCATTTCCTCCAGACACTTTTCTCACTTTTCTCTCTTTTTGTCATTTCTTCACTTCGCAAATCACAAATGAATAATAAAAACATGGATTTTTTTTATTTTTATACAAAACCCAACCTAACCGACATCGGTTCCCCTTGACCACATTGGTCTCATGCCCTACCTAACCATCGTTGGTTTTCCTATACCGACGTCGGTTATCCATGACCACCATCGGTCACCCTTACCTACACATTGCCCCTACTTTACCATTTTACCCCACCCTTTACCTTGCTCTTTACCCCATCCACCCTTTACCCAACCCATTACCTTACCTTTCCTGACCTTATCCTTTACTACCTCCATTTTTCCTCCTTTGGGGACTCATTATTATACCCTTACCTTGGCCTTACCCATGTTGCAACCTAGATATTTGGACCTGGACCATCGCTAGTGACCTTTGACCTCATGTGTTCACTATACCCTGTGACACTATTACCTGTGTTGATTGACCTAATGACCTTACCTAGCCTATTTTCATGACCGTTTATCCTGACCCTACCTTTGGTGTACTGAAACATACCTAAATGTTCCTACACCTAACCTATGTTGTGTTTCCTGACCATATCCTATACCTTGGATACCGGATTCACTTCCATCTTGTTTGGATAAACCTATTGACCTTAGACGATGTAGAGTTTTCCTACTCTTCAACCCGGTAGTGTGTTGTAGTTTATACATGTGCATGTGTTTGACTATTGCTACCTTTGACCCTGACCCATTACCTAGATTACCCAAGTAGACCTTTCACCCCTTTTTCCCTTGTACCCACTTACCTTTTCCTCACATTTACCTTTTATCAAACCACTCACCACTTCAGCCTACTGCCTTGTCAGTTCCTAGTTTGAGGGGGATCACCTTCACCCTCACATGGGGCAACCACATCTTATTTTTGTTAGCATTGCTTACCAATACAAGCTATGTAACAAAAAGGGGAAAAATGTAGACACTAAAATTAGGTCACACTCCCCTTTTGTCCCTCAACATATAAGCACCCTTTATTACATTTACCTAGCCATGACCCCCTTCACCCCACTAATATTAATTTAATTAATTAAATTAAATTAATGTATTATCATCACTATAACTATTATTTAAATAATATCTACACATATAGTTCACTTAGACACCTCACCAAGCTAACTCAACCTAAGACCTACTCTTAGCAAGTTGCCATAACTAACTAAGACTTACCCAAACCCTAAAAATCAATGCCTACATTCCCTTTAACCACATTCTTGAATGCTCACAAGAGGCTCTGAGTTTAATCCATGGGATAATGACATGAGATCCAAGGAAATCAGGAGGATATCCCTAGTTTAGTAAACCTAGGAAATCCTACCTTGACCGATATCGATTATCCCTAACCATCGCCGGTTAAGCTAGACAGTCGTCGATTACCCCTTTTAACCCAAAACAACCTTATTCTCAAGGTTGGAACTTGGAACTTGGAAGTTAGAAGAAAGAAATTTGATGAACAATAACACATATTAGAGAGATAACGCATCTTCAAAGAGCCAATTCCAGTGAAAACTCACATCCAAGGAAGGAGATTGAGCATCTTCTCCTGCACAGCCATCCCAACCATGATCTGATCTATCCAAGCAAAGAGGAGTGTACATGCAGCCCATGAAAATATTTTCTTCATTTAGTGATCACTTGTAACCTTCAAACCCATCATCAGCACCTCCATCCTCACACACAGGCCTTCAGAATGAAATCCAAGTAAGTACAACATCATACTTTCTTGGTTATTTCATTTCATCATCATTTTATCATCCATTGTTTATCTTGCTCCCTATTGACCTCCTCCATATTTTCACCTCCATAGACCATTAAAACCTCGTAAAATCCCACTCCAGTCACCCAATACCTTGTCTCGACCAACCAAAGTCCTTTGTGTAATCACAAAGGGGACCAAAAGATCATTCTGTGACATTTCCAAATCTCACAAGAATCTTGGCACCGTTATACCTAACTGTCCGTCGGTCACCCGACGACGACACCGGTTCTATGTTTTCTCACATAGCCTTGAAAAGATACCTACCCACCTAATTTTATCTCACCCTCATTCACATGTGACCTACTCGAGACCTTTATCAGACCTACATAGACCCATAATCAATCATTTGACCTTTGGATTCTATTCTAGCTTAGCCATTAGATTAGATCTATTTTCTTATTTTGTTTTTAAGTGAGATACCTAAATCATTTTAAAATAATAATAGGATTTACTTTGTTTACAAATTAAATTGTTTAAAATAGTGGATGAAAACCATCTAGGAAGTATCATACTTTCGATCTAGCTCACGCTAGGCGGTTCACTACCCATATTGTTTAATCTTATCTAGTGGTCTTGTTTTCATTACGGGTAGTTTCTCCTAGCAAAAGGAAGCTCTCATGATCAGCTATGGATTTAGAATTCATATGCACATAACAACCCATCAAATGACATTTGAGCAATGTATTCCTCCTATGCCCATTACCCTATCTGCTTCAACGATTCTAACAAACAATATAAGAAAAAGTGAAACATGGAGATGGAAAGTAGATTAATAAGGAAAAGGATTGGAGTGATAAAATTTCCTCAACCATGGTACCCAAGAAAGGAAAGGTAGAAGCTAAGGCTAAACAACTAGAACTCGAGGTAGATACAATGAAGAATGGTTTGCGAGAGATGCAATACCTAGACAAAGTGATGATGGGGAAGGAATGGGAATCCCTTTTGAGAAGCATACCGGTCAGTGACTATAATCACCGTACCAACACTATAGAGAAATAAATGGCATTAGAATTGGTATGCCCAAACAAAAAATGAACACCTAAAGGTTTTCCTATCTATAATGATGATGTAAAGGTCAAGCTGGCAAAGGCAGGGTTACTACAACTCTATGAGTTACCTTATTTTGGGAAGCCAGATCACTTGTACTAGTGGTTGATGTCTCTAGTGTATGAGGACTACTTCTAATTTGTTGGGTGCAAGATGCATGTGACTCCTCGAGTTTATTTCACGGTTTACGGCCTCATATGTGAGGGAGATAGTCCGGAAGATGACCTTGGTGATAAGGAGGCTATTCAAGAGACCGTCACGAGTATTCCTACAATAAAGGGTCACGGTACTATGAAATCTCGACATCAAGGACCTTGTTATGAAGATGGCTGCGTACCTAGTAACAAAGCTAAATGGCCAAGAAAGATGGACGTAAGTCAACAAGCCATGGTTATATGTTTGTAGGAAGATTACAGAGGGGACTATATACAACTTATCCACATACATTGGTGAGGAAATTGTAAAGTGTGCGATGGAAGGGGACATGATCCTCTTTGGTAATGTCTTTCTCACCATAGTGTTTGTAGAAATTGGAGTGCCGATGCCTTGAGGTCAAGTTTGTGTGGGATTACCAGTGAAGACCCTTTGCTCGTGAAGAGGTTTGAAAAGTATGCACATGATATAATGATGGCTCCCGACAAAGCACAACTTGAAAAATGGTATACATGCTTGAGAAATGCATTCGGGGTGGAGTGGAGGATCCCTTGAAAACTCCCACCAGCCACATAGGGAGAAGCTGAGTTTGTGGTGTCCCAACACTATTTCTTGGGGAGGTTCAAACTTATTGACGAATCATGGAGCCCTTGGTGCAAATTTCCTTTCGCGTTTATTGCCCAATACTTCCAAGTGGGAGTGAACATATTTAAAAAATCAAAGAAGCTAAATCTGGAGCTAAGAAAGTTGGACTACGAGCACATGGATATGAGGAAGAAACTAAACTACCCCGGAGGTAAGCGGGTGTACGTGGAGAAGTATGTGTCACATGAAATCCATATGACTAGGCCAATAACACTTCCCATTATTGGAGGGTCTACGGCATGTGTATACATGCGCATAAGGAAGAAATTCAAAAGGGCACATACTTGGTGGATGATATCTCAATACTTGAGGACCCTTTGGGAAAGAAGAAGCCAACATCTAAGAAGAGAGGTAGAGGAGAGGAAGGAGCACCAAGTATGTTGACTGCTTAGACATTGAGCATGCCTTCTACAAGTGCCACGACAAGCACATATGTTCGGACAAAGAAGTCTCCAGTAAAGGAGAAGACACTAGAAGTAGAGGCACCTGAATAACCCACCACCATGGAGGAGTCACAAGAGGAAGAAGAGAAGGTAGAATCTCCTGATCAGAAGACACCTCTTAGGAAGAAGTAGAGGGTGAATGAAGAAGCTTACTCAGAGGTGATCGGCAGCTTGGAGAGATATCTGGGAGAAGGAGAGGATGAGAGTGAAGGAGGTGGCAACGAGGAGGAAGAGCCATAGAAAGATAAGGAACCTTTGGAACCTCATGTATTTAGTGTCTATGACTCAGAGGAAGAGAGTGGGGATGAAAAGCAAGAGTTCGATTCACATGACTAAAAGGAACACAAGGTGATGAAGGCATTGAAGATACGAGAGATAGATGAGAAGGATGCCATGTAGAAGTAGGGAGACATAATTTTTACTAAGGAGTAGATAACTAAAGTGGCGAGTGAGAAGTGAAGAGAAGATGCTTTAGGCCCATATAGGCCGGAGTTAGAGCATAGCATAGACATAGTACTTAAGGAAGGGAAGGAGGAGAGCGTTGAAAAGGGACATGATCGTCTTGGAGGCACCACTCGATAGTTAGCTTCCTAAAGGCACATGCTCGGGTAGAAGAACTATAGATGTAGGATAGAGGTAGATAATGGGCTATGTGGTTGATTCAAGGAAGGTGCTACGTGCAAGGTTCCGAGCACGATACCCAATGAGAGACTTATAGCCATGTGACCATTCAAGAAGGAGGGTGTGTACCTTAGGACTAAGAAGATGCTTTATTCGGCATTTGAGTCCCATATTGATAAGCTAGAATTTGAGGTCTGCTAAAAGGTGCTTATCACGTTTCCAGAGTCTAAGGGAGACAACCCCTTGGTAAATTCTCAGGAGCTCTCAGTTGATCAAGTGTTAAATGCTCTAAACAAGGTCATGGTTGAAATAGAGGCAAGGCTATTCACACAAAATGATAGTATAAGGGCTTTAGAGGGAAAATTGGAAAAGAAGAAAGAGGAGTTGGCTAAGGTGGCCAAAAACTTGAAACAGGAGGAATTAATCAGCGCGCAGCTAAAGCGCAAGCTCAAGGAGGAAAAGGCAAAGGTGTAGGAGGTCTAAAAAAGGTATAATCGATAAAAAGTTCCATCATTTTAAAACACCCAGATCTAACGCCAATCCCCTAGAGGTATGCATTGAAATTGGAATGCATAGAATACTTAATGTGCATCCTCACCATGGAGAGATGACCCTTGGAATTTGAATCTACGAGAGGAAGTGGCGTGCACTTGAAGAAGGAGGACCAATTAAAGGTGATAACACTTATTCTTGAGTATGGGCACAACCAAGTAATTATAGAGATCAAGGTCATTGTCCAGGTTCTGACGAAAGCTGCATATGACACATGTGTGGATCGAGATAAGGTGGAAGCTCGTTGGTTACCATGCTTGGAGAAAAGCTCAAAGAATTCCAGGAAAAGAACAAGGGAACAGGTAGAGAGGGACAAGGTTACGGCTGAGGTAGAAAAGAAATCGAGAGGTGATTGAGGCTTTAAGAAGCTCAATTAAGGCCTAGCTAAAGGAACTATACTCCTAGATCACGAGAATAATGAAAAATCTTGCAGATCTGGGTAAATAAATGGAATAAATTGTGGACACTTTGGGTGCCTAGGAGCTAGCCTAAGCTTTGATGAAGTGAGCACTCTAGTGGGTGACCTATGCCGAAGGCGAAGGGTGAGGTCAAAGTTTGGAACAACCTAGAGGTAGATCTGTGATGGGACCTTCCCGCCTTACTTCGAATTAATGTCCCCTATTCATTCTTTCCCCTATTCTTTCATTCCTTATTCATTTTGTAAAATATATGTCTACATCTTAGTTCCATTGAACCAACTTGCACCTTGGTCAAGTAGAATGTTTCCAGGATGGAGAACAGGCATAGTGTGGGGTGATGTTGGGCCCCTAGAATATTGGCCAAGTATGAAGGCACGTGGGTGCACAGGATCCCAATTATAGAAGGGCACACAAGGAAAAAGCATGCAAGAGGAAGAGTTAAGAAGGCACATGGTTCACGTGACGCATGAAAGGAGGTTTGGGACTTAGCTAATTTATGAAAAAAGGTAGAACACATATAAAGAGTGATCAGTTACACATAGATAAGATGCCATCCTAGCAATAGTGGCCTAGGAAAGAGCATACCAGTGATGGAATCTTCTAGAAGATCATCATGAGATGGAGTGGAGAGCTCAGGCCTTGAAGGAACATGCTCGCTTGGAGGACCACATTCGACACTTGGCAATGGATCTGAGGGCATGGCAAGGTAAGTTGGTAGCATGGGAAGATGATAAATACAAGTGCCTATGGAATAGAAAAAGAGACCAAGATTGAGATCGAGATAACATATAGATGGGGATATAGAGATAGAGGAAGAGATATACATAGAGAGAGAGATAACATGGGTGAAGCTCTATAGGATTGCTGCGAGTGGAAATTTGATGCAGAAAGGAATGTACTAGGCTTAGTATTGTAATTTCTTTTTCTTTTGGCATAGTTATATAAGCCTAGTGATGTGCATGACTGTGGTCTGCCCTCTATGGATATTTGTAATGAAACAATGAATACAATGAGGTTACATGTTGCAAATAGACATGGATATTAGTAGCTTTAATGTATATTTCATTTATAGGAGTTCTCTTTCCTTGCATGCTATGAATGAATGATTGTATCTTTCTTTCTGTTATAATATATGTTATGGAGTCTATTAAAAATCCGATCTAAGAAGCTACAAGGATCGGAGGTTGTTCTAGCCCTATGATTCTTGTATGTCTAAACTTCTTTCTTGAATACTCTTACACTAATCATAGATAAATGCTTCCCACTAAAAATCACATAAAATAGAGACTTGGCACCCACACGTGCCTCGGGTGGCGCTCAAATTTTTTTGGGTAATAGGTGGCGTGAATGGGATTTCTTCCTTTTATAGTGAGAGTAAAATTGACTACAACTATCATCATTCATACAAGACCAATGCTAGTCTTTTTGTTTTATACCTTTCCTAAAAATGGAACCAAACAACCTCCTACCAATTGACCTAAACAACCCGAATCGGACCACGACCCCGGATTCTTTACCTTAATAGTTACTTCCTCCTTTAGATCTAACTATAATCTAGCGTGTTTGATTGGATTTTATTATTGTACTTGAATGATATACCTAAAACAAATCAACTACGTAGGACTTTATTTATTTCTCACATTAATTTTTTTAAACATCGGATTGACAGTCATCTAGGAAGTATCACACTTACCAAAACTATAATACGCTAGGTATTCAACTATCATATATCATTTAACTTCTTTTTGTGGTCTTGTTTTCTATTATAGATAGTTCCTTCTAGCCAAAAGGAATATCTCACAATCAGCACTAGATCAAGAAGTCGAGAACATGCAACAACCATCAACCAACCCATTTATCGTGTATTCCTCCTATTCCATAACCTTATCTATTTCGTCATTCAAAATGTAAAGAAAATGGTGAAAATAAAATGAATGTATTGGCATTGGTTTGTGACGCACCACTTCGAAGAAGGCTCACGTCGACCTCATTTAGGATGGAAAATTTTCCCCACCTCATTCACCCACATTATCATCTTCACCCACGAGTCCATAGATCTTGAATTTATTCATCCTAACTTTTTTTTCATAAAAACCATTTCCCTGGGACCTCTGACCTATCAATGCGATGGTGAGGCTCCCTCTTCTCTCCCATTCCTATATCCTAACATGATCGATGATGATACACCTTTTATTAATGTCGTTCAATGTGAGGATGATGAATTCATCCTCACATACCTTGGTGAGGAAGATTCTTACATTCATCGGCCGTTACCTTCTGAGACACAAACCATGTTAAATGAATCAACCATCAAAATCAACATTAACACTTAGGATGACCCACACATTCTAAAGATCAGCCATCCTTAGATGCTACTTGAATAGTAAGCCTTTACCTTTTTCTTCGGACCATAGCAAAACGTTTGCACGGTCCTATGTCGATATGCACGTATTGACCCAAAATCATGGTCCATAATATCACAATCATTCTTGATGCCAAACCCATCAAACAAAAGCTACGTAAAATGCATCCTTGCATTGATCTTACGATCAAAGAAGAGCTTCAACACCTTCTCTCTGTTTCCTTCATTCTATCGATCAACTATTCCCAATGGATTTCTAACATAGTTCCTATCATAAAGGAAATAGGGGAATCAACATTTGCACAAACTTCTGTGACCTCAACCTCGCCTATCCCAAAGATGATTTCCCCTACCGGAATCGACCAAGTATTTGATCTCATTATTGGCCATGAAATGCTATCACTCATGGACAATTTCTCATGCTAAAATTAAATCTTACTAGTTCTAGAAGATCAACACAAGACAACCTTCATCATCCCTTGGGGACTTTCTACTATCAATTCATGCCTTTTGGCCTTAAAAATGTTGGTTCCACATATCAACGAATCATGACTTATATCTTCCATGACATCATGCATCACATATTGGAAGATTACATAGATGACCTTTTAGATAAATAAAAACATCGAACCAAACACCTTCCTATCCCGAAAGTCATCTTTGGCTATCTCATCAAGTATTGTGTGTGTATTCAACAAAATAAGTGAGTCTTTGTGGTACTTTCTTGAAAAACTCCTAGGTTTCATCATTTCTTTACATGGCATAAAAGTCCATCCTAATAAAGTAAAGGCTATTATGGAAATTCCTCCACCCACTAAAATCTTCTAACTTCAAATCCTACAAGGTATGTTGCAATCCATTTGTCATTTTATCTCGCATGACTTTTTGACCACTTGTCAACCATTTCATCATCTTCTCAAGAAATATTTTTCATTTAAATGGGATGATGAATGTCATAAAGTCTTATAAGCCTTAAAACAATATCTCTTTCAACCACCGGTGCTCATTCCTCTTAAGGATGACCATCCCTTTTACCTATTTATTTCCACCACGACCATTCTTTATGTGCCATGCTCGCACATCGTGACAAGTAAAGCACGAGAGCGGAGGTTTATTACATAAGTCGTACCATTCCGGACTATGAAACTAGATATACCCACGCTGAAAAACTCTTTCTTAGCCTTAGTTTTGTCACCACAAAAAACTCTTCCATTACCTACTCAATCACAAAAACTTCATCATTAATAATACCGATCCATTACATTATATGTATGCCAAACCCTATCAACATCAATGTGCCGCACATTGGCTTATGCTTCTTGCCGACCTCTACCTCGAATTCATTCATCAAAATTCCATCAAGGGCCAGGCTATCGCTGACCAACTAGCTGATGCACCTATTTCCGGGAATCAACCATATAACTTCAATTTCCCATACGATTCTATAACTACCCTTTCCTTGGAAGAACCCGCTTACCAAATGACACTCTTCTTTAATTTCTCCAACTGTCGGCCTAGGGGTGGGGCTGGTGTTATCTTCATTTCTCTTGAATGTGAACCTATGCCTTTTTATTTCAAACTTGATTTTGATTGTACAAACAATATTGTTGAATACAAAACACTCGTATTGGGTCTCCAAGCTACTTATGCCTTAGATGTTAAGTCAATCAATATCTTTGGTAATTCTTAGTTGGTCATAAATCAAGTCAATGGTATATACTAGTGTCGTAATGAGATACTACATTAGTATAAGCATCATGTTGACATACTTTTGACCACCTTTGACCATTTTCCTTCAAACCACCCCATAATCTACCAATAAATTTGTGGATACCATGGCCTACTTGGCTTCTCAGATACCTACTTCACTTGCTGACTCTAAAATCTTTGTCACAATACAAAGGCTACAATCACCCTCTTATTTACCTTGTGAGGTCTACTCCATCGGATCTATTGCCCCTGACCCACATGACCTTTGGTATAAGAAATATGTAGACTATCTTTCCCTTTCCATTCTACCCAATGATCTCACTCATAATGGATAACGTGCCTTTCTTAAAAGTGTCTCCCATCATGTCATCATGGGTGGTATTTTTTACAAGCGTGGATTCAACAACATTCTCTTATGATGCCTTACAAGTTCGGAAATTCCCTACACCATTAAATAAGTCCACGATGGAATTTGTGGAGGTCACTTTAGTTGTTTATATATCACAAAACACATTCTTCACCTAGGCTATTATTGGCCAACCCTAAACCATGAGTGTTATGATTATGTCAAATGTTGCGTGAAATGCCGGACACATGCTAATCTCCATCAAACACCTAGTCATTCCTTACAATTTGCACGAGACCTTTGTCCTTTATCTCAATGGGCTTTGAATCTTGTCGGTGAGATCAACCCCATTCTTCACAATGCCACTAATGGATCTTAACCGCTCTTTAATATTACACTAAATATATAGAGGCCATTCCCTCATTTCTACAAAATCTAAGAAGATATGTGAATTCATCAACCACCACATCATCAATGATAATGGAAAGAAATTCAAAAACAAAAACCTATGAAAACTTTGTGATGCATTTGGCATCAAAATCATTTTTTCACCCTATTACCCACAAACCAATGGTCAAGTTGAATCAACCAATAAAACCTTGAACAAAATTATTATGAAAGTATTCAATGATCTTGGAAAAGATTGACATATGCACATTCCTTTCACCCTGTGGGCTTATCACACTAGTATCCGTACTTCAATTTCTTCCACCCCCTTTTCTCTATTCTACAGTACTGAGGTTTTCTTACCTCTCAAAGTCTAGATTCCATCTCACTACAAGACATGCTCACCAATGATGACTTTCACCAAGATCATTTGGCACAAATTGATTTATTAGATGAATGTCATCTCAATGCTCTTGACCATCTCCAAATATACCAAAAACATATCAAATGTGCCTATGAAAAACGTGTTCACCAATGAAACTTACAGGTCGGTGACCTCATCTTGAAGGAAAATCAACATGTAACCAAAGAGGAGAAAAGTAAATGGGGTAAATTTTATCCTAATTGGCTTGGACCCTATATCGTTACCCATGCCTATGGATCAAGTGCTTATCGTTTTCTTCACTTGAAGGTAAACCTGAACCTAATCCTTTTAATTCCTTACATCTTCAACCATTTTTTTATTGAAGTCAATTTTTATACCACTATCATTAGTTGATCACTCGTCCCTTAAGCATTTTTCACCTTCCATATTACCCATTTTGAGGATCCATGACTCAACAAGAATCATGTGATTACCCATCACCTTTCAGCCTTATCTTCAATATGAGTACCATGGCTCTACTCATAGCATGATTCTCATGGATAATTTTCATCTTCTTCAAGATGGAATCCCATGGTCGTTCATCACTCAAAACCACCTCTTTCATAGTTAATCTCTATGTGCTATGGTCTTGTCTTCTAAACAAGAACCTAATCTTCCTCTATAGTCTTGTCCATGACTTAAACATCCAAAAAAACAAAAAGGGATGCAACTCCTTGAGTCAAAATTCTAGCAAAAGATGACTCCCTCAAAAGGGACATCTCTTCTTTATATGTCACCGCCATAAATAGACTACTCCCTTGAAGGAAAACTATATAAATTCATTACAAAAATATAATAAATATCCAAAATCTTCCCACATCAATCAAGTTCATAAAGACCTCAAGGAGATAATATGCCCATCTCATATAGACTTCCCACATCGATCAGTCTATTAAAAACAAACAAATGAAGAAAAAGATGGAATTTTCATCATGGACTTGCCTATTTTTTATCCTGGGTTTATTTCTCAGAAAAACATCCTATCGTACACTAGGTTATGTTAAACCACCCATTCTCACCTCATTTTCCTTCTTATCCTAACTCCCTCTCTACTTAAGGGACTTGCCAAAATGTGACATTTTCATGATTATGTGACTTTCTTCACCCTTAGAATGGTCTATTATGCAACGCCTTTAAGGTCTTACGTTCATGAGCCCCTCTTGGGTATGGTCGACTCATTAGGATTCTTATCAATTAAGAGGCTATTTTACTACGTCTTACCATTTTCCTACATCATTACTTATTGACTATCCTATACAAGATCAGATCATCGACACCTATATTTAGAAACCACTCAACCATGCCTACGACCTAAACTCAACCATGCCTACAACCTAAAATCAACTATGCCTATGACCTAAGCTCAATCATGCCTATAACCCGCATTCAACCATACCTCACACCTACCAACCCATGCCTTTACTTTATCATAATCCTCCCTAGCTTATGGGAGAACTACATCGGCCTAAGATCCCTTTTCATTGGGACTATGTAGGTAGCACTTCGAGGGCATGGGGCCCTTAGAGGTTAGCTTAGCCACTCTTTACCCTAACCAATTCACCCTTTACCCTAACCGGTTCACCCTTACCCTAACTAATTCACCCTTTACACTAACTAATTCAATCTTTACCCTAATCAATTCCCCTTTCCCTCTCTTATTCACATTCTACCCTAGTTAGTTTCCATTTTATATCGATAATTGGAAATTAAACCAAACAATCATCAAATAATACACATCTTTATTACATAATCAAATAATTCATCTATCATTTTCACATTTCCACTATAGCACATATTTTGAAATTAAAACAATAAATTGAATACATCACCCTTTGTCCTTATATTACCTACAACTAGGACATTACCTCATACCTAAACCAACTTGACTCCATCATGTCTATGACCTAACTCTAACTCACCATGCCTAATCATAACCTTTGAATCCACCATACCTATGACTTAACTCCACCATGCCTATGACCTCGACTCTACCATTCCTAACCAACATGACTCCACCATGCCTACATCAACCTAACTCAATCATTCCTAAACCGACCTAACTCCATCATGCCTAATCCACTTAGTTTCCATCACATACACACATAATAACATAAATTAAAATCAATAACCCCATTCATGCTATAAGTACCATCAGCTATAAATAATAAAGTTTGTGTATAAACACATTTGTACATGGATATAAATAAATACCATATCTCAAAAATTATCATATACTGACCTCACCATCTTTAGCACGTAGAGCCAAGATATGATCAAAACTAATAAAAATCTCATCTACAACCTCACTCTCTTCAGCACACAGGCCAATATATATCAAAAATAAACTATAAAAATAGGAGGTATATACCGATATCGGACATCACCTTGCTTTGGATATCCTCCATATTTGTCTCAATTGTCTCATCCTCATCCTCTATCCTGTATGATTTCTAGCTAGAATCTCACCACCCACCATGGGCCTTGATCTACCCTTGGCTAATGTGACATTCCCATTTTAGGACTTTAGAAACAAGGAAATTTTTTTTAAAGAAATGTTCTCTATTCTAAATAATACATCATTTAGAACACACATTCTATGCCAATCAATCTTATAACAGATAACCATATGCAACTGTAATGACTCGGTATCTTCCGATCTCTCATTTCATGACTCGGTTTCAATCCGATCTCTCATGCTAATCTGAACACATAGTGTATACTATGTATACTTGGTTACTTACCCTATTCTAGGTTTCGAGTGATCTGTTTAAAGAACCTATCTAAATATTTGTTACCAATATTCATCCGACATCACATTCTACTAAACTAGGTGATATAGGACAACACAACCAGCAGCTTGTGATACTTTGGCCAAAGATTTTCAACATACTATCTATGTGATTATTCCTAGATGGCATACACATCAATGGAATACATCCTTCACCTCACTCTTCTATTATCTAGAATGGTCTTTACTGACTTCTGTCAGTCCACTTGTCCAAGATTTTATCCTAACCCAGATTAGTGACATGATTTAGTATATTGGATCATTCACGTTAACTAAGGGTACTTAGACATATTCAATCGACCTAAGTCAATTGAATGTGCCTACTTACCCCTAGATAGTGGGATTCATCCCCTATACTAGATCATATTTCTAATTCAGCCTAGAAGGAAACCAAGACAAGTCCCCAACATATGTAGATCTGATGGTCAAATGCAGAAGGGTGTTGCCACATGTCAACTGCAATAGTATTGTATCTTCGAGAAGACCTTAGTCTTCTCAAAGGTACAGTTCTGTAGTTGGCATGTGCCAACATCCACCAGAACTACCTCATTGAGATGTACATACTTCAAGGAGAACGTTAACATTTAGTTAATTAGTGGATTAAGATTCATTTTACATATCCTTGTGAAATGTTATAATCCACACTCCTTAAGTTATTTTCCAAAATTTGATTCAATTAATCATTAAAGAACTTTACTTAACTTAAGATTTCTTTTTAAGTTCATTTAATTGGCTTAACAAGTATTTAACCAAAAACAGGAAAACAACATCATAAGTTCCGTTTAAATGCAACTTATCCATTCAAGGAGGTGTAGTAACCACATAGGTTTAACTAAGTAGACTTCATTGAAATGAAGTCTAATGAATTAACAATCATATCACCTTTCCTTTTTGTTTACATTCTTTTGAGAGAGGAAGAGTCTTCCTCTTCATGATTAAATATTAGTATTTATCACCCTTATTATCTTTTACAATTTTTATAGTTTTACTACATGTTTATTACACATCACATTACCATGTTAAATTTTTTAGATAAAGAACATCATATTCTACAACTTATCAAGTTGTATCTTAATTAGGGAGTTTGAACTAAATTCCCTTATCTAACTTATCAAAATATATCCAATTAAGTATATAAATAATATGAATAATATCAACAAGATAGAATTCCATCTCTTTCATAAAGGTATAAGATAGTTTACACAACCTAATGCAAGTAAGTTTCCAACTTTCAATTCATCTTTGTAAACTTATATAATTACAATACTATGCATTTTAGGCATACTTCGCCAATACAACAACCTTCCTTCAACAAGAATACAAATTCTCTTTTTAAATACAACTCAAGAAAGAAATGAGAATTCTTCACAAGAATCAAACTTAAATCAGCCAATGTATCATATAAGTTTTGCCTTCTTTTTACCACTTACAAATCCATCTGCAAAAATTGCTAGCATGGGTCAGTTCAAAGAACTGAGCATGATAAGTACCAAACATTAAAACTAAATGCTTTCCACTAATTGTTCCATTAAAACAACTCTACTTTAATGAAACAATTAACATATCATACACAAAAGCATAAGTAATAACAATCAAAAAGAAGTGCATTAATAAAACTGAATTCACCTTTTAAGAGAAGGACAAAATATATTCTACAACATCTGCCTTACCAATTAAAGTTTAATTGAACCTATCAATTATCTTTTAAACAAAAATAGATCATCATATCATTATTCTTGATTCTATCATCTTAGAACACAACATTTATCTTCACCAAAGACAAAATAAGTGTTTACATTTCCTGTTCCACAAAACTAGAACATCTAATCTCTTCCTACATTACTTCTTCAAATGAAATAAATAAGGAAGACCAAACAAATATAAAATCTCCATTTCAAGAAAGTCAATTATTTCATTTCATTGTACTTAATAAACAAATTCCCTTTCTAATCCAAACAACTTAGTTCCTACACTAGTTTCCAAAAAGAGAGAACAAGATCATTTCCAAGTAAGAAGAAGACATACTACAAGTCCCTTTTGCATTCCTTATTATATAGAAGCATAAGTTTCATATTTCAGTTTAGAATAATATAAATAGAAAAGTACATAAACAACACACTGCCCCTAAGGATTCACAACTTCCTTTCTTATTTTAAAAGATGGTAATAACTTAATGAACCCAATAAGAGTAGAGAACTAAAATAGATAAACAACTAATTCAGAAGTGCCTAAGAGCTCAGCAAA
This sequence comes from Taxus wallichiana var. yunnanensis, assembly GCA_018340775.1. NCBI lineage: Eukaryota > Viridiplantae > Streptophyta > Pinopsida > Cupressales > Taxaceae > Taxus > Taxus wallichiana. Next base: position 550,029,700 of record CM031237.1, on the reverse strand, counting down.
GACTGAAACTTCCTTATAACATTTCAACATCTTATTACATAAGCAAGTAGGTCTTGGTTCCAAGAAGGAAAATAATCCAAACAACTTTCACCGTTTCATGTTTCCAAAAATGGAGACCTTGCTCCAACAACACACAACCCACGATGCGGGTTTCTTCAAAATAGATGAAGAAAAGACTATCTCCAAATTAAACACCATTTCCAAATTCAAAGAATGAACAGTCTCAAAGAAGAATGAACCATTCATCAACAAGACATTTCCCGATAAGATCTCGAAGAGATCTTCATAATAGTTTAGACAAACCAATCTCCCAGATCTCTTTAAGTAGTTTGAGTTTAAAAATAGAGTTCTGAACTAAAACATTTAAGCAGGTATAAGGTGAATCCCAATTCCATATCAAAACTAAATCGAACATATCATAAAAAAACCAGTTTAGAACTCAAATTTCAAAACCCAAATCACCATATCGAACACAGATTTCTCATACTTGGTTCAAGACTACACAAGTGATTAATCATGGTTTCAGGGTAACAACTAGTTCCCATTCCAGTTTACATCCCAAAATGAAGGAGACTCGAACCAGTTCAAAAATGAAACATGAGCATCAAACAAGAATTTAGAACCATACGAGGAATGATATACGAGTACAATATAATATTTAACTCCCTAAAAAGTCCATAATAGCACAAGAAAATAAGATACGAGTACAGAGCCACGTACATACCTCAACAACAGTCCCGAGTTACCCACTATCCCATTCCTTAGTTCAGAGCAACAAGAACTACAGTGCAAGATTTTATCAACACGAAACCCGAATACAAATTTAACCAAAACATGAGCCCAAAACAAGCTCAATGAAACACAGGTTTCAAATACAGGTTAAAGTGAAATGCAGGCTCCACACAAGCTATAGCTCAAATGAACATGAGCTTCAAATACAATTTCAAGCCCCAACTAAAACATGAACTCCAAACAAGATCGACAAAACCCTTATTTCCATTAAAGTTCATCAAGAGACTACAGTACTAGCTCTTATCCGACACGAAACCGATTACAACTTATTCAAACATGAGCCCATTACAAATCACAAACACATGAGTTTAATACAAGCTTAAGCCCAACACGGCCGAATACAAGTTAAAACAAAAACATAGTTTCATTACAAGCTACGGCTCAACACGAGCTTCAAATACAAACTAAATCTCAACATGGTACATGAATTCGAGCTTCAAACAAGAACAGACAGAACCCAGATTTCAATAAAGTTCCCAGTCATGACATAAATAAAGCAATGAAGGTCTGTTCCACTCAACACCTCATATTCCAGTTCTAAAAGACAAGCAGAGCTACAAAATCAAGATTCTCATGCATGATTCACTAATATCTTACACAAAAGAAGTTTCCAAACTTATCATTATTTGCAGTGGGTTTCATACCCAGATTTCACCAAATATCAAAACCTAACAAGCAAATAACCATTTAAAACATGCAAGTCAAGAATCTCATTTAAGTAGAGTTCATTTAAAGAAACATTTCAAAGAAAGCAAGAAATCTTAATGGTTAGAGCCTATCATGCCTGATAGCACTTCTGCCAAATCAAAGGAGCTTCCAAGATGAGCTTCCAACTTCCTTTCTCTTCCACGCAAGATCAAACAACAAACAACTTTCCTCAGAATGCCTCTTATATTTTCCCATGATCGAAAATAGATCAGAAGAGCAAAAATAGCAACAAAGTGCAAGTCAAACTGCTGGTTCGAAGAACTAGTTTGCCCCATGCAAAGAAAAAATCTGGAGAGAGTGTGAAAACAAACAACTTCCCCAAAATCCACCTTCCAAGTTTCCAAGGTTGTTTGAGCACCTAAACCAAGGCCATTTAATTTCATTAAATGTAATTTTCCCACTTATCCTTATTTGCCACCGCCTTCCAAATCCAGCGATCACCAAAACAAACTTAACATGCATTTCCAAGTTTAGTGGAGCTTCCACTTAACATTTTGCCAATGCCAACTAGCCCCTTCCAAAACTGGTAGTCCTTGAGCATTAAAAACCTTATCACCAAATAAATTCCCCTTTGGAACCGTCACCCAGGACATGTGACCATAGGCCCCTTTGCATATAGTTTAGGATAGGTCATTTTAAAAACTTAGGTTAGTTTAATTTCCAACTTTATAGTTTTAGGAATTTAATTAGATTAATTCTCAATTATATAGTTTTAGGAAATAGGCTAGATTAATTTCATAACCATATATAATTAGGCATTAGATTAATTTAATTAGTCTATCAACCTTAGGAATTCCATATTAAATTTATTTAGCACAAAGGCTTAGGTTAGGATAGAATCCATTTAAATAACACAGCTGAGAAGTAAATAATCTTACCCAACTTAGGATTCTGAATCCTTCTTAAGTCATGAAATGATTGTATTTCATTTATGCACCCGAATGTCCTACCAAGATCGATCTCCAAAGACCCAAGCATAACCAGACAACTAAATTGAAACACGTTCACACATGGTCAAAGAACTTGTAACAACAAAGTTTAGTCCATTATGTTCCTTAAATTATTGAATGTCAATTTATCATTCATTCAACAAAGAAGATTTTAAAACACTCCTTGGATCAATGGAATTGATCCAAGGATGAGTCAGATTAAGAGTTAGGTTTGCAACTCCTAAACCAAATTACAACTTACCTACAAGAAATAAAAAATGGATTCAAAGAAGCCATTTTATTTCAATCAATTGATCTAAAGAATAGAAATGATTTATCCATTTCAAGCATGATTTCCTATAATCAAAAGAACACATCTTTATAAGGAGAAATCACATGTCAACACTTGAAATGCAAAGGAGGAATATAACAACTGACAAGGGTGTTACATGCTTCCCTCCTAAAAGAATCATCATCTCGATGATTACCTTGCTTTAACAATTAATATCAAGGATAACCAATTCATTCACTTTTCTTTTCATATGAAAAAACATATCAGAATCTTATAGTTCCAGAAATCAGCATTCACACAACTATTTATTCAAAAGAATTAAATAGTCATCTACCCAAAACTAGCAGATTTATTGACATAAATGTATAAAATTTCAAATTTTATCAGTTTGCAGAATTAATTCTATTCAAATAAGAATGGAAAAGCAGTTTTCATATCCTCCAAGTTTTCCTAGGTTGCACTTTCCTCATTAAACTGGTCCCACTGGACCTTACATTGCCTCAGTTCATGATTTCTTAAATGCAACTGATGAGTTTCCAGCACTCATAATGGTTTAACCATGATTATTCCTTGGGTCTTGGACCTGCAAGGAATTCCAATTTAACACATGTGATAAATCTGAAACATATTTCTTAAGCAAAGAAATATGGAAAACATCATGCATTCATGATAAAGCAGGAGGTAATGCTAAACGATAAGCTACTGGGTTGATAACTTCCACAATTTCAAAAGGTCCCACATAGCGAGGTGATAACTTGGCAGCCTTGCCAAAAGTTATTGAACTCTTTTTCAGTTTTACTCAAAGAAAGACCTTCTCACCAAGCTCAAACTTCCTATCAACCTACTTCAAGTCAGCATAACTCTTTTGTCTATCTACTGCTTCTTTCAAGCGTCCATGAATCATTTTAACTTGTTGTTCCATTTCCGTAAGGATTTCAGGTCCAATTACTTCTCTATCCTCAATGCTGTCCCAACTGATGGGAGTTCTACATTTCCTTCCGTATAGTGCCTCAAAAGGTGCCATCTTAAGAGAGGCATGATATGTATTATTGTAAGAAAATTCAACTAGTGGAAGATACTCTTCCCACTTATACTGCTGATCCATACAATACATGCGTAACATATCTTCTAAAACCTGATTCACTCTTTCAGTTTGTCCATCCATTTTTTCGAATGATACACAAAAAAAATTCAGCTTAGTTCCTAGAGCTGCATTAAGTGTTTTCCAAAACCTTGACATCATTCTAGGATCTCTATCAGATATGATTAACTCAGGTACTCCATGTAATCTAAAAATGTCATGTACGAACCTTTTTGTCAAAAACAGGAGAATCATCTTTCAGATTTCCAACAATAAAATGTGCTACTTTCGTCAGTTTATCAACAACTACTAAAATAACATCATGTTTGTTTCTTGTCATAGGCAAACCTTGTACAAAATCCATGCTTATTACTTGCCATTTGTACTTTGTGGAATGCTATGTGGATATAATAAACCGGCTGGGTGCATGTGTTCAGCTTTAACACGTTGACATTCCAAGCAATGCTTTACAAACTCAATAACATCCTTTTTCATTCCTTTCTAGAAATATTGTTGTTTTATATCAGTGAGCATTTTTGTGATGCCAGGATGCCCAGAAAAAGGTGAGCTGTGAAATTCAACTAGTAATTTCTTTCTCAATTCATTAAGCGAAGGTATGTATACTCTGTTTTCAAACCGTAATATTCCTTCATTATCAAAGTGAAAACCTTTATACCTTACGTCTTTTGGATCTACAACAAGTGTTGTTTTCACTTGCTGAAAATAAGAATCAGATTCCATAACATCTTTTACTTCATCCTTAAACTGAGTTCTTAATGTTATAAGAGCAGAAATGTGCTTCCTATGACTTAGAGCATCAACAACTCTATTTTCCTTACCTTTTATGTAACTTATGTCAAAATCATATTGAGACAAAAAATCTAACCATCTATGTTGTCTTGCATTCAGATTTGGTTGAGTGAAAATATACTTCAACCCTAGATGATCAATTTTCAATTCAAAAGGTTTACCAAGTAGATAATGTCTCCATACTTGAAGTGCATGAACAATGGCAGCAAGCTCTAAATCATGTGGAGCATAATTCAACTCATGTAACTTAAGTTTTCTACTTTCATAAGCTATGACATGATCATTTTGTACTAATATTCCTCCAAGACCTTCACCAAAAGCATCCATCACAACTGTAAAATCCCCATTAGGATCAGGTACAGCTAGAATAGGTGCAGAAGTTAACTAATTTTTCAAAGTTTCAAAAGTAGATTCACACTTCTCACTCCATACAAATTTCTTATCCTTTTTCTGCAACAAAGTTATTGGTGTAACTACCTTAGAAAAATCCTTAACAAATTTTCTATAATAACCAGCAAGTCCCATGAAGCTTCTTACCTCATGTACGTTCTTAGGTGCAGCCATTCTGTTATCACTACAATTTTAGAAGGATCTACAACAATCCCATCTTTACTTATAACATGACCCAAATAGTGTACTTTTGTATCATAGAAAGAACATTTAGACAACTTACCAAATAACTTCCTCTTTCTCAGGATTTCCAAAATGATCTTCAAGTGCTCATGGTGTTCCTCAACACTCTTAGAATATATGAGAATGTCATCCAAGAATACAAGCACAAATTTGTCCAAATATTCTTGAAAGATATTATTCATTAGATTCATAAAAGTTGCAGGTGCATTTGTCAACCCAAAGGGTAAAATAGTAAATTCATAATGCCCATACCTTGTCCTGAAAGTAGTTTTATGAATGTCTTCATCTTTAATTCACAATTGATGATAACCAAACCTAAGATCTATCTTAGAATACACTGATGCACCACGCATCTGATCAAATAAATCATCAATTCTAGGAAGTGGGTACCTATTCTTGATTGTCACTTTGTTCAACATCCTGTAATCAATGCACAACCTAAGTGTCCCATCTTTCTTTTTCACAAAAATTACTGGTGCTCCCCAAGGAGAAACACTTGGTCTGATCAACCCTTTTGATAAAAGTTCTTGCAATTGTGCTTTAAGCTCTACTAATTTTGTAGTAGTCATTCTATATGGTGCCTTAGAAATAGGTTCTATTCCAGGTTTGATCTCGATTGTAAAATCAAATTCTCTTTTAGGTGGAAGACCTGGTAATTCTTCCAAACACATCACTGTAGTTTCGTAACAGCGGATAATGATCCAAGAGATCATTGTTTTCTTCTGCAGATTCAGAAATTTTTACTACATACAAGGTACAACCTTTATTTTTGGCCTTTTTAAGTTGCATAGAAGACAATTTCCTAGCTGAAATTTCACGTTTCACACCTTGAATCTCTGTTGTTTTCTATAGGTCATCTAAACAACTAATATATTTCTCAAAATAGTCAACTTTTGCTTTGTGATCTGCTAGCCAGTTAACCCCTATAATTACATCATAAGATCCCAAAGGTGCTACATACAGATCAACCTCAGTGGAAAAAGTGGGTAATTCAAGGACTACTCCAAAAAGACACATACTAACTATATGAACAACATTATTCCCATAATGTACAGTCCATGTTTTATCCATTTTTCCTAGCTTTTCATTTTAGTTTTGATGCAATTTTATTAGAAATAAAACATTCAGTAGCTCTGTATCAAAAATAATAGTTACAGGTATACCAAATAACTTACCAGGAACTTCTATAGGCGTGACTTGCTTTTCAGCCTATTTGTCTGCTACGGCAACATGTATCTTGTGTTGTTGATCACGATCATCCTTTTTCAAAGGACAATTATTTGCATAGTGATCCTTGTCCACAGTTATAACAGCCTCCTACAGGTCCCTTTTTAGGCTCAAAGTTATTTCCAGCCTTAAAATTATTATTTTGACCTCCATAGGACTTCTGTCCATTATTGTTGTTCTTTACAAAATTGCTCCATGTATTTCAATAGGCTTATTCATTGTTGCTTTCTTGTTGTTATCACTGTAAACTTATTTTTATTACCAAATTTCTTCCACGGTCCCTTCTTTGGTGCAAGAGAGGTTGAAGAGGAGTTTGGAAATTTCTTCCTTACTTCCTCTTTGTGAGCAGAAATTGCCTTCAATTTCTGTTCCTGCCTTATGGATTTTTCCACAACTCCTTCCATCATGGTTGGACTGTGAACATCCACCTCTCCTCCTATTATGGGACTCAATCCCATGATGAATTTCCTTATTCTGAAATTTTCATCAGTTTGATACTAGTGGGACATACTTAAGGAGTTTAGTAAACTTCTCCCAGTATTCCGTTACAGTTAGCTTCCCTTGAGCTAAGTTCTGAAATTCTATCATTTTCTGGTCATAGTAAAGTTGTGGCAGCCAGCGTTGCCTAAAATAGCTTTTGAACTGATCCCAGGTAATATTAGACTCATCAATATTTAACTCAGCCTTTCGGTTGTCCCACCATGAAGATGCCTCATGAGAAAGCTGATATGCTCCCCATATCACTTTCGTTTCCTCGGAGAAGTTTCGTATAGAAAAATACTTCTCCATTTCACTGAGCCAATTTTCAGCTCCATCTCCCAAAGTGGTGCCATCAAACTTAGGTGGACTTATCCTTTTTATGTCATTGGTGAGTTCAGCTGCTAACCTTGCCTTTTTGTTCTCTGGTGGAACAAGCACGTTAACATTGTTATTATCAACACCCAAATTGGTGTTGTCCTCAGGAGGTGGCTGATTGTTATTACCAGCATCATTTTCCTCCTCGTTACCCATCACTTGTTGTTCCAGTATAGCCAAACGATCTCTTGTGTCCAATAGGGCAGCAAGGATCTCATCAAGTTTTTGGGTTGTTGCTGCTCCATCAATAGGTGGAGGGTTATTCGCAATGTTTCCTCTTGTTCTAACCATTTTCTATTAACAAGAAAATTTAAGTTTTTATCAGATTATGGACTCAATAGGTCCAAGAGTTGCAACCTTCAGCTCTGATACCAAGATGTGACATTCCCATTTTAGGACTTTAGAAACAAGGGAATTTTTTTAAAAAGCAATGTTCTCTATTCTAAATAATACATCATTTATAACACACATTCTATGCCAATCAATCTTATAACAGATAACCATATGCAACTATAATGACTCGATATCTTCCGATCTCTCATTTCATGACTCGGTTTCAATCCGATCTCTCATGCTAATCTGAACACATAGTGTATACTATGTATACTTGGTTACTTACCCTATTCCGGGTTCCGAGTGATCTGTTTAAAGAACCTATCTAAATATTTGTTACCAATATTCATCCGACATCACATTCTACTAAACTAGGTGATATAGGACAACGCAACCAGCAACTTGTGATACTTTGGCCAAATATTTTCAACATATTGTCTATGTGATTATTCCTAGATGACATACACGTCAACAAAATATGTCCTTCACCTCACTCTTTTGTTATCTAGAATGGTCTTTACTAACTTCTGTCAGTCCACTTGTCCAAGATTTTATCCTAACCTAGATTAGTGACATGATATAGTATATTGGATCATTCACGTTAACTAAGGGTATTTAGACATATTCAATTGACCTAAGTCGATTGAATGTGCCTACTTACCCCTAGTTAGTGAGAGTCATCCCCTAAACTAGATCATGTTTCTAATTTAGTCTAGAAGGAAACCAAGTACAAGTCCCCAACATATGTAGGTCTGGATGGTCAAATGCAGAAGGGTGTTGCCACATGTCAATCAAGATCTGTATCTTCGAGAAGACCTTAGTCTTCTCGAAGGTACAATTCTACAGTTGGCATGTGCCAACATCTACTAGAATTACCTCATCGAGATGTACATACTTCAAGGAGAATGTTAACATTTAGTTAATTAGTGGATTAAGATTCATTTTACATATCCTTGTGAAATGTTATAATCCACACTCCTTAAGTTCTTTTCCAAAATCTGATTCAATTAATCATTAAAGAACTTTACTTAACTTAAGATTGCTTTTTAAGTTCATTTAATTGGCTTAACAAGTAGTTAACCAAAAATAGGACAACAACATCATAAGTTCTATTTAAATGCAACTTATCCATTCAAGGAGGTGTAGTAACCACATAGGTTTAACTAAGTAGACTTCATTGAAATGAAGTCTAATGAATTAACAATCATATCACCTTTCCTTTTTGTTTACATTCTTTTGAGAGAGGAAGAGTCTTCCTCTTCATGATTAAATATTAGTATTTATCACCCTTATTATCTTTTACAATTTCTATAGTTTTACTGCATGTTTATTACACATCACATTACCATGTTAAATTGTTTAGATAAAGAACATCATATTCTACAACTTATCAAGTTGTATCTTAATTAGGAGTTTGAACTAAATTCCCTTATCCAACTTATCAAAAGATATCCAATTAAGTATATAAATAATATGAATAATATCAACAAGATAGAATTTCATTTCTTTCATAAAGGTACTAGCTAGTTTACACAACCAATGCAAGTAAGTTTCCAACTTTCAATTCATCTTTGTAAACTTATATAATTACAATACTATGCATTTTAGGCATACTTGCCAATACAACAGCCTTCCTTCAACAAGAATACAAATTCTCTTTTTAAATACAACTCAAGAAAGAAATGAGAATTCTTCACAAGAATCAAACTTAAATCAGCCAATGTATCATATAAGTTTTGCCTTTTTTTACCACTTACGAAATCCATCTACAAAAATTGCTAGCATGGGTCAGTTCAAAGAACTGAGCATGATAAGTACCAAACATTAAAACTAAATGCTTTCCACTAATTGTTCCATTAAAACAACTCTTCTTTAATGAAACAATTAACATATCATACACAAAAGCATAAGTAATAACAATCAGAAAAGAAGTGCATTAGTAAAACTGAATTCACCTTTTAAGAGAAGACAAAATATATTCTACAACATCTGCCTTACCAATTAAAGTTTAATTGAACCTATCAATTATCTTTTAAACAACAATAGATCATCATATCATTATTCCTGATTCTATCATCTTAGAACACAACATTTATCTTCACCAAAGACAAAATAAGTGTTTACATTTCCTATTCCACAAAACCGAACATCTAATCTCTTCCTACATTACTTCTTCAAATGAAATAAATAAGGAAGACCAAACAAATATAAAATCTCCATTTCAATAAATTCAATTATTTCATTTCATTGTACTTAATAAAAAATTCCCTTTCTAATCCAAACAACTTAGTTCCTACACTAGTTTCCAGAAAAGAGAGAACAAGATCATTTCCAAGTAAGAAGAAGACATACTACAAGTCCCTTTTGCATTCCTTATCATATAGAAGCATAAGTTTCATATTTCAATTCAAAATAATATAAAAACAGAAAAGTATAAATAGCACACTTCCCATAAGGATTCACAACTTCCTTTCTTATTTTAAAAGATGGTAATAACTTAACGAACCCAATAAGAGTAGAGAACTAAAATAGATAAACAAATAATTTAGAAGTGCCTAAGAGCTTAACAAAGACTGAAACTTGCCTTATAACATTTCAACATCTTATTACATAAGCAAGCAGGTCTTGGTTCCAAGAAGGAAAATAATCCAAACAACTTTCACCATTTCATGTTTCCAAAAATGGAGACCTTGCTCCAACAACACACAACCCACGATGCGGGTTTCTTCAAAATAGTGAAGAAAAGACTATCTCCAAATTAAACACCATTTCCAAATTCAAAGAATGAATAGTCTCAAAGAAGAATGAACCGTTCATTAACAAGATGTTTCCCGATAAGATCTCAAAGAGATCTTCATAACAGTTTAGACAAACCAATCTCCCAGATCTCTTTAAGTAGTTCGAGTTTAAAAACAAAGTTCTGAACTAAAACATTTAAGCAGGTATAAGGAGAATCCCAATTCCATATCAAAACTAAATCAAACATATCGATAAAAAAACCAGTTCAGAACTCAAAGTTCAAAACCCAAATCACCATATCGAACACAGATTTCTCATACTGGTTCAAGACTACACAAGTGATTAATCATGGTTTCAGGTAACAACTAGTTCCCATTCCAGTTTACATCCCAAAATGAAGGAGACTCAAACCAGTTCAAAAATGAAACACGAGCATCAAACAAGAATTCAGAACCATACGAGGAATGATATACGAGTACAATATAATATTTAACTCCCTTGAATAGTCCATAATAGCACAAGAAAATAAGATACGAGTACAGAGCCACGTACATACCTCAACAACAGTCCCGAGTTACCCACTATCCCATTCCTTAGTTCAGAGCAACAAGAACTACAGTGCAAGATTTTATCAACACAAAACCCGAATACAAATTTAACCAAAACATGAGCCCAAAACAAGCTCAATGAAACACGGGTTTCAAATACAGGTTAAAGAGAAACGTAGGCTCCGCACAAGCTATAGCTCAAATGAACATGAGCTTCGAATACAATTTCAAGCCCCAAACTAAAACACGAACTCCAAACAAGATCGACATAAACCTTATTTCCATTAAAGTTCGAACATCAAGAGACTACATTACTAGCTCTTATCCGACAAAAACCGATTGATTACAACTTATTCAAACATGAGCCCATTACAACTCACAGAAACATGAGTTTAATACAAGCTTAAGCCCAACATGGCCGAATACAAGCTAAAATAAAAACATAGTTTCATTACAAGCTACGGCTCAACATGAGCTTCAAATACAAACTAAATCTCAACATGGTACATGAATTCGAGCTTCAAATAAGAATAGACAGAACCTAGATTTCAATAAAGTTCCCGATCATGACATAAATAAAGCAACGAAGGTCTGTTCCACTCAACACCTCATATTCTAGTTCCAAAAGACAAGCAGAGCTACAAAATCGAGATTCTCATGCATGATTCACTAATATCTTACACAAAAGAAGTTTCCAAAATTATCATTATTTGTAGTGGGTTTCATACCCATATTTCACCAAATATCAAAACCCAAAAAGAAAATAACCAGTTAAAACATGCAAGTCAAAAATCTCATTTAAGCAGAGTTCATTTAAAGAAAAATTTTGAAGAAAGCAATAAATCTTAATGGTTAGAGCCTATCATGCTTGATAGCACTTCTTCCAAATCGAAGGAGCTTCCAAGATGAGCTCCAACTTCCTTTCTCTTCCATGCAAGATCAAACAACAAACAACTTTCCTCAGAATGCCTCTTATATTTTCCCATGATCGAAAATAGATCAGAAGAGCCAAAAATAGCAACAAAGTGCAAGTTGAACTGCTGGTTCGAAGAACCAGTTTTCCCCATGCAAAGAAAAATCTGGAGAGAGTGTGAAAACAAACAACTTCCCCAAAATCTACCTTCCAAGTTTCCAAGGTTGTTTGAGTGAGTAAACGAGGCCATTTAATTTAATTAAATGTAATTTTCCCACTTATCCTTATTTTCCACCGCCTTCCAAATCCGGTGATCACCAAAACAAACTTAACATGCATTTCCAAGTTTAGTGGAGCTTCCACTTAACATTCCACCAATGCCAACTAGCCCCTACCAAAACTGGCAGTCCTTGAGCATTAAAAACCTTATCACCAAATAAATTCCCCTTTGGAACCATCACCTAGGACATGCAACCATAGGCCCCTTTGCATATAGTTTAGGTAGGTCATTTTAAAAGATTAGGTTAGTTTAATTTCCAACTTTATAGTTTTAGGAATTTAATTAGATTAATTCTAATTATATAGTTTTAGGAAATAGGTTAGATTAATTTCATAACCATATATAATTAGGCATTAGATTAATTTAATTAGTCTATCAACCTTAGGAATTCCATATTAAATTTATTTAGCACAAAGGCTTAGGTTAGGATAGAATCCATTTAAATAACATAGCTGAGAAGTAAATAATCTTACCCAACTTAGGATTCCAAATCCTTCTTAAGTCGTGAAATGACTGTATTTCATTTACACCCGAATGTCCTACCAAGATCGATCTCCAAAGACCCAAGCATAACTAGACAACTGAATTGAAACACGTTCACACACGGTCAAAGAACTTGTAACAAAAAGTTTAGTCCATTATGTTCCTTAAATTATTTAATGTCAATTTACCATTCATTCAACAAAGAAGATTTTAAAACACTCCTTGGATCAATGGAATTGATCCAAGGATGAGTCAGATTAAGAGTTAGGTTTGCAACTCCTAAACCAGATTGCAACTTACCTACAAGAAGTAAAAAAAGGATTCAAAGAAGCCATTTTATTTTAGTCAATTGATCTAAAGAACAAAAATGATTTATCCATTTCAAGCATGATTTCCTATAATCAAAATAACACATCTTTATAAGGAGAAATCACATGTCAACACTTGAAATGCAAAGGAGGAATATAACAATGATAAGGGTGTTATATAGGATGGGAATTCTATCGTAACATCCATTAGATGATCCTAATAATATCGTGCCTCTCTAACACATCTCTTAACCTATCCATAGGAACTATTTGCAATGGATCCATTGGTCCCACCCTTGTACTCTATCTCTTGGGACCCTATCCCTATGCCTGTGCCTATACTAAGGGACCTTTTCCTACCCCTACCAATATTTGGGTGCAAGAGCCGCAACCTTTTCTGTGTAGTGGCAACTAGCCACTGTAAATATAATCTTGTGCCTATAAGGAGGCCACCTATACCCCATCCCCATCTCCACCCTATGTGGTACATGTCATGTCCTTACATGTAGAGTGGCCACATGTGCCTACAAAGTGGTAACTTGTGCCTCTAAACTTGTCAACTTCCCCTGCACTATCCCCAATTATGTAATCAGGGTATCCACTTGCCCCTGTAGGGTGTCCCTTTACACTATGATAGTGGCTAAATTTGGCTACCTCGGCCTCGAAGGTACTACCCTTAAATGTGCAGCCCACCACCTGTGTCAGTATCAATCGGTAACCCTGAAATCATCAATCCACTAGTCTACCACCTACTCCTCCTGCCATGTCGACACTGTCAGCTGTGGTAGAGGTAGAGGCCTCTCCATGTCATCCCTCTTATACTGTGGGAATGATGGAGGTATATCTTGAAGCATCCCAACTTTTGTCTGACCCTGTCAATAGGTATCATCTCATGCTCTCTTACACATTGCCCCTCTATCCATCGAGAAGTTGTAGCTCCTTTACCTCCTCATCCATCCACCCATATGATGGGAAACCAACATATGGCCTCCAAATGATGTCCACGCCGGACAACCCCTCTAGAAAATGCCTATAATAGGCTACATCATGTGTAGCCTAACATCCTAACTCTCTCCAATAGAAGGTACCCATCACCCTGTAGCCTACTTAGAAAACAATCCCTCCCTTAAATACATCTAGATGGGGAATAAAAACTATATGCACACACACGATATGTTTGTATGCCCAAGTGAAGTAGAAACATGTAAGATAAGTTGAACCTCCATAGCCTCCCATAGGCCCATAACTCTTTGTATAGCTACACTAAGAATACTAGTCCCCATGAAAATTGGGCCCTATCCTCCATCATGTCATGAAGAACCCCCATCAATTCTCGTGGGATTATCCCATCCTCCATGTATGCAAATTAAAACAACAAACTACCTCCATCAGCAACACCACTAGCCTCATCTCCTCTAGATGAGCCTGGTACATATCTTCGTAGCTCATACTAGTGCTATGGAACCTCATCTCTACCAGCCCCTCACCAAACATGGTTAGCATCAACTCCTTAGATGCCTCTGAGGAGATAGAATATACTTGCATCCCCACTATTGATAACTATAGCATGGTGACTATGATCTCACTCGTCGGAAGATGGAAGGCATTAGTCACCAAGTCCCATCTGTCGATGAGGGTGACCATCAAACTCACCTCCCAGACTATGTGTTGATAGCGTTTGACCCCAATCAGGCCAACCTCTGCAACATGGTGCCAATCATCGGCTATCACACTCCCTCATACCTCCATAAGAAGGGGTATCCTATCTCGCATCCATAACTAATCTCTCACTTGGATCTAAAAACCATCACATTAATACACCTTGACCATACCCGCAATCACCCTTGACACCTCACCTATACCTATTACCCTACCTCTTTTCCCCTCACAACTTACCTTCTTATCACATGTCCTATCTACCCACCCCAACCCTAACCAATTACCATTCCACCATACCTATTTAAACCTCTCACCCATGTTATTTTTCCATCCACAACATCTTCTTATACCATTACCTATCTCACCCACCCACCCTACCTCCTTTTTTCCCTAGTTTTCTCCAAATAATGACCAACACCGGTTTAGGTGAGACTAACCACGGTCTAATACAACCGGCATCAGTCACCCCATATGTGACCATTACTAGTAACACCAACTAACATCATCTAATCCTTAATCGACATCGATCACTATCATGGAAACCAAATCCGCGACACCCTACCCTATTTCCCCACAAACACACCATTTTATCCTCCTGACCCACCCATTCCTACCCAAATTCCCCTAAATTTATCCTCACCCATCATTCCCAACATATACCCTTCTCCTTTCTATTTTACCCATTTTTCATCCCAAATTCAAATTTACCTTTTCCCCCCAAAACCTATTTTCCCCTTACCCGATTTCTCTACACAAATCTACCTACCAAACTAGGAATGGGATTGGATCATACCTTGTCACGTTGTTTTCTCCACGGTGGTTCGTCAGCCCTGCACTAGTGGTCCCCCAATCCCTCTCCTACCTCTAGCCATCACCAACCAACCTCCTCACCTCTAACCAACCGAATCAATCAAACAAATCTCATGGACCCACCTATCTCTTGTTGATCACCTGCTACGAGGCTTGCCAACTCATCTCTCTGTCTCACTCGGTCACTTTCCACCTTTTCCTCTCTCCTATGTTGTTTTCTCTTATTTGGAAAATTATAATTATTCCACAAAAAGCATAAATTTCCTTTTTCAACCACACCTTGACTTGACCGATGTCGATTTTACCTAGATCGACATCGATCTGTGCCCTAGCAAACTGTGGTCACTTTACCTAGACCATCATCAGTTAAGCATGACCGGTGTTGGTTACTTGTTTTGGCCCCATGGCAACCCATTACACCTTATCTACTTGCTGTAACATTTTTCAACAAACCCACCACCCGACCTTAACCTCCACCTCATCCTTCTGACCTCATCATTTATCCCCCACCTCACTATCAGTTGGGGCATATTTTTTCCCCTCTTGTGGCCTTACCTACACCACACCTTTTTTTACCCACACCTGACCTCTTATGCCATGACCTATATGCCTAGACCCAAAAATTTTTAATGACCTTGGAACTATTGTACTCACTATACCTTACGACGTGGTTACCCGTATTCTTTAGCTTTTACCTTGACCTTACCTTGCTTATTTTTGTGTTGTTTATCATGACTGACCTTTAGTGCACCAAAATACCTAAACATTCTTGCACTGACATCTATTTTTTTTTCCACACCATATCGTATACTTGAGATACTAGACTCACTTCAACTCTTTTGGATAGACCTATCGACCTTGGATGATGTAGAGTTTGCAAGCTTTTCATTCTCGGTATTGTGTCATAGTTTATACATCTGCGTATGTTTGACTATCACTACCTTTGACCACGCCCATTTCCATGTTTTCATGATTTCCCCTTTACCTAATTACCCATTTTTACTTCCACCTACCCTACCCACACCTACCTACCTAACCGTTAATTAAGTGGATATTCCCATGTCCTCACCTTACATCTTGTAATGATGGTACAACATTTTCTCAACCTAATAACCTTACCTTGCCTATGGCCATGACCCTTATCTAAACAAACCTTGACCTTCCGACCTTTTGATGTACTAGAACAACACCTATTCGTATTCCTCGTTGATTTTTGGACCTTGTTGATACCGGACTCGACCCTTGTATCCTTTACAACCCTAACTAACATACATTTATTAGACCTCGATAACCCTTCACCCATCCTACCTTTTATAATCACCATACCCTCGACCATCACCTTCTGACCTATTTGATGAAACCACCCACCTCCTAACTAACGTACATTTGTTATGTTGAGCAACCCTGATATCTCATGGCATTTCACAATGTGTGTGTACATTTGAATGCTCTACCTAATCACCCATCCTACCTCTTATAATCACCATACCCTCGACCATCACCTTCTTCACACCTAACCTGTTTTCTAAAACCACCCACCTCCTCATTTTATCAAACCACTCACCACTTCCTTCTCTCACCTCATCGGTTCCTAGTTTGAGGGGGTTACCTTCACCCACACTTGGGGAACATCACCTTCACCCACACATGGGGCAACCACATCTTATTTTTGTCGGTTTCGCTTTACCAATACAAGCTAGGCAATAAAAAGGGGTAAAATGTAGACAACAAAATTGGGTCACACTAACCTTAACCCCCATTCGAATAACCAACTCAAACATACTTACCTAACCATGGCCCCTTCCACCCCACATTAATATTAATTTCATTACCTTAATTGAATTAATACCCATCCTCACAACATTCATTACATAATTATTTTAATTAAGATAAATTTCCACCTCACCTAGCCACCTCACCCTAGACCTATTTTTGGCATGTTTCCATAATTAACTAAGACCTAATCTTACTTGGCTTAATGAGATAAGATTTAGTTTAACCCTAAAAATCAATGCCTATTATCCCTCTAACCACCTTCCCACTCATAAAAAGGTAACATCCATTTGCATCCACAGAAAAAAGGAACCAACCTAATCCAAAAGATATGAGATATGCCATTTTTAGAAAACCTAGGGAATCCCACCTTAACCATCTCTAGTCACCCCTAAACCGACACCCGGTCAACCCAAAACCACCGTTAATTACCATTTATTCACCTTAATGACCTTGGTTTTGGTTAGCACATTTTGAGATCAAGGAGACAAGAAGAGAGCTATATGCAAGAAGAAATAGAGTCTTTTCATGCACCCAGAGATATTCACATCCAACACTGGATAGATCCAGAGGCAGTGCACTCATTGAAGCATTCTAGAAAACACTATTGTGGCACCAAACACGAGCCTTCTGATCAACTTCCATCACCATTCACCCATAAAAACATGTAGCACAATAAGTATACCTTCTACCAACATAGTCCATTTTAGTATAATAGCCTTTGTTACTTCTGTTATTATTTTATACTTTTCATGTCCATTTCCCATCTCTTACCTGCTTGTAGATTCAGCCATTTCTCTACCCACACCACTAAATCACCCATTCTCACCTGATACCTACCTCTGAGTATACCTGAGACTTTTACAGACCTCCCCATCCACCCTTCCATCTCTATTTAGCTCCGTTTTAATCCATGCAATTAGATCTTATTAAATTCCTTTCACCCCAACCTTATTGTCACTTTGGTTATCTATGACCTTGGTTGGTCCCTTCTAAATAGTTGTTGGTTATACCTATAACATTCCCATTTTAAGACTTTAGAATCAAGGGATTTTTTTACATAATATTCTTTGTTCTAAATAAAACATTATTTATAACACACATTCCATGCCAATCAATCTCATAACATATAACCATATGCAACTGTAAATGACTTGGTGAATTACCAATCTCTCATTGCATGACTCGGTCTCTAACCGATCTCTCATGTATGTCTTTAAGTATTGAATTTTTTTATGTATACTACGTATAATTGGTTTTCTTACCCTATTCTAGGTATTGAGTGATCTGTTTAAAGAACCTATCTGAATATTTGTTACCAATATTCATCTAAAATCATGTTCCTTAAACTAGGTGACATAGGACAACGTAACCAACAGCTTGTGATACTTTGGCCAAATATTTCTAACATAGTGTTCATGTTACTATTCCTAGATGGCATATTCATCAAAGTGGAATACATCCTTCACCCCACTCATCTATTATCTAGAATGGTCTTTTCTGACTTCTTTCAGTCCACTTGTCCAAGGTTTGACCCTAGCCTAGATTAGTGACATAATTTGGTATAGGGATCCACTCACGATGACTTAGGGTATGTGGGCATACTCATTTGACCTAAGTCAAATGAATTTTCTGGTTACCCTAAGTCATAGTGTGTTACTTCCTATGCAAAATCATATTGCTAATCCTGACCTAGAGGGAAACTAAGTTCAAGTCCCAATTTGAGTAGATCTAGATGAACCAATGATGAAGGATGTTGTAACATGTCAACTACAACACTGTATCCATGTGAAGACCTAGGTATTTAAAAAGGTACAGGTTATGCGCTTAGTGTGTGCCAACATCCAACATAACCACTTAATCATGATGTACACACCTCAAGGAGGTCATTTCCCTTAATTTACTTAGAATTAAGATTCACATTACAACAACCTTGCCCAACCCTAAATCCAACATTCCTTACATTCTTTATCCATAATTTGGTTGATTATATATTAAAGAACTTCAATCTCCCCTTATGGCCTTAATGTTCATTAACTTTAGCTTAACAAGCGCTTATTCGAAAACAAGACATCATACATCATAAGGTTTATTCAATGTAATTCAATCATTCAAAGGAAGTTTATGAACCAAAATAGGTTCTATTAAAATAGAATTCATAGGAATAAGTCTAAATGATTAAGGATACAAACACCATTCATTTTCCTTACCTTTTTTAGGAGGAGAATAATCTTCCTATTTATAGTTAAGTGTTAGGGTTATATACTCTTTTTCCTTTCACACTCGTTATAACTTTTAAACACATTTTCATTTAACATCCCATATTAAAACCTTACTAGTTTAGGAAAAGAATCTCAATACCTACAACTTATCAAGTTGCATTCCAGTAAGGGAAATTACACTATTTCCCATTCATTCATTTCATTAAATGACAAAAGAGTAAGGATCCAAACAGATATGAAAAATATCAGCGAGATAGTATTCCAATTTCCTTCATAAAAGGTACAAGAGAAATTACACAGCAATTTGTAGTAAATCTCCAAACTTTTCAATTCATCATGATAGAAATACACAATTTACAAGACCATGCATTTCAGACATACTGCATGTCAAATAGCATAAAGATCATCAAAGAATACAATTTTTTTTTCTTTTTCAATACAACTCAAGAATGAATCGGAGTTCTTCTATAAAAGAGCTAGACTTTAAATCAACCAATACATCATACAAGTTATTGCCTTCCTTTATCACTAAAGTTTATCTCGTAAAATTTCTAGCACAAGTCAATTCATTGAACTAAGCATGATAAGAACTAAGCATTAAAATGAAGTGCCTTCAACCAATTATTCCATTAAAGCAACCCTGTTTTTACAAAACAACGGGTGAAGTCATACAAATAAATCATAAGAAATAACATCCATAAAAGGAGCACAATAATAAATCTGAATTCACTTTATAGGAAGAGATCATAATATAATCAGCTAATCCACTGCATTATATTAGATAAGTATTGACCCAAAAAATTACTTATTTATCTCAAATAACAGTTCCTATCAATTAATTGTTTCATAATTCTTTCTAAATTTGAAATACATAATCAACTTCACTATATAAACAAAATAGTTACTTTCAGAAACAAAGACCTCCTTGTTCATTTTTAAAAGTTTTAAGAAAACATGCATGGTCAAGTTCATTCCAATAGATTAACGTTTATAGGATGATTCATTCAAAAATAAAATAAAAAAGAGATTAACAATTCAGATGTGGTAGCCTAATTCTAGGTCAAAATATATAGCCTAGGTTCTTAGATTAGGCCTCTTATTACATTAGAAAAATATTTCCCAGCCACAATGTTTTACTTCAATTAACTGAAACAACTATAATTTCCTTCAATACAATATAAGTGGAGAAGTAAGTAGTAACAATTAATACTCAATTACCTTAATAAAAGTAATGCATTTGATTTTATTAAACCTATAACAAGGTTTATCTAAAGGAAGGAAGATCTAAAGGAGGAAGGAAGGAAGGTTAAACCAAATTCCCATATGCATCTTCAGAAAATAAGGATCAACATCCTACCCTATAGTTTTCCAAAAACAATGACAATGGAGAGCTTACCATTGAGAGTGGAAGAGAAAGGAGTTATGCCAGAAGAGGATTCTATTATTCATTCAAAAGAAATGAGGTTGTAAAATAATCAGTAGAGATAGCTCCCCCTACCCCCAAATATTTTAAGATAAATAAATTAGGCACAGAAGATACATAACCGATTACATCCATAACTATATCTTCGAATAAACCTTCTAAGCATTTCACCATTTAAGAAACAACTGTTAATCATTTACTTAATTCATTCCAAGAAGGATGTGAGAAACAAAGACAATTGTCCTAAAAAGTTAAGGATGAAAGTTCAAACTTAAGACAATAACGAGCTAAGAATGATAATAACAATATCGACTTGAGAATACCATCACCCAATGAATATTCAAACAACAAAACTTAAACTATCTGCATTGACAACTCAACTTCCAAAATTTTAAATGAAAACTCAAAAATAATAATTACAGAAGACTTCATCACTATTACCATTGTTAAATATCAAGACCATTCTAAAACCTAGAAGTTCTTTCAAGAGTTTTGAAAGAGAATACAAAAACAAAAAAAGTTTAAGTCAACCTTTCCTCTTATTTCCCTCACACATTTGAACTAAATCCATTAATCAAAATACCATACTGACTCAGCTTCGTATCGATTTTAAAGTTTGAAGTAGTACATAAATAGAGAAAATCATTCCTTCATATTTTTATGCAAGTTTAGAGTACAAAATACAAACAATTCCATAAACCTCCTTCACCCATTAACTCTTTTTCTAAAACAAGTTTGAGTTCATACTGTAGATCAAAGTATACAAATACAGTCCCAAAAAGGAGTATTTAAACTTCTACAAACAAGATAAGACATAGGAGAGTATTCTTCTACCCTCCACAAAAAATCAAAGACATTTAGATGAAAATGTAGGTATAGAACAAAAGAAACAAGATATCCATTCCTTACCTTCATACAAATTTGTGTTCAAGAAATGATTCAAAATAAA
The DNA here is from genome assembly GCA_018340775.1 of Taxus wallichiana var. yunnanensis. Classification (NCBI taxonomy): domain Eukaryota; kingdom Viridiplantae; phylum Streptophyta; class Pinopsida; order Cupressales; family Taxaceae; genus Taxus; species Taxus wallichiana. The sequence goes on along the minus strand of CM031237.1, from coordinate 550,007,933 downwards.
AACCCATACAGACCACAAAGGAGTGATACAACTTTAATAACTCAAGGATGCATCAGATAAGAGTATCCATTCACCTATTAATTTCAAAAGAGACTTCCAGTTTGAAGCTCTAGGAAAAATAACTTACATAAACCATTTTTCAAGAAAAGAAACCAAAATACTGATTCAATCCAAAAATACTCAAGTCTAAAACAACCCCAAGTGTATTTCTCCATCAACTCATTCAGAGAAGGCATCCAATGGTAAGATTATCATGCAAAGGTTTCATAACCAAGAAAATAGAGGTTCCTTCAACAAGAAAAACAAATAACTAGAATAAAAATAGAAACCCAATTATCTCATGAGAGTAGAGTTGTTTTAATGAAACATTTTGAGAAAATCAAGAGATATTAATGGATAGAGTATATCATTCCCGATAGTGCTTCCGTTGATTTGAAGAAGACTTATAGCTAAGCCTCCAAAACTACTTCTTCTCTAAACAAGATTAACAACTAAAAAAATATTTCTAAAATGTCTCATATACTTCCGTTTAATAAAAAATAGACCAAGGGAATCAAAAATAGCCACAAATTGAGAGTAGAATTGTTAGTTCAAGAACCAGATAGCTCCATGCAGAGACAAAATCAGAGAGCATGAATGACCAAACAACCTCTAAAAATCCACCCACATGGTTTCCAAGGTAGTTTGCTCACCAAAAATGAGGTTCATAAATGCCATTAATTCCCAAACTCCCGCCTATCTCTCCATGCCACCACCATCCAAAATTGGAGAATCCTAATTCAACTTCTACATGCATTACTAAACTTTAGTGATGACTCCACGTAGACTTCCTCTAATTTACATGCCTCTACCTAAACTGGCAGTACAATGTCCCATTAATTCAAAAATCAAATCAAATTAATAACTTAGGAACCATCGCCAAGCTTCCACTTTTCCATATGACCCTTAGGTCCTTTTCAATACTTCATTAGTTTAGGATAGGTACCATTAGCTTAGGATATGACCATAGGATAGTTTAGAAGTATTTACCATAGGTTTACAAACATTACAATAGGTAAATTTCCATCCTAGGATAGGTCATACTTCACAACCATATAGTATTAGGTATTAGATTAGAAATAGACCTAGCATCACCTTAGGTTATTCCCTCAACTTAGAACATGTAACTTAGGATAGGATGTTATCCCAAATAAAGTAGACATAGATAGAAAAATAGGTACCTTTACCTTAGTTAGAATCTCGTTAGGATAGATCTCATAGGTCTAGGACTTAGATTTTTCCTCAATAGTCCTGAAGTAGGTCTCGTTCCACTTAACACTATTAAGCATCCTGAAGAGATCATTCAAAAAGATCCGAGAACATAACATACAATATAATGTAGGAACAATCTTTTAAGAAGATAAAAGAATTTGTAAACATACAAGAGTTCAGTTCATTATGTCCTTCAACCTCCGAATGCCAATTAACCATTTATATCAGGTTAGAAGATTTAAAACATACATTCGATCAATGGAATTGATCCAAGGATTGTTAATAAAAAGAGATAAGTTTGCAAACTTCCATACCAAATTATAAATTATCTATCGGAAGGAAAAATGGATTATTCACAAGTAATATCATTTCAGCCCAATGAATCCAAGAGCAGAAATGACTCATCCATGGCAAGCATGATTTCCAAAAATCAAAGGAACACTTCTTATCTAGAAAAATCACATGTCAACACTTGCAATGCAAAAGAGGAAAGATAAAAATTTGTCAAAGATGTTACAATACCTTTGACATTAGTCTCTATGTTTTATATCTTTTCCAACAACATAGCCAACCAACCTTTTAACAAGTGACCCAAACAACCCGAACATGACCTTGACCAGTTCTAACACCCGACACCTACCTACCCTTCAAATATGACAAGATATTAGCATGTTATGTTGGATTTTCTAATTTTCCTTGAATGATATAGCTAAATCATATCAACTACAATAGGAATTTTCTTATTTCTCACATTAAGTTGTTTTAAATAGTGGATTGACAACCATCTAGGAGTATCAAAATTCCCAGGATCTAGCACACGCTAGGCAATCAAATATCATATATTATTTAACTATTCTTTTATGGTCTTGTTTTTTATTTCAAGTATTTCCTCCTCCTACAAAAAAAAGCTGTCATGGTCGCATTAGATCGAGAAGTTAGAACACGCGCAACAACAACTAACAACCAAAAAATTTTTACAGGTATTCTTCCACAACCCTTACCCTTATCTGTTTCATCTCAATAAAGTAAAGAAAATGGTGAAACATGTGGCTTCTTTAATGCTTTCTTAACACCAACCATTTATGTCCATCTCTTCTTTACACACCTATGCACCTTTAGTTCTTTAACCGGGCCATTCACCACAACTTCTACTACAGGTTTAACTCGTATTATGGGCCTATACTCCACATCACTCCACCCCACACTAAAACAGATGCATGGTCCTCTATGCATGCACAACCTTCAAAAAGTAATGTGGTTACCAGCACCCAAGGCACAAAACAAACAACAGAACAAACGATGAGAAAGGGAAACATAGAAAAGGAAATTGCATAAAGGAAACCTAAACTAACTAGTGAAACAACCTTATTTACAAATAACAAGAAGACTTATTTATATTAGGGCTTTAACCTACTCTCATTAAAGTGACTTGGTAATCTTGTTTGATCCAACACTTGTAATGGAAATCACCTAAATCAAGAATGTACGATATGAGGTAAGGTCCCAACCAATGGACTTTCAACTTCCCAAGATGGCACAGATACTTGGAATCATACAATAACACCAACTTCCCAACCTCAAACTTCTTGTTCTTGATATGAAAATCATGCCATGATTTTTGTCTTGATTTTTCTATCTTTTGAATCCACCTAGCAAGTGATCACCTTTCATCCAACTGCATCAATTTATCAATTATTTCTTCTAACACTTGCTCATTGGCTAATCCTCATGTGCGTGTTATATAAAGTGAAGGTAACATGAATTCAATTGGTAAATAATCCTCCACACTAAACACTAATTGAAATGGTGTGGCCTTGTTCAACCTATTATAGGTTTTCATGTATGCCTATAGGATGGTTGATACCTTATCATCCCAATCTTGTCTTTCGATGTCACATATCTTAGTTAACGTATGACTTAGTATTTTGTTAAATGCCTCAATAGTCCCATTTTCTTGAGGGTGATATGGGGTAGTCTTATGATGGGCCACCATAAATTATGCCAACAGATCCTAACTATTTCATTGAGGAAGTGTGTACCCCTATCACTTGTTAAAATTAAAGGGAAACCATATCTATTGATTATATTTTCCCATAAGAATCTAGTAGTTGTCATCATGGTGCAATCCTTTGTAGGTGTTGCCTCTACCCACCATGTTAAATAATCAGTGCAAGTGATAATATACCGCAAAATATTCCTTCATAATGCTGGTAAGATTGGTCCTACAAATTCGATAGCCCATTTCTCAAATGGTTTTGCATTGGCTATTGGTCATAAGGGAATTTCATCCCTCTTTCCAGGTTTAACAAGGCATTGGAAATGGTCACAGGCCTTGAAAAAATCACTACAATCTCGGTAAATGGATTCCACCTAAATCCCCGTGAGAAGAATATTCCACGTGGTTTCATTTCCCATATAGTGTCCTCCTGTGATCCCACCATGTGCCTCTTCCATAATTGAAATGTGTTCATGTTCTAGCATGCATCGGCGTAGAACTTCATCATGACCTAATTTGTATAAATCTCCACTAATAAGCATGTAGGGTGTGGCGTGTATAGCCAACTTCTTTCTCTCCACAACCCTCATCCCTTCTAGCACCACACTTGTCTTTAAGAACACTACGATATCTTCCAAGTCCAGGGCATGCGCCGTAATCTAAATAGTTGTGCATTTGGCATGGTATCCTCAATGCTTTGTGCATCCTCTCTCAAATCAATCCTTGACAAGTGGTCAAGCCCTAAATTGTTCTTTCCTGGCTTTACCACCACTGTAAATTCAAATTCTTGAAATAGGAGGACCCAATGACATATGCGCCCTTGTAGAATGGGTTTGTTGACTAAGTATTTTAATGCCATGTGATCTGTGTAGAATATGAAGGGTGTTTCCAGTAGATACTGCCTAAAGTTATGTAGCATGTAGATTATTGAAAATGCTTCACGCTCAGTAGTTGTGTAATTCTACTTTGTTGGTGTCAATTTATTGCTTGCAAAGCTCAAGGGATGATTGTAAATTACTTTGCAAGGTTTTTCTAGTACTTCCCCATTTCTATACCTAAGGCATCCATGTGCACATGGAAAGGCTTATCCCAAGAAGGGAAATGTAATATGGGAGCCATTACAAGACTTTCCTTTAAATTTTCAAATGCCTTCTATTGCACTTCTCCCTAATGAAAACCACTTTTATGTTTCAAAAATTCTTCCAAGGGTGCGGTGATTTTGGCATACCCCTTAATGAAATTCATATAATATCCCGTATGTCCAAGGAATCCACGTATGGCACTTTGGCTAGTAGGCTCCCCCAAACCCATAATGACTGTAACTTTGGCGGGATCTACTAGTAATCCTTCTTTGCATATGATATGCCCTAATAAGGTTCCAAATGGGGTATCAAAGACACACTTCTTGATGTTGAGGAATATCCTCAACTATTGACACCTTTTAAACATTAGTCTCAAGTTATCACAATGGTCCTTGACAAGACCATATATAGTCCAATCATCCAAATAGACCTGAAGAAATTTGTGGATGAAGTCCTAGAAGGATTGCACTACAATGCGCAAGAACACATCGAGTGCATTCTTCAACCCAAAGGCATGATCATGTAGGAAAAAATTCCCCATTCAGTGGTGAAATTTATCTTTCTTTAGTCTTCCTTTGCAATCTGTACCTAGTGGTACCCTAAGAACCCATCCGTGAAGGAATAGGCTTCACACCCGCTCACTCCCTCTAATATTTCTTCAATGAATGGAGTAGGGAAAGGATCAATGACACACACTACATTCAGTCCATATAGTCAACACAGATCCTAATCCTCTTGTCCTTATTGATGCCGATGACCATTTGGCTTATCCATTCTACTCTTCAACCACCTCAATGATACTTGACGCTATCATTTTTATATCTCTTCCTCAGTACCTACTCGTAAATTTTGATTCATTCGATAAGGTATCTTTTGAATCGGTGTAAACCTTATTTTAACTTGATTTTCATTTATCCCAAAAATGGTGGACACCTTTGAGTTCATGGTAACCATGAGGGAAAAAATCTTGGAATTCACGTAACAAATCAATGATCTTCAAAAATTCCTTTTCCGACCAATAGTCGCTGATGATAGCCTCCTTAGGTTCGACCTCCATCCCAATGTTAACCTTATTTTTCTTCAAAGGCTCATGGTAGGCGCATGCTTTCTCATCAACATTGTCAATGACCTCACATGTACCCTCCGAATGATCAACATCCAATGTCTCCATTTCTTCCCCGTCTATGACATAGACCAATTTCCTTTTTCTTTTTCCATACACACACGCTCAAAATGTACTTCCTCTGATTCTTCCTCATAGAGGCACATCTCCACATTAGGATTTTCTAGTAATTCCAACAACCTATCCTCAACCATGGCACTATCTCCTACTGTAAGGATGCTTTATTGTTTACAATGCCTTATTCACTGATGGTTTGGTGCTTCTATACTCAAATGCTTGAATGAGGTCATCCACCAACTCTTTCCAATTACCTGTTTAGTGACGCATCTCCAAATGAATGTACCATGCACGTGCGCATAGCCTTGCAAGGTGGAGTATAACTTGTGTACCCACAATGAAGGTGGTAATGCTTCTATGCTTCCCATCCAGGCTTCCTCACATGCTTGGATATGAAACAAAGTAATTTTTTTCCCATGGTAGTCTTATATAGCTGTGGGTGCGTTGCTTCTTGAAAACCTTATAAAGAGTGAAATTATTACCTTGTGCCACTCTAGGAGGTTCTCCCGATGTGTAGCCCACCAACGTGTTGCAGTCCTGAGTAGGTTATAGCTGAGAATTATTCTTCTTTCATCCTCATTTCTCCACTGAGCTTCCATTTCCTGTAGGAAAATCTCAGGAAATACTCCTCCCGAGTAGCTAGGAAACTTCTTTCCTCCCAGGCGCTTGACTGAGCATGCCTTTGTCACCCTTGTTACCAGTTATTTTACTTTCACCAAATTAACTCATAGGTCCCATGTGCCTAATTGTCACATGCCACGCTAGTGGTATCACTCATGGACTGAGTGTCCTCAAACTGGATGACCCCCTCCATGGGGTGAATTACCTTAGGATCTCTGATGGAGTGCACATAGATTCTATCAAGGACTTATTCTCCCAACGACTCTATGTAGGGTGTCAATTACCATCCTTCAAAGGGATGGCCACCCATTCTTCCTTGTTTTTGAAACTAATAAATATTTTGTTAAACCTTATGAAAAATTATTCTTGTAACACCATGGGTGCCCAAGCAATGCTGGAAAGTTATCTACCTCGACGAGTGCCAAGACTTCAAAGTATCCAAAGTGAACTTGGCCCCTTGAATGGTGATAACTACATCCTTCAAGACTCTAATGGGCATTTCCTTATTCTTGTTCACCATATACAACACATTTGAAGAGGGATATAATGTGGGCTTCCCATCCGATGCTAGGAATATAAGGTAAGATCATTCACCTCTACTCTCGTGTCGATGAGGATATTACTCAGAAGCCATCCATTAATAACCACATTCAGATTAATCTCTTTTTCATAGTCAAGGCTATGTGGAGAAAGGTTTACATGTAAAACCTATCTCTCGTGCTTTGCTCCAGCACGTGGTACCTTCTCCTTCATCTATTCTCCCAAAGAAGGGAATAATTTTCTCTTACCTCAAAATTTTACATAATTCTTTGACCTCATCCAGGTCATTCCTTACAACCTCGTTATTCTTCTGCTGCCCTACCTACCTTGATTGATCCTTGAGACTCTGTATCTCCCCTTGTAAACTTTGAATCATGTCCATAGTATCCTAGTATACTTCTTTCGATGGGAAGGGTCTGGGTACTTTATACGTAGTACCTCCTCTCTGAAACTAGTGTCCTTGGTCTCGATCTCCTTGGCGCATGCAACCTCGACACACATTGTCACCAGTATAGGTTCTAGTTATAACTCATGCACCACTCTTGGCATCTATTGTGAATCAACCTTTTTGACACTCACCATAATAATGCCCTTATCTTTCTGGTGCTACTGGTTCATATGCTCATAGATTTCTCGAACACTCTTCATACTTGTGCTTCTTCCCACACCATGAGCATTGTAATAGACTAGGACACTCGTGTTTATAATGCTCTGTAGATCCACAATTATAACATGTTCCCCATGGGAACTCACTTCTCCCTCTTATGGTTACCATGACCACAAACTCCTCCATGAAAACCTCTTCCACGCACCCTCCATCTACGCACCCTTCATAACATCGGTCATCATCCTTAGAACTACCAACAAGGCTAGTCTAGCATACACCCAGATCAATAACATCATGGATCTTATCAATCAATCTATAGTCCTTGGTGTCATGGGTTGTAGAGGTGCATATCTTGCAATAGTAGCAAGAAAAATTCTTGTGGATTGTGCATTGGAATAGAGGGAATCTACTTGCATCATGATCTTCATGGTAGATCTCATAGTCTACCACCATAGAGTGTACCAAATTGTGAGGGTAAATATCCTTCACATGACCCTTCACTTCACATTCTATACACCAAATCCACTACAGACTTCATGTGCAGAGTTTTACAGAGCTTCTCTAATTTTTTGGCCATTTTGGTGATTTGGGCCTCCAAAAATGGACTAACACCAGTATCAACACTCCTAAAAACTTCAACATGCATAAGGCAACCTCTAAAGCTTTGTGGGGGTCAAGAAATTTTATGTGAGAATACCCTCCTAAATGGAGCGATCAACCCTCCAAAAGCCATTGAGCATGTTATGATGGGTGGATGTCATATGATAGTTTAGATAGGAGAGTTTTAAACCATGCATCATACTCCCACACACTCTCTTCCATTCCTGTTGGATCTCCTTCAAGGTGTTGATGCTCTTCTGCTCAAACTTTGGAATATGAAACTCTGTGAGGAAATAATTTTTCAACGTTGTATAATACACCACCATTTGATGGGGTCATACTTCCTATACCAGGATATGTGCACATCCCTATAATGTAGTTACAAATAGGCTTGACTTCCACTTTGGGCTAGTGATCCCTTTCACATACAATAGTAACTCACACTTGTGTACATGATCTACAACATCTTCAATACCCCTATAGTCTGGTAAGTGAAAATACATCTCAAAAAATACTTGGGAGTGGTTGGGGTTGTTGTCCTCCCGAGCGAGAGACTTTTCTTTCTTTGGTGTTTCTTCCATTGTTCCCTCCACCTAATCCACTAGGTCTCGACTAGGTCCTATTCCTTCCGACCCACCAAATCCACCGAATCCACTGTGTCTTGCAGTCATCACACCAAGGGTTTCCAATGTTCCACTTAACTATGTGATGATGGTCTATGATAATGTCCCACTACCAATAGTTACCCCATGCCACTCCCATATGTAAGGATGAATGCTTGTGTATCTACACTTTTCCCAAAGATCCCTCTAAAAAATGGAATGGTATGTGCAGCCATATAAGTCCCAAATGAGAAATTATATCTCCTAGGTGTAGATTGTTCACTTCCATTGATACTAACTAGGTTAACAATACTCTTCCCTTGATCTAAAAAACCAAGTTCTAGGGATCAATCACTAGGTGGGTTCAAATGCACGTTGATGGCTTTTCTTTCTCCACGCGAAAAACTCTCATCAGAAGTTGAAGGGTCTTCTCTTATGCACTTGCCAAGATGGGGTAGCATAGACTTCTTAGGCTCCATGTCCTCTGCATGAACTTCAACACCTTCTTACAATGGTTGCCTCTATAGATCCATCACACTTGCTACCTCGCATTGTCTAGTCATCTCCCTTTCATGGTCTTCATTATACTTGAGTCATCTCTCCTCTCTTTCCTTCTCATCCACAACATCCTCCATCTTCCTCCACCCTAGCTTCCTTTCCCAAAGGTGCTCAGAGTTCTTATCCAGCCATGGGAATGCTTCTAAACCCAAAGTGATGACTAAGATTTTCATAGCCAGAGGAATAACACATAAAAATGATCCTCTAGACTCCCTCAGAAACTTGAACTCAATGATTTCTAGGAAAGAATACATCAAAATGATGTATTCCAAAGTATAACTAGTCACCACCCTCTTCCACCAGTCATCAATAGCATACATCCACATCATATATGTATCCTATGGCCTTTGATAGTCATATTGGGTCCACATGTGTGATCTACATAAATAGCTTGATCCGGATGCATATGCTCAAATCCATTCATATATCTCTATTAGAAATCAAAAAAATAATGTCTCATACAACTCATTATAGAGGTTCTCTTCTACCCATCCACGCATACTAAACTTAGGTCCAAAGTGTTGAATCTTTAACAAACTCATCCTCTCGTCTTGAAACATGTTTCAACACTTTCTAAAGTCGAGTTATTTCATCACACATCACAAAGACAAGGAAATATGCCATTTCATAATAAATTTTAAAATAGGGTCCCGACAATGGAGCCAAGTGTAGTCATTTTTAAGCCCTTCTCAAATAACAAGGAAATCCCATGCGCATCGGCCTATCACCTAGTGGGTGCTTGGGTTCTCACCCGAGGAACACGTAAGCACAAGTCCCTCTTTTATGTGAGTTGTGTGAGAATGCATTATTTATAATAGAAACTTAAGTGAGACAGATTGGAAAGGAACCATACATTCATCTTAGAGCTTAGAACAACTTCTAGACCAATGTATTCATTCATATAAAGAAAGCATTATAGAACATAGACATAAACCATAACAGAAAATAAATGGACATGGGTTTACACCCACTTGTATTAAATAAACATAGAACCATGTAATAGAATTGGAATCACACATATATTCATATTAAGCATGTTGATAACCATATTACAATAACTCGTGCAATCACGCAGATTCATATGGTTGTTGAGAATGGACCTTAATTATTTCACAAGAAACTTGATTTTACATGTTACTAGTTCGAAACTAACTCGGTGTTGGTTAGGGTGTAACTGGTGTCGGTTAGTCTAGGTCAAGAAGTGTCCGGTGCCGGTCGGGCATGAACGGTGACGATTACCTATGCAACACAAACTTTTTTTTTGATGAAAATTAGAATAAATAATTTATTTTAAAGATGATTTATTGATTGTAAAAGAAAATTTAAGTTACCCAAAATAGATATATATGCATGTATGCATTGTATGAGGGTAAGTAAGAAGAAAATAAGATATATAGCAATTTTTTTACATGTAAGTTTTCTTGGTGAGAAAGAAAGTGCAGCTGAGTGAGGGAAAAGCATTGAACATCCTAAGAGGTGTTAGAAGACAATATCTCTTCATGTATTTCCTCTTTAAAGCACTGAATAATAATATTGGCTATTTCTTGGTGGACATAGCCCACATTGGGTGAACCACATTAAATTTGGTGTAATATTTCTCTTGTTTATTTTATCTTTTGGTTATTTCCGCATTCATTTATTGTATGCTTTATCTGATTATAGATCTATACAACACTGTTATATGGTTTAACCCAAAAACTAGTATCAAATATTTTGAGGGTTTTGTGTGTTGAAAAATTTACTCATAGAGGGTTTTTTAATTGAGTGGGAGCTACAACAATGGAAAAAGAAAATAAATACAAGGTAGAGAAATTTGACGGTTGTAATTATAAATTATGGAAGATGTAGATTGAGGATTATTTGTATCAAATATATTTATATTTACCATTGGATGAGAAGTCTAGACCTACGAATATGACTAATGAAGAATGGAAGATTCTTGACAGAAAGACTTTGGGATCTATAATATTGAGCCTAGTAACATCCGTGGCTTCCAATATTATAGAAGCGACTTCTGCAATAGAGTTAATGAAATCTCTTCCTAATTTATATGAAAAACCTATTATTTCAAATAAAGTTTAATTGATGAAGAAAATATTTAGTTCCAAGATGCATAAAGGTGGATCTGCATCTAGTCATTTGAATGATTTCTGATCTATTATAAATCAGTTAAAATTGGTTGATATACCATTTGATGATGAAGTAAAAGAACTTTTATTCTTATGTTCTTTTCCGATAGTTGGGATAACTTGGTAATGGTTGGTATTAATGAAACATCTTCTAATAATATTTTGAAGTTTGATTATGTGGTTAGTATAATATTAAATGAAAAATTCGTAGGAAGAGTACAGAGGAATCATCATCTGAAATTCTTTGAATGTATAAAGTAAGGGAAGGTAGAAGGAGAGATCCAAGAGTAAGAGTAATGGGGAATCAAAGTCAAGGGATATAATATCTAAATCCGAAGTAAGGGAATTACTTTTGGAAATGTGGAAAGAAAGGACATGCAAAGAAACATTTTTGGTTAAAGGATAAAGAGAACCAACAACTAGATAAAGGTAAATAAGAAAATCTTGCTTCATTAGAGGTGATGTAAGATGCTCTTATTCTCTCTTTAGATAATAGAATTGAATCATGGGTTTTAGATTTAGGATATTCTTTCCATACAACCCCTAATAAGGGTTATTTAATAAATTATGTCTAGGGAAATTTTGGGCATGTTTATTTTGGTGATGATGAACCTTGTAGTATTATTGGTAAAGAGGAAGTTCATATAAAAATGTAGAAGGGAAATACATGGGTATTGAAATATGTGAGGCATGTGCCAAGCCTCAGGAGGAATCTTATTTCTATAGGGAAACTAGGTGAATCTGGTTACATGGTTACTTTTACAGGAGACTCTTGGAAATTCACCAAGGGTGCTCTTTTTGTGGCAAGAGGTAAGAAGGTAGGAACATTATATTTATCTACCTATATTACTGATTCCTTTTTTGCATTATCTACTTCAGATACAGATGCATGCATGTGGCATTATCGGTTGGGTCATATGAGTCAAAAAGGAATGTAGATCTTAAAAGATAAGGGTAAGTTATCATATTTGAAATATTTAGATCTTGATTTATGTGAGCATTGTATTTTTGGAAAGTAAAAGAGAGTGAGATTTCTCAAAGTTTGGGTAACTAAGAAGAAGCAAAATTTGGAGCTTGTACACTCGGATGTGTGGGGACAAGTTCGGATAGCTTCTCATGGAGGATCCCAGTATTATGTTACTTTCATTGATGATGCTACTAGAAAGGTATGGATTTATTCTATTAAATGTAAATATGATGTTTTTAAGACTTTTAAAAGATGGAAAGCCCTTGTTGAGAATGAATCAAATTCTAAGTTAAAGTGCCTTAGATTTGAAAATGGTGGTGAATATTGTAGCAAATTTCAATGATTATTGTTTAGTGAATGGGATACGTAGAGAAAGAATAGTTCCAAGAACACCATAGGAGAATGGTGTTGTAGAAAGAATGAACAGGATAATCATGGAACGTGCTAGAAGTATGAGAATACATTCTAGACTGCCCTTGTAGTTTTGGGTGGAAGCAATTGATACAATGGTTTATTTGATTAACCTTGGGCCTTCAAATTCACTAGATGGAGGAATACCAAGGAAGATTAGGACCGAAAATATGTAGATCTTTATTTTATTAAATTTTTTGGTTTAGAAGTGTTTTTCATGTTGATAAGGAAAATAGGAAAAACTTGGATGCAAAATCCAAGAGATGAACTTTCATTAGTTATGGATCTAGTGATTTCGGTTTTGCTTTTTGGGATTTAGAGAATTCTAAAATTATTAGGAGTCATGATATTGAGTGGAATGAAAGGATCAAATTTATGTAAAGGATGAACCAATCAGAAGTTTTGAATGAAAATGAACTTTGGATTTAAAATTATTACCTAGGGTTAATTTGGTGTCGAATGAAAATGAACTTTTGGATTTAAAAACTAAACCAACATCATAGGGTTACAACCGATGTTGGTTATCGGTGAATAACATCGAGTCGACATTTGTATACAAATGTCCAGGAGGTCCATATGAGCCTCCGGTACCCCAAACTCTTGTGAGAAGGTCAAACCTCCGAAAATATTTACACCTTTTCTATTTTATTTATTATTGACTAATAATGGTGAACCGAGAGATTTAAAGAAGTAATACAAGATAAGACCCACATCCAAAGTGGGAGCATGGCATGGATGAGGAGATAGAATCCTTGAAATAGAACTAGACTTGGGATTTGGTTGAGTTTCCGCAAGTAAGAGAACATTGCAGAACAAGTGGGTTTACGGGATCAAGGAAGACGAGGGTGGAAAAAATGATACAAGGTAAGGCTTGTAGTAAAGGGATTTACAAATAAAGTAGGTATTGAATTTGGTGAAATATTTTCTCGTGTTTTTAAGATGACTTCTATTTGTACAATATTGAGCTTAGTTGCAGTAAAAGAAGATTTACATGTAGAGAAAATAGATGTGAAGATGGATTTACTTCATGGTGATTTGGATGAAGAGATTTATATGCAGCAGTCATTTGGTTATGAAGTCAAGGGTAAAGAGAAACTTGTGTGCAAATTGAAAAAAATCCTATATGGGGTTAAGCAAGCTCTAAGGCAATGGTATTTGAGATTTGATAGTTTTATGCATGAGCATGGTTATATGAGATGTGAATCTGACCATTGTGTTTATTTTAAAATGCTTGAAAATGGGAGCTTTGTTATTTTGTTACTGTATGTGGATGATATGTTGACTACAGGATCTAGTATGCGGGATATTGGTAAAATTAAAGAAAGGTTATCTCACACATTTTCAATGAAGGATTTGGGAGATGTAAATAAAATCCTTGGAATGTAAATTCACCGAGATAGGAAAAACAAGTGGTATTTGTCTCAAGAGGCTTATATCAATAAGGTGTTAGAAAGGTTTAATATGCAACGATCAAAACTTGTTGGTACACCCTATGGGTGGAAAATTCAAATTGAGAAAATATTAGTTTCCTTCATCACATGAAGAGGTTGAGTACATGGCACATGTTCCCTATGCTTCAGTAGTAGGAAGTCTTATGTATGCCATGGTTTGTACTAGACTAGACATTGCACAAGCAGTGGGAGTTGTGAGTAGGTTTATGGCTAATCTAGGTAAAGAAAATTTGAAAGAAGTCCAATGGATTCTCGGGTATTTAAGAGGGACATCCATGATGGATTTATGGTATGGAGGGTCAGATACTTCTTTATGTGGCTATGTTGTTTTAGATATGGTTAGAGATTTGGATGGCAAGAGGAGCACCATTGGATATATTTTAATAGTAGGTGGAACAATGGTTAGTTAGATTTTGAGATTGAAAAAGGTTGTGGCTTTGTGTACTATAGATGAAGAATATTTTGCAGCTACATAAGCTAACAATGAGATGATATGGATAAGAAGGTTCATGGAAGAGTTGGGTAAGGAGCAAGAGGATTGTAGATTATACAATGATAGTTAGAGCGTAATTCATCTGGAAAAGAACTCAACATTTCATTCAAGAACAAAACATATTCAGTTGAGGTATCACTTCATATGGAAGGTGTTGGAGGATGGAAAAATAAAGTTAGAGAAAATACATATGGATGAGAACCCTGCAGATATGCTAATAAAGCCATTGGTAAGGGATAAGTTGGAGCTTCACTCCACTTCTGGTCTTCAAGTTTAAGACTTGAAGAGGAAGAAATGGGCCAAGGAAAAGGAACCAAGGATGGTGATGCATAGTATAGTGCAGCAAATTGATCTCCAAGTGGGAGATTGTTGAGAATGGAGCTTAATTACTTCACAAGAAACTTGCTTTTACATGTTACTGGTTTTTATAGTAACGGCGTTGATAATGGTGTAACCATCATCGGTTAGTCTAGGTCAGAAGTACAAGAGACTCAGAGATCAGATTACTACAATCATGAAGCATCTCGAGAATCTATCCATGAACTTAGTACAAGAGACTCGCAGTGGTCTATGGTGCATGGATTATGAGGTAGAGGGGTATACAAAGAATAATTGTCCCTTGAGATTGGTACGCGCCATAACATTGGACTATGAAATTTTCCATGAAGATCATAATGTAAGTAGATTCCCATTATCGAGTAGTGCATGATCCATAAGAATGTGTTGGGATATTGTAAGATATGCACCTCTACTACCCACAACACCAAGGATTTTAGATTTATTGACTAAATACATGACACCATAGATATTTGTGTGCACAAACCATCCTTGTAAATGATTCCAAGGATGATGATTTTCACTATGGTGGGTGGAAGATGGAGGGACATGTGGAATGATTTTAGAGAGAGGATTTTGTGGTCATAGTAACCATGGAGGAAGAAGTGATTTCCCATGTGGGACGTGTTACAATTGTGGATCCATAGAGCACTACAAGTGTGAGTTCCCTAATCTACTACAATGTTCATGGTGTGGAAATAAGCTCAAGTATGAGGAGTTCTCGAGTTATTTGAGCACATGAGCTAGTAGCACCGGAAAGAAAAAGGTGTCAGGATGGTAAGTGCAAGAAAGGATAATTCACAATGGATGTCAAGAGTGGTGTGCATGTCGAACTAGAACCGACTAGTTACAATGCTAGATGAGGTTGCGTGAGCGAGAGAAGTACCAAGGAAAATATTACTAGTTGTTAGAGAAGAGGTAATGTATGGAAATTATCTAGACCCTACTCATCAGAAGGAGGTATATCAAGAAATCATGGATGTGATTCAAATCCTACAAGGAGAGATCTAGTGCCTGAAAGAGAAGTCAAGATAGTTAGAGAAAAGGAATAATGTTGAGGCTCCACAGAAGGATCTGGATGAGGTTAGAGAAGTATGTAATATGTTGAGGAAATAGAATATGATATCCTTGATAGGAGAATGGTTACAAGAGAAGGTACCACATGCTAGAGGAGGGCATAAGAGGTAGGTTATGCATGCCAACATTCCTCCCCATAGCCTTGATTATGAGAAGGATATTACCTTGAATTTTGTTGTAGATGGGTGACTTTTGGGAAATATTCTAATTTACATAGGCATGGAAGTGAATTTTCTCACTCTATATGTATGGCATCGAATGGGAAGGCCCCCATTAGAATCATCTTCAAATGTTTTGTATATGGCTAACAAGACAAAGGCAATGCCCATTTGTGTCTTGAAGGATGTTGTTATCACTATCCAAGGGGAAAATTTCAATAGGGATTTCAAATTCTTGGCACTAGCCGAGGAAGATAACTTTCTAAAGCATAACTTGGGTGCCCCTAGAATTACAAGAATAATGATGACCTAAGGTTTAATAAGGGATACATAAGTTTTGAAAACAAGGAGGAGTGGGTCATCATCCCTTTGACCAAAGGGAAAATCAGCACCATATACTAAGCCCTAAGGAGAAGAAATTATTTAGATGATCTATGTGCACACTATCGGGGACCCTAGGTGATTCATCCTACACAGGATTTATCCGGTTTGAAGATGCTCATTCCATGAGTGATACCACTAGTGTAGCATGTGACAATTAGGTGCATGGTACTTATGAGTTAATTAGGTGACAATTAAATGGATCTTTGTGACAAGAGTAATGAATGCATGCTCAATCAAGCACCTAAGAGGAAAGAAGTTACCAAGGTATTCTCAGAGCCAACCCTAATGATTTCTTGTGGGAAATGGAGGATCAATGGAGAAATGAGGTTGAAAGAAGAAGGATGCTCAGCTATAACTTTCTTGGGACCATAGCACGTTGGTGGGAGACCCATTATGATAGCCTTCTAGAGTGGTATGAGGTGAGAATCATGTTCTCTGTTAGGTTCTCCAAAAGTAATACCCCCACTAAGATACAAGACTACCATGGGAAGGATCCATCCTCATCTCACATCCAAGCATTTGAGAATTCATGGATGGAAGGTGTGGAGGAATTACCACCTTCTTTATGGGTGCATAAGTTGTATTCCACCTTATAAGGATATGGACACGTATGGTATATTCACTCTGAGATATGCCCTCGATCGAAATAGGAAGGAATTGATGATTGACCTCCTTCAAGCTTTTGAGTATCAGAGTACTAAACCATCGATGGATAGAGCGTTATAGGTTGTTAAGTGCCTAATGATGGGAGATAGTTCCATGGTAGAAGATAGAATATTGGAGTTATTGGGTGAACCTAGTTTGGAACCTTACTTTTATGAAGAAGAGTTAGAAGAGGTGTAGCTTGAGTGCATGTGCATGGAGAAAGAAAAGATAAATATGTTCTATGTAATAGATGGTGAAGAGATGGAGATTTTGGATGTTAACCATACTAAATGTATGAGTGAAGTTATTAATAATGCTGATGAGAAAGCACACACCTACCATGAACCCCTAAAAATAAAGAAGGTTAACTTTTTTTAGAGGCTGAACCTACGGAGGCTACTATTGGAGACTATTGGATGGAGAAGGAATTCTTTAATATCATTGATCTATTGCAAGAGTTTCAATATTTTTTCTTCATGGGTACCATGAGCTTAAAGGTGTTCACCACTCCTTGGGGAGATGAAGATCAAGTTGAAATAAGGTGCACGCTCGATATAAGACACCTTATTGAATGAATTTGAATCTTCACGTAAAGGTTAAGGAGGAGATATAAAACATGATCACCGTAGGCATCATTGAAGCTATGGAGGAATCGAGTGGGTAAGCACCATGGTCATCGAGTATTAAGAATTATGGAAGGATAAGAATTTATGTTGACTACATGGACTTAAATGCGATGTGTAATTGATCCTTTTCCAACCCCTTTTCGAGGAGATTCTATAAGGAGTGGTCGTGCGTGAGATATATTCCTTCATAGATGGATTCTCAGGATACCATCAACTTAGAATTTTTAAATAAGACCAAGAGAAGAAAATTTTTTCCACTAAATGGGGAATTTTTTCCTATACGGTCATGAATTTTGGACTGATGAACGCGTCAACTGTGTTTTTGCGCATAGTGGTCCGGCATTTTAGGATTTTATCCATAAGTTTCTACAAGTCTACCTTGATGACTGGATGGTGTATGGACTAGTGAAAGACCATTGTGATAATTTGAGGCTGATGTTTGAGAGATGTTAGCAGTTGAGAATATCCCTCAACATTAAGAAGTTTGTTTTTGCTACTCCATTTGGGTATTTGGGCACATTATATGAATGGAAGGTTTCTTGGTGGATCTGCCAAAGTTGTTGTTTGTGGGATTGGGGAACCTACCAATCAAAGTGAAATGCATGGATTCCTTGGGAATATAGGTACTACTAGAAGTTTATCAAGGGGTATGCTAAGATCTTTACACCATTGGAGAAGTTACTAAAATATAAGAATTCATTTCACCGGGGAGAGGTGTAACAGATGATGCTTGACTTTGAAGGATAGAATTGTCATTGCGCCCATATTATGGTTTACCTCTTGGGATAAACCTTTCCATGTGGATGTGGATACCTCAGGGAAGACATTGGAGTATTCCTAACACAACTTGGAGAGGGGATTTTGATCACCCCTTTGTTTTGAAAGTAGGAAGTTGACACTAGTAGAGAAAAAATACACCACTATTGAGCGCAAAGCACTTTTGATGATCCACGCATTGCATAAGTTTAGGTATTATCTGCTAGAAACACCCTTCATATTTTACATAGATCACATGGCCTTGAAGTACTTGGTGAATAATCCCGTTTTGTAAGGATGCATATATCAGCGGGTCATGTTATTTTAGGAGATTGATTTTATGATTATTGTGAAACTAGGAAAGATTAAATAAAGGCCTAACCATTTGTCAAGAATTGACTTAGGGGAGGACATGTAGAGAAATGAGGATGTTATGCCAGATGAAAAATATTTAGGTTGTGGCATGTGCCCTCTAACTTAGAATATATTGTTGTATTTCTCAAAATGGGTGTGGTGCCAGAAGGAATGAAAACTTTGGAAAGGAAATAATTTGTTATGTGTGTCATGCCCTACATGATAATTAATGGAGACTCATACAAGTTAGGCCATGATGAGGTTATGTATCTATGTTTGTTATAACATGAGCACATTGTAATCATGGAAGAAGCATATGGTGGGATTGTAGGAGGGAACTATGTAGGGAATTCCATAGCGCATAAGATGCTATTAGAAGGGATTTGGTGGGAAATTATATACCACAATTGCATTGAATTTTTAAGGGCTCTAACCATTGCTAGCACCTTGGAAATCTTGGGAAAGGGGATGAGATTCCCTTGAGACCTATAGCCAACGTAAAACCATTTGAAAAATGGTTAATTAATTTTGTAGGACCAATTTCACCTACCCCACGAAGGACTCGCATCATGTTATATCATCACTTACACTAATTACTTAACAAGGTGGTAAGAGGCATCACCTACAAGGGATTATACAACAATGAAAGATACTAGATTTTTATGGGAGAACATAATCAACATGTATGGATGTCCTTTAAGCTTGATTAGTGATAGCGGAACACATTTTTTGAATGAAACAGTCAGGATTTTGTTGGTAGAGTTCATGGTGGCCCATCATAAGACTACCCCATATCATCCACAAGCTAATAGAATTGTTGAGGTGTTTTACAAAATTTTGAGTCACACACTAACAAAAATTTGTGATGTGGGAAGACAAGATTGGGATGACAAGGTATCAGCCATTCTATGGGCATACAAGACAACCTACAAGAGATTGAACAAATCCACATTATTTTAGTTGGTGTTTGGCATGGAAGTTGTTTTATCGGTTGAATTTATGCTACCATTATTGTGTATTGCATTCACAAGAGGGTTAACTAATGAACAAGAAATTCAAGAGACATGGAGAAGTTAATGCAGCTAGACAAAAGGTGATCACTTGCTAGATGGAATCAGAAGATTGAAAAGGCACGACAAATATCATGACATTATCACCATATTAAAAATAAAAATTCGAGGTTGGGCCAATGGTTTTTGTATATGATTCCAAGTTTTTGCATCATCCTGGGAAACTGAAAGTCCATTGGTTAGGGCCATATATCATCTCATACATCCTTGATTGAGGCGCTTACCAATTACAAGTTCTTGATGGAACATGGCTACTAATCCATTTGAACGGGCGTAGGTTGAAGCCCAACTATAAATAATTCTTCCTTGTGTTTGTAAATAAGGCAATATTGCCATTTGGTGTAGGATTTCATCTTATGCATTTATTTTACTTGTGTTTGCCTTTCTCATTGCTTATCTCTTCTATTTATGTTTTTTACATGCCTTGTTCACCGGTAACAACATATTACTTTCAAAAGGTTGTGTATGTGTATAGGACCGTGCCTCTATTTTTGTGTGGGGTGGAGTAATGTGAAGCAAAATGGAAGTTGGTAGTAGTTGTGTTTTGATGGCCTAAATTGAAGGATAAAAGCACGTAAGGTAGGAGAGAACACATGGAAAAGGTGGACAAGGAATTTTGGTGTTAGGATAGCTTTATAAAGACCACAAATAGGGATGTGAAGCACATAAACAACATGAGGTAGGTGAGGGAAAAAATCAAGTCAATGGCGGAAGAATTTCCTTCAAGATTGCAAGCATGCATGAAAGAGTCTTTGTTCAATAAGGATTTATGCATTCCGAGAAGGTTGTAGAGGTTTTTCACGTAGGATTTGATGCATCGATAATAGAACTTAAGATCTAATTTAGTGGAAAAATATGTATTTAATGCTAACTATGTTGGTAGGTGGCATAGCATTTATTACAAGAGAGAGAAAAAAAGATATAAGTTGAAGTTTGGGAACATTATTGTTTACCTTGCTACTATGATATTGAAGAGATCTTACGAACTAGGGCATCTATAAAGAAATATTTGTGTGAAGGAGAAATTGTGAAAATATGAGTGGATGACTAGTGTGATCTGTGAACTAGAGTGGAACGAGTACATGGGCATGGGAAGAAGGGTTCAAAAGAGTATGTCATCTTGTGGAAGGGTTTTCCATGTTAGGGTTCTCAGCATAAGGCATGGGAGTAAAGGGATTCCTCACAAAGTTGATCCACATATTGGAGTAGAGAAAGGAAGAGGAGAAAGGAAGAATTTGTTTTTAACCTGACAAGAAAATGGCACCAAAGAAGGAAACCATCTCACCAAAGAAGGGAAAGGGAAGGGGAAACAAACTTCCGCCACCAATTTTAACAAAGAGTGGTATGCGGAGATGCACACCCAGGATGGAGTGTTGCTTTGAAAATAATGGGTATCCTATGTAAGGAAGATGGTAGTGAGTGATTACAACCATCAAAAAGCACCACCGAGAAGGAAATGGCATTAGAAATGGTTCACTTGATGGATAAAAGGATACCGTAAGGAATGTCAATCTATGATGATGAGGTGAAGGTAAAGTTGGAGAAGGATGGTTTGCTTGAACTTCATGAGTTTCCTACTTTGGAAAACTTGAGTGATCGTACCAATGGTTAATGTTGTGTGTGTACAAATACCACTTCTACTTCGCAGGCCAAAGAATATTCATAACCCCTCAACTAATCTCTAATTTTATTAGCCTTGTCTGCAAAGGGGAACCATTATATGATGACCTGGAGGATAAGGAGACCATTAAGGAGATAGTCCAGGTGTATGATTATAAGACGGGATCACGCTACTTCAATATTTTAGATATCTCCAACCTAGTGATGAGGATGGTAGCACGCTTGGTATCCAAGTTGAATGGACAAGAAAGGTGGACACTAATAAACAAGGCTTGGTTAAATGTGTTCAGAAAGTTTACAGAAGGAACCATCTATAACATGTCATCATTCATTGTGGAAGAAATTATCAGTTTCATGCACAAAGGAGAAATGATCATGTTTGGGAATGTCCTCTTCACCATCATATTCTCATATATTGGAGTGCTTGATGGGCTAGAGAAGTTTGTATGGGAGTATCCAAATCAAGATCTTTCCTCTGTAAAAATATTTGAAAAGTACACTTGTGACACCATAATGGCCACCCACAAGGCACGCCGGAGAAATGGTACAAAGGATGTGATGCATTTAGGGATGAATGGAGGATACCTAAATAATTTCTAGTGCTAGTACAAGGAGAAGATGAGTTCGTTATCTACTAACATTTATGCATTATCAAATTCACATTGACATATGGGACCAAGAGTCCATGGTGCAAAATTTCTTTCTCTTTCACCGTGCAATACTTTCAAGAAAGGGTCAATCACTTTAAAGAAGCCAAAATACTAAGGTTTGACCTCAATGAGGTGGACCAAGACCACCATGAGCTATAAAGGAATATGGTATATCCCAAGAAGTGTGCTTATGTGGAGAATTATGTCTCCCATGAGGTGCACATGATGAAAATGGTGACACTACAAATTGCTGGAAGGACCACATCAAGGGTATACCTATAGATCAGGCACAAGTATGAGAAGGGAACCTCCTTGGATAGTGGTGTATCCATCTTAGAAGACCCCACAAAATAAAGAAGACCATGCTAAGAAAGAGGGAGAGGGAAGAGGTGAAAGAAAATAAATCAGCAAGTGTGCACACAACATAATTTGTGGGCGTGCAGTCGAGCTAAACCAATTACATATGCATGGTGGAAGAAGTACCCCATTAATGAAAAGGAAAAAACACCGAGGAAGAGGTGCCAAATAAATAAGAACCTCCTATAAAATATGAATCACCAAGGAAGGATTCTCCTACATAAGAATAAGAAAGGGAAGATTGTCTCCAATACTATAATCACCAGTTAGGAGGAAGAAGAAGGTAATATAGAATGCCGATGAATAAGAAGAAATTGAGAGCTTGGAGGCCTACAAAGGAAAAGGGATGATGATGAGAATGAAGAGACTCAAGACCATCCAGTGTATGATGTGCAAAAATCAAGGATGGAGAAGAGGAAGGAATTTAAGGAAAAGGGGAGAGTGAGGAAGTGAATACAAAGGATCAAAGCACCTCAAGCCTTACCAAGGAGATAATAGAATAAGCCATAGTGTAGTCATTTTTACCCCTATCACAAAAGAAAGGAACCCCATGTGTGTCGGCCTATCACCCAATGGATGCTAGGTGCTCACCCGAGGCACGTGCGGGTGTCGAGTCTCACTTTTATGTGAGTTAAGTCCAGGAAACATCATCTATGAATAGTGTTTAAGAGATTTCAAAATGATTTAAGACATACAAGAACCATACAGCTTAGAACAACCTCTAAATCCTTGTAGTTATTCTAAAAGAGTACTTAATATATTTATCTAACTTTTACCATAACAAAAGAAGTATATAAGAATCCATACTTAGCATAAAATGAAAGATAAACTATGAAAAAATGTATGCATAAGAACCATTGATATATTTATATAAACCGGTAACCTCATTACATCCATGGAGCCATTTACTGAGAATGTCATAGAGAAGAAGACTACAGTCATGTATTATAACTAGACTAATGTAACTATACTACCAAAAACAAAATTACAATCCCCACGGCCCCATACATCATTTCCCCCAATGTGTAATTACCCACTAACAAGTTCTTGTAGTATTTCTATAGAGCTCCGTCCGATCTCTAAGTTTCTTCTCCTCTCCTTTTTACTCTATAAGCGCTTGTATTTATAGCCTTACTAGGCTTCTAACTCATCCTCTAGCACCCTCAAATCCCATGCCAAGTGTATAAATGTGGTCCTCCATGTGAGCATGCTCATCCAAGCCTCGAGCTTTCCACTTTATACCATGATGTACTTCTAGAATATTCTATTGGAGGCATGATCATTCCAGGCCAACCTGTGCTTGGCTAGCACCTTATCCACATGCAACTAGGTCATGCTTTTCATGTGTTATGCCCCAAACCTCTAATTTGACTAAGTCCCAAACCCTTGGTTCTATCCGTGCATGCCACAGTTTCCTTAAACCATGTCTTGTGTGTTTTTTCCTTGCGCACCTTTCCTTAATCTAGACCTTGTGCACCTATGCACCTTTCCTTAATCGGGTCCTTACACACCTACACACCTTTTTACTTATTCAATATTCTAGGGCCCAACATCACCCCACACTACACCTATTCTCTATCTGCAGAACACTTACCATAGTGAGAGAAATAATATAATAAGCTTACACCTAGGAAAAGAATAAGGGGATGAAAGAATGGGGAAAGAAGAAAGAATGGGAGAGTGAAAGAATCACTGCAACAGACTAGGAAAATCCTTTTGCAAGTTGGCCTCCAATTTATTCCAAGCATCGACTTCATCCTGTGCTCTCTGACAGATGTCACCGACCAGAGCGCTCACCCCCTCAAATTTTAATCCATCTCCTTCTACGCTCATGGTATCAATGATCTTCTCCAATTCCTTGCATATATCCTCCAGTGCATCCATTCTTCATGTAATATGTGGATATAGCTCCTTCAACTAGTTTTTGATTGAAACCCTTAAGGTTTCAATGGCCTCAGATTTCTTCTCAACCTTGGCAAGGATTTTGTCTCTTTCTGCCCTATTCCCCTTGTTTTTATCTTGGAACTCCTTGATTTCTCGCTTCATGAGTGGTGACCAAGGGGCTTTCCACTTTTTCTCTATCCACATAATTATCGTGCGTGACCTTAGTAGTCCAAGAAGTAGCCCTTACATTAGTAAGCACATTGTTGTACTTTGCGATGAGCATTACGATCTTCAACTTGTCTTCCTTCTCTAGGCGCGTGGCCACTTCCTCTATGAAACTCTAAGGTTAGTGGCTATATTTCCATTATGAGGACCTTTGTTAAATCCTCCAAGCATCCCAAGGCAGATCCATACTTCTACGCGTGGGTGATGCTAGGTCTAGATGCTTTAATAGTATGGCTTGTTGATAGATTCCACTTTCTTGTACACAACATTCACGTTGGCCTTTTCATCGCCTTCAAATCCCACCGCCACTAGGAGTTGATCAAATTTTCCTATCTTAGCTCCTTGGTCATTATATCTAGCTCTTCCTCATTCTTCTTTAGCTCCCCTTCTAGATCCCTGATCCTATCATTTCTCCCGAAGAGTCTAGCCTCTATCTCAACGGAGACTTTATCAAATGCATTACACATAGTTGTTCATTTGAGAGCTATTGGGTATCCACCACTGGGTTATCTTCTCTAGTCCTGGCAATGTTATTATTTCCCCGTGGCTTACCTCAAACTCTAGCTCATCAAGGTGGGACTCAATTTCCCAAGAGATCATCTTCCTTGTCCATGGATAGTAGCCTCCTTGTCAAAAGATGACATGCCTACAAGCTCCTCCACTAGAAGTGTACTTTAGAACCACGTGAAAAACACTTTCTTGGGGTCATAAATATAACCCATCTCTGGCCTCCCCCTCTGTGCATCTTCGTCCCCTATTTGTACCCTTGGGTATAGTTACAATTAAAAATAAGCCTCTAGTGTTGCTCATTCCTCTTCCGCACTCTCCTTCTCTTTTTCAACACTGCTCAGTGTCGTGTTCCACTTTATCCTCCACCAAGGTCTCAATGTCCCTTGTCTCCTCTTCTTCTGCCACCTTGGATGTCTACTCCTATGTAGAGCTCAAAGCCTCTTGTTTCGCGTGATAGCCTCCTCATATTTTCCCATGTCCCTGGTGCTTCCTCCTTCATGGCTATCCTTGCACCACAAAAAAAACCCTTTTTCATTTTCTCCGCCTTCCTCCTCCGAATCATGTATATTGAAAATAGGTGGCCCTTGATTTTTTCTCGGGGTGCTCTTCCCCACTTACTTCTTCCTCACTACCATCCTTTTCTCCTATGCATTTGTCCAAGATTCCAACTTCTTTTGAGGTGGTCTCCTCTTCTACCCTCTTCTTCTTCCTAACCGGAGATTCCGGTGTAGGTTACTCTATTTCTTCTTCTTCTGATGACTCCTTATCTAGTGGATTTTTTACCTCTCTAGATTCTTTTCTCTGCGATCATGGGGATTTTCTTGCACATGTACATATTGGTTTTGGTGCTTATCTCGGGGAACCTATTGCATGTGTCTCCACTACACTTGGAATTTTCTTTTCTAGTTCTTTTTCCTCCCATTTTTGGGCATAGGTCTTTTCCTCCCAGTTGGATCCCGAGGTATAGATACTTAATTTTCTAGATATGTGCCCTTTTCCAACTTGGGTCTTATGTGAAATTTACACGCGCGCCATGATCCTTCTGTAATGGGTAGAGTCATGGGCCTTATCATTTGTACCTCATAAATATGTACCGCTCCACGTACATGACTTTCTAGGGTATACCAACCCTTTGCGCATTTCCTGTGGTCCTAGTCTAGATTACCAAGGTCCAACAAGTGTATTTCTCAAACCTTTTGGTGGGTGAGGGTCTTCAGCAAGGTACTCCCATACGAACTTATCGATGCATCCAAAGACCTAATCTCTAAGGATATGATGGTTAGAAACACATTTCCAAAAGGATCTTGTCACCTTCCTTCACACAGATTGATAATTTCATCTATGATGAATGTGGAAAAATTATAGATGGTGTCCTCTAAAATATTTCTAAAATGTTCAACCATGGCTTATTGAGATGGTTCCATCTCTCCTGGCCATTTAGTTTTGACACTTGGTGTGTGGCCATCTACATTACTAGATCCTTAATGTCTCTGTACATCATAATCCCTTGACCCCTTTTTACATGCAAAAATGGTGATAATTTCCTTAATCACTTCTTTGTCAATCAAGTCATCCTCCAAACCATCTCCTTCATAGATGAGGCCTATGAAATGTGAAATTAGTTGAGGATTTATGTACATCTTGTGCCCTATGAAGTGGAAATAGTCCTCATGCACATGCGACATCAGCCACTGATACAATCACTCAAGTTTCCCAAAGTAGGGCAACTCAAAGAGTTGTAGTAACCCTACCTTCTCTAACTTGACCTTCACGTCATCATTATAAATGGGAAAACCCTCTAGTGTCCTCTTGTTTGTTGGGCACACTAACTCCAGCACCAAATCCTTTTCGATTGTGCTTGTTTGATGATTATAATTGTTTACAGACATGTCCCTAAGATGGGACTCCCACTCCTTCCCCAACAACACTCCATCTAGGTACTACATTTCTACATACCACTCTTCATTTGTGTGTGCTTCAATTTCTTGCTGCTTTCCCTTGCCCTTTCCCTTGCCCTTCTTGGGTGTACTAGTTGTATTCTTGGGTGCCATTATCTAGGTCTTCTTCCCACTTCAATCACTTCATCTTACTCTGTTATTCTTCCGCTCTCTCCAACCTTAGATCTCAAACTTGTGAAGAAAATTTCTTAAACCCATGCCCTAGTTCTCCAAACCCTAATTGGGATACTCCTTTCACAAGAGGTGTCTTCTCACAACCTATCCTACGCCCATGAAATCCCTTCCTCCTAGTTCAAAATCCGAACTAGTTACCCACACGTCAACCTCTCCAAGTTTTTCTTGACATGGATCAGTTTTTTGGAAGCCTTAGTTTGTAAAGGTGCAAAAATCACTTCATTCTCTTTATATGCAAAGTGAAAAATGAAGTGCCTCGGACCCTTTATTTGTAGTTTTTCCCTTCTTTAGCATTAAGTGCTACTTCACCTACCACTTTCTTAAGCACTTTCCCTCATGTTCCCAACCCGTGTGGAAAATACTCCAACCTTTTGGCACGTAACCAATCCAATATGATAGGAGACTCTTGCACACGCGTAACCAATGCCGAAGGCACTTCTTCTTTCCTAATTTTCTCTCTCACCTACCTCATGTTGCTTAATGCGCTTTTTCCTCCTTTATAAGTGGGATCTACAAGTAGCTTTATCTTGACACCAACCATCCTTTTTCCATCTTTTCTTTCCATACCCCTCTTTTAACAGGGCCATTTAATCGGGATTTTTAACACAAACCACCTTGGCACTTTAACCATGCTCTCCTTCACATTACTCCATCCCACACTAAAATGATGCACGGTCCTTTGCACAGTCACAAATTCTCAAAAATTAGCAACAAGGTTATCGGTGCCTAAGGCAAAAAAAAACAACAATGCAAAAGGGAAACATGAGAAAAGAAATGCATAAAGGAAAATTCTAAACTAATTGGAAAAACTACCTTATTTACAAACACCGAGAAGACTTATTTATAGTAGGTATTCACCTACTCTAATTGAAGTGTTCAGAAACTTCATTCCATCCAAGGTTTTAGAATGGCGGCACATGCCCGAATCAAGGATGTACGAGATTGTGTAAGGACATAACCAATGGACTTTCAACTTCCCAGGATGGTGCAAAAATTTAGAATCATAAAGTAAGACCATTTTCCCAACCTCAAAATTCTTGTTTCTTATGTGGCAATCATGCCAAGCCTTCTACTTTTCTTTCACTGCTGTTTGGCTCCACTTTGGCGAGTGATCATCTCTCATCCAATTTTATTAACTTATCAATTATTTCTTCTATCACTTTCTCATCACCCAACCCTCCCAAGGTGCACTATTTGTAGAGAAGGTAACATGAATTCAACTAGTAAAACAAATTCCATGCCAAACACCAATTGAAATGGTGTAGCTTTGTTCATCCTTTTAAATATTATCATGTGTAAGCCCATAACACTAACGATACTTTTTCATCCCAATCTTGTCTGCCACATCACAAATTTTGGTCGGGTATGACTCAGATTTTGTTGAATGCTTCTATGGTTCCATTTGCTTTTTGGTGATAGGGCGTAGTCTTGTGATGAGCCACCATGAACTCTACTAATAGGATCCTCACGTCTCATTCAATAAATGTGTACTCCTATCACTTTGGTTAAACTCAAAGGACACATACCTACCTTGTGATAATGTTCTCCCACAAGAATCTTGCCACTATAGCTATTGTGTAGTCTTTAGTTAGGGCTACCTCCGCCCACATTTCCAGATAATCCATGAAATTGATGACATAGTGTGACCTAGTCCTACACGATGTTGGTGCAATAGGGCCTACAAAGTTTATTTCCCACTTTTTAAAAGGCTTCGTGCTAGGGATAGGGCGCAAAGGCATTTCATTTCTCTTTCTAGGATTGCCAATACATTGACAATGGTCACACACTTTATAATAGTCTTTATAATCCTTGTACAGGGGTTTCCCATCACAAACTAACCATTAATATCTTATGCACTATGGCATCACCTGTATAATTCCACACCGACTTCCTCTATGAGCTTCCTCCATGACAACGAGGCACTCATGCTCTAATACACACATACGTAAAACTTAATCACGTCCCAATTTGTATAAGTCTCAATGATCATCATGTAGGGTGTGGCACATACAACTAGTTGCTTCTTCTCTAACACCTTCATTCCTTTTGGCACCACACCTTCCTTTAAAAATACCGCAATCTCCTCCAAATCGAGGGCACGTGCCAAACCTAAATAGTTGCGCGTCTAGCATTATATCCTTAATTGTAGTGCCCACTTCCATTTGACACCCCTTTGATATCTTTTTATTTCATTATGGACATTATTATGCTTTGATTTAGTATGATGTTAGATGTCGACCATGTATTATTGATTCGGTTATGATGCATGATGATTATTAGAGACACCTCATATGTGGATGATGATATACTATTTTGACATGGATATATAGTGAATGTTGTTCGACATGTGATTTTTGGATATTGTGAGTAGACTAGAAAATGGACATTATATGATGATGATATAGTGGTTGATTAAATTACAAATGATATAGTTGTTACTTTGATGTTGTTGATATAAATTGTAAGTGATTTTGTTAAATTGATTTGATGTTGTTGTGATTCACATATTTAGATGATTTTGTGATTATATTTATATCATGTTGGATGTTCTGATATGGCCACGAGGATGAAGGAGGTATTTGTGTTTTGTAGGTTAAATATCACAACAAACATCGGGGGATTGGAGACCAACCACAATGGAATTCTAGGTGAATTCAACAAGGTCACCATGGCAACGTGTTTGTGTGTGTGTGTGTGTGTTTTGTTTGTGTGTGTGTGTGTGTGTGTGTGTGTGTGTGTGTGTGTGTGTTGTTTTGTTAGGGATTCCCATGGGGTGGATCACTTTTGTGTATTTTATTAATGTGGTTCCTTTTATTATTGTTTGTATGTATTTTATTAGTGATGTGTCCCTTTCTTTTATTTAATTAAATTGTGGTAGATTAATGTGAGAAAACATATGGTTAAAAGTTAAATAAATCAAATTGGGATATGGGAAAGTAATAATGGAAGTTGTTGGCTCTTTGTATTAAATATGTAAGGGATGTGTAAGTTTGTGTAAGAGTTGTGTAAGTCAGATTTTGGAGTATGAAACACTCCACCTCCTTGGAAATTCGAATTTGTCCTTGGGGGCTATTTTTGGAGGCTTGTGGGACAAGTAAAACTTGTCCCATACCTCTTAAGTTTATTTACCAACCATACCTATGGTTGGAGGGTTGATTTTAGCCTTTTTTAATGCATTTTATTAATCATGTTGCATGTTTTAATTACACTTTCTTCATGTTTTAAATTTGCAGTCCTTTGGGGTGTGGGCTTTTGGAGTGTGTAAGTTAATTTGTCATATTTTCACCCACCTCTTTATTGTGCTTGGGAGAATGAAATTTTTGTCTTTTGTGTTAGAGTTGAGGATGTGTGATGTGGCATCCTACATGGATCCACATCATCCTCTTCTCTTCCCTCTTCTATAAAATTCAAACTCTTTTCTTGTTTTGGGTTGTTGAAACATTTTGCATGCTTCCTTGGGGTGAATTTTATTGTGCTTGGAGCTCTTGATTTTGGAAGGATTTTGGAGAAATTTGCATGCTTGTTGGTTGCTTTTTGGGACTATCTTCTTGGTATTGAAATCTTGATGTTTGGAAACAAAAGCTACCATGGAGAGGTAGGAGCTTAGCTCTTCTTTTTGTTGTTATTTCTTTTGTGTTTGTATGAATGGTGCATGTGTTTTGTGTAATTGTTGGTTGGTTGGGTAGACTGCCATAGGAATGGTGTAGGAGAAGGCTATGGGGAATTCATGTGGGGGGCATAAAGGAATGCCAGTGGCATCATAATTCTTATGGAGGAGTTTGGGTTTGGGATCCACCATGGAAAAGAAATAGCTTGCATTTCTTACTTTGTGGGGGCATAAGGAAAATCTGTGGGGGGAATAAGGAGGGATTGTGGAGGGGCATAAGGATATGTGTGATGAATTATTTTGGTGGTTTTTTATAGGTGGATGCCCAATTCCCATTGGGAGGCATAAGTAGCTTCCCCATATTTTTACTCCTTTGGCTTGCATGATAAAGCCTATGTTCTGTTTGAATGTTTTTAATGCGATTGTAAAACTATTGTCTTGTGTTGAACTGTGTTTTTAATTTGATTATGCATGTTGGAAGAATGTTGTGTGTTGTTGGAAGCCTGTTGTTTCCATGGGTTGATATCCATTTCTTATTACATTGTGGTTGGGGCTTGAAGGCCAATGATGAAGGATGGATTCTCCTTTCATTGGATGTCTTGGTTGGGTGGAGAGCATTTCCTTTCCCCCACTTTTGTTGTGATCAAATTGGAAGAAAAAGGAAACTTACATGTTGCTATTCTGGAGCAGAAGAAGACAGTTTTGCTAGTCCCTTGTGAAAAAAATTCATTTGTAACCTTTCCCACTTTGATG
The DNA here is from genome assembly GCA_018340775.1 of Taxus wallichiana var. yunnanensis. NCBI lineage: Eukaryota > Viridiplantae > Streptophyta > Pinopsida > Cupressales > Taxaceae > Taxus > Taxus wallichiana. The sequence goes on along the minus strand of CM031237.1, from coordinate 549,976,301 downwards.
TGGATGAAATTGTAATATATTTTGTGAAGAAAATATGTTTGTAATTGGTTATGAAAGTTGCATATTCAAAATGTGAAAGATATTTATATTTTGTTCTGTACATTTGAAAGAAAGAAAGTGAAATCTACTAATTACATTCAAGGAAGGGAAGAATGTAAAGATGTATTTATTTATTTTAGAATTAATAAAGAATTGAAATACCTTCCTTATTTAAATTGTTGATTCAAATTGAAATATTATATTGTGATTGAAATCCCTGTTTAGAAAAATGAAAAAAATACGTATGAAGGAATTATATTACTTTGTCTCTTTAGGAAATATATTAAATTGGAAACCAGACTTTATAATTTAGCTTTTAAATGATTTTTTTATAAACAACTAAATGCCTTGGACTAGAATAGAAATTAATTTCCACACTTGAATGATGAAATTGATAAACAGACTCTCTAGAAATGGATCTCCATTGTAAATTCAAAACTAGAAAATATTTTAATTAAAATGCACAGTTCGAACCTATAATTAATAATCAACATTGAAATGTTAAAATTTAGCATGCTATGAAATCAATGAACTAAGATTGATAGAAACACTTAAGGAAATAATTTAAGACATTACGAAATCGGGTCCAAACTTTTCACAATCGTTTTTCCTTCAATTGTTGGAAAAATTTAAATTGGAAATCAAATGAGAAAATTTACCTTCCTATAATATCCTAAATCCTTCTTAGAGTAATCCTCTATGCCTGTTTGGCATGTTGATGAAGGAAAGATCAAACTGAACCAAATCTATAAGTTAAAAATTTCTGGTTTGCTTTTAAAAATCCTCCAAATTTTTTCATAAAATTTACCCCTTAAACTTTATCAAAATGTAAAATTTATGATTCTTGTATAAAGAGGGTATTGAGAGATTTCCAGAAAGTCCTTGTTTTCCCAAAATTGAGCTTTCTAGCAAAAGTTATGGCCCTTTGAAGTTTTCCTTCCTTGGCAGAAAATTTGGGAAAATTTTCCTGGCAGGCCCATAGCCCAAAAAATTCCCCTTAAAAATCCTTAGAAATATTTTGAAAAATTATTGGGGAAAATTTTTAAAATCTCCTCCGCTAGCCTCGCAACCAATTGGAGGCTACCACATGTCCTCACAAGGCAACAATAGAGGCACAACATCATTTTCCTCCTTGGGCCATTTTAAACTTTTTCAAAAAAATTTTACCTTTTTCCCTCGCTCGGCCCACATCCCACATCCATCGTGCATTGCCACATGGTAGCATGGGGTGATAGAAAGGGTACGAAAACCTCATGACTTTATTGTCTTTGAAATTTTGAGTTTACCTTTATAGCCCCACACTCCCGCCCCCCACTGTGTGACCTTTCCATGGACACGCAGACCCACACATGCCTTTTAACCCTTTTCCATACCTTTGGAAACTTCACCAACTTCCTCTTCCACTCTTCCCATCCCTATCCTTCTTCCCCATGTGAGCTTGGGCCCGACAGTGTCCCTAGTGGCACAACAGTTGAGGTGCGGGTGCAAATAGGAATTTTCTCCCCTGCAAGAAAAATTCAAAACACCGCCCCACAACCTGCCAACCCGGAAAATTGGCTTTCTTCCCACTGCTTGACATGTGTCCCTTTTGGGAAAATTTTCACTCCAAGGAAAGCCGACCCTTAACTGGAGTTTTACAAGGAGTTAGGAGGACTTCCTTATATCGTCGGAAAGGTGATAAAATTTCCTATCAAATGGGAATGATATAGGGAAATTTTGAATGTGTTAAGTGTGAGAAAAATTAAGTTGAAACTCTGATCCTATTAGAAGAGTGGATATGGTGTTAATTTACCCCCTGAACGTAGTAGAAACTGCTAACCCTAAAATTTGGACCTTGTGACCTCTGATAATTGCTAATAAAAGAAAAGTATGTTCTAATAGATCAAACTTGTTCCAACATGTTAGTGACAATTTTTGTCTTGCAATTTGGTTGAGACACTTCTAATAAACAAAACATTATTCCATAATTTTCCTAACTAACCCTAGGTTGTTTCTTGGGTCTCAAGTGGGTTGTTTTAACGAGCATCACATCAATACTCGTGCATCCTCCCTGAATCAATTCTTGACAGATGATCAGGTCCACAATTTCTTTTCCCAGGCTTCACTACAATGGTGAACTCAAACTCTTGAAACAACAACACCCACCAACATATGTGCCCCTACAAAATGATCTTGTTCACCAAATACTTTAATGCCATGTGGTTGGTGTAAAACACAAAGGGTGTTACTAGAAGATATTGTCTAAACTTGAAAAGTGCATAGATCATTGAAAATGCCTTGCACTCATTCATGGTGTAATTCTACTCTATTGGTGTCAAATTACTACTTGCAAAGCACAAAGGATGATCAATAATTCCTTCACCTGTTTTGTAAGCACTGCTCCAATAGCAGTTCCTAAGGAATCTAAATGGACATGGAAGGGCTTGTCCCAAGAGGGAAAATGTAATATAGGTGCAGTGACAAGCCTATCCTTTAATGTATCAAAACTCTTTGTTGTGCCTCTCCCTCATAAAGGGAACTTTTATGTTTGATCAGATCTTCTAAAGGTGCAACGATCTTGGCATACCCCTTGATTAATTTCCTATAATAACCCACATGCCCAAGGAATACACACACTATGCTCTAGATAGTAGGCTCCCCTAACCCCACAATAACTATAACTTTAGCGGGATCTACCAGTAAGCCCTCCTTACATATGATATGCCTCAATAAAGTCCCAAAGGGTGTAGCAAATATGCATTTCTTAATGTTGAGGGATATCCTCAATTGTATACACCACTCAAACATTAAAATCAAATTGACACAATGGTATTTTACTAGACCATACAACTATCTAATCATTCAAATAGACTGAACAAAATTATGGATGAAGTCTTGGAATGCTTGCACCACTATGCGTGAAAAAATAGCAGGTGCATCCTTCAACCCAAAGGGCATGACCATATATGTAAAACTTCCCCACTCAATGGTGAAAGTTGTCTTCTCCTGGTCTTCCTTTGCAATCTAGACTTGGTGGTACCCTAAAAATCCATCCGTAAAGGAATAGATTTCACACCCAGTGAATCCTTCTGAAATTTCTTTAGTGAATGGGGTTGGAAAAGGATCGATGACACAAACGCATTCAACTCCCTATAATCCACACGTCCTAATCCGCCCATCCTTCTTGATGTTGATTACCATTGGACTTATCCATTCTAATTATTCCACTTTGCTTGAATGATCCCAGAAGCTATCATTTTTTCTATCTCCTCCTTAACATTCACATGTAAATTGGGATTCATCCGTAGAGCCTCTTCTGATCGGGCGCACATCGTACTTTAGCTTTATCTTCATCTCCCCCAACAAATGGTTAACACCTTTGAGCTCATGGTGCCCACGTGGGAATAAATCCTCAAATTCACACAACAGATCAATGATATTAGAGACTTCCTTCTCGACAAGTAATCTCTAATAATAGCTTACTTAGGTTCTTCTCTTAAATCAATGTTAAACTTTTTTTTTAAGGGTTCCTAGTAGGCGCACGTGTGAGTATCAACATTTTCCACTACCTCATGCATCCCTATAGAATGGCTAACATCCAAGCCTTCTGCTTCCTCCCCATCAATTAAATACACTAACTTCCCTTTCTCCTTTTCCAAACATGCACACTCAAGTTATAACTCTTTTGTTTCCTCTACTTCTTCTTCAAAACATGCCTCCAAACCTGTTCCACCCAGTAACTCCAATAGCCTATCCTCCGCCATGGCACTATCCCCCATGGTAAGGAACTTGATGCCCTACAAGGCCTTATCAACTAATGGTTTGGTACTATGATGCTCAAAGGTTTGAATGAGGTCAGCCACGAGCTCCTGCCAATTCCCCGTCTGGAAGAATGTCTTCGAATGAGTGTACCATACACGTGCGTAACCTTGCGTGTGTAGAGTACAACTTGTGCACCCAGAGGGATGGTGGAAAAGCTTCCATGCCTTCTCTCTAGATCCTTTCACACCCCTAGATATGGAAATAGGTGAGCCCCTTCCCATGGTAGTCCTTGATGGTGGTGGGCATGTTGCTCCTAGAGAATATGACATAGAGAGCAATTCTTACTTCACACCATTCCAAAAGGCTCTCCTGATGTGTATCCCACCACCGTGTAGCTATGCCAAGTAGGACATAACTTAAAATCCCCCTTCATTCCTTCTCATTCTTCCATTGAGCTTTGATCTCCTAAAAATATCTCAGGGAAGGCTCCTCTTGAATACTTAGGTAGTTCCTTTCCTCCTAGGTGCCAAACTATGCCCACCTTTGTCACCTTAGTCACCAAACCTCTCAACTGTCATCCCATCAATTCATAAGTTCCATGCACCTAATTGTCACATGCTAGATTGGTGGTATCACTTACTAACTAAGCATCCTCAAATTGGATAACCCCATTGGTAGGGTGTATTATCTCTAGGTCCCTGATTGAGTGCACATATATCCTATCCAGAACTTATTCTCCCAGGGGTTCAGTATAGGGAGTCGACTTCCCATCAACCAGGGGTATAATGACCCACTCCTCCTTATTTTAAAATTTGATGTACCCTTTGTTGAACCAAAGTTCCACATTGTTCTTGCAACACCAAGGCGCACAAGTAGTGTTGGGAAATTTTTTTCCTCAACGGTGAGCACCAAGACTTCAAAGTCCCCAGTAAACTTAGCTCCCTTGATAGTGATAGCAACATCCTTTAAGACACCAATGGGCATCACCTTAGTCTTGTTTTCCATATACAACACATTCGAAGATGGTTGTAATGCAAGTCTTCCCATATGATGCCATGCATCCAAATTTAGAACATTAACCTCTGTGCCTGTGTCAATGAGGATATTACTAATGAGCCATCCATCTATAATTGCATTCAATGTGATCTCTTTTTCATATTCAAGGCTATGAGGGGGAATTTTTATGTGAAAGACCTACCTCTCATTCTCTTCTTTGGTGTGTGGTACCTTCTCTCTCATCCACGATCCTAGAAAGGGAATGATATTCTCTTTCCTTAGAATTTTACACACTTCCTTGACCTCATTCGGGTCATCCTTTGGCACCTTGACTCTCCTCCCTTGTTCCTCCCTCCTAGACTGCTCCTTTAGACACTAGATTTCCCCTTGTAAACTTTGAATAACATTCACGGTGTCTTGGTATACCTCCTTTTGACATGTAAGGTCTAGATACTTTCCATGAACTACTTCCTCCCTCGAAACTAGGTTCTTCTACCTTGGTATCTCTTGTGCGTGTGTGGCTTCTTCTCTTGTTGTTACCAAGACATGCTCCAAACTTGCATCTCATGTTACCCAAGGCATCCACTATGTGTCTTCCTTCTTAATACTAACCATTACAGTGCCCTTGTCTTTCCGGTGTTCTTTGATTCATGTGCTCAAACAACTCTAGGCACTCCTCATACTTATGCTTCTTTCCACACCATGAGCATTATAACAAGTCTGGGAACTCTCATTTGTAATTCTTTGTAGACCCACAATTGAAATAGGTTCCACATGGGAACTCACTCCTTCCTCCTCCATGGTTACCATGACCATGGAATCCTCCATGAAAACCCCTTCCACGTGCGCCTCCATCTGCGTGCTCCTCATAACGGAAATCATCACCCTTGGAACTACTGGTAATGTTGGTTTGGTGCACCCCATGATCAATGGCCTCATGGATCTGATCAATGAGCCTATATTCCTTAGTATCATGGGTTGTAGAGGTGTAAATCTTACAATAAAAAGACATAAATTATTTCAGATTGCACGTTGTAGCAAGGGGAACCTACTTGCATCATGATCCCCATGAAAAATTTCATAATCTACTGCCATGGTGCATACTATCCTCCGGGGGAAATTATCCTTAACATGCCCCTCTACTTCACAATCTATGCACCACAAACCATTGCAAGTCTCATGGGTTGAGTTCACAAAAAATTTTTCCAACTGCTGGCAGCCATAGCAATAATATTAACCTCCAGGAATGGGATAATGCCATTATCAACACTACCAATAGCCTCGGCATGCAGAGTAGCTTCCAATGCCTCGCATGGGTCTATAAAAATTTTATGAGATAAGGAACTTCTAAAAAGGGTGATAAATCCTCCAAAAACCACTAGCATGCTGTAAAGGGTGAATATAATATGATAATTTAAACAAGAGAGTTTTAAATCACACATCATACTCCTACACACTCTCTGCCATTCCTTATTGAATCTCCTTCAAAGTGATGATGATCTTATGTTCAAACTTAGGAATGTGGAATTCTACCAAGAATGCATTCTTTAAAGTAGTATAGTCCACCATTATTTGATGAGGGTCATATTTCCTATACCATCTATGCACATGCCCTTACAACGTGGTTGTAAACTGACTAGCCTTTTGTTCTAGGGTTGTGATACCCTTTGTGTGCCATAGTAGTTCAAACTTGTGAACATGTTCCGTAGCATCCTCGTTATATCTATAATTAGGAAAATGTAGAGAAATTTCAAAGAAAACTTGTGGGGATGGTTGGGGTCTAAATCATTCTGAGCCAAAGCCTTGGTTTCCACCTATGTTTCCTCTACCACCTAATCCACCAGGTCCACTAAATCTTGAACCACTAGATCAACCAAGTCCAACAGGACCTAACCACTAGATCCACTAGACCCATCAGATCTTATTCCTCCTGAACCACTAGATCCACTAGATCACCAACTTTTATTCCTCCCGAACCACCGAGATCCGCTGCACCCACCGGGTTCTATAGTGTTCATGCTAGGGTCCACACAGCCCATTGAACTACATGCCTATGCTCTGTGACAATGTCCTACTACTAATAGTATACCCCACGCCACTCCCAGATGTGAGACCAAAATCTTGTGTGTCTATACCTTTCCCAAAAATCCTAATCTTGGGTTGGTTTTTACAACCATAGAAGCCATGAACAAGAAATTATACCTCCTTGGTGTAGACCAATCATCTCTAATGTAACCAACTAGACTAGTAATATTTTCCCCCTAATCTAGAAAATCAAGCACCAGGGTCTGGTCATTAGGTGGGCTCATATGTGTGCCAACAGTTCTTCTCTCTCCACATGATGAACTCTCATCAGAAGCCAAAGGGGTCTCTCTTATGCACTTGCCAAGATGGGGTCACACAAACTGCTTAGGTTCCATGGCCTCTGTGTGAACCTCAAATCCTTCCCACAATGTTTGCCACCATACATCCATCACACCTGCAACCTTGTGTTTTCTAGAAATCTCCCTTTCACATGCTTCACCATACTTGAGTCGTCTCTCCTCCCTTTCTTTCTCATTACAACATCTACCATCTTCCTCCACCCTAGCTTCCTCTCCCAGCGATCGAATGGTTTATGCCTCCTAAAACTCATGTTAACCATCAAAAATTTATAGCTAGAGGGAAAACACATAGAAATGATCCTCTGGGCTCCCATAAAACTCAAACACAGCAACCTCCGAGACAAGAATATATGGAAATGGCATACTCCAGAATGTAGCTAGCCAATTCTCCTTTCCACCAATAATCCACACCATGGGTCCACATCAGATCTACATCTGCAACGTCTGGGATTCTTCTTCGGTCCACACACATGATCCATAATGCTAACTTTATCTAGATGCATAGGTTGAGAGCCATTTATACGAGCCCACTAGGAAGAAGCAAAAAAAAAGTTTCATACAAATCATGGTAGATGTTCTCTTATACCCATCTACGTGTATCAAACTCGAGTCCAGTGCTGAATCTTTGAGAAAATTCATCCTCTATGCTCTTGAACCATGATTCAACACTTTCCATGTTAACCACTCTATCATTACTCATTACATAGATCATGATGAATGTTATTTCCCACTACAACTTCGAAAAGAGTCCCAAAAAAGGAACCAAGATGTAGTCATTTTTACCCCTATCACAAAAGAAAGGAACCCCATGTGCACTAGCCTATCACCCAGTGGATGTTGGGTGATCACCCGAGGCATGCACGGGTGTCAAGTCTCTCTTTTATGTGAGTTAAGTGGGAAACATCATCTATGATTAGTGTTTAAGAGATTTCAAAATAATTTAAGACATACAAGAACCATAGAGCTTAGAACGGCCTCTAGATCCTTGTAGTTATTCCAGACAGAGTACTTAACATATTTATATAACTTGTACCATAATAGAAATAAGTATATAAGAATCCATGATTAGCATAAAATGAAAGAGATCCTATGAAAAAGATGTATGCATCAGAACCATTGATATATCTATATAAACATGCAACCTCATTACATCCATGGAGCCATTTATGAGAATGTCACATAGAAGCAAACTGCAGTCATGCATTACAACTAGACTAATGTAACTATGTTACCAAAAATAAAAATTACAATCCCTAGCCCCATACATTCTTTCCTAAATGTAATTACCCACTAACGAGTTCTTGCGGTATTTCTATAGAGCTCCACACGATCTCTAAGTTTCTTCTCCTCTCCCTTTTTACTATGGAAGCACTTGTATTTATAGCCTTCTTTGGACATCCAACTCATCCTCCAGCACCCTAAGATCCCATGCAAAGTGTTTGAATGTGGTCCTACATGCAAGCATGCTCTTCCAAGCCTAAGCTTTCCACTTTATACCGTGATTTTCTTCTAGAAGTTTCTACCTGAAGCATGCTCCTTCTGGGCCAACTTTGTCTCCGAGGATGATACCTTATTCACATGTAATTGGGTCATGCTTTTCATGTGTTGTTCCCCAAATGTCTAATTCGACTAAGTCTCGAACCCTTGATTTTGTCTACATGGGCCACGTGTGCCACGTGTTTCCTTAAACCCTTTTCTTAAACCCTACCTTACATGCTTTTCCTTATGGACATTTCCTTAACTAGGACCTTGCGCGCCTACTCACCTTTTGTACTTATTCAATATTCTAGGGGCCCAACACACGATAAAATAGAAGTAACAGCATAATAAAGGATTTAGTGGAGAAGGAAGTGGAGTGTAACAACGATGAGATACTCAAAGAGATAGAAGAGGAAAGTGTAAGGAAAGAATATGGGATCATGGGTGGAGATCCTAGCTTAGTAGTAAGATTTCCAAAGGTAGCATGCACATGAGGTAAGATCGTGGCAATAGTACAAGAGCATGGGATGAGTTACATAAATGATCTAAGTAAGGTACTGTGTGCATGCTTCCATAGTATCGTTCTTACATACTAACTCCTTGCATGGTCTTCCTTTGAAGAATAAGGAGTGTACCCACAAATGAGGAAGATGTTATCTTGGGATTTTTAGTCCCATGTTGATGAGCCCAAGTTCAAGGGTATTCAAGGAGCGATGATGAAGGTACCAAGGAATAAAGGAATAAACCCACTAGTAAACACTCAACACTTATCAGATGAGCAAGTATGCAATGCCCTCAACAAGGTATCGAGTTAAGGTTGAGGTGAGGATATTTGGAAGGAATGATAGGGTAAGGTTCCTATATGAATAACTAGAAAATAAGGAGGAACTCATTGAGAAAAACAAGGACCTGAAGTAGGAAGAGCTGATCAACACACAATTAAGGCATGAACTAAAGGAGGAAAAGGTGAAGGTGTGAGAGGAATACGGGAAAATTGACATTATCATAGATTCCATTATCCTGAAACACCCAAACCTAACATCACTTGAGAAGAAATATGAGTCAACCTTACAATTCTTGGAAGACTTAATAAACATCCTCACCATGGAAATATGGCTTCTCACTCTAGAATTAGGATAAGAGAATAAGAATTGGCACTCCAAAAGGAGGAAGACTAGTTGAATATTGGGGATATAGTGAAATGATATTATAAAATCCTTGTTGTTGTATAGACCATCACACACATTGGATGAGGTTGTGTATGATAACTATCTTGATAGGGAAAAGTTAGCAAGTATTTTAGTTGCTACACATGAGGTGGATTTGAAATAATACCAAGAAAAGAAATAAGGAAATAGGTAAGAGTGGGATAAGATCTTGGCTGAGGTTTAAAATAAATGGAAGCAATCAAAACCTTGCAAGGTTCATTCAAAAATCAGCTCAAGGAGTTTTATTCCTAGATCACATAAAGAATGGATGCACTTGACAAAATTAGAAAGAAGATGGAGGGTATTATTGATACAATGAATGCTAAGGGAAGTGAACTGAGTTTTGAAGAGGTGGGTGCTCTAGTGGGTAGCCTACTCTAGTAGGCATAAGGTGAAGTAAATTCTTGGGAGAAAATCGAAGAAACAATGAGGAAGGATTCCCACTCCTTTTATAGCAATAAAAACATTCTTCATTCCTTCATTCTTTATTCAAACTATCTAAGTCATGCCATTCTTTATTCTTTGGAGGATCAATATGTTTCTAAGGATGAAGAACAAGCTTAGTGTGGGGTGATGTTGGACCTCAAAATATTGGCTAAGTGTTGAAAGGCACATGCATGTGTGAGGCCAAGAAGAGGAAGGGGGCATGGGGGAAATCCTATATAAGGGTTTACAAGGGTTTATGAGGAACCCGGCCGTGCATGTAAGGTAGGAAAAAGGGTTTAAGGACTTAGCCATATTTGGCATTCTAGAGGCACTTGAGGAAAAATGTGACCCAAATAGGCATGCTAAGTGGATAAGGTGCCATCCCGGGTACTTGGTGGTCAAGGAAAGAATATTCCACACATGGAAGGTTCTTGAAAGACATCATTGTAGAGAGTGGAGAGCTCAACAAGATTAACATGCTCAAATGGAGGACCACTTGGACACTTGGTATCCGATTTGATCCTAGAGGAAGGCATGATGGTGGCTACTAAACCTATTTATAGAGACACGCTTTAGAGAAAATAAGACACACCAAGAGAGACATGAAGATACACCTAAATGGAGAAGAATCCGATAGACAACAAGTGTGAAATCATAAGGGAATGCATCAAGAGTATGATGTTGTAATAAGGATAAGATATAGAACATTAGTGATAAGGGGTATAATGGATGTAATAGGCCTTTGTATGGCATTAAAATACATAATAAGGGGTGAACTGGGAGGGAATAGTTAGAATAACACACCAAGAAAAATTTGTAAGAGATCGATCAAGTCTTTTGACATATTTAGTCTTATACAACCATTTTTAATGTAATGTGGTTATTGATACTGTGATCAATATAACTATATGGCTCTATTCTGAATATCTAGTTTAGGGGTTCAAAACCTAGTGTTATTTCCTTATATTTCATGGAATAATTATTCCTTATATTTCATGTTATGATATTTATCTTTTTGGGTATAAGGATATGATAGCTCATGTTTCTCTTTTACATGAATGTTCACTTCTCTCGCAACCAATCCTCTAACAATGGAAAGATATTATCACATTTATCACATAAAGGAGGGGCTCGGTGCTTGTGCATGCCTCGGGTGAGTGCCCAGCACTTGCTGGGTAATAGGTCAATGCGTGTATGTGATTAGAAAGTTAGTGGGTGGATAGAAAAATGACTACATTCCTTATACTCATTATTGAACCAATAGAGGAACTATTTTTAACATAGTTCAAGAAGGTGTCCCATCATTCTATTCTCTTCATCTTAGTTCCTTATTTTGATAATCTATCGACATATCACGATAAGCAAGTGTACATATACCTATCAAAGGTGACATCATATTGTGCACATTCTTGGAAATTTAAAGAAGGGAATTCCACCATTTTTCTTAGCCTTAGTCCTTGGTCACAACCAACCTAAGGGGTGTAAATCAAATGAGGTAAGGTTTTAGTTGAAGTAATTCAAGATTTTTTTTTGTTGAAGGAACATGATCAAGGTTTTATTTAAAAGTAGAAGGAAATTGTGAGAGACATAAATTTCTACTGGAAACTCCTTTTGAGGCACCATATTTTTGAAAGTGTATTTTTAGTTCTTCAAATTAGTGATAATTTTATTTCATTATTTATCTTGTATTAGATATTTATATCCTTAAATAATTGTAAACACACAAAATTTTAAAGTTTCAACCTTTCGTGGTTATTACTCGTAATTTTAGGGAGTGTCTTGTGTTTTCTTCTACACTTTTATATATGTAATCTCTTATTCTACATAATTCATCAAATATGGTTCCACTTCTCACTCCATTTAACTATCATGAGTGGAAAATCAAAATGCAAATCTTCTTAAAGAGTAAGCTTTTACATTTGATGAAAATGGGTTTTGAAAATAAACCAAGATCATATGTAGATAAGGTTGATTGGTTTAACCAATGCGATTAGGCATATGGTCTAATATACCTATTTGTTTATCCCAATTTACTCTTTCACATAGAATATTCTAGCACACCTAATGACATGTGTACTATATTAGAAGGTATCTTTGAGAATCAAGATGTAATGAGGGGTCATGAATTAGATAATGAGCTCATTAGTATGTGTATAGGAAACTTTGATGTTATAAATGAATTTTCATTAAATTCAAATAAATTAGATTTTAATTAAAATGATATGGGATAGATAAAATGTATGAGAATTTTATTCTTTCTATAATTTCCAGGTTGATTCGTGACTATTCATATTTTTTCCACTTTCTATGCGAGATAGACATGGCCTTGAGTCACATGGAAAATGCCTTCCCTTTATGATTTTCACACCTCCTTAACTAGGGATCAAGATAATCTCATATATATGGGTACTACGATTTCTTATAAGTCACATGCCCTAATTAATATATAGAAAAATAGAAGGCTTTAAACATCAAGGATATGAAACCTACCACTAAGACCTCCTCTTTGAAAACAAAACATAAGAAAGAGAGGGTAAAATTTTCCTATTGTTAAAAACCTATACATGATAAGCATAAATAAATGCATAATTATATTTATCAATTGACACATACTCTAGAGAAGAACAATATCAAGGTTCCCATTTGGCCACATAGATTCATTATCTTAGAAGTATTTTGAGGTAAAATAAAATGGTAAGGAGAAATAAAAGGGTGAAACCATTATAGTAGTTGCACCCCATAATTCCTCGTGGATAATTCTCTCAAGTTCGTCACACCACATGGATTAATTGTAATTTTACTTTTCTTCTTTGGATCCATGCATTATGCCTTCTATTTATGGGTGATAATAATTTTTTAAAAGTTCCTAGGAGAGGGTATATTGAAGTTAATGATGGAACATTTCATGATTTCTTCTATGTTCCCTCACTTTAAACTAATATCCTATCTATTTATTGTATCACTAACATTTTTTTAGGTAAGAGGGTTGAGTTTACCTTTAAATCAATGATCATCTAGGAGTTACATAATGAATCTATAATGATAATGGGAAAATAATATCACTAATCATGATTGTACACATTCTCAAACATTTATCCTAATACTTCTATTACATTAATCACTCACATAGATGGGGTGAGTAAGTTATGACATGAGTGGTTTGGCCATATTAATTGTTACTACTTTGAACAAATCATTCAACATAATATGGATATATGGTTTCCTGTGTCTAATTTTTTGACAACATTTTATAGGGTTGCATGCTTGGAAAATGTCATGATGAGAAGTTTTGAAAAGGAAAATTATGGATATTCACACAAATTTTAGAGATAATTCATATTGATATTTTAGGATGATTCCCACATCCTTCATTCAACATAATCAAATAACTTCTTACATTCATTACTAAATTTTATAGATATAATTTTGTATACTTTTTTGACACAAGACCGAGTTTTTGAGCATTTTCAGGAGTTCAAGAAATTTTTGGAGAAACAATCAGGGAAAGCCATCAAAATTTTATGAGTATAAAATGTAGGTGAGTATGTTATCCACAAATTTTATGAATTTTTTTCTTTAGAGGAGATTAATATACGGTGTATAGTTATGTATATTCCTTATTAGAATGAAGTGGCTAAACATAAGAATGGGTCCTTGAAGAAAATACAAAATTTCATGATAAAATCCAAATAACTCATACCTTAGTACCAGGTAGATTCCATTAATTGTGTGTTACATTGTTTTCATGCTAAATATGTAGCATGAAAAATTCAAAAATTTAGCCATGGTAACCTAAGCCACATTTGAAAATCCTTCTCCCGATCAATGTAAACTTGTCCTCCACCAACATGTTCATCATTTTACCCTCATAATGTATAGGATGAATGTAAAAATGTTAGTTTCAAGTTTATTTCATGTACATAGGAATTTTATCAATTTTATTCACAAATGTTTGGAGATCTACGAGAAGACAAGTGCTTTTAGAGGCCCCGAAAGGGCTATTTTTGGCATTTTTATACCTAGTGAGCATCCCCAGGAATGTACAGGGTAAAAGATAAATCATAAAATAATTTTATGGAAGATAAATTAAATAATAAAAGGTATCTTAGGAAAGGTTTGCAAGAAAAATCAGGTTTAGGAATAATTTATGTAAAACCAAGCTAGTTGTAACATGGTATAAGGAAATGAAAGTAGTGAAAAGATAATTGGCTTGTTACAGATGTATCAGGAGCCTTAGGATTATTTTAAAGGAAATAATATACTCATAGTAAATCTAATAATTCCTACTCCACATTAAAAAGGTTCCAGGATATTCTAAGGAGCATATTTTCATATTTTGGCACAAAGTGAGTGCAAATCACGACCTTTGATCTGGTGTAGATTCAACTGAATATTTTGGGATTTACAATTATATTTGGGAGATGATTAAAATTAAAAATTTAATAATAAGTAACCCTCTACATGCTCTATATATTTAGTTGGACAAAAATGCAAATTTGTCTATACTTGCAATTTGACCTTCTGAGGACCGCTCATGACTAGATTTCAAAAGGGAGGTAGAAAAAGGTCCTGAAAGTTGTGGAAATGGATTTATTTTTTGGGTTTTAATCTCAAAATCATATAATATTTTCCCTTGTAATTCTATTTGTAGCTCCAATGGTGAAAAAATGGACTCAAGTGGCTATTTCGGACAATGTTTGGTGAAGGAAAGCTTCCAAAAGTGGAAAATGTGCACTTTAAAGCACCAGATGTCTCTTTTTACCTTTGACCAAAGTATAATGGGACATGGGTGACACAATAATTCACTAGCATGGTGAAATATTCATGTCTTGAGGTGTTAGAAATGTTCCTTCCACTCACAACTCAAACTCGCCCCTTCTTCATGATGGGAAGACCCTATGCACACCTATTAGGTGATGATTTCCCTTTTTAATCTTTCTAAAGGAACATGGGGAACATAAAAGTGTTCCACCATGGAGGAGGAAGATGTTTTCCACTTATGTGACATCTTTGGGTTTTAGGACAAGTTTTCAATTCACCTCTCAAACCTAGCCCCTTCCTCATGAAAACAAGACCTTATACACATTTAGGAGGCCCCGATGTCCATTTATCCCTTTTGAAAGGGAAATGGGTGACACTAAAATGCTACCACATGAGGAGCTCAAGTTTCATCACTTAATTCTTTCAAATTTCTCACTAGGTTTTTGTTTTCAACTCTTTAACTTACATTCACATAACCTCCCTTCATAACAATTAGACCCTATGCACATTTTTCAACCCCCAATCTCACTTATTCCATTAATAAATGTTTTGATGGACATGGGGACATTTTAAATCTATTTAGTAAGTTTTAACCCCACTCTCTCATGTCATTTAACCCAAGTTAAGCAAGAAGGGTCAAAGGTGAGTTAAGGTGTGAGTTAGCTAGGTTAGTGAGAGGAGGTGAGTATAAAGCAAGAACTTAACCATTTTTTATTTCATTTTTCATATTTTATTTCTATCAATTATTATAGGTATTCTTATATGTTTCCAAATTTCTAGAAACCCTCCATTGAAACCACATTTTTGCACATAAATTTTTGATTTGTGCTCTTTCCCATGAAATATTTCTTGTAGATTACATTCCGAACTCCTTAAAGATGATATAAATCATTTTTAAATTTTTTTCATGATGTTTAATAGCATAAATTTTAATATTCGAGAAAAAAATCTTTTCAAATCCCAAGAGTTCTGATGATTGAAAACACCTAAAAATTGGAGCATGAAACCACATTGAAAAACCTAATCCAACAAAACAATTTTTAGCTCAATCGACATCCAAAAGTCACACTTATATTTTTAATAATTTTTCACCAAAGTGTGATAATAAAACTATTAAGTTAGTGTTTAAGACAAATAAACAATAATTTTGAAACATCTGTGAAATTTCCTAAGGCCGAAACTTAGAAAACTACAAAACTTTAAATTTGGGAAAATTGGCTAAAAATAGAAACTAAGGCTGCGATATGACTTATTAAAAATAGTAAACACTCGATCAAACAAAAATTTGAAACATACCTCCATTTCCCCATTCCATCACTATCTTTGGCTATAATGAAGATCAAATACACTAGATTTGATCCAATTTCCACTCTAGTCACATAGTACCCAAATATAGGAGGTAGTGATGTTGCACATTTAGATATAGATTATTTGAATACTACAATGTTGAAGGAACCATTGGGTCATGTAGATGGGATTTTTTTACTGGAGGAATATTTAGAGTAGGATGGCATCCACTCTCTATGAAGAGCACTGAGCTAGTCATATCTTATGCAAGGCACTATAATCTTGCAACAAGGACTATCACTATCGAAGAAAATTATCTACTTGTAGTTCTCACTCCAAAAGGAATCTCAAAATTCCTATAAATTCCTACTTAGAGTAATATTTTCATCATCACATGGGAATTTTTATCCTAATAATTGTCAAATAATGATTCCCATCTTCAAGGAATTGTAATTGGTTCATGGCTCAAGCAGGGGAGAAAACCTTCTCGGATGCCCAAGACATTGTCACAGAGTGAATTCCATGAGGAATATAATGATGAAATTTTGCAATTGAATAGAGTGATGGGTAAATAACATATGAGGTATTTCCATGAATGTATGGAACAATTATTTTTTTGGTCATTAAAGTATCTTAAATGATTGAATAGGTCGATCATCAACGGAAATATTCATAGAAAATTTGGGTAGTTTTCCATCACTAAGAGGTTCACCATGACCTCTTACTTGGTGTATTCCATCACATAAAAAGGCCCTTCCATTTTATTTATTTTTCACAAAATGTATCTCAAAAATACCCCGCATTTAAAAGTTCCAAAACTTGCTTTCAGGAGAGAAACTCACATTTCACAAGAGTGAATGATGCATTCACTATGTACCTCATAAGGTTTCTTAAGGAGATATAGAATGGAGAATTTCACCTCAAGAAGTGGAATTGATTACAAGGTATGGAGGATTCTTCACATAATTATCCACATTCACCTATCTCAGGGTAAGTGGATTTGACCATGCTCCTCTTTGGTTGCCAAGGTACCCAAGTCACAAGATCCTCCTAATTGAGTTGTGTAGGAAAATTTCTTAGGTTCATATCAAATGTAAAGATTGGGAAGCTAAGAGATATTTATCTTCCCATATCCCTATTAATTTATTCATTTAATAATGTGGTTAATTATTCAAACATTGAGACCTCTATCATTTCTTTCAAAATTCATTCCTATGTGGCTAGAGCTAACTTCAATCTCAAAATAGCTCATCACACCCTTTTCTACCTGACTTGCACCAGATTCATTCAATTAAAGAGTACTAGGTTAGCTATACTAATGAATAATAATTTTCAAAAATGGAATACATGAGGATGATAGTTGAATAAATTGTCTCTTTTAGGTTTGATTGGTTTGTTTAAAGTGTTCCATATGATGATTCATAATTGTTTGATCCTAAGTATGAAGTGGTGCATTATTTTCCTCCCTCTCCCATACCATGACATATCATAGAGTTAGGAGAAATCAAAGAGATAAAAATGCATGGGATCCAAAGTTCCAACAAGTGGTATAACAAGGGGGGAACATTACATGGAAAAGGATGTAATAATTTCCTTACATAAGAAATCTTCTCCCTCTACATCTCATGAAAGCATATAATGAAGGAACCTAATTATCTTAGTCTATAAAGAGGAAAATGTCATAGGTTTAATAAATATCTCCCTCGGTGGAGTTGTATAATATATCCAAATTCAAAGGAGAGTCTATTTAGTAGCTTAAATAAGGTGAGATATATCCTTCACAGTCCCCTTAGCATATAATAGATCCAATTGTCCTTGTAGAGGTGGTTTAACGATCCCATCCTAGTCATACTTTGATTTCTTACCAAGAACCCAACGTTTTTTATCTCCCTTTTGCTCCTTCCGATCCCTTTTCATGGATCAATGATTTTCTTGAAGAGGATTCAAGAACATTGCAAAAAGTGGTGGCACCCAATTTTGAGGCCATCTCAAAGTACATCAAGAATAAGAGAAGTAAGAGAGCATATAAAATATTTAGATTCTTTGCTGAGGCTTATGGAGTTTAGTTTTTAGAGGTTACATGTCTAATGGTCATCGAGTTTGTGGAGGAAATGAAACCCAATGACTAGGAAATGACAAGACTATCTTTGGGGAAATATGCTCACAAGGTGATGCTCACTTGTTCAAGGAGTATTCATCTTGGATCCTTATACATAATGAGGAAAAAAATAAAACCATTGATCAATTTTAAGAACATGTCAAGACTTTTTCTTCATGTGTGTAATCATTTATTACACCTATTCATCATCTTTTCATCTAATTGAAGTAATCTCCCCATTTGTAAATTTGATCCTCACTCCCTCGAATAGGATAAAAATTAACAATACAAGGAAGGTAAAGTGACCAATGGGTAAGCATGATCATGGAAAAATGGAATTCTCTCTTCCTCAAGATTATCTCTTTTTCACATTCCTCTTGGCCACAGAGTTAAAAATCAAGAAAACTAGAGTTGAGATCAAGAAAGAGAAGGTCCTTTGGGAAAGTAATCTCCCATTGGTGAGAGAGATGAATAATTTTGATTCTCATGCCTTGGTAAGCTCAAGTGTGTTTTCATCCACCTTAAAGAACTTGTCTCCCATTTGGTCCCACACCATAACCTGGAGGTGTGATGCTCTAAAAGAGGCCATTGCTGATTTGGAATCTCGTGAAGAAAATGTATCAAAAATTCTGGATGATCTCGGACAAACATGTAATATCTTCCTTTCCTCAATGATAATACTTATTCAAAGGATATTAAAAATTCATTTCAAGAATTGGTTTAGGAAAAGGTTGGTGATCCTCTTTCCTTTAGTGGTGACATTCTTTAAGCCCTTGTGGAGATTATAGGTGTCATATCTAATAATGCAAGGAATCATGATAAATGGTTCAATCAATGTCAACATATCAATGTTATCTTTGAGACTTGGCTCGCCACATTAGAGCATGTGAACATACGTGAATCTGAGAAAGTTTCATTTGTAGTTGTAAGATTCAACAAGATGGTCAAAGGTCAAAGCTTCATCATTATAAATATTCCATGGAATCTAGATGGAGTTGATTCTTCATCAGAAAAGGATTATTCATAAAATAGTTAGTCAACTCCCTTCTCATTCTCTCTCTCTCTCTCTCTCTCTCTCTCTCTCTCTCTCTCTCTCTCTCTCTCCCTCTTTCTTCTCTCCTCTTTCTAATTCTTCATTGTATGTAATCATGAAATTTCATCTTTTTCACTTAAGTGACTTTCTAATGTTGCATTGTAAAATTCCCTTTTGATTTATAAAAGGGAACTTATTTTCTCACTTCCTAGGAAGATGGAAAGTCACAAGTGGAATAGGAATATGAAGAGTCATGTGGGGGTAAATGAAGGTTGCAATGTAAATATATAAATAGGGGTGACCTCCTCACTTCAAGAGGATGGTTATTGTTGTTTTCTAGCTCTTATTTTCTCTCTAGAAAACAAAGTATCTAATTTATTCCATTCTCTAGTCTAATACATTCCTCTCCATCTCAACTACA
Organism: Taxus wallichiana var. yunnanensis; assembly: GCA_018340775.1. NCBI lineage: Eukaryota > Viridiplantae > Streptophyta > Pinopsida > Cupressales > Taxaceae > Taxus > Taxus wallichiana. Next base: position 549,956,428 of record CM031237.1, on the reverse strand, counting down.
CTCTATGATCATGTACTTATTGAATATAATGCATTGAGAATTTTTGTTTCTTGTGTTTTGTTCCTTTTTCTATGTGAATGTTGTCTTCTCATTGAATTTATGGGTATATTCTAGTTTTGAGGAAATAAACTATTATGTGATATTTATTGTGTAAATCCCTCCTTACTATTCTCTTCACACCTCCCTCTCTTAATATTTTACCTCCCTTATAGTTTCTATAAGCATTTTTCCACAAGTGTAGGGAAGTACCCCTATGTGATTCGGGTCAAAAGGCCATCCCCAAGTAATTAGAATAGTGTAAATAGTTCCTATCTTTAATAAATGGAGTTTACTCATTCAATCAAAGGGACTTAGTCCCACACACTATTGGTGAGATATCCCCAATTTTCCCACCTGATAAATTATTTCACGAACATACATATAAAACCTTGTTCCTCTTCAATAATTGAAATTTATCACTCCTTTTGAAGATTGGAACTATATGAAACACATAGTTACTAACTTTAGGGTTATTGGATCTCTATATATGGAGTGCATCATTAAAAACAATTGTAAGGAAGTGGAATCATAGAGTTAGTATTTCATCTTCATGGGATATCTAGATGGTTCTAAGGGGTGCATTATTATTCATTATACCACACATTAGTTAATAAGTTAGAGGATTGTTCATTTTTAGGAGGCTCTTATAGACTCGACACTTGACACTTCTCCCTCCTCTTTGGACTCACTAGAATTTGATGATAATTGTTCTCTTTTAAAATGAACTTTGAGTAGCTTCCTAATGATGAGGATTATTCTTCCAGTTCAAATGATGAGAGAAGTGATGAGGACCATACTAAGGACCATACTATTCCTTCTCCCAAGAAATTTTCAGAGGATGATTAACCTCCTCCTAATCTATAAATTATAATCCATTCTCATCTAGACAAACATTATGGGGTGCGTACACTTGGGTTTTAAATACATCGAATACCAAGTGAAGATGTTCACAATTCCATAATATTCTACATACGTTATTTTACTTTACCTCTAATGCACAATCCTTTCATTAGGTATCCAACACTCTTGAGTGTGATATAACTATGTATGAGGATTATAGTTTCTTTATTAGGAACTAAACTTGGGATTTGGTACACCTTTAGAAATGAAGAAATATTTATTGATGTGGGTGGATCTATCAAAAAATTACACAAGATGGTTTTTTGGATATGTACTAAGATCAACTCATTGTAAAATGTTTTTCATAGGTTCCAAAGCATCAACTATACGATACCTTTTCACTAGTTGTGAAGATGAACTATATATGAATCATTATTTCTATTTCCACAACTCATTAATGAGAGGTTAATCCTGCAGATGTGAAGGGTTATTTTCTTCTTGATTACCTTGAGGAGGAGATATATATGAGAATCCACTAGGGTTTTTTAGGTTCCCTTGTATGTGGATTTCAAAAATATTTCTATGGTTTGAAATAATCCCCTTAATCCTGGTATGTCAAGATGGGTTCCTTTCTAATCTCAATTTAGTTCACTAGATGTCATTCTAATATAAATTTCTACATTTTTGGAAAGATGATTCACTTCACCTCTTGTTTCTCTAGTTGATGACCTATCAATCATAATGATCTCTTCATCCCCCATTTCACTGGTTAAATAATATCTATATGATAGGTTCTCCATGACTAACTTGGTATTTCTACATGAATTTCTTAGGATTGAGATTTCATCTATTGACTCAAGGATCACCATTGTATGATCTAATTATGTTCTTGATTTATTCTCATGATTTTGTATAGATGACTGTAAGCCATCTTTGACTGAATTTATATTTTGATTAAAACTTAAGGTTGATTCTTCTTCTCCATTATTTGATGGCACATTATATCAATAACTAGTTGGTAGTCTCATGTATTTGACTCACACTAGACCCAACATTTCTTATGCAATGGGTATGGTCTCTAGGCTCATACGAAAACCTCATGATCTTAATATGAAAGAAACCAATTAGATTCTCTACTACATTCATGAAACTCATAGTTTTTGGATTCATTATAGATAAGGTATTGATATTAACTTGGTTGGGTATAAATTTAGGTTTGGTTGGTGATCTTGAAAATTGTAATTTATCTTTAGCTTTTTGGTCTAGAAAGAAGTAGAATGCTATTTCTATATCATCTATTGATGTTGTGTATAAGGGATTTGTTAATGATTCTACTAATGATATTTGTATTTAGGGTATTATCACCAAGTTTAGTATCCAGTTTAGGAAACCCACATTCATATTTTGTGAAAACAAAGTACCATCCAAATCTACATGAATCTAGTCCAATATCAAAGTACTAAGCATATGCGCTTTCATATGAAATTCACTAGGAGATAATTTATGTACATTTCATTGATCTCTAGTTTTTCCAAACTATGGATAAAATAGTTGATATCTTCACCAAACCCTTCACTTAGAGAAAGTATCTTCATTTGTTGAATGTTATTGGGTTAAGGGAAATTTCATCTTCTAGGGGATGTTTACTACTCTATTATTTTTATCTCTATCACTTGGGGATTCTTTTATCTCTTTTAGGGAAAAATTTTCCTATGGGTTTTTCCATTTCTATACTTCATGAAATATGATCTTATTCTTCGGGTACTTCACCAATCCTTATCATTATGAGTTAATTCTTCTACCCACATAAGATACACTTAAGGGGGTGTTAGTGTCAGTTTTTTAATTCCATTACATGCTTTTCCATACACATGTATTTAGATTTATTAGGAATTGGTGGGATAGATAGGAGTTGCAATTATTCAATTTTAAGGTTATGGTTATACTTACACACTTCCTATTTATACACATATTTTAATGCTATTATGAATGCATTCAAGACAAGATATCTTTTGGCTCGTGTTTGGTTCCTTTCTCACTCACAATTTTACTCTCTTTATTTGTTCAAATTTTATTAGTGCTCTATCTTGGCCCACATTTTCACAAGGATTGGGTTGTGTTTCTCACCACCATATTCATCCCTACTAGCCTCCTCATTATCCTTACATAATGGTTTTACATTAAAATATTGAATAAATTACCTAGATGAACAATATTTTCCACCTTCTTCCACCCTTACAAATTATTCAGCTAAATCCCTATATAATGCCCTTTAAGGCACATTGAAATCCCATTATTTTGGTTTTAAAATTGGAGATATGGGATATAATAATGGAATCTATGAGGGTATAATCTCTATGGTTTCCTTTTCTATATTATTTTATCTTGAAAGAAGTAAAAATTAATGCCACTTGATTTAAACTCACCTCCCTAATCCTATGAATTCTAAAATTATAAAATATCTACTAGATCTAGATATAATAATCTTGGATTATTCCCTTTAAAACCTCTTTAGATTTCTCTTTTTCTCACATTCTTCAAAATAAATATACTTTTGATGATATGGGCCTTCCTTAAACCTTCACAACCATTATAGATCTTCTTTGGTGAGATATTCCTCATCTTCCAACTATACATCCTCTAAAGTGAAACTAGAGTTATGTAATTTTTCATTTTGAGTATTTATGTACTTGTTTTCCAAATTCACCTCCTAGGCAAAAATAGACAATGGGGTCTACATGCTAAATGTTTAAGATTGATGTACCAAATTTTATGGAGTTCTTTTATGCCTCCATGATGCCTTGATGCTGAGAAAACCCTTAATAGGTTTGATGGTTAATAAAAATTATCGAAACCCATCCAAAGAGTTAAAATTAAGGTTTGAGCTCGGATAACTTGCGGGCGGCTTGGCGAGCTTCCCGAAACCTAAGGGATAAGTTATAGGTTATCAAGCTACATTGGGGGATCGATTTGAGCTCAGCACTTATACCTTTCAATGAGTTATTTCATGGCTTGGTGAGCCATGTACATGGTTGAGCGTCAAGAATTTTTAGGGTGAAATGACATCGGGGTCACATGGGTCTCGGTTATTGGACAAACTATTTTGGTAAGTTGTAACTAGTTGAGTTCAACACTTGGAACATGTGAGCTAGTTGTGTAAACAAATCAGGTCAATCTATGATTCATGTCGATGAACCCACATAAAGTAGAGTATCTAACTCAACTATTAGTAGACTCAAGTCGTTTAGGTACCTTGCTAAGAGCTCAAGACAAAGCTCATGTCGTAGGGTGGCTCATTGGTAGATTAGTTAAGATTAATGGATCTCATGGAGGGATAAACCAAGCTTATATCCTAATAAGTCATTCCTAGATGATCCCGAAGGCATGAGCCTGTAATTATAAGCTGGCCACACGATGGTGCGATGTAACTTAACGGGTGGAGATCTTAAAATAAAGAAGGGAATGACTCAATGAGTAAGCTAACTCAATCGAGCTGAAGCAAGTCGGAAAATAGTGGGCTTCTAGAGAAATTTTGATTCATTTCCTACTCAAATGGATAAACGATGCTTAAATCCCACATCTTAAATGTTGGAATAAAGGGTCTTTGGGCTCGTAGTGGAATTACGGGATTCGGGGCAAACTATCTAGTTGGTGCGTTGGCAAAATGGCATCAAATTTCCAAGTATGTCATTACAGACTTGTGGGATCCCACATTATAGAAACCATGTCAATCAGGAGCTTAGCACAAAAAAACAACAGTTGGGCTTTAGAGTTGGAAGAGCCAACTCAGTGAGTCATGCCATGGCCAGAGAATAATACAGAATAAGCTCATGAAGATCCCCAAGTCGTCGAGTTGATTGGGAGACCTAGTCAAGTGGTAACTTTTGAATAATTCAAAGAGATGAAGTGAACTCTTGAGAATTCATTGCCAATTTTAAAGGAGATAAGGCTGATCACAATGTGTAGTGAGTCCTCAATAATCTTCAGTGGTAAGGTGCTTTAAGTCATTAGAGAAGTTATGAAGTACATATAATATTGAAGAGCCATTAGTTGAGCTTGGAGGTGTAGGCATGTCATACAAAAATGTGAATGAGATGAATTCAGATTTCTACACTACATCGGTTAATCAATGAGATTGTGGAATGAAATGGCTCAGCACAGGTTGATTTCGTGGCATAAAAAATTTGGTATAGGCATGGAGGATTGAACGTGGAGAAGGATCAATGATGTGAATGCATAGTTGGAGGCATCATGAAATAAAATCTGAGATCACAGATATGCTAGGCATGGAAAGTCAATGGGAGATCATTGAGATTGTTTATAAACACCTCGAGCAATCTATGATAAGGATGACTCGACGAGTGAAATTTATTAAAGAAGAACATGATGAAACTAGCTCAGGTGAGCTAGAATGTAGCTTTTCAAAGTTACATGCGAGAGGGATTTGAGTTGCTCATGCTTGCGAGAAAACAAGTGTATCTCGGAATTGAAATTTTTTCTCATATTTGTAGCGGGAGTGGCCTGAGTTCATGGAGTGAGATTCATAAAAGATGAGAAAGAGCTCATGCAGGTGAGATCATGCAAATGATTCAATTTGTAAGACAATTGATAGAGGATGGCCGAGCAATTGGGATACTATATTGAGCTCTTCATTGAGAAAGATACCTATGAAGTTCATCATGGAGATAAGTCGGGCTCAACAGAAGAGGTGGAGGGAGCTCTTTTAGGCTTGACATGTTGAGAGATTAGGCTAATGAGCTAGGTGAGTCGTTCAGGGAGGATTCATTGATAAGAACCAAGTTGAGCTCGAAAGATTCAAATCATGAAGGGATCAATGTTGAGTCCAGTGATTTTATTACTCATGAAATAATTTGCGCAAAGGAGATGGTGAGAGTTCGGTTTTGCACTCACCAAGGTGTGTGTTGGAGGAAAGTCACGGATCATGGGATCCACGGTGAGCTTGTGTTAGATTGAGTTACAAGTGTTATGTTTAAGATTTTGTGACTCAAAATTCACAAGATAAGTGTGGTAGCTCAACTTGGTGAGGGATTCACTTAAGGGATGAAGTTGGAAAGAGCTTGGGAAAATGAGTCGACCTCAAGTTGATAGTGCAATAGGTGGAATCCCAAGTAACTATTTGATAGGATATTCAGGGAGAGTTGAGCATGGGTGAAAAGCCAATAACTATGTGATTTCATTTGGCATATTTTGGGTGATGATGGCTCGGTGGTGAGACACAATCAAGATCAACGTGTCACGAGGATGAGTTGACGAGAGAGATTGACTCATTTTAATCGAGGATGGTGAGCTAATACATCAAGCATGTTAAATGTCAAATAAGATTACAAGGAGAGTAGACCGGAGCATGTTTTGGGGGATCAATTTGGTGAGGACTCAACATAAGAGAATTATCAAGCTAAATAAATGTGATATTAAGCTATGCGAAAGAGATCATCGGTGTCAATGAGCCGAAAGAAGTAGGGTATAGCTCGAGTCATTTGATCTTGTCATCGAGTTGACATGGTTAAGGCAATGTTGAGATTGGTGTACATCTATGCATGAGTTGATTATACACCAAGAATTGCATGAGTTTAGAGCAGGATCAATAGAAGTGGAATGAAAGAGAGCTCTTTAACGAACTCGATAATGGATCAGTGAGTCATAGAAATGGCTCTATGTTGAATGAAGGGATGAACTCGAAACTCAACGTAATACATAAAGTGTTTTGGTCAATGTGTGTAGACAAGAGGAGATTGATTTGTAATCGATCATGGTCACGAAGCGATGGAGAGAAAACTTGTTGGATGAACTCAAGCCTTACTCGGTGAGTTGGCTCGGTGAGCCAACCATCGAGTTGGGATATTTTTGGCATTTTTCTCATGAACCCTCATTCAATGCAAGCCCGGTTTTTAGGGGACCCACCATGATGTAATTAATATTTTAATATTAATTTAATTAAATTAATATTTATTAAACTATTTTATTAATAATATTTATTATTATTATTTAAATTTTTCTTTTAATTAATTGAGAAGAATAAGTCAAACTAGGCATTAATGACACATGATGGAACCTTCTCAAGTGGTTTAAACAAGCTGTAATAAATACATCATGTACCCTATATTTAGGGGAATTTATGACTTCTACTCTCCTCTCTCTCAAATTATTTTATAAATGTAAGTTTAAAGCTCATTCCAAGGGGTTCCAACAAGTTAGACAAGTTGGACGGTTAGAATTTTGAGAAAAGTTCATATTTTTTCAAGATTCCTCCTTCTCGCAAGTTGTTATTATATGTTGAGGGAACTTTCTAGCCTCCTTTCCAAGACTATAATGGAAACTACTGCCACTTTTGAATGTATGATGCATTATGCACATTGTTGAAGTAATAAAAGTGTGTCTTTTGTGACTAATCTTGGTCCTTTCATCCTTCTATACTTCTTTGTGACTTTTCTCATGCTTGCAGGTACACTATGCAAGTTCACGTTTCTATTGCAATTTTTTGGAGTTTTGTGCTTATAAAGTGGTGGAGCATTACATGTAGGTGAGTTCCGGTGCTTCTTCACCCTTCTCAATTTCATCCTTCTTCACTAGAATATTGATATTTTTTTTTTCTGATCGATTTTAACAAAGGGAATGCATGCTTCCTAGTCTGTGGTATTTTTACCCTCTCTAAGTTTACAGTAGGTGAATTTGACTTGTGGTGCACACACCCTCTTCAAATTAACCCTTCCTAAGTCTAGAAACACCCTTTATTTTGTGCATCACCATCCCTAGTATAGTTTCATTTCTTACAAATATATTTCCCTAAAACCCATGAAAATGTTAGCATAGGTTTAGATAACCATTTTATTGCACTAGGAGTAGTACATCACTTAGTTTAGGAAGAGGAAGTCAGCCTTCTTTGGAGGTTCACCTCAAGCCCAAGTCCCACAACTTGAGAGGTGATCCCATGTGTCCCAATCACACTAAACATCATGTTCACATTTTGGCCATTCGAAGGGTGCAGTGATGCGTGACAACAACACTAAAACCATAGAATCATATCCTCTAATTCATACACCTCTATTTCAGAATCCATGTTGTGATGATACACGAATTCTAAATATTCTAAAATGTAAGAACAATATTGATCACACTTATATTTAGCTATGTTTTATCTTAAATTAGAATATTTTCCTTGAGTATCCCTTGTGATGGACATGGTTTCATAACCTAACTAAGGGATCAAATTTCTTCACCAAATATATCTTATAAGGACTTAAAATTATAAAATTATGGATGTATGATTCAAATTCAGATCTGAACTATACCTAATTCATGTAATTCATACTTTTAAGCACTTGTATAATGTAGTTATTATTAAAACACATCATATCATATAACATCCTAGGATATTAACATGTATAGACTCCATACCTATATGTTTTGACTACGTATTTAAGTAAACTTTATATTCAAATTTGAATCACCTATATCTCATTATGTGAGCTACTAAGATATAATTATCATGTCATGGAAAGGTGGGAAAAATCATTTACTATCATATAATATCATATCATATCTAATATGGAATATATTTTTATACTTCGTTAGTTTTACTAAGTTTAACCGACATACTTGGTTTTCTTCATACCTAGATGAACAAAACCTTTACTCATATCTCTTGATTAGAGTGTCTCATCTCCACTTAATATTTTATGTTGACATCATGATCCTTTAATTTTTCTTATTTGTGTTCATTCCCTTTATTCCTTGATGGATTTAATCATTTGTTGACAATGAATCTTATCCTTATATATTCTTGTATAATCTCACCTATCACAAATATGACTCCTCTCAAAGATTCATAAGTATGATTATAAGACCTTTAAGCCTTCCTAAAAAATACATCTATTGTATCTCATCAAATATATCATCCCTTCACCATTTTTTAAAACTTGTTCTCTCAAGTTCCCTCTTAGTAACATTTTTCATTAAGACTTTTTCCTTTTATCTTCCCATGGTTTTAATGTAGGGATCATAGTCTTAGTGTAGTCATGGATCTCTAGAAAATATGTTCATAGAATTATTATAGTTTCATGGAACTCCAATAGTGGAAAAAATCGATTTCACAAGATTTAAATCCATAAAGACAATCAAAGTTTGTCTCACCGATACTTATTGACACATTGGAACCTTATTTTGTAGTCAAAATTCAAATTAGGGATCCCAACAACATTAAAAAAATTTATGATGGTAAACAAACCCATTTCATTTTGTAGTATAAAATGGAAATAAACCCCGCATTGGTTACAATATTACCACTAGAAAATTTATATTAAAAATCATTCACATTATATGGTAAAGTAGAGTATAAGGTAACCTTTTACTAAAGGTTCGAGTGCTAAAGTATTAAAATTCAATTGAACATGTGTAATGATCCCATAGTTTTTGTTCACTTGCATTAAAATTAGAGCCCATGAAAATGAAAATAATCCATAATCATTATGGTGACATATGTCACCATCCTATATAGGTATCAAAATTTCATCCCATCTAGTTTCCAATTTCAATGAAAAACATTGAACCCAAGAGCATGAAAATGTGTTAAGGGTATAATTTGGACTCTATCCATATGGTGAAATCCAAGATAAGGATTAAAAATTCCAATGAAAACAAATAATACATTTGGGACCCAATCAAGACCAAGTGACTCTATGATTGTTCATTTTTAATAAAATGAGAAGTTATCATGCAATTTTAGAATAATTCATACATGAAATACTTGTTGAAGCTTTACAAAGCCATATATTTTATCGGAGATCTAATTGGACCAATTTTTGACTCATTAGAAATATATTGAAGATATATTTTTATTAGGGTGACTTTCAATTTTATTGGTTTCTTATTTAGATCATAATTCTTCTTTTTCATGTTTTCAAGTGGCTTTCATCTACTTTTAAGGTCTATATTTAATATTTTAAGAACTACAATATTAAAATATGCCTATCAATATGTCGATAATGTTATTTTATATCTAAATTATCTTATAATCATAATTTATCTCTCTTAGGTGGATCTATTTAATGTTTTTAGTGTCCTAAATATATGTATTTTCCCTTAATGAAAAAGAAAGAATTTTGGGAGCTTTGGGTGTATATTCCTACCTTGAGATCACATCACTAGTTATGTTATTACTTTAGGGCGATTAATAAATACATATCTCTTCAATCAAATTTGATTCTTAATTTTGGGGTCTATCTATAGCTCTTTAAAACAAATTTTTTAATACGAAAGTGGAAGACGACTCCTGAACATAATTAACAACATAAATAAGGAAGGACCCATCTCTATTGCCAATTTTAACTCTATTAAGATTATTAAGAAAATGGCCCATTATTTTAATTTTATCTCCTTCAAACATGTGTATAGGGAAGCAAATGTCATGGCAGATTTATTTGCTAATATGGGGGTTAATGGGCATGATTTGACACTTTTGAGGAAGGTGGAAATTCTCGATCCCAAGGTGCGGGCACACTTATTAAAAGACACTAATGCTCATGTATAAGGTCTCTTCATGGGGTGTCTATCCTGTCATGATCCTTTACTATATGATGAATTTGAATTTATTTCTTAATTATGAGAAGATCGGGTTTGTGATTTACACGTATTTTTGGAGAACTTTATCTGGTAACCGCTACTTTTGTAGAATCATTTTGTGGTGTGTAAGTAAGCTCTCGGCTCTCTAGTTTCTGAGTCATTTTGTGAAGATGCCTTTGTTGTTTAGTAGTATGGGTGGGGATATCATCAAGACTCAACCTACTAAACTCATTGGGGTCACTCCCGATGTTATGTCCATGTTTGATAGTAAGGGTTTTACCCCTTTTTGAAAATATTTGAAGGGCACTATGAGAATCTCAACAAAGACTTTTCTAGCACATGGAAAGTGACCAAAAAAGGTGTTGTTGTTGAGATGAAAGGGATTAGTCTGGAGATCATTGTGGATTCAGTGGCTAAAGTTATGGGCATTCTGGTGGTGGGGAGGGAGGTCTACAAACCGAAGAAGGAAGCCTCTGAAGAACTGAATCTATTTCTTAAAGGTAATGAGAATCTCACCTCCCATTTTTCTAGCTACCTTAGAATGTATTTACCTAAACCATTTGATGAGGTGGATCTCACCTTAATTCAATTCTTAACCCTGGAAGGCTGCCACAAATGTATCTATGCTTACCACCTCCCAATGCTAAACCATTTTAGATGGGGGTAGGCTTTTAGTTTCCCCTATTTCTTGTATCATTCTCTATGTGCCTCTATTTTATAGTTTAAATCATGTAGGATCTCTATCCCTCTCCACCAAGGCTTTATCCTTGCCCTTGTCAAAAGGGTGGCCTTGGACATTGAAAAAACTGGTGCTCTCAAGCTAGCTTTGGAAGCTTATGCGGATGGTTGAGTCTGTTTCAGAGGAGGATTTGAGCGATGATGAAGATTCTCTGGATGGCAACACAAGAGGATGAGGTGGATATTTCCACGACCCAAAAACTTCAGGACCTGAAATCTAAGTAGACCCCGAGCACTAAGTTGAACACTAAGGGTGAGTCCAACAAACAGGGTGCCCAACTCCTATAAAAACTCAATTGGAAAAACACTATGAAGCTATGGGTCAGGTCATCTTGATCAAAGGGGAAAATTACTTAGCTAGGATGGTTTCTGATATCGATGAGCTCAAGGGGGACATGTGGCTCACTAAGATCTCAGTCTAGTTTCTTTTTAATGATTGGCACAAGATGAGGGAGTAGGTGCAGGAAGTTGTTAGCAATGGGCAGGGTGGTGAGATCGAGATCCTAAAGGCTAACTTGGGGGCCATAACTAGGGATATGGATCAGGTTAAATCTATCCTCCATAGCTATATAGAATGGAGCATTGTGACTATTAAGTCAACCTTGCTACACCTTCAAACTCTGGGGCATCTTGCCAATTCTTATTGTGTTGTGGATAGTCAAGGAAGGAAACAAAGGTGACCCCGAATGGTTTAGACCTGGGCTCTTTGGCTATTAATATTTATGCTCTTGCAAAAGAATGGGCTAAGGTGCTGGAGGGGCTTGAAAAATCCTACAAATGACTTTGGTGTGGGGTGTTATGTTTTTCACTATCTCTATCTTTGGTTGTTAGTTCCTTCGATGTTGTTAGTTTCACTATATGGGCTCCTAAGTGCCCTTATTACTATGAACTTTTATACTATGGTGTTTTGATGTTATTATAATTTAGCTTTATATTCTCTCATGGAGCTTTCTTGATGTATGGGGTAGGGTCCCCTTAACCCTCTTTTAACCACTAATCAAGAAAAAAATGATTCTTAATTACAAATAATAGGAGGTGGTTAAAATTAAATGTTTGGGATTTTCTTTTTATTTTCCATCTCTTCTAAATTATATAAATAGAGATATTATATCTACATTTTATGAATTTTGGTGCACTTATTTAGAATCATTTGTGTTAGGAAATATAGTGTTCACATGTTTTATGACATGTGATTTACCGTATGGTAAATATATTATTACTACGGTAATTATAAATTACTAGTTTGTTAGTATGGTTACAAGTTATTTGTAACATATTATATTTGGTGGTTTATTAAGTAATATTGTTGTATATAATAACAATATTACGTACTTAGATTTGTGGTTGTTAAAACCACTCACGAAGTTAGGAAAAGTTGTTAGGAAGGTGTCCTATATTTTAGGACTTGTAATTGCCTATATATACGTGGATATTGGTGTATTAAAATATATGAAGAAATATATTATTGTGTGAATAATAATTGTATTGTTTTCATGATCGATCTGAATTGAGCTCTAGAATTTGGACATATTTTTTTAATCTAATATCAATATTTCTTCATTAAATATATGTACCTTAATCTATTCATTGAATTGTGTTTTTTTATTTCATTAATGTAGATTACAATAAATATTTCTTTTATACCCTTTCATTTAGTTGTGCTTCTTACATATTATATGTTAGTACATATTTCTATTTAATCATCATATGTTCACTGAGTATTGTGTTGGAATTAGGCATGAGAAGATGTCAAATATCCATAAATACACTCTTGGTATATCACTAAATATCCTTATATTTCCCTTTATTCCTTTTCCATTGTAAGATCTTAGTTTAACATTATACTAAGTAGTGATAGAATAAGTAGTAGGTTTTATATAAAAAAATCTCTAGAGATTCTCTTAATTTATAGTCCCACAAATATCATTATATCCAATTATGATGTCCCAACTCAAGTTGTAATTCAAATATTATGTAATTAGACATCAATATTTTTTTCCCATCTGATGAAACTAGTTTTGTTTTTAATGAATTTTTACACATATCCTTTGTTTTAAATTTTTTTATCAAGGTTCTCATGAAAATATTGAATCCACCTAATTCTAAAAGTGTTTCCTTATCACCTTATGACTCAAATTATTTTTAAGATCCAAAATCCATTTGTATATTAGACCTTTTCCTTAGTTGTTGAATATTTGACTTTTTGCAAAGAAGATCCCTTTTCATCTCCACTCATGATATATTGAGACCAAAATATCATATGTTTACAAATATTTTCTTTCCTTTTGTTCCAAATATTATGGGATCCCTTTGAAATTATTAAAAAATCATGTTATTTTAATAATTACTTTGGATTCCCTTCATTTATTCATGGATGATGGTTTTATGATCCCCATAGATCACATTCAAAACCTTCCTAATTCATGTGTAGTTTACAATGGTAAAATAATATGTATCCCTTAGGTTGTTTTCTTCATATATTAAATAGAAAGAATTATATTGGCTCGGATACTTGAGATATCTATTAGTTGTAACATGGATTGAATTGGGATTAAAGTTCTATAAAATATTTAAAGAGAATGTTGAAATAATATAACTCATGGAGCACCTCAACAACATAAAAAGAGTTTCCATAGAGAACATTTAAGTACTTAAAATTAATATTAAAAAGATTTGATTTCATTGAAAAAACATATTATATATTATTTGATATATTTTGAATCTAATTTCACTATGAAGACATAATTCCTAGGTGGAAGGACCCTTCATGAATCCTATAATGGTTGTTAATATACTCATACAAGAATTACCCTAATACCTCCAACACCATTGTTTTATATATTTTTAAATCTCTCAAGTTCTCAAAACATACAAATATCACCCCAATCACTCCAAATTTACACTACAAGGCCCGTACCACTACTTAAAATTAAAAATATCTTATTAGAGATTTATAATGAGGTTGAAGTCTTAAAAATGAGATATCCATATACCAAATATAAATACATATTATTTTTCTATACACTTCTCACCTTCATCATGGATCAATGCTCAATCCTTATCCCAACATATTGTGAACGACCCTTCCTAGATGTTATTTTGAAGATGAAAAATATTCTCATAAAATAATAAATACTACACCAATACCTCCAACACCCTTTTCACATGATTTTTAAAATTTATTAGATTCTCAAATCCTCCCAAGATCACCCCAAGTAGTCGAAAGTGAACCTAAAAGACTCATATCACTAGATGAGATTAAAAATCTTTTTAGAGGTTTATGTTGATATCAAAAGAATCAAGAATCATATTTATATATTCCAAATAAAAATACATTCTATCATCCCATATGTTTATTACCTTCATCATGGATCAATGTTCAATTATTATTCTAATTTATGCCAAGATCCCTTCCTACATGTTCTTTAACATCCTAAAATCCCCATGCTATACTAAAGAAATCTCTAAATTCTATATGGACCCAAATATACATGTGAATGAGATATTGTGTGATAATATTTCCTTTTTCCTAAATAAAGTTGAGATAAATAAAAATATATACTATTATGAGGATCCTAACCAAGACTTATCAAGTGAACATGGACCTCCACATACTGAAAAATAACACAATATGGAGAATTTTATTGAGAAATAAGACATCACACGACTTCTCATTTTATTTTGAGGAAAAAAAAGGAAGGGACTCATAGTAGGATCATGTTGAATAAAAGTGGTCCATAATTATAAGGTATATCCCTTCTCAAAATTTTTATTTACAAAGACTATATATATTGATTAAAGAAGAAGATGTTGAATAGTCACCTTTGAATTAGTTCAATTAAAATAACTTCCTTATGAGAACTCTAAATCCTAATGAATAATATCCATCAATAAATAGTTGGACTATAGTCAATAAGTGTAGATACAAAAATGGATTGGTTTTAATGATGAAGATGAATGTAGCCCCAATGTTGAATATACCCTCTCTTCTCTAGCCTAGGATGTATTTATCTTGAATTTCAATTAAAAATGATTTAACGAAGAAGGAAAATCATGAATGATCCAAAACATAATTTATAAAGAGCTACTTTTGGAATGTCCCAAATATATTTTACAAGGTTTTGGTAGATTTTTGTATTTAACATTTGTTTGGGTCTTTAAATAATTTATGGGATTTATAATATATGATTATAGTATAAGTATTATTTTAATCATTTTTTCCAAGTTTTCTCCATAATATTTCTAACAGATCCTACGGTTTGTAAATGAGTTCAATGGGATAAGAGATATAACCCCAATAAGGAACACTTAAATAATATATAATAATAATAGGATATTATTTTAATTATTCTACTTATGTATTTTTTAATCCATCAATAAGGTAGATACAATTGGTCTTTATGTAGGATTTGTAGACACTAAAATATTCACCTTGCATAAGTCCTTCTAAGCTAAAAATACCAAAAACATTATAAAGCATAACAGTCTCAAACAAATAAAATTATCCCCAAAAATTAAGTAAAATTATAAAAAAAAACCCACAAAAAGGTGATGAAAGACACCTCATCATTCATTTACTAACCCACACCCACTCAGTTTTTTT
Source organism: Taxus wallichiana var. yunnanensis (assembly GCA_018340775.1). Lineage (NCBI taxonomy): Eukaryota > Viridiplantae > Streptophyta > Pinopsida > Cupressales > Taxaceae > Taxus > Taxus wallichiana. The sequence goes on along the minus strand of CM031237.1, from coordinate 549,940,629 downwards.
ATATCCATCCTACCTACTCATTTACATATCAAATGTACATTTAACCCTTATCATCCCAAAATTCTATGAGCATTGCACCCATATCCATACCAATCATCTATGCACTCAAAATCTATAAAACATCACTCACCCCCATCATTCCAACCTCTTGACTTAATTCCTTGTAGTTGAATTTTGGTGCACTTGATCCCATAATTTATTTTTTCTTCTTTACTAACGTATTTGGGTATTAAAATTTTTGTAGGGGTGAATGTGGATCAAAAGGGACTGGTTCAACCCACAATAAGATTGTTTTTGTAATATTTCAATGTAGGTGCTAATCACACCATGCGATCATCTTATAACCTTATTGCACTTTTTAGCCAATTACATTCATGAATGATTTGCAACTAAGTTGGGTATATCATTAATTTTTATGCATTATATTATCATTTTTATACAATAAAAATGTATTTTATCTCCTTAAATGGTTAGGGGTTTGAGAAAATAAGGTCCCTTAACCACCACAAATTTATTTTTCAAGTATTTACATGTAGGTTTTAGATTCAAAAATGGAATTTTACCCACTTTGTTCATGTAAAGAACACATGATTATCTCTCCAATTATCATTGGTATTATAGGCCAATTTATGTAAGTAGCATTGATTTGGGTATTTTTATATCAACTAACACATCTTGCAAGTGATCCAAATCTAGGGATATATTTTTGTGACCATGGTGGGACAATTTTTTTCTATGGGTAAATTATTTAAATTTCTAAATCTATAAGTGTTTTCGTAGATTTTTGTTTTCCTTTCAATTCATTTTTCTTTTCCCTAACATTTATGGTTTTAGATATAACATTTAATATTTCATATATTCAAAAATACAAAAAATTGTTTGTTGGATAGTCACAACCATGACTATCTCATGATTTTTTAAAAAAATATCTTTGCGGGCTAGTCATAGCTTTATGATTATCTCACAATTTTTTTAAAAAACCTAACAATTTAGTTATAGTGTAGTTGTAGACATGATTTTTTTGTATTTTTGTTTCTAAAAATGTTTATTCAAGGAAAGAAATTTATTTAATGTTATTCATATATATATTCATTTACTATATATTTTATTCACTCACACCCTTGGATGATCATGGGAATTACAAAAAAGTGCTATGTTTACTTTTTTGATTTCCAAAACATGAGGATAGTCATCATAGTGGTGGTCATTATTTATGGTTCCTCTAGGTCATGCTTATGGGTGAAGGCATTTTTATTGACCTATTACATCTTTCACCTAACACAAATACAACACAACAATTATAACATCAAACTTATAAATCATCGGGAGTAATAAGTACATACATACAATTCCATTCCCCCATTTCCCACCATCAAAGGGGTGAACACCATCAACTTACGTACAATAGAACCCATTTTAATTGGTTTTCATATATCGATGATTCATTTTCACATACCGTTTATGATTTATTGAAAGTTACATCTTGTTTAGAGTGATAAGACAACATTTCATCCACATCACAACCTATTGCATTACATTGAAACAAACAAAAAAATATATGGAAAACAAACCACCTTCCCAAAACGTACTTTTTTCATCCACATTTAGTCACTTTTGGGTTACATTTATGACTTCACATGACATATAACATAGTTTCCCCAATTTTTGCACGATCTCCACATTGTCGTCATTATCATATTTTTCCAGACCATCATATAAAAGCGAATGCCCCATGATTTTCCATCAAATAAATTTTTACAATCCATCATTTCCCACATTCTTTCATTTTCATATTTTTCCTTATCTTACATGACTTACCTTTGAATTTTTAACCCAAATTTTACCATTTTTTCATATCTTTCATCCTACACACTTTGTTCATCCATATTTTGTATAGTATCATTCACATGTGTGAATTTACCACATCCATTTTGTACCATTTTCCAAATTGTTTTTTCCATTCACTATTTATTCCACTCTTACCATGATCCATTCCATTTATGCACTTTGGTCCCTCCTTGCATGCTTTAGTCCCCTCCCCTACATGCTCTAGTCCCTTGTATGTGTGTGTGCTTCATTCCCTTACACAATTTCATCCCCTCCTCATGCACTATGGTCCCCTTGTGCACACTATGATCCCTTGCATGCTTTAGTACTATTCATGCATGCTTTGGTCCTCTCCATTTGTTTTCCATCCTCTTACACTCTCTATTACATCCACCTACATCACTAAATCTATTACATCTTATTTTTATCCATTTATTCATGTTATAAGCATGATCACCCCGTAACCTTCCCGTAGTCACCCTAGAACCTTCTCTCACCACATTGTCCCTAATTCTTCTTGTGATCTTTCTTCACTTCACCTTACTCGAAAAACCACACCTCACACCCCTTCTCTTTCCAACTACGCATCATTCCTACAACCTATTGGTCGTTCTCGTCGAAAAAAATTCACTTCTCACCTCTCCATCTTCCCTACATTTCCTCTGCACCTATTAGGTGTTAGTCACAAGTGTGCTAACCAACTAAGTTAAAAAAGTAAAAAAATATGCCAAAAAAAAAAACCCACCTTTGTGTTCTATCACCCTCCTTTTCTCCTCTTGATCTCTAGATGAAGTGGGGATTTTTATTCTATGGTTCATGTTAACCCCCTCTCCACTTCTCCTTATCCACACGACCACCCACATCCCCCAAGTATATTTAGCACTCATGGTTGTGGCTGGTTTTGTCCCTCATCCAATAGCATTAGTTGTACCCTATGACCAATTTCCTTCTATTTTCATAATAAAATAGGAAAAAAACACCAACTATAGTCCCCTATCCATTTATGCCTATGACTAGTTTGTTACTCATTCCCCTAAATATGTTTTTAGATAAAGGGTAAAAAATGGGTTTTTCTAGGGACCCTACCCTATTACAAAAATGGATCTAACATCCAAATATAATAATAAACATAGAAAGAAACAAAAAAAAAAAAAAAAACAATTCATTAAAACAACCCAAATACAACCAAAGTGCAACTCGAGTGTAATCAAAATCCATCCACGAAGAAGAAAAACAACCAGAGTTCATTTTTTATTCTTCACTTGATTGGAGATCTAGATGAGGTCTTTCATATATTTTTCTCTCTTCTCTACTTCCTTTATCCTATCTTCCTCATTTTTGTTTCTCTTTTTTCCCTTTTTGTTTATCTCTTTCATGATAGAGCTTAAGATATCATTTTGTATAATGAAGCCATCTACCAAGATGTTACATTTGTCTTCCACTCCCTCTAGTTTGAATTCCATCTTTCTATAATTCTATATTTTATTTTCATCCTTATTAGAATTAAGTTCCTTAAAATTACCCCTAATAGGTTTTATATCCTTTCTAATCCACTTGATTACATTTTTCTCAGTAACTCCAATTCATTACGGATAAATTATTTTCTATTTTTGTTAATGTTGTTTCCTATGCTAAGAAGGATCCCAATAGCCAAATCCCTCACAATCTCTTAGTAATTTTTATCCTAAGTGTTATTCGAACCTTCGATATTTTTTCATTTATTGGTTTTGCTTCTAAAAACTCTCGATGAGATGATTTCCTCTCCCTACCTTTTGTTATTCTTGGGAGAAGAGCTGGCAGGAAGAGACGAGGTAGGGTTATGCTTAGGGTTGAGACTCATGAAATGAGTGTAGATGAGGAGGATGACAACCTGATGGAGGGGATAAATATTTTTTCCCTATTGAACCTCCTTAAAATAATTTTCCAAGGACATGAGAATATAGAAAGGGTGACTTACTATGATTTTAGCGAGAGAAGCGCCACATATATATTGGTTCAAGAATGCATAGGTGAATGATGTGAGATGTGAATTGTTCCAAGAAAAAATAATGCAAGAATACAAGACAATAAATTATGAAAATACAATAGAGATAATTATAATTACATATAAATAGCTCCAACTCAATACGATTAAACAAAATAATGTAAGAGATGTACATATAGGAGGTGAATGTGTAATGATTAACTAAAATAATGATCTAGTAGGCCTAAAAGGGATACTAGGGTATTATTGTTAGTATAATTAGGACTGAAACACTATAATAAATGGAATAAATCAGTATGGAATAAATGCAAGCAAACTATTATTAGTGAAATAAAACCCTAAATATTCAAGAGAATGAAGAGAAATAGCTTAGCTGATTGGAAGTGATTGTCACAGGTTATCACAAATATGGAAATGAAATCATGAAGTGTAGATGAATACTTAGGGACCATGTGAAGGATAGATATGGAGGATCTGAGATGACTTGGGCACCTAGGAATGTACTAGGGTACCCTGGGGTGCCCTAGTATGTAATTTGGGAACTTTGAAAACTATAAAACCTCAATACCTGAATCTAAAATGATGGGAAGGTGTCTTTGAATAATTATTGTCTCTCACATTGGATCTTCCAGATGAGCTATGTAATGACCTATAATGTAAAAGGAAGTATCAAACCCTAGAAAAATAAAAGATGGAAATGAATGGGTCAAACTAACCTCATCCACCAAACTTGTGGTCTTATCACTGAGCACTACACTACATTTTGGACCCAGATGTGGTTTTGGTGAGTATGTGCATGTTGTTCCCTAGGTGATCTTATGTCAGTCTCACTTTGTGAAGTAGCGAGAAATAATAACTATAGAAAATTTAAATAACATATGTGCATGGAATAAAATAGAATCCCTCCCCCTTATGTAGTGTGTGTGATGCATATATCCTATCCTTGATACATGACACTATGTGGATGTAAGTGATGTAACTCTAGATGGAGTGATATTAGTGTGTAATACTAGGACCTAGGACCCTTATTATGGTCTTATAGCTTAAATTTATAGGGCTCTCAAGCTTAATTTCATAATAAATCTAGACAAGGCCAAATGGGGAAACAATAAAGACAAAAAATGGCTAGAAAGGCCCTAAAAAGAAGTGGGAAAGGATCGTGCGTAGACTGGGCACCCAAAAGTGGGACTAGAGCACCACTGAGGCACCCTAGTATAGACTAGGGTGCCCTGATTTTCGGCTAGAATGATGGGGTGGTTGCTAAATGGATGGATAAGTGTAATAAAATATGTGGGAATGAAGAAATAAAATATAAAATAAAGATGGCCAAAATGTGGGATTAATTAGTAATTTATCCACTTGAGAACCTTCTAAATAGTAGTATAAGACCAGAGCTAAATAATTCCTAAAGTGCATTATTTTGTGTCTACATTTTGCCCCCACTTTATGTTGGTGAGTGAAACGCTCGGTAACATAAAGTAGATAGAGATGTGTACCTAATATCCATGTAGAGTATAGAAGAAGATGTTCCAATGGAATAGACTCAAATATGGAATGACAAAAAGAAAAATTTGGAGGAGATTGGATTCTAAAGATGAAAAATGTGCATAAAAAGTGATGAGAGTGAACCTAGGGTGGAACACATGTGTAGTTGCTGATGTGTGTAGTGTACCTGCATGGTTAGTAAAGGAAAATTATTATGGTAGTGTGTTTTTGTTGTGGTTATTGCTGTCTTTTTGTTTTTATTTCCCCCTAATTTGACTACTATTTCTTATATGACAAACCTACAAGGATAAAATGATCAAGTAGTCAAATATATATGTATGTAAAAATGTTGTGTAAAATACGTATGCGTAAAGTATACAAATGTAAATTACACTATAAAAATTATAAATGGAACATGTGCACCTAATACATATCGATAAAAAGGTGTAGAAGGATATCCCATATGGTCTTGAGTTTTATGGGTGATCTCACGCTACCCTAGATGAAGAAGTATAAGGAGGAAATACACTGTGTCCTCCAACTTTAACCACTTATGCTGAAATGTGTGAAGATATCTCTGTACTGTCCTAGTTTTTTGGGTAATATGACGCCCTTGGATGGAGAAGTGTAGAGAGGCACACCCACTGTAACCCCTAAGCCTGTAATCACTCCATAGAATTATCAAAGGACACCATATCTGGTTATGGTTTTTGTGTATGGATTTTGAATACTGGTTTAAACTCACTCGTTGTGTCTGAACTAGTGTAAATATGTTGTGTTAGTAGAAAAACCTCAATGATGCACCCCCTCTTTGGGGGCACATGTAACATGGCAGAAAGGAGAATACTTCCCCAAAAGAGGACCCAACCACACTCTAACCTATATAACTCTTCCTATAGGGGAAAGGGAAACAATTGGTAGATTCCAAGGCACACAAAAAGGGGATGGCTATCCAAAACAAGTGTTAGTCTGAAACACATACATGTAATAAGTGGAAAATACATAGAAAATATAAAAAACTACAAAACAAAGTAGTGTAAACATGCAAGAACAAATAGACCACACAAAGTGGGTTTCAAAATGCAACATGACTCACGATGTCATAAGACACACAAGGCCATCATGGCTGTAAATAATAGACAAGTATGCACACAAGAAAATGGAAAAGCCCACATACAATAGAAAATAAAGAAGACAAGTAGAAACAAACAAGTAGTCATGGAAACATGTAATCCTAAAAATAAATGTTGCACATGGAACACTCATTATCATGTTAGAGTGATAACCATATTTAAAAATGTGTATGAGCAAGTAGTATAAAATGCTAAGTACAAAATGGAACAATAACACCTAGATAAGATGAATGTGGATTCCCCTAGCAACTAATATAGGAAGGGTAGAAGGTGAGCATCCATGTTGCGTGTAGAGTCTTGTATCTCGTGATCACACTAAACAAAGGTGTGAAATGCATGTGTGTATGATAATGACATATAAGAAAGCAAGCTAACATGTGTAATAAAGTGAGCATGCGAAACACCAGTAAACAAGAGTAAATGCCACCAAGATAATGTAATATGTTGTGGATGGATGGAATAGAATGCAAAATGGAATGATAGAGGCAATGTGCCCCCCAAGTGGATGGAAGTGTATGTAATGAGGTTCATTTTTTCCCCCCGCAATAGTCAATAATTAACCAGTAAACGAGATTGCATCATCGGGAAATGGCTGAGTAGTGTTTGTTGTATCGTGGCATTGTCATGAGTGTGTATGTGTAGTGGTGATGAAATGCAACATGTGGATAGATGTACATGGAACCTATAACCTAAGTCTATACCATGACTTATGGAATGGAAGATTGATGATTTATCCCTAAACGTATATCACTATAGAATGAGTGTATGGAGATGAAATATATGGAAATATGTGCATGGACCTTATAGCCTAAGCATATACCATGACTTGTTGAATGGATGAGTGATGATTTATCCCTAAGCGTATATCACTATGAGATGAAGGAGTGGAAATGGGTGATGATTTAGCCTAAAGTGTATGTCACTATAGGATGAATAAGAAGGGAGTGGTGATGTAATCTAAGGTGTATGCCACTAGAAGATGATAAAAGGAGGGTGGTGATTTATCCTAAAGCGTATACCACTACAAGATGATAAGAATGGGTGAAAATTTAACCTAAGGTGTATGTCACTAATGTGTGAAATGGTGAATGAGGAAAATGTCACATTGGTGAATTTAAGGTCTATTTGATTGGTAAAACCTCGAAAATCAACTATGGACCGAAGAAATGAACGATAGCATAGGGTGGTGAGTACAATACATAGAAAACAACATAGTATAAATGACCAAGCTATGGGAATGCGCGGTGTAGGAAATGTAATGTAATAATGTGCAATGTAATAAGTGTGGAGATATAAATAGAATGTGCAATGATGATAGGTAAAACTAGACCCATGTATAAGGAGATCTAGTGTAGCATGTAGAATAAATAGGATGTATAAGTGCAAAGTGGGTATGTAGGGTGTAACAATAGGTGTAGATAAAAATAGAATATGTAAAGATGATAGATGGAACTAGACCCATATATATGATGGATAGATGTGTTATGTGAATAAGACAATGTAAGAAAGGTATGATGTGTAGATGATGCAAGATGCGATATAGGTGTGGATAGAATATGTAGTGATGAGAGGTAAAGCTAGACCCATAGATAATGTGACCTAGCATAAATATAGAATGTGTGGATGAAATCTAAAACTAGACTCATATATAATGATGACTAGTGTAGCGTGTATGAGATGAATGATGGAGAAATGACTAATAGATGAGGTATGTATAGGATAATGTAAGATGTGGGCTATGTATAGAAATGATGATAGAATGTAAGTGTGTAGGACCTAGCATGCAATGTGTGGGGTTCAATGTAATGGTAATCCCTCAATAGTCCAGTGTGAACTAAAGCACAAGAGTGCATCATCAAGTAATGATGGTGCTAGAATGTGTTTCAAGTATACATATATATGAGGAATAATGTAAAGAGGAGATATGTAGATGTGATAATTATGATAAAAGGGGGGATTGGGTAATGGCGATGCTCCCTAATGATAGTGTGACAAAGGTGACTAGGAAACACCATCAAGAAAATCATCATTGTCATGATCAAAGTCGGCAAGAGCTGCGTTAGAAACTTGGTAGGTGATAAAATGAGGTGGATCATATAAAGATGCATTACAACAAAGGAGATAAGCATTCATCACATATTATTCATCTGTAAAAGAAATTGGTGGGCAGCCATGAGCACACCAACACGAAATGTTAGGAACATAGGTAGGAGAAGAATCATTAGCAATGGAGATAGTGCCAAAGGGCATGGGGAATGAGAGAAAAGAATGAAGTGGGTCAAGTGTGCCACCAATATAATCAATCCAAGATCATCCAAGTGTAAAGAGAAAACCATGGGCAATGTATGCAACAAATACTATTAAGTGAAAAACTCATAATCCATAAGTTATTGTAATATGGAAGTAACTGTGATAAAGGTGGGGTGAATGGAGGGGTGGAAATATGTCATTAAGCATCATGTTGAACCTGGGTAAGCAATCACGTGTACAGATAGTATTGGAGCTAGCAAGATCGAGAGGAATGTGTTCCCAAAATGTCCTATTGATATATAAGGTGCATGTGAAAGGGGATCATGAAACTACTTCTGGTGGTGAAGAAGATGAAATTGCATCAACACTATTAACAAATCCTTTATATAGTACCATAGTATTAGTGGATGGAGGGTTTTTGAACCAATATTCACCTGGGCCATCAGCTATAAATGTTTCATCGAAATAATAATTTTCCACACCGAGGGGGTAAAATCTAGTTGTTGTAGTGACTCATCGTGAGTTCTACAACATCAAATTCATCATTAGATTCGGTGGAAATGTTGGTATGTGCGTCATCAGTTTGGGTAGTGCTATCAAGGACATTAGTAGGTGGTGTGGGAGTAGAAGGAGGAGCAGAAGTAGAAGATGGTGGAGGTGGAGCACTAGTAGGGACAAATATAGTGGGTGAAATGATAGCCGAAGTGTGAGTAGAGATGGGAGGAGAAGTGATGTTAGGGGTATTGGAGGTGGGTGTACTAGATTGACGACATAATATTTATTTAGGTTAGCATAAATAATAGGTTGAGGTGGTGGGATAGGTATAGAACTAGTAGGATCAATGTAACAATATTTCAATGGTTCTGGGTTAGCAGTGATAGTATGTTCATAACCATCATGAAGGAATTTGACACATTGATGTATGGTGAAGCAATGGATTGCATGGTGTGGATCCAAGGTCTTCCTAAGAGGAGATTGAATTTAAAAGAAGCAAAGTGAGGACATAGAATTTAGTAAGAATTATTTTAGGTCCAATGCGAATATGGAGGGATATAGTGCTGAGACATGTGCGAGTGGAAGAATCATAACCATAGATGAGAGTGGAGTTATGGGAGATGAGACTATCATTGATACCTAATTGTTGTAAGAGATTATGGGCACAAATTTTAATGGTGGACACACTTAATATAAGTAGCACTAATGACAACAGGTAATAAGAAAAGGTGCACAAGGGTTATTTTTGACAATGGGTGATATGTTGTTGTCAATAAAAGAGATAGAATGAGGCAAACTACAAAGAGACTAAATGAGATGGGAAAAGGATTTGGTATAATGATATTTTTCAACATGGATAACATGAAGGGTTTCTTTGAGTGTGGATCGGTAATCTATTTAATTGTGTAATAAGTCATAAAGTGAGATTTTAGTAGGTGTATTCTTGAGTTGGTCGATAATAGCATAATCTTTGGAAGTAGCTAATGGAGCAGAAAGTGTGATCGATGGTGGAAAAAACATGTGGAGCAACTAGTGGAGTAAGGTGAGTGCAATGTAGTAACTACATTGATGGATGGGTCAGATGGAGGTGTGACAAAGCGGGGGGTGTTGGGTACACACACATGAAGTCGGTGGTGGTAAGTAACTACATTGGTGATCTTGGTAGGTGTATAGGTAGGATACGAAGATTGGGCCATGACCTGATAAGGAGATGACATGGTGGAAAAAGATGGGAATATAAAACCCTAGAAGGTGGTAGAAGGGGATGTCAAGTTCACCAAAATGATTAACAAAAATAATGATCTAGTTGGCCTAAAAGGGGACACTAGGGTATTAATGTTAATCTAATTAGGAGGACTAAAACGCTGTAATAAATGGACTAAAGTAGTATGGAATAAATGCAAGTAAATTATTCTAAGTGAAATAAAACCCTAAATGTGTAAGAGAGGGAAGAGAAATAGCTTAGTTGATTGGAAGTGACTGTCACAAGTTGTCACAAATCTAGAAATGAAATCAGGAAGTGTAGACAAACACTTAGGGACCCTGTGAAGGAAAAATCTAGAGGATCTAAGATGACTGGGCACTGGGAATGTCTTGGGGTGCTCAAAATTACCCTAGTTCGCAATATGGGTTCTCTAACCACTTTGTAAATGCTCAAAACTTGAATATGATATGATCACAAGGTGTCTTCAAATACTTCCTATTTTTCATATTAGATCTATTGGGTGAGTGTGTAATGATCTCGTAATTCAAAAGGAATTATCAAACCCTAGAAAAATAAAATATGCAAATGAATGGGTCAGAATGACCTTAGCCACCAAACTTGTGGTCTTATCACTGAGTGTTACACTACATTTCAGACCTATATGTAGTTTTGGTCAGTGTTTGCATGTCGTGCCCTAGGTTCTCTCATGCCAGTCACACATTGTGAAGTAGTGAGCAATAGTAACTATAGAAAATGTGGATAACATGTGTGGATGGAATATAATAGAATCCCTCCTCCTATGCAAGTGTGTGTGATTCATATCTCATAGCCTTAATGCGTGACACTATATGGATGCAAGTGATACAATGGATGTAACTCTAGATGGAGTGATAGTAGTGTGTAATGCTATGACCTAGGACCCTTATTATGGTCTTATAGCTTTATATTTATAGGTCTCTCAAGCTTAATTTAATAATTAATCCCAACAAGACCGAGTGGGTTACAGATAAAGACAACGAACAACTACTAAGACCCAAAAAAGAAGTGGGAAAGGATGTTTTTAGACTGGGCACCCAAAAGGAGTGAGGCACCCTAACCACCCAATAAAGGTTGGGGCTCCTGAATTTGGGCTAGAATAATGAGGCAGTTGTGAAATAGGCGGATAAGTGCAATAAAATATGTGGGAATGACAAATAAAATATAAAATAAATATTTCCAAAAGGTGGGATTAATTATTACTTTATTCACTTGAGAACCTTATAAATAGTAGTATAAGACTCAAGGCTAAATAATGCCTAAAGTGCATGATTTTATCTCTACAAAGAATATCCTCCTATAATCATGGGAATCTCTACCTAGAATAGTGGTAGCCAAAAGCTAGAATGGTGTAGTTAAGTGGTGACTAACACCTAGAATAGTGTATTCAAGTGGTAGGCAACACTTAGAATAGTGTAGTCAAGTATACACCTAAGAAATCATATCCCATAAGTGTAGGGAAATTCAAAGTTTGGTGGAATATCTCGAGAGGATAATAAAAATAAAGAGAGAAAATAACTACACCAATACCCCCATAAGCACAACTTAGTGGGAAGTGAAAAAATGAAAGTGGATCCTAGAAACAATTCTTGATGAGGTGCCCACATGCAATTCAATCTCTCATAAGATATACTAAAATGAGAAAACCAAGTGGAAAAAAATTCCCCCAAAAGAGAGACATGAAGAAGTGAAGAGGCTAGAAGGCCCCCTAAAGATGATGAAGTTGCTGATGTAGACCACACCCTAAGAAGATCTTGTAGATGAATGAACTTGCTCTTAGTGAAAGGTTTGGTGAAGATTTCAGCAACCTGCTATGAAGACTAGAGGAATATCAAATTGATGACCTAGTCATTAATGAGCTCCTGAATGAAGTGCATGTGAATCTTAATGTGTTTGGTCCTCTAATGAAGGACCAGATTCTTACATATCTGGATGGTGCTTTGGTTGTCACAAAATATGACTATAGGCTACTTGATTTGGATACCAAGCTCAGAAAGAATCCCCTGAAGCCAAATAGCCTCATTAGTTACATTAACAACCTTTTTACTCTTCCTCTATGGATGATAAAGCAATAACATTCTTATTCTTGTAGAAACTATAACCTAAAGTGGACTTACAACACTAAATGTCACCAAACCAATATGAGTCTGAGTAGCCAGCCAAGTCAATGTCTAAACCAACCCTGGAGTGAAACCCATATCATTGTGAGCCCTAAATGTAGTAAAAAATCCTCTTAGTTACTTTCTAATGCATCTCATGAGGTTATTGCATGTACCTCAAAATAATACAAATGACATAGGAGATATCAGGTCTAGTGTGAGTCAAGTAAATAAGGCTTCTAACAAGTTGTTGATACAAAGTAGCATCAACCAAGGGTGTGGAATAATCAGCCTCAAGATTGACTCTAGATAAGAAATGATTCAGAGATGGCTTGCAGTCAACCATGTTAAAATGAGCTAGAATATTGAGAGGTTAGTTAGGTTGTGTGAGCGCAATCCCTAAATTAGGTTGTATAATCTCAATGAAAGGAAGTAGTGCAATAGAATTAAGTGATTCATGGTAAAGCTATCCTAAAGATCTACCTTCACTTCCAATATTAATAATGAATTACTCCCAGTAAAACCAAAAGCTAGGAGGAAGGAGTACATATTAGCATACTAAGCCCAAGGGACTGTTTGAGGTCATAAATGGATTTCCTAAGCATACAAACAAAGGATGAATTTTGAACAACACCAAGTGGATGCTCTATGTAGATCTCCTCCTATAGGTCTCTCGTGAAGAAAGGCACTCTTAAAATCCATCTGGTGTACACTCCAACCATGTGCTACGGCTAAAGCAAGTGTGAGTCTAATTAAAGTCATCTTGGCTATGGGTGCAAGGTATCTGAGTAATCTATGTCGACTACCTATGAAAAAACCTTGGCTACTAACTCGAGCCTTATACTTATCAACTGACCCATCTGCTACAAATTTTGTCTAATATATCCATCAACATCGAACCATCTTCCTTCCCTTAGGAAGTGAAGTCAAATCCCAAGTGTGATTATTGATTAAGGAATTATATTCCTCATGCATAACACTATCCCACTCAGGTATTCTTGATGCCTCTCAAAATGTATGTGGATATGTCACTGAAGCATAGAAGGCATGTGGCCTACTCTAATAGTCTTCCTAAGTATGTCTATCATCCTCTAGATCCCCTTCCCAAGTTCTTACACTCTAAAGTGTCTCCTAGCCCAAAGAGGGCCTAAAGTGGGTGAGTCATGTGTCGAATCATCATCCTTTAAATTATGGATAGAAGTAGATGAGGATGAATCCTTATTACTTTTCTCATTGTCATAACTAGAAGAAGTAGAAGACACTACCTTAGGAACCTGATGTGGATGATTTGAATCCTTAGACTTCTCATCAAAACTGAGTGAAGCCAAAGTAGATGGAGAAGTGTCAAGTAAAGATTTAGTGAGACTCTCCTGAAACTTAACACTTCTCTTGATGAAAAACTCATGAGTAGTAGGATGGATAATTATATATCCCTTGACTTCCTCTGGATACTCAAAAATATGAAAGGTTTGGATTGAGGCTCCATTGCCTTGCATTTATTTTTGGGAATATGTGCCATTGCTGGTGATTCAAAGACCCTGAAGTTCTTAACTTTTGGTTTCTTATTGTGCCAAGATTCAAAGGGAGTTATACCTTTTAAAGCTTTGTGGGGAACCTGGTTCTGTATATAATAGGCACAATTGATGGCTTCTACCCAAAATTGTGGAGTCAAATATTTAGAGTGGATCATATAGTTTTCCATCTCTTTCAAGGACCTATTTTTGTGTTCTACCACGCCATTCTACTGAGGAGTGTAAAGAACTATTTATTGTAGATAAATACCCTATATGGTGTAAAACTACTCAAATATGTTGCTAACATACTCCCCATTATCTATTCGAAGAACTTTGATGATTTTCCAAGATTAATTCTCAAAAAGTGCCTTGAAGTCCCAAACATAATCGAAATAGCTCATATTTTTTCCTAAGGAAGTAGATGGAAAATTCATCCATGAAGGTGAGAGAATATTTGGCCCTACTAAAAGAAGGATTGGAAAAAACTACTGTGACATCACTGAATCAAATCTAAAGGTGTTGAATCTCTCCAAGCTTTTCCCTTGTCAAATTTCTCTTCAGGGTGTTTTCCAAGAGCATAACCCTCACAAAGTCCCTTTGAGAAATGAACTCTAGGCAATCTTGTAACCATGTCATGTTGACTGAGTTGCTCAAGGTAGTGGTAGTTAAGATGGAAAAACCACTCATGCCATAATATTCTAACTCCATCTAAGTGTGTGAGAAATGTAGTAGGGAAACATTAGGTGAAAAGTGTGAGAAGGTATATAACCTAACATGGTGATCTACCCTTCCCACTACTATTGTAGTGTCATTATAAAACTCCATGATCTCAATTGAATATAGATCAAATATGAATTTTATGCCCTTGCCTATATGATTCATTTGATACAATGACAAGAGATTAGTTGAAAGTGAAGGTAGACTAAGAACATCATGAATTTTCCACCATTGAATTCAACAGACGTTCACCCTAAAATTGTGGATAGAGTATCATCACCCAAAGTGATGGAGGACATGTTTTATGGCTCTAAGGAAGAAAACTTAACTTGTGATGAACCCATGTGGTGTAATGCACTAGATTCAATAACCCACGAAGGAGTAGATGAGGTTGCAACTATAACAAGTGCTTTTCCCTTATGTTTCTGTTTATATTTTCCCTTTACCTTAGTATATTCTTAGGTTGATGAATATTGTTTGATAAATTTCAGAGACCCCTATATTGTTATTCAAAGGAGATAACTCGAGGTGGTCAATCAACTTCTTCATAAATTTGTGCTCATTTTTCCCAATTTTATTGCTATAGGAACACTTAACCTTTTCCATTTTAGGATTCCCATTTGAACTAGAGGTTTCATTGGTAGACTTGGAAGAGGTCATGGATTTCTTTTATTTCTTCTTTTCTAGAAATTTACTCTTTTTATTCTTCTCTTAGGTTGCTAGAATATTTTTTTCCAATTCCTATAAATGAGGGCTTGAGGTTTGGATGACTTCAAGGTACCCATTTGAATTAACTTGTCTTATTCATTAGTCAAATCAACAATGAATTCATCTAAGGATGGCATAGACCATGTGGCTCCAAGAGCCCTCTTGGTAGCATAAAATGTAGAAACAAAGACAAAGTAGTCATGACCTAGTTTTGCAAGCACTTTGAAAGAACAATTTGTTCATTCTTTATTGGGCCTAAAAATTCAGCTAAGTAAAAGAAGGCACATGGGTACACGAGACCTATTTGAAAAAAAGGGCACACGGGTTGAAGGCATGTGGGGAAGGGTCCTAGCAATAGGTTACAAAACATACGGTGTGCGCATAAGACAAAATAGGTTTTGTACTTAGTCGTATTCGGCATCACTAGATAACACACAAGAAAATCATGACCCTTGTGGATAAGGTGTCATCCTAGAAACTATGGGATCAAAAAGGGAATATTATAGGCATGTGATGGAAGGTTCCATAAGACATCATTACAAGGAGTGGAGAGCTTAGATATGTGAAGGCATGCTCTCATGAAGGACCACCATGATACTTGGCAATCAATCTATAACTTTAGAAAGGCATGGCGGTGGTTGTTGTTGGTTTATCAAATGTGCACCTATGTTTTAGATCTTGGAAGAGATGAAGTTTTGAGACCACAATGGAACCTTCCCCAAGTTGTGGGATCTTGCACGCTTGGGACATATCTCCGTAGAAGCTCGGTTCCTCTATCTATTTATACTACCACTACTACTACTCCTAGTAATGAAAGGGTAAAATAAGCTAATAATGCCAAGGGACCAGGATGGAAGGATGACATGAAAGGAAACTACACTAAAAGTCAATAGCACCAAAAAAGAAGGATGAACACTATATTTTATGAGAGAGAATGAAAGGAAATTTGTGGAAGGAGGCTAGGCATGAGTAGCACAACTAAACACATATTTATCAGATCATTCTCATGGAACACAACCAAATAAGGAACTACAAGGCACATGAAATGGCACAACTAGCATGAATTTTAAAATAAAAGGAAAGAGTCAAGAATGAAAACAAATTAGGATAGATAATAGTCACAAAATGATGCTTCTTTTACTTCCGTAAATACACAAGAATCATTCAATGATGAAGGAGGTTGATATCCACATGCAAGGGCTAGATCTAGAGGTTTACAACCCAAGATACAGAAAGTATGGAGTCCTTGGAAAAATGCGTAAGGATAAAAAGTGTCCAACATAAAAAAATGAGCCTTGATCTTACATTTATATATGAATCCATGGAGGGAGTAGGGAAGAAGGAGGGAAAACCCTAATTTGAAACACAACCACCAACAAGAAGCATTCAATTCCTACAAATCCACCTAGAGATCTGTGAAATATGCTTCCCCAAGCCTATTTGGCATGTTGAAGAAGAAAGGAGGGCGGATCATATCAAATTAGGTGGTTGGAGCAATCAGATATACTCATCAATGTTAAGAAAGATGTTTTCCCATTTCTTACCTACTAGATCCACCGAGAATGCCAATTTGAATCTATGGCACTATAGCTAATGTTAGTAGATTTCTGACAAGTCTAGGTGTGCACCAATCTAAGATCTGTAGCCAAAAGATACAACTCTCAAAATATTTCAAAGTTTTGGCACATGAAAAACATGTGGCATGCGTGGATTGTTGAAATGATGGCTAACTATGTAGATATTTTTCGTTTCTGCCACGTTTCACTTGATAATTTTTTGCAAGGATTTGGCAACCTTGTTGGCGTGCTTGGACCGGTTTCATGTAATACACTCAAGCATGTTGGAAGATGACCTTGGCACAAAGGAGTGCAAAGGAGGGTGTGAGGGATTAGAACATGAAGGAATATGCAAAAGGCATGCATGAAACATGTAGGAAAAAGAGGAAAAATAGGTGAGTAGAGAACACATGGTCAAGGCACAACTATTACAAAGTGATGGGCATAGTGCGCGAGTGGGCCAGGGACTTAGCTGATTGAAACAAGTCTGAGATGCACACACGGTGAAGAATTTTCTTAAGAAGAAAGTGAAAGCACAAAAGTGGGCACAAGGTAAGAGTGGAACAAAAGAGGAAAAGGAAAATGGAAGGAGAGGAT
The DNA here is from genome assembly GCA_018340775.1 of Taxus wallichiana var. yunnanensis. Lineage (NCBI taxonomy): Eukaryota > Viridiplantae > Streptophyta > Pinopsida > Cupressales > Taxaceae > Taxus > Taxus wallichiana. Next base: position 549,923,024 of record CM031237.1, on the reverse strand, counting down.
AGAAATCACATAGGGGTGTTCGAGGAAAGAGAAGGGGTGTCGAGTGGAAAATGTAACCAAGGATTTATCTAATTAAACTTGAGTGCGTGCAGCCTTTAATGAGGAACATAGATCCAAATATGTATACAAGTTTTTATATTAGAAGTAAAAGAGGGTTGAGGGGACCCTACCCCATACAAATATTAAAACCATAAAGTAAAAAGGCCAAGGGTTCAACCATTGAAGCCCATATAAAACAAAAAGAGCAACATATCAAACCATCAAAAAGAAACTACATAGATAACCCATGGAAGAGTAACTAACAACAAGGGTCCGAGGAACTAACAACATAAAAATTATGAAGCAATAGAGTCTTGACAAGTAAGAAAAAAAATCCATGAGATTAGACCCCTTCATCCTTATTTTACCAGCTTCCCCACAATACTCATGCATCCATCCCATTCTTTGACAAGGCAAGCTATAGTGTCCTTACAGTACTTGTAGTTCGGTTCAACGATCTGTACTTTGGGGCCATTTCCTTCTTTTTCTTTCTCCTTAGCTAATTCCATAGAATGGATCATCTCAACAAGGAGTTTTAAGGTGATGAATGGTACTTTTAACATTGAGAATGTGAACATCTCTTATCTGAAGAATTATTTCCTTCATCTTTAGCATTTCATTTTCCATAGCCAGACTTCTTTCATTAGCATTTTTTAATTGTTCACTCAGAACAATAGAAGACAACTTCTCCACTTTTTCATTCAATTCCCTCAAGTCCATAGACACCATACTGATCTTATGTCTGTTAATGTCAGTGTCTAACCTGTAATTCTCAAATTCCCTCATAAAAACATTGGATTTGACCACACAGTCTTGAGCATTAAAGAGTTTATTTTGGGTAGTTTTGAGAGCATGCAGGATTTCTATAGCCTCCTCCAAGTTCTTTGATCTCTTTCCTCAAATCTTTAGGATCTTTCCCACTTTCCATCTCCTCACTATGATCCCCTTCCAAGTCTTCTTCCTCTTGACTTTCACTGGGAGTAGAATGAATAGACTTACCTTCTTGATTCTCTTCCGACTCCAAAATAACTTCCACCTTCTCAGCCGAAGCTGAAACCTTCTCCTCCCTATACTACTTCTTGAGGCTGACATTTGTAAGGTGGGATCTAGTTCTTTTTGCCACAGTCCTAGTAGGAAAATCCTCACTAATAGTAACCCCCTTGACATCCAAGCTTTAAATATAGATTTGGAAAAGAAGAGAACAAAAATATGGGAAATTGTAGGGCTTGTTGTTTCTAACATGGTTTAACATGGGAAAGTGGTACCCATAGATCACTTTATAATGCCCTTCAAGAGTAATATAGGCCATAATTAACTGAGAAATTTCCCCATAAGGATGGGGAAAATTACCTCTAGCATAACCATTATGGAGAGAGATGGGAACACCCTTACCTTGCATGAAGTATTCAATCTCCAGGCTATAGTCTAACTTAGGTTTGAAAATTCTCCTTCCTTCCATGGACAAACCAGAAACTTTAGCAATAAGATTGGGGGAAATGGTGAAAGAGAAATTTCCAACCCGAGACGTGGCATTCCTTCCAGTTTTTGCCATAACTTCACTCAAATTTTCATCATGCCCATCGAAAATGCTAAATAAGCATAACAACCCCACCTGTTCGAGAAAAACCTCATCCTCTTTTGACATCATCGGACCTTTCTTGGTTTAATATGAACTAAATCCCCTCCCATTCTACAATTTTTTTCTTCTTTTTCTTCTTCGTGGTTAACATTTATACTTGACTTAAAAGAGAGTTTCCACAACACACTTTGAGATCTATCCTACCTTTGTGAAGATATGAAATAAAATTTTGAATGATGTTGAGATACATGAAATCATGAGACATGAAGCTAAAGGAATAATTACATCCTCATTAATAGGTGTGTTATAAGGGATTCTTTCCATTTTCAATGTGTCTATGAAATTAGCATCCATCTCTTTAAGATCCTCGATAACCTTTAATTCCTTAGCATCCACCCATCATATTGGCCAAAATATCAACTAGTTTGTTTCCTTCACAAAACACATGTTGAAAGGATATAGTTTCAAAGGAAGATAATTTACCCTTAGATTTATTGATGAAGTCAAATATATAAATAAAGGCCTGAGACACTCCCTTCACACAAGAGATGTTATAATAATAGTACCCTTCCACACCCAGGATGCTTGAAACCTTTCTCTATCACCAAATCACCGCACCCCTCTATTTATACAAGTGCATATACTTGAACTCACGGTGTGATGGATAACATGGGTACTATCTTCAAGTTGTGGGACTTGCTATTTGAGATAGACCTCCAGAGAAAGCTGGTTCTTGCTCCTAAAATACTCTACTCTAATGCAGGGGAAACTAACTATTCTAACCTAAATTCCAAGGGACCAGGGAGAGATAATGCATAAAATGAAATCCTACACTAAATCGGTGATACACCGAAAAGGAGGGTGCGAGAGTAGTCTCCAAATGCGTGAAATCGAAACAAGTGCACACTAGAAGAGGTGATGACAGCTTATCCATAATCTAGCAAAACGCATTCACAACAATATTTCAAACATACACAATGATAGTGGATCCCTGCATGAACATAATAATAGACACAATATTCTTGTAAAGAAGAGGTTGAAGGGGCAAGAAGAATGCAAGAAAACACAGCAGGGGAAGATACATCCACAAACTTATATTTTATTGCTTCATAATATGCACATGCAGTTCAATCTATTACAAGATAAGGGCCGGATCACCATGTGAGGAGTCCACAACAAGGGCTCATGACACATTGGCTTCAAAAATCAATTTTGACAGAGATTTGCTACACAAACTACCTCCCCTTACAATGAGCCCAACACTCCAATTTATAGAAAATGAGAAGGGAAAGAGAAGGGAAAATGGAAATCCTGAAATCTGTCCTTCAACCACTTATAAGAGGCATTAAATGGAGTAAAATGATTATATATTACTTGCAAAAGGCTCCCCATACTATCCCAAGTGTTGCAGTAGAGAAATAATGATGACCATGCCTCTTAATTGCACTCCCAACCACCAAATAAAACAATGTTATGAAACCGTCCACGTTTTCTGAAAAATATTGATCAATATCTCATCAAATCCAAAATTTCTTGATTTTTGTGTGTTGGGATCAGAGCCACGATTCAAACGGTACCAATTTTGTGTGATTTCATTGAGAAATGAAAAAGTTATGGCCTTCTCGAGTGACAACTATTTTGGGTCCTAAGGTGTTTTACTCATTTGACGGGAATGAACATTAACCGATCCAGCCGAATATGTTTCTTTTAATTAAATATATATACCCTCATTAAAAATAAGAAATTCAGTTTTTGTGGTGTAGAGGATGTCGTGCTTGTTCCAGAAAGTCCAATTTTGTGAAAATCGGAGCTCGGAGTCAAAAGTTATGGCCATTTGAAGTTTCACGGGTCAAACATTGACTTTTCTTCTTTGCCTTCGGCCGATTCAGCTTTTCGCGTCCCTCGCGTCCCGCGTTTTTGCCCAGATGTCCCAGGATGAAAATCACCGCTTGGCTGATTTGGGCTTCTTGTTCTAAGAGGTGAAGACACATGGCGAGATTCCATTCGTTGGCGGCTCTTTTGGCTTTTCGCATCCCGCGCGTACTTTTGCCCGAATGTCCTGCATTTAAAGTCCCCTGTTTCAGCTGAATCAGCTGGTTCGTGTCCTCCATGTACTTTTGTTTCGATGTCCCAAAAATCGCAGGACAAATATCTCTCGAACCGCCCGAAATGGACCGATTTGCACATGTCCGCGTGTACTTTTGGCCCAGTTCCCAAACCGCGTGAAACAAAAGACTTAGGCAATTTTTTTCCTCTTTCAGCCGATTCATATTTTTGTGTCCCATGCATCCCGATGTCCCATTATCCCGTGCACCACCTAGACTAAGACTTAGCTGATTTTCTTCATTTTTTTCTTACGGCCCCAAGCTTGTACAATGAACCTCAAATACGACCCGAACCCTTCGACCCGAAATGCCTTAACACAAGCAACCTTATTTTTTGCATTTCTTCCATTTTCTCAACTCATGGGATTTCTTCTTGGGTGGGGAGTTAGAAAATGCCGAGGGGACCTCTGAAAACATGATTTTGGGCCTCGAATCAATCTTACTCGCTTTCGAGACTTCAATTTGATGCATGTTATCAAAATTACCTTAAGGGGTGAATTTTGGATAACATTCTCTTCTCACAACTTCACTCCTAGAACAAATCGAAGCCTTAGTAACATTGTTTGATTGATACCTAGATTAAAAAAATAGGCAAGAAGAAACTTCCCTTCATCATCACGAAAAACAACTCATCATTTTTTCCGGGATTCCCTTTAGCAGCACCATCAAAGTTGAGTTTAAGGAATCCCCCACTAGGAGGAGTCCACTTAACCCCCTCGTGAGGGTTGGGCTTCTTAGGTTGAGGTTCATAAATTAAATTCCAATTCCTAATGATATTTTGTTCGCATTCAAGAACTTCAACTTCTTTTTTCCTAAGGATAGAAAAATTATTTCTAACCTCCTGAAAGAAATGGTTTATTAATAGCCTATTAGGAAGTTTTTTATTTTTGAAGATCCTCCTATTTCTTTCTTTCCATATTTCCCACCATAGGTGACTTAGGCTCATTATCCAAATATTTTTAAGCCCTTGACTGATGAAAGGGCATTTCCATTGAATCCAAGCATCTTGGATACCATTAGGGTTTACCCAAGGAACTGAAAAGCAAACCAAAATAGAAGATAGCATTTGGAGAGCTAGAGAGCATTCTAAGAATAGATGGTTCACTGTTTCCATGTTATTTTCACAAAGAACACATCTATTGACCATTTGGAAGCCTCTTTTATTTAGGTTATCCACTGTTAGAATCTTGTTTATCACAACAAGCCAACTAAACACATTGAATTTAGGAGATATGTTCTTGTTCCAAATTTTTCCAACCATTAAGTCTTCATCTCTAACTTCCCCCTCAAAGAATAGTGAGTAGGCAGATTTGACTAAGAAATTACCATTTTGTTCTTTGTCCCACACAATTCTATCTAGATCCTTGTTGTTAGAAGACACATAATTTTTTAGAAAATCATTGAGAGCAACCAAGTGTTCTTTGACTTCTTGATTGTCCAACTCTAAAATTTTCCATGTCTGAAAGTTATCTTCATCTTCCATATAATTGATAATTTTTCCCCATAATTCTCCTCAATCAACCCTGAAATTTGGGGAAATTTTTATTTTAGGGTAAAATTCCCAACCCATTTATCATTCCAGAAACAAATCTCATTTCCTTTCCCTATTTTCCATATACTACCCCTAGCAACAATTTCTTTAGCCCAATTTATAGCTTTCCATATGCTTGAACCATTGAAAGAAGCATGTTTGAAAATCCACCTTTTGTCATTTGCATCCATCCAATATTTTCTCTTAAGAATTCTAGTCCACACACTATTTTCTTTTGTTAACCTCCAACCAATTTTAGCTAAGAGGGATTTATTCATTTTAGTCCAGTCTCTAAGACCAAGACCCCCAATTTTTTTGGGTTTACAAACTCTATTCCATGCCACAAGCGGATTATTTCCTTACTTTCAGTTCCACTCCATAAGAAACATTTTTGGATATTTTCCATTTTTTCCCCTATGCTCCCAGGAAGTTGGTAAAGAGACATGACATAAACTGGAAGACTCTGGAGTGAGCTAGAAAGAAGAGTAATTTTTCTAGCCTAAGATAACAAATTAGCTTTCCACCCTACAAGTTTTTTATCAAACCTTTCAATCAGGAAGTTCCACTCCAAACTAGAGGGTCTCTTATCCCCAATAGGGATTCCTAGATAGACCATAGGGAAGGACTTATAGGAACAATCCATAATTTCAGAAATCTTCTTACAACGGCTCTCCAAGGTATGAATGAAGAAAAGAGATATTTTTCTATAGTTCACCATCTAGCCAGAAACTTCCATGTAGTCATCTAGAAGGCATTTAAGCTTCTTAGCTTAAAATAGTACCTTCTCCCACAAGGAAAGTGTCATCTATAAAATAGTAGTGAGAAATTACATACCCAAAATTGTAGGGTATTACACCACCAGAACAACATTACACATGCCCCAATGATGATACAAGTCTCCTCACAAGGTGTTCGGGATCCAGAAAATCTCTCCAAGTATGTGTTAACATCCCGCATGCCCCGTTTAGCCCTGCATGCTTTTATTTTTCCTTCCCTCTCTTTTCCTTTGCCTTTCGGTCTTCAGTAATGAAACCGCCGCCTACTGGGCGGTGGTCTCATGACCGTCCACCTGGTAGGTCATCGGCGAGTCCTTTAACCGCCACCCTTTGCTCTGGGTGGTGGTTCTCGCACGTGTTTTTCCAGAATGTTTATTTTATCGCGACTCGCGTAAAAATCAATGTTTACCAGTTTTTTTCACCACCTTTTCTTGTATTTATGATTATGGTTCCCTAGAATAGTGTTTTGGCATTGTTTATGGTTTAAGAGATCAAATTGGTTTTCACCTTTGGGTAAATGGGATTCTATAAATAGATGGCTTGTGCTTAAGCAAATGGCCCCTCAAAATTTGCCTCTCAATTTCTCATTTCAATAGCTTAGCCTTTCAATTTTGCTTAGGATTCATAGTTTTATTTGTTGCATGCATGGTTAGTGTTGTTTAGCTATTAAGAAGCCACATAATCTTCTTGTGCTAGTGTTGTTACTATTTCATGCAATTCATTGAAATAGGATAGTTTGATTTTCAGTAGGAACCCATTAAAGTTGCAGGTCTTGTTCGTCAAGCAGGATAGTTTCAGGTTCTAGATGTTTTATGTTGTATGACTCATAATAAATCCCACTAGGAATTACATAAGCCAAGCTCTTGTTCTCTTGCACTATCCCTCTCCTACTCGCATAATATTCAGTCTTCATCCTAAGCTATCGTTATCTCGATACCAACTTCTGTTGATGCTAACATCACACGCTTTTCTAGGATTCACGTGAGCACAAAAGAATGAGGAGATCATACTAAGGGGACAAAGCCACACACAACTAGGATTTGCCACTGTTCTACAAAATCCAGGTTCAAGCTTTCAAAGTTCTAGTTAAAACATATCAAATAGAGTAGTCAATCATTTCATTTAAGTTAATCTCACTTTTGATATTGCCAGGAAGTTGTGGGGATTGATAGTTTCTGAGAAACTATGATTCACTCCTCACTTCTGAGGTAGGATCGAGAGTCTTTCAAATAGATTAGATCAGTTATCTGGTTATTTAGAATAGATTCACAACTACACAGGCAAGTAGCTATACTCGGCTACTTTGTTTGTTTTAATTTTGTTATTAGTTTAGTTGTCAATTTCTAGATATATTAGATAATTGCTCTTTTAAATTCTATTTAGTAGTTTATCAATAAAATCAGATTTAGGAATATACATAGATATATCTTATGTATTCAATTTATTCTTCTCATTAGTTAGATTTACATTATTTCTTTTGCATGACAATCACGGGACCTAGAGCCCGGAGAATACGTATTCGAACCAATCGTGCCTCAACCCAATCTTGTTACAGTAAAAGAGCTGATATAGATCAAATCTTAGAATTCAAGTCTTCTGAACAACAACAAACTTACAATATATCAACTCACAGTTAAGAGGGTTAAACATAGAAGACGACCAAGCACACACATTCTGGTCAAACTAGCCAAACTATAGATTACCCTAGATAAAAATCCACATGACTGTAGAAGGGCTTGAAAGAGAAAACATTCGGTCATGACCCTATGGTCCCACAATCAGACATAGGAGACATTCTCACTGACATAGACACTAGCTTAAGAATTCAGATTGCCAGAACACTTGTAAGGTACTCTAAGAAGGTTGCACAACTTGTGGTTCTAAACATAGAGGCTGAAAAGGCATACGACTATTGGATACTAGGGATTAGGGACTGATTCCACACATGACCATAGTAGGTCCACAACAACCACGAATCTACAGTTGTGATCCACAAATCCCACAACCCAACGAGTCCACAGGTCAATCCGACATTGACGTTAGCTTACACACATTAGTATTTAGATCCACTCCACTTCCACCTATCATCATCACACAGTTATCCCTGTTGGATATAGTAGCTAACGAAGCTAAGGATTTCTAGACTAGGCCGGAGAATCACCCATAGAATCCACCATATCCATCATCCATCCTATGACCCTATCTGGAGATATACATGAAACAATCCCAGGTCATTTTCCCGTATCCCACAACCTATAGATCGAATCATGCCAGAGCTCGATATTGATTGGAGCCTTCGAGCAGTCATCCTCGCCGATCGATCTATCACGCCATTTAGGTTAGGAGGGCCTTCTTTGCCTTAGATTCACAAATTCCATTAGTGCGTATCGAAGATATAAGATTTCCTAACTAGTTTACCCATACCCCACGTATATTCCATCCCCACCGGCTATCTCGGCACAACCCCGGGAGGTCGGGTATGAGGAAGAGTTACTTGTAGATTCCCATGCTCGTTGTCACTTTTCCATCGTACAAAATTGGTGAACCCAACATGAACAACATAGTTCTTCTATTTTTTTCCTTATTTCTACATCCACCTTCACTCTTTCCCATTATTCTATGGGTATTCATATACCCCCCGATTATGTCGAGATTTGATGCATATGGTAGACCTCTCCTAGGTCTTGAAGCATACTACGATCAACTAAATAGACAACCATCACCCTCGCTCTCAACATGGGGTGACAATTATTCAACTAACCAATTGTCAACACAAACTCCTCCCCAAGGACTAGATATAGTTCTTCTTTCCAAATAGAGGAGTTGGATCAGCTTGCTCAAACGCAACACCCAGAGCCTTCAAGCTCGGACATCATGACATTTACAGGAGAATCTATTTCGTCTCCTCAGGTATTGCTTAGACCAAAATTAGTAGACAATCGGATCTATATCCATTTTTAGATAATGAACATTCAGTGCATTATGCCAAGAATGAACAACACTCTCGAGTATGTACCCGCCTATAGGAAGTTTACAAACACAACCTCGGGGTCTCGTTTCAAGAAAACACCTCCATGTCGCTACCTACAGAATTAATCTCGGGAAACATGGCAGGGAAATGATCAATTCATAGTGGGGTACCACATGCCTATACAACCTCAGATATACAAAAAATTCCACTAAGACAAAATACTGTAACTTCGCTAGATGAAGTCATCTCAACTTTAGTAGAAAAGTTAGAGGGTTAGAGCTTGCTCAAGCAAGTCAAAATTCTCAATTCATGCAGGAAGGAAATTCCAATCCTCCACATCATCCTATCCAAGTAGACCTCCTCACAAGAATAGGCACGTTGGGCATGCCTCCTCAGTATTCACAACAAATGCCAACTAGAACCGCCATTTCTAACATTGTTCTGGTGGCGAATATGTTACCTCCCGGTCTAGTACAAAACAATCCATTCCTAGGCAATACTCCTTCATACTTAAACATGTATTCCAAATCACCACAGGAGATGTGTTCTCCTCTCCTAGCATGTTTTCTCAACCACAAGGATTTCCTTATACCCCTACAAATGCATATGCTACGCCATATCAACAACTCATTCCACCTCCACCCCCTCAGCAGGCACCATCAATGGTCGAAACCTATGCGATAGGGACTTATTCAGAATATTTGAAAGAGCCCTTAGACTTCACCATACAAAGTGTCATGCTTCCAAGACCTCTTCCTAATTTTCCCAAGTATAAAGGGGAGGGAGACCCGAATGCACATATCAAGGCCTACGCCATAGCTATTCGAGAACTACTCCCTTGAGACGGGGTTGTTACTAAAATATTTCCCAAAATGTTAGAAGGAATTTCCCTCGATTGGTATTATAGAATACCTAAAGCTTCCATACATTCATTTAAACAACTTGTTTCAAAGTTCATCAAGGCATTTGACATGAACAAACTGTTGAGAATAGAATCAGGGAATTCTTGCACATTAAGCAAGAACACAATGAATCTGTCACTCACTTCATCCAAAGATGGCGTATGGTCCTTTATTCTTCAGCCAGTGCTCCAAACATGGACCAAATGGAACTATGTGATTTATTCCTGCATTCTCTCAGCAGAGAGGTAAAGGAAGAAGTCCAGAAGTTCCCACTAAGGACTTACGATGAAGTACTTGAGAGCGCTCTCCGAATAGATCAAGTGGCAATAGATAGCGGTCGCAAGATGTATGGAACAAATGGGAGGCTAATCACCCCCAACCAGAATACTACGACTTATCCCACTACCACAAACGTCAATCAAGGACCTAAGATCCTTAACAAAAATCACGGCGTAACCACAGATGGAGTAACTGACCAAGCTAAAAAGGCCAATGTTGTAAATACTCCACCGCCGATTAATAATCAATGAAACAACAACTTTACCCCAACAATCAATTCGGTGGATTTTAGTCATCCACAACAACAACAAAAAAGGTGGATCCAGACATAGGGTCCAAGCCAAAACTCAACTAGATATCAAAACAAGAACCAAAACCAAAAACAACAAATGCAAAACTTTAATCCTAATAGGCAATGGTTTGATCAGAGTTTTGGACCACAATATGTGCCAAACCAGTAACCTAGGAATTACAATCCTAACTCGTATTGTGGTTTCCACAAGATTCGAGGCCATGACACTAGGACTTGCCACGATTATAATAAATTCATGCAATGTCTACTAGAGGAACAAAAACAACTTTTCATAGATATGTTCTTGGCAGATCCTACATCACCAGCGCCAAATACTTTTATAGGGGTAGTTTCCCCTCAAAATGCACCCCTCAAGATCTTCAACGATCCACTCCCAAATCATAATAACAAAAAATTAAATCCAAATGGGATGAACAAGGGTGTAATGAAATAAAAATGATCATGAAGCCTCAACTTCACTAAAACCCACCAACAATGCACCACATTTTAGGAAGTCAACCACGACCCAAGATAGTCGGTTTAGTGGAGTTAGACACCGAACTACACATAGAAGCTGTAACAAGGACATGAGAGTATTCCTCTCAGCCAAATCCAAGTTACCCGCTAGAGGCAGATAACATCCAACAAATATTAGTAAAACCCGTAGGTGCCTATGATTTAATTAATGACCTAACGAAGACCTTCTCTCACATCTCCTTTTTGGACTTATTGAAGAACTCTCCTACCCACATGGCTGCTCTCTTTTAGAAGCATTAGGTTTGGGTCATTTAATTAACATCACTCCACCTCCCAAAACATAGGTAAACCATATAGAATTTGATATCCACCCTCCGGGGCAGCCGGATAGGGATACCAGTTTATATTCGAAATAAACAAAATGCCAACAGACACTGAGATTGCACATAGAGGTGATCCAGCCTTACATTTGCAAGTATGGGTCTATAACAATTACGTTAAATGTGCAATGGTTGACGATGGGGTAGCAATTAACATAGTTCCCTTCTCTTTCCTTCAAAAGCTAGGGTATGGAGAAACAAATTGTTCCACGACTCGGAATATGCTAAGAGGCTATGATAGCCTCAAGGCCACTTCAATCGGAACTATAATACTACCAGTCACCTTAGGACCCAAAACAATCCTTACTGAGTTTTACATTATAGATCAGGAAACCAACTATAATATGATCCTCGGCTGACCATGGCTACACCGTATGAAGGCAATCCCTTCTACATTATTCCAAGAAGTAAGATTCTGCACTTAGGAAAGGTATTCGTAACCAAAGGTGATCCAAAACCATTTGATATACACCTAGCTGACTTAAGAGAAGGTCAGCATTCACTTTGAGTTTGAAATCAACAAATCAACTTAATAAACCAACTAACGTGAAGTCAAAGAAAATTTGGTGCCTACAACGAGTTAGAAGTTACTGAACCTAATCAAGAATATCCTAGCCCTCAAGGATGAGGTTAGCATTGTCAAAATAGTATCATTAGGAACTACTGCAAATATTGTCAAATTGCTAGAACAGGATCTACCAATTTTCCTACCATTTGATTCTATAGGCATGGGATATACCCTAGGTGTTGGTTTTCTTCCAAAGAAGATCTCTGCATGGTAGAGGTAACTAAAACCAAAGAAGTTGATAGAAAATGTCCCAACGTCCATCTTCCCAACTAAATATTGGACTCTCCATTTCGATGGAGCTAGATGTTGTTATGGGGCTGGGGCAGGTGTGATCTTTACTTCACCCGAAGGAAAGATCTTACCATTCACCTTTAAATTAAACTTTGAATGTATAAACAATGGCACTGAATACGAAGCCCTCCTCCTTGGCCTCATCCTAGCTAAAAGGCTCGGTGTTAATGACATCAGGGTGTTAGGAGACTCCCAATTAGTAGCAAACCAAGTCTCTGAGGTATATGAGACCAGAGCTGAACACTTACAGCTCTACAAAACAACAATAGATTTGAGCAAAGAGTTTGACTTCATATCAATTGAAGCAATCCCACGAGAACAAAATCTTCTCACAGATTTGATAGCAACCTCAGCTTCACGTTTCACTCCAAGCAGTGAGTTGGAGGACACCCGTTTCATAGTATCCCTTCACACTAAACCATTAGTGAAGAAAGTGTCAAACCCACTTTTAACGAGCATAGTTGAGAACAAATCTACTAGCATGGATCACATTGATAGTGATAGAGCTACTCTTGATTACTTAAACACCTATGTAGCATTACATCTCACCCATCACGTGGTAGATTCTTCCTTAATCCCACATTCATCTTCCTACTTCGGGAATCCCATGATAGAGCTTCCCCCACAAAAAGAACTCGGCATATACGCGGTAGAGAATGGAGAAGATCTGGAACTACCTCCAGCTCCACCTGAGTTTGAAGAAGGTAACACTTCTTTAATCGAAGAAATGATCGATATTAACATCGGAACAGAGGAAGAACCAAAGATCTTGAAACTAGGATCTTCGTTAACTCTAAAAGAAATAGAAATACACACTCGAATCCTCAAAGAACATTAGAAGGCTTTTGCATTTAATTATAAAGAAATGACAGGGGTTGCACCACACATCGTGGTACACAACCTCATCACCAAATCCGATGCAAAGCCAGTTAAACAAAAATCAAGGAAAATGAAACCCAAGGTGGCTCTCATGGTGAAGGAAGAAGTAATGAAACTCCTCCAAGTAGGATTCATCAAGCCAGTTGATTATTCTTAGTGGATATCTAATATCATTCCCATTCTCAAAAAGAATGGGAAGATACGCATTTGCATAGATTTCTAAGACATTAACAAAGCATGCCCCAAGGACGACTTCCCATTACCATCCATTGACATCATCATTGATACAATGGCTAGGTTTGAGCTTTTGTCTCTCATGGATGGATTCTCGGGATACAATCAAATCAAATATATGAACAAGACCAAGCCAAAACCACGTTTATAACTCCTTGGGAACCTATTGCTACGTTGTTATGCCATTCGGTCTCAAGAACACTGGCACTACATACCAGTGGGCAAATGACATACATATTTCATGATCTTATTCACAAAATCATGGAATCCTATGTAGATGACTTGTTGGCCAAAGCCAGAAGCGTTGTGATCACTCGGAAGTGCTCCGCATCATTCTTTCACATTTGATGGAATACGGAGTCACACTAAACCCAAAAATGCATATTTGGTGTGATAGGAGGGAAGCTCCTAGGTTACATTATATCGTCATGAGGGATTAATGTAGACCCAACTAAAATCTGCGTTGTTCTTGAAATGATCCCACCATCGGATGAATCTAGAATCAGGTCATTTCTTAGGGAGACTCGGTGTAATCACGAAGATTCATCCCAGATTTAAGCTTTGTCATTCATCCAATCAACAATCTACTCAAGAAAGAGTACAGTATCGATTGGACCGAAGACTACAATGAGGATTTTAAAGTAGTTAAGTGTTTCTTATTGTCACCACCTATGCTAATACCTCCTAAGCCGAAAATCCCTTTAATCTTATATTTGAGAGCTACCAATGTCTCACTAGCCTCGCATGCTAGCTCAAGAAGACAATGACAAGAAAGAACGTGTGATCTATTTTATTAGCAAAACTTTACTTGATCATGAGACACGTTATATGCAAGTAGAGTGAGAATTCCTCACCATAGTCTTCACAACCAAATCTTTAAGACATTACATGCTAAATCAAGAAACAAGGGTCATTGTAAAAATAGACCATTTACGAACCTTCCTCACGCAAGGGTCCTTGTCTAAAAAGGCTGGACACTTTATAACTTTAATGGGTGAATTCGAATTAACATTTGTAAATTAGAAGTCCATTAAGGGAAAAATCATTGCAGATTGGTTAGCTGATAACCCGTTAGATGGAGGTGATCTAGTAGATCTAGAATTTCCCGATGAATGCATATACTACGTTGAAACTAGACCTCCCATCTTTGAATGTCCATGGTATACTGATATCATTAATTATATCATGGGCCATGCATACCTAGAAGGTGCTACACCACAACAAAGAAGGTGGTTACGCATTATCGTGGCTAAATATGTTATTATAGAACAAGTGCTCTATCGTAAGGCTTTCGATGGAATGCTTCTAAGGTGTGTTGACACAAAAGAATCCAAGAAGATTCTCCACGAATCTCATAGTGGAATATGTGGAGGCCACTTTGGTGGTCACACCACCACTCACAAAATACATCGATGGGCTATTTTTGGCCCACTCTAGAGCATGATGTAGTAGAGTTTGTACGCAAGTGTCATAAATGCCAAGAATTTTCCCACAAGATTCACATGCCGGCACAAGCTCTACAACCAATCACTACTCCATGGCCCTTTTCTACGTGGGGCCTAGATTTGATAGGGAAATTCTCTCCCTCATCTATAGATGGCCATAACTTCATAATCACGGCCACCGAGTATTTTACCAAATGGGTAGAGGCTATGCCTCTTACCACTGTACCAGGTTCCGTGATCGCCAAGTTCATTTTGAACCAGATCATTTACAGGTACGGTGTCCCACAAATCATTATCACAGATAATGGGACTTCTTTTAAGAATGACAAGGTTCATGAATTATGCAATAAATTTAAAATAAGCCATCATATAGCCTCCCTGTATTACCCTCAAGCCAACGGACAGGCTGAAGCAACAAACAAAACATTGAAAGTTATTCTCCTTAAAATGGTAAAAGAAAATAAATGATATTGGCATTTAAAGTTATACCCAGCCTTGTGGGCCCACCGAACCTCAATAATAACACCAACAGGAGCAACTCCTTTCTCGCTGGTATTCGAGAGCGAAGCAGTTCTCCCACTTGAGGTTGAAATACCTAGTCTCCGCATCTCATTACAAGGGATTCTAGATGAAGACGCTTATAGAGAAGCACGTATCTCCCAACTAGAAAGCCTAGATGAGGCCAGGTTAGATGTTGAATAACGGCATAGAGTCTATGCTGATCGGATGTGTCGGTAGTATAATAAAAAGGTCTATGAATGAGATATATATGAAGGAGATCTAGTTCTAAGACTAGAAGTCGATTGATAAAAAGACCGCGAAGGAAGGAAGTTTACGCCCAAATGGTTAGGCCCATACCAAATCACAAAAGACTATGGAAATGGTGCATATCTCTTATGTACACTAGAAGGTGAGGAATTTGGTGAAACAATCAAATTCCCTACACCTTAAATGATTCTATACATAAGCAACCAACACTATCTCGTATAATTATATCTACATTACATCTTCATGTAGTTAGGATCATTTTTCCACTTGTTTCATACATTTTTGTGATCAAGGAACTTATTCTCAAAGCAATTCATTACAAACTTCTGATGGTATTGGCATAAACATTCCAATCATACTTCTTCATGTTCATAACATCATTACCATTTTAGGATCATTTCATCCACACAAAGATAGATATGACAAAGTCTTAATGGTAACCATACCAAGGTCTGCATGCTTGTTCTCACTTTTGGTTTCTCCCTAGGATAGGTGTCTTGCCTATGGTCTATTCTAGAAGCTTCATAGTGTCACATCTATCTCATACACATATCTCTTTGGAAATAAGAACATACTGGCATTTTGCTCAAATATATAAGTCAAACATAGATCAAACAGAAAATTTTATTTTACACATTTCCTTGCCCTACCAACCTTCTGGTGATGAGCTTGTGTCTCTTACTAGTGACGTAGGGTTGGGAAAGGATGGGAATGCCCTTACTCGCCTATACCTTGTCCATGGTGATAAGCCCATGCTTCTTACTAGTAGCATGGGGCAAGGTGTAGGGGGTCCTCTTGACAAATAAATGTTGAAGGTCACAAGAAAACAATTTAAATAAGCCTTGAAATCTTGAGTCAAAAACAAATGAATCAGATGTCCAAAATTCCAAGAGAACTCAAAATCCTGAAAACCAGATTTTGTCTACCATGTGGCCATCTATGGATCTAAGTCTAGATAAACCGCAAAGCAAGTAGCATTCTAAACTATGGAGTCACTTGGGTAGAAGTAGGTTTGTAGCGTCCTAATTTGGTTCCACCAAATATTTGTCTATCTTTCATCACTACCATTCAACAAATTTCATAACTTGTTCCCTTTTTAGCTCTCGGTGATGAGCCCTCGCATCTTACTAGTTGCGTGGAGTTAAGAATGGGGGAAGTTCATCTGCTCATCATACTAGTTTATCATCTCATTTTTTCAAAACAAATATGAAGTACCAAAAATTTCTTATAGAAACTAAATTTCAAGATCACATTGTGTCTACATTATCATATACCACCATCACGAAATACAAAAAGAAAGAAAGCATTTGTATCATTTGTTCTCCATTGCATACATTCTGAAAAGCATATAAAAAAAACATCATAGTTTACATGTGGAAACGAATCACAAAAACATTGATACCAAGAGTCTGATCCAAAAATAATATATATATATATATATATATATAATCAAGTTTCTGTATAATGCCATCATGTGCTAAGCATGGTCAAAATGCTCAAAGAGCCTCAGGAAATACAAAATACATCATATAAATAATCTAAGAGAGCCAAGTGGCCTCTCAACCCCTATGAGATCCCTCCGAAGGTGCACGCCCATGTCTAGGACTGCTACGCTGGCACTCTGAGTGCATGGAGGGCTCACAATCCCGAGGAGCAGCTGTGGTCTCGCCATGAGAGTGACTCCTCATCAGGCGCTCTACTATCCTGTATCCTACCAACTCGGTATGGAGGGTAGACACCATCCTAGCCACATGCCAAATAGGGGAAAAAACATCAGTATGCCTACCACCGCCTTTGAAGGCTCCCCGCATTCCACGAATAGCATCGCATGGGTCTTCTCATGGGAATCATCAAGGGTATTGGTGCATACCCGGTGAATCGGTCTCGCCACTCACGTAGATCTCTGCAAGTAACGGAGAAAAAAAATTAGAAATACTCAAAAGATTAAAAAAATTAAACAAAAGGAGAGATAACAACTAAGGAAATCCTAAACAAACTTTAAGGAGAAGGATGATAACTCACTCGGATCTCCGGGCCTCCAAGATGGATCCCTAGGGTCAACACCTGCCACAGATGCCACCACTGACTGATGCACTCCTCCTGTGCCTGGGGCCACATAACATCCTACTATGGACTCATCCTCTCCACCCAAGCCCTAAGAAAGTGGCTCCTCTGAGACTAAGGTCACCCTCTCCACACTCTACTCCACCCTCTCTGCCTATAAGATATCCTGAGTATCATGCCACTCAAGATCACTGTCCTCCTCTCTGCCCGACTCATTGACCTCAGCCTTGGTCTCCTCCTCCATCTCTCCCCGTGAACTTCTTGGACTCAGATTCTATGTCAATGGGGTCATCACTGTTGTGGGTGGGACCGCTAACAATCTGAAGTAAGGGTGCTTGAGGAGCACCGTCTCTCCCTCGAGCTCGTACTACCCTCCTAGCTGCAATGGGGACACCAAGAGTAACAACTGTCCAACCCCGGCCTCTAGGACCTCCTCTAGCCTCTCGAACTGATCTGTATATCGGTACCACTGGGGGAAGCATACCCACGTAAGGAAGGCCAAACCGCTGGGCACTTGACCAAACAGATGTATCTCCACCCTCCCCATCCCGTCCACAAGTTTCCCCTGGTGGAGCAAGAGATCAAAGTAAGAGCCTCCTCACCCCATAAACCTGCCATGGCCTGATAAGGTGTGGCCTCCATGTCATCAGTGGTCAAGGAGGTGACTAGGCTGGTGAGGTGCTCTGAGCACCGACATGTCTATCCATCTAGCTGCCCTCACAGCTCTAGGATCTACCACCTCTACACCTCTCCCATAGGGGATGAAATGCTTGTAGACCCAACTCATAACCAGGGTCGGATGGCTCAATGACTGCCCCTATAAATGAACTACCCAGTACAAATCATGATAGGTAGTCCCAAGAATATCAACCCCCAGGCATAAATCCAGCCATGTCCCTCAATCTGTGTAACAATGGGGACTAGTAGTATAGTAAAGTGTCTCCTCCCTTGTCCTCGATCAATCTCGAGGCAAGGATCCCCATGATGGCCTCGAAAATCAAGGGGATAGGCAGGCTAGGAATAGATTGGACCCTCACCCCCTTCTTCAAACCAATGGAGATAACTGCATCTCCCATATATGAGGCCCACTGTGCTATCTGAGCCCGTGATCCTACTGTCTCAAGTATGAGCCATCTCTTGATGATTGGGACCCCCAGGATGCGGTAAACATCCTCCAAAGTAATGGTCCACTCACCCCTAATTCCTGGTAATCGGAAACTGTTCCGATCAGCATCCCAATATGAAAATAAGTCACAAAGTATGTGACTAGAAGGTGCAACATGCGGGACCCATGATATGTGCAATATACCGGCCCTCTGAAGAGTGTCCTACTCATCCTGAGAAAGGGCATCCAATATTGCTTCGGAAGCCAATCACACACTCTCTCTCTCTCCATTGGATATACTCCTCCTTCACCTGCATACACCCAAAAACACACAAAAAGGAGTAGGTTAGTATCCAAATGACATTAGAAAAATCATGAAAACATATAAGAATGCTAAAAATGCAAAAATAACTTCAAATAAGTATTGTTTGTGCATTCTATGAAGGACCGCCACCCTGAGCAGGGTGGCGGTTCCGTAATCACCGCCTTAAAGGCGGCGGCAGCGTCGTGTCCCAAAATCCCACGCGAGTCATGTGCCCTAAAAATGGCTAAACATGAAAAATAAAGAACATTTTGACTTCAACAAAGCCTACCCAAGAGGCGCCCCCTAAGTGACCCTATTAAAACTGACATTTTCAAAAATAATCCCCCCATGACAAAGATTTCACCATTTTAACATTCTGGGACAAAAACGGTAAATCCAGAAAAACTAACCTATGATCTCATGGGTCGGTGTTCCACTCATGGAGGCATGATCACGATCTCGTCCCGAACATTTTGACTATACTCTCATCAGAAACCGTCACTGTGGGTCCCAGAGCTCAAAATCAACCAAATCAACACACGCAAATGAATAGGAAAATGGGCCCACTTTTACATATATAACAACCTGACTTGTTTTGAATGCCCCTTTTCGCAGGTTTGGAGCACCGACGGAGGTAAGTTCTTATCCCCGCACAAATGGTACATCCTCATTTCATAATATTTTAGTATTTATTCTTCGATCTATTTTGTCTATCTGCACTTGAGTCCTCTTTTCATTTTCAGGTGGTGGCGGAATTTTGGATGGCGTCATTTCAACACACGAATGTATCAGTGTAACTTCTAACTTCCCATTTCGGGACCACCATATACTCGGACACACCATTTTATGCCTCTTCATGGCTAAAACGCTTCTCCGATGGGGTAATATGTACGTACCCAAAATTATAGGGTACTACACCACCGGAACAACATTACACGTGCCCCAATGATGATACAGGTCTCCTCGCAAGGTGTTCGAGATCTAGAAAATATCTCCAAGTATATGTTAACATCCCATGCCTCGTTTAGCCCTGCGTGCTTTGCTTTTTCCTTCCCTCTCTTTTCCTTTACCTTTCGGTCTTCGAGAACAAAACCACCACCTCGCCTAGGCGGCGGCCTCTGTGACCACCACTTAGGCAAGGCGGCGGTGGTCCTGTAACCACCTCCACCTTTCGGGCGCGTCCCACGCATTTTTCCAGAATGTTTCTTTTATCACAACTCACATAAAAATCAACGTTTACCAGCTTTTTTCACCACCTTTTCTTGTATTTATGATTCTAGTTCCCTAGAATAGTGTTTTGGCATTGTTTATGGTTTAAGAGATCAAATTGGTTTTCACCTTTGGGTAAATGGGATTCTATAAATAGCTGGCTTGTGCTCAAGCAAATGGCCCTCAAAATTTGCCTCTCAATTTCTCATTTCAATAGCTTAGCCTTTCAATTTTTCTTAGGATTCATAGTTTTATTTGTTGCATGCATGGTTAGTGTTGTTTAGTTGTTAGGAAGCCACATAATCTTCTTGTGCTAGTATTGTTACTATTTCATGCAATTCATTGAAATAGGATAGTTTGATTTTCGTAGGAACCCATTAAAGTTGTAGGTCTTGTTCATTAAGCAAGATAGTTTCAGTTCTAGATGTTTTATTTTTGTATGACTCGTAATAAATCCCACAAGGAATTGCATAAGCCAAGCTCATTCTCTTGCACTATCCCTCTCCTACTCGCATTGTATTCGGTCCATATCCTAAGCTTCCGTTATCTCGATACCAACTTCATGATGCTGAACAACACATGCTTTTCTAGATTCACGTGAGCACAAAAGAACGAGGAGATCATACTTGAGGGGACAAAGCCACACATAACTAGGATTCACCACTGCTTTACGCAAAATCTAGGTTCAACCTTTCAAAGTTCTAGTTAAAACATATCAAATAAATTAGTCAATCATTTCATTTCAGCTTAATCTCACTTTCGATATTGCCGTGAAGCTATGGGGATTGATAGTTTCTAGAAACTATGATTCACTCCTCACTTCTGAGGTAGGATCGAGAGTCTTTCAAATAGATTAGATCAGTTACACGGTTATTTAGAATAGATTCACAACTACACATACAAGTAGCTATACTTAGCTACTTTGTTTGTTTTAATTTCATTATTAGTTTAGTTGTCAATTTCTAGATATATTAGATAATTTCTCTTTTAAATTTTGTTTAGTAGTTTATCAATAAAATCAGATTTAGGAATATACATAGATATATCTTGCATAGTCAATTTATTCTCGTCATTAGTTAAATTTAAATGATTTCTTTTAGATGACAATCACGGACCTACAGAGCCCAGAGAATATGTATTCAAACCAATCGTGCCTCAACCCAATCTTGTTATAGAAATAGCTGATATAGATCAGAATCTTAGAATCCAAGTCTTCCAAACAACAACAGACTTGCAACATATTAGCTCATAGTTAAGAGGGTTAAACATAGAAGATGACCAAGCACACACATTCTAGTCAAACCAGCCAAACTACAGATTACCCTAGATAAAAATCCACATGACTGTAGAAGGGCTTGAAAGAGAGAAAATTCGGTTATGACCCTTTGGTCCCACAACTAGACGCAGAGACATTCTCACTGACATAGACACTAGCTTAAGAATTCAGATTGCTGAACACCTGTAAGGTACTCTTAGAAGGTTTCACAACTTGTGGTTCTAAACATAGAGGCCAAAAAGGCATATGACTATCGAATACTAGGGATTATTGACTCGATTCCGCACATGACCATAGCAAGTCCACAACAACCATGAATCTACAGGTTGTGATCCACAAATCCCATAACCCAACGAGTCCATAGGTCAATCCGACGTTGACGCTAGCTTACGCACATTAGTATTTAGATCCACTCCACTTCCACCTATCATCATCACACAGTTATCCCTATTGGATATAGTAGCTAACGAAGCTAAGGATTTCTAGACTAGACCGAGAATCACCCATAGAATCCACCATATCCATCATCCATCCTATGACCCTATCTGGAGATATACATGAAACAATCCCAGGTCATTTTCCCCGTATCCCACAACCTATAGATTGAATCACGCTAGAGCTTGATATTGATTGGAGCCTTCGAGCAGTCATCCTCACCGACCGATCTATCATGCCAGTTCAGGTTAGGAGGGCCTTCTTTGCCTTAGATTTGTAGATTCCATTAGTGTGTATCAAAGATATAAGATTGCCTAACTAGTTACCCATACCCCACGTATATTCCATCCCCACCGGCTATCTCGGCATGACCCCAGGAGGTTTGGTGCGAGGAAGAGTTACTTGTAGATTCCAATGCTCACTTATCACTTTTCCATTGTACAAAAACATTGTCCAAATCCTTCGTCGGAGAAATCCCTTTGATGTAACTTTTCTCAGTCTCAACATTCAATCTTCTACTTAGAGCTTCAGCCATGATAATGAAAAGGAAAGGGGAGAGAGGATCCCCTTTCCTTAAACCTTGAGAGCTAGGGAAAAAACCAAAAGGGGTCCCATTAATGAGAATGGAAAACCATGCACTGGAAATACAAGCCTTAACCAAGCTTCAAAGGGAAAAATCAAAGCCAAACCTGTCAAGGATTTTATCAAGAAAACTCCACGAGACCCTGTCATAGGCTTTAGCCATGTCCAATTTAAAAAACAAAGTTTCCTTCTTACTAAGTTTAGCTGAATGAATAGTCTCTTTTATTGTGATGATCCCATCTTGAATTTGGTGTCCAATAACAAATCCCCTTTCTGCTCAAATATGATAGAGGGGAGAAGCACTTGCAAATGGAGGGCCAAGATTTTAGTACAGATTTTATAAGTGGTGTTGCAAAGACTTATAGGTCTAAAGTCTTTAAATTCCATGGCATTACCACATTTCGTAAACCAAATTTAGGAAGGTACAATTCATATCCTTTAGCATATTTTTTTGGGTGAAGAATTCTTTCACAACATTATACACATCTTTTTTTAAAATGTCCCATAAGTGCTAAAAGAAAAAGGCTTGAAAACCATCTAGATCATGCACCTTATCTAGGTTAAGATGTTTCACCGTGAATTCCACTTCCTCCATTGATGGGATTGAAGAGAGCATCTGATTATCCTCCTCAGAGACTAAGGAAGGAATGCAACTTAGAAAATCTTGCTCTTTGGTCAAATTTGGGTTCCTTGATTAGTTAGAAACTTTTGAAAGAAAGAAATAGCCTCTTTATTTATTTATTATTTATCTTCCACCATATAACCATATTATTTTCTTATTCTGCTAATTCTATTAAAACTTCTACGTTTTAGAGTAGATAAATGGAAGAACCTAGTATTTTTGTCCCCTTCCTTAAGCCACAAAATAGGATATTTACGTCTCTCCGTAAGATTTCCTCTTTTCTTAGAATATTATGGTACTCTGCCAATAGAGATCTTTCCTTTTCTTCGAGATCCGTTTCTAGATCCCTACTTTCAATCTGTCTTTAGAGGATCTATGATTCATTTCTGGTTTCCATTTTCTTTTGAAAAATATTACCAAAAATATTCTTATTCCAATCTTTAAGATGATTTTTGACATTCGAAGTTTCTTGGTTAATCTATACATCGTAGATCCCTTAACCTTAAGTTTCCACCAATCAGTTAGGATATCTTTTAGTTCCTCATTATGAAGCCACATCTTCTCAAAATGGAAGGGGGTTCTTTTCCTTACAGGGTTCTTGATTTGTAAAGCAAGATAGGCATATGATCAGACCCAATGTGGGGAAGAGAGAAAAGAGAGATGTCCTGGGATAACCACTCTTCCAAGACTAAGACTCTATCCAATATTACTTGAATATGATGAGCACCAGCTCTTCTATTAGACCATGTAAACCTACTACCCTTAAGGTCCATATCATGAAGTTGAGAGGCAGAAATAAATTCATTAAAATCCTCCATGCCACTAGTGAACTCCTTGGAACCTCCTTTTTTTCCCCCTGAAGATAGAGGGGTGTTGAAATCCCCCATCATTATCCTTTCAGATCCCTTGATAGAGTGATTAAACGAGAGAAGATGAAGCCAAATATTTTTCCTCTCTTTATGAAGTGTAGGAGCATATATATTAGATAAGACCCATATTTTTCTATTTTCAAGATTTTTTATCATCACAGCCATATGATGATCTCTTTTCACCAAAAAATTCCCTTCAAAGCGAGCCGATTTTAAAACACAACAATTCCTCCCGATGCCCCTTTCGAACTAACAACAAAATCTTTGGAATTTATCCAAAAGGAATTGTAAGAGTTTAAGAAAACATCTTCTTTCATTTTGGTTTCTTACACAAATAAAATATCAAATTTTTGTCCTTCAATCATATCTTTAAGAATCATCCATTTCACAGGGCTATTGATCCCTCATCCATTCCATGAGATGCAGTTCATTTCCAAAGATTTGGTTTGTTCTTTTTAAAAACCTTCTGGTCTAAACATAGCTATTTCCGTGAGTCTATATCCTTTTGAGTATTTTTTTTCTTGGATTCAAATTTTCTTGGTCTACCTTGTTTTATGTTGGAAAGATCCACATTTATAGGGTTCAAACCCTCCTGATTAGGAGTGGAAATCTTAGAGGATTCACCTTTTTTAACACTCGGTTCAATTTTTCTTTTTCTGAAGGTGTTGTTTCCTTAGCGATCCTTTTATTTCCAGGCATTAACAATTATTTCTTTCCTTCCATCTCCTTATTTGGGGATAGTTGAGCATCCAATAATTCTATCATGGGGAGGTTAAACAAATTTCCAACTGTCATCTCTTCTTTAAAAAAGTGTCCAAACTTTCCTCCGACACCTAGATGCTCTCAACTTTACTCTATTTCTCCATTGTTCCCTCTAGAACACTATCAACTAACATTAAGTCCATCTATGGAATTTTCTCTATACTTACATGTTCCTTTAGTTTACTTTCTTCCCCTTTTAATGGGAATAATTCCAACTTTCTACCTTTTGTGGGATCTTTTACAAGATCATTCACTTTTTCCTTTATCTTTGAATCTGACCAAGCCTAATTTTTGGATTTTCTTCTATTGACCACCAGGGTAAAACCTTCCTCATCCTTTTCTAGAGAATATTTTAATGGAGGGCTTTCAGTCCCATTATTCTCTTGAATTTGCAAGGGGTATGACCTTCCAAGATATTTTTGGAAAAATCTTTCCTATGATCATCTGCACTTTGCATTATACCTTTTCCTTTCTCCCCTTTTCCTTCATTCCCTGGCACCGTTATATACTTTTACAATTCTAGATCGTATGACCCCACCCATTACATTTGTTGCATTTTTATAGTACTTTCCATTTCAATATTTTGTTCTCATATCCATAGTCTAGATTTTAGCTTAATATCAGTAACATTCCCAAACCAAAGGTAATAAATCCTTCCATACAAGATTCAAGACACGAGATTATTCAACTCATCTTTATTTTAAAACCCGAAATCAATTAAAAGGATCTTAAAGAGAGAAAGAAAAACCCAATACACATTAAGTCACGCAAGGTCCCAATTTACCTCAAACTTGATTGAAACAGATTTCACAAGAAAAAGACTTACACAACTCCATCCATAAAGATTGCGATAGGAAGGTATTTGTTCCAAACATCGATCACAAGAAGGAGCATGCATACTACATTTCCATAAAATTCAAAAACCTTTAATGACTATTTCAAAGGAGTTATATTTCAAACCAAAGAGAAAATAACATTGTAGTATCAAACCAAGGTTCCTTAGTCCCATAATAAGATACGCCTCCCTAAAATGTCCATTAACCTTAAAAAAATAGTCAAGCCTTCAATAAGACATGGGTTTTCTCAAAGTAGAGGAGAGAATAATATCCTTCATATTTACACACCCTTAAAAGTTCAAAGAAGGAGGCACAACATCAAAACCGAAGTACCAAAACCATTCCAAACTCAAGAAGCTTTAAGGAGAAGATCTCAAAAGAGATTACCATATCAACTCAAACCAAAACTATTCTCTCTAGCATTTTCGAGTAGATAGTCCATATATGAGTTCTAAGTGACTCAAAACCTTGAATACGAGTAAAACACAAAGCTTAGAATACAAGTACAGAACCAAACACAATGCTTTGAATGCAAGTTCAGAACAACACAAGCTTAGAATACAAGTTCAGTACTAAACACAAAGCCACAAAGACAAGTTCAAAGCAAACACAAGTATCATTTACAGGTTTATATTACCTAATCTTTGAATACGATCTCGGAATGAAACAAAAATTCTTAAAATATGAGTTCGGAACAACACTGAAGCTTTGAATGCAAGTTCGAAAAACACAAGCCTCCAATACAAGTTCAAGTTACTAACACAATGCTTAGCATGTGAGTTCGAAACCAAAGACCATACTCAAATAAGAGTTCCATATACCTATCACCATTAACCTTGGACAGAGAGAGAGAGAGAGAGAGAGAGAGAGAGTTTCCAAATGTAAACATTATCATGTAATGGATTCATATAAAAAAATCACAGAGATTCATACAACCAAGAAAGTAAATAACCAAACAAAACATATGCAAACATTTATCTCATGAGAGCGGAATTGTTTTAATGAATAATTTACAAGAAAGAAAGAAATATTAATGGGTAGAGCCTATCATGCTTGATTATGCTTCTGCCAATTCGAAGGATACTTCCATCTAAGATTCCAACTCTTTTTCTCCTCCACAAAAGATCAACAACCAAACATCTTTTCTTCCAATGCCTCATATACTTTCCTTGGATCGAAAATAGACTAGAGAAACCAAAAATATCCACAAAGTAAAATTTTAACCGCTAGTTTGAAGAACTAGCTAGCTCCATGCAGAGAAAAAATCACAATGCATGTAAGATAAAACAACCTCCAACAAATCCACCTTCCTTGTTTCCAAGATGGTTTGCATGCAAAAACTGAGGTTCATTAATGCAATTACTCCCAAATATCCCACCTATCTCTCCTTTCCACCACCTCCTAAAACCGCGAATGATAATTCCACTTCAACATGCATTTCCAACTTTAGTGAAGCCTCCACGTATGCTATCACTAAAGTTTACTTTCCTTTTCCAAACTAGTTGTACCTCCACTCATTTAACCAAATCAAATCAAATAAATTCCATTGGAACCATCACCATAATGCCATACGACCCTAGGTTCCCTTTCAATAGTTTAGGATAGATTTCCCACAACTTAGGCTATAACCTTTGGTTTAGTCAAAATCATTTCATAAGTAATTTCCACCTTAGGTTAGATCAAATTCACAACCATATAGTATTAGTTATTAGATTAAAATAGCCTAGCATTACCTTAGTAATTTCTCCCTTATTCATTTAGCATAAGAACTTAGGTTAGGACATCATCTCGACAAAATAGAATAAGAAGATTAGATTAGACTAAAACCAAATAAGTAGATATAGCTAGGAAGTAGGTGCATTTACCTAGTTTAGGATACCATTAGGATAATCCTTTAGGTTTAGGATTTAGATCCCCTTCATAGTCGTGAAGAAAACTTTATTTTTCTTACACCATTAAATGTCCTGAAGAGATCAATCCTAAAGATCCAAGCACAATCATACAACCAAATGAAGGCACGTTCATACAAGACCAAAGAATTTGTAACATACAAAGTTCAGTCCGCTACATCTCTCCACCTATGAATGTCAATTTTACCATTCAGTCTAGTAAGGATATTTAAAACATTCCTTGGATCACTAGAATTGATCCAAGGATGAGTTAGTTAAAAGAGATAAGTTTGCAACTCTCAAAACTAGATTGCAACTTACCTACAAGAAGTGAAAATGGATTCTTACAAGCCATATCATTTTAGTCCAATGAATCCAAGAGCAGAAATGATTTATCCATAACAAGCATGATTTTCAACAATCAAGGAAACACACCTCATTCAATAAAATCACATGCCAATGCTTGTAATGCAAAAGATAAATATAACTATTTGTCAAAGGTGTTACATACTTCCCTCCTAAAAAGAATCATCGTCTTGATGATTATCTTATTTTTGACAATTGCATTAAGGATAATCAATTTATTCACTTTCTTAACATATGTTTGCAACAATATCAGAATTTAAAGTTCCAGAAATCAGCATTCACATAGTTGTTTATTTAAAAATAAATAGTTATTTGCCCAAAACTAGCAAACTTATTGACATATAAAGATAAAATCACAAATTTTTATCAGTCATCATAGTTAATTATGATCAAATAAATATGGAAAAGTAGTTTTCATATCTTCTAGATTATCATAGGTTGCACTTTCTTCGTTAAACCGGTCCCACTAGACCTTACATTGATGTATTTCATGATTTCTTATATGCAACCGTGAAGCTTCAAACACTCATATGGGTTTAACCACAATTATTCCCGGGTCTTGACCACAAGGAATTCCATTTACCACATGTGATAAATCTAAAACATATTTCTTAAGCAAATAAATATGGAAAACATCATGCATTCGTGAAAAATTAGGAGGTAATGCTAAACGGTAATCTATAGGGGTTGATTAGTTCAACTATATCAAAGGGTCCCACATAATGAGGTGATAACTTGGCAGCCTTGCCAAAATTTATAGAGCTCTTTTTCAGTTTAACCTGAAGAAATACCCTCTCACCAAACTCAAATTTCTTGTCAACTTGCTTTAAATCAGCATAACTCTATTACCTATCTACTTTGCTTCTTTTAAGCATTCACGAATCATTTTAACTTGTTGTTCCATTTCCATAAGGATTTTAGGTCCAATTACCTCTCTATCCTCAATGTTGTCCCAACTAATAGGGGTTATACATTTTCGATTGTATAATGCTTTGAAAGGTGCCATATTAAGAGGCATGATATGTGTTATTATAAGAAAACTCAACTAGTGGAAGGTACTCTTCCCACTTATACTATTGATCCATATAATACATTCGTAACATATCCTCTAAAACTTGATTAACTCTTTTAGTCTATCCATCCATTTCTGGATGATACATAGAACTAAATTTTAGCTTAGTTCCTAGAGCTACATCAAGTGTTTTCCAAAACCTTGACATCATTCTAGGATCTCTATCAGATATGATTAATTTAGGTACTCCATGTAATCTAAAAATTTCATGTACAAATATTTTATCCAATACAGGAGAATCATCCTTCAGATTACCATCAATAAAATGTGCTACCTTTGTTAGTTTATCCACCAACTACCAAAATAACATCATGTTTATTTCTTAACATAGGAAAACTTGTACAAAGTCCATGCTTATTATTCACCATTTTTATGCGGTATGATATGAGGATACAATAAACCATCTAGGTGGATATGTTTAGCTTTAACACATTGACATTCAAGGCAATGTGTCACAAAATCAATAATATCCTTTTTCATCTCCTTCTAAAAATATTGTTGTCTTATATCAGCAACCATCTTTGTAATATCAGGGTGTCGAGAAAATGTGAATTATGAAATAATTGTAGCAATTTATTTCTTAAATCATTTAGTGAAGGTATGTATACTCTATTTTCAAATCTTAATATTCCTTCATTGTCAAAATGAGAACCTTTATACCTCACATCATTTTGATCTGTAGCAAGCGCTATTTTTACTTGATGAAAGTAAGAATCGATTCCATAACACTTTTTACTTCATCCTTAAACTAAGTTCTCAATGTTATAAGAGCAGAAATGTGCTTCCTATGACTTAGAGTGTCACCACTCTTTTATTTACCTTTGATGTAATTCATTTCAAAATCATATTCGAGACAAAAAATTTTAACTATCTTCATTGTCTTTCATTTAGATTTGGTTGAGTGAAAATAGACTTAAGCCCAAGATGATTAGTTTTTAATTCAAAAGGTTTACCAAGTAAGTAATGCCTCTAAACTTGTAGTGCATGAACAATGGCAACAAGATCTAAATCATGTGGAGCATAATTCAACTCGTGTAACTTTAGTTTTCTACTTTAGTAAGCTATGACATGATCATTTTGTAACAACATAACCTCCTAGATCTTCCCTAGATGCATCCCTTACAACAGTGAAGTCTCCATTAGGATCTATTATAGCTATAATAGGTGTTGAAATTAACTATTCTTTCAAAGTTCGGATGTAGATTCACATTTCTCATTCCAAAAAACTTCTTATCCTTTTTCTGTAATGAAGTTATTGGTGCATCCACCTTAGAAAAATATTTTACAAATTTTCGATAGTAACCTACAAGTTCCATGAAGCTTCTATCTCCATATACATTCTTTGGTTAGGCCACTTTGAGTTATAGCTACAATTTTAGAAGGATCTACAACAATTCCATTCTTACTTATTACATGTCCCAAATAGTGCACTTATGTGTCATAGAAAGAACATTTAGATAACTTACCATATAACCGTCTCTTTCTCAAAATTTCTAAAACTATATTTAAATGCTCATGGTGTTCCTCAATACTTTTAGAATATATGACAATTTCATCCAAGAATACGAGAAAAATTTATCCAAGTATTCTTGAAAGATATTATTCATTAAATTCATAAAAGCTACAGGTGCATTTATTAATCCAAAAGGTAGAACCGTGAACTCATAATGTCCATACCTTGTTCTGAAATCTATTTTATGAATGTCCTCATCCTTAATCCATAATTGATGATATCTAAATTGAAGATATATCTTAGAATATACCAATGCTCCATGATAAAATCATCATCAATTCTAAGGAGTGGGTATTTATTCTTGATTGCTCCTTTGTTTAACATTTTTTTAATCAATGCACAATCTAAGTGTTCCATATTTATTTTTCACAAAAATTACTAGTGATCCTCAAGGTGAAACACTCGGTCTAATCAAACATTTAGAAAAAATTTCTTGCAATTGAGCCTTAAGATCTACTAATTCTATAGTAGTCATTCGATATGGTGATTTAGAAATAGGTTCAGTTCCATGCTTGATTTCAATTGTGAAGTCAAATTCCCTTTTGGGTAGAAAACCTGTGAATCTTACGAAACATGTCAATGAAGTTTCATAACAGCGGATATCATTCCATGACATCGTTTTCTCTTCACTATTTCTACAATATTTACCACATATAAGGTACAAAATTTTTTTTTTTCCTTTTTAAGTTACATAGCTGATAGTTTTCTAACTGAAATATCACATTTCACACCCTGAATCTCTATTGTTTTCTATAGATCATCTAAACAACTAATATGTTTTTCAAAATAGTCCACTTTTGCTTTATGTTTAGCTAACCAATTAACACCTATGATTACATCATAAGACCCCAAAGGTGCAACATAAAGATCAAATTCTATGGAAAAACTAGGTAAGTCAAGGACTACTCCAAAAAGACACATACTAACTATATGAACAACATTGTTTCCATAATGTACAATCCATGTTTTATCCATGTTTCCAGCTTTTCTTTTTAGTTTTGATGTTAATTTACTAGAAATAAAACATTCAATAGCTCCAGTATAAAAAAGAATAGTTATAGGTATGCCAAATAACTTACCCGGAACCTCTATGGGCATGGCCTATTTTTCAACCTACTTGTCAGCTACTACAACATGTATCTTGTGTTGTTGATTACAATCATCCTTTTTCAAAGGACATTGATTTGCATAATGATCTTTGCCACAGTTATAATAGCCTCCTACAGGTCCCTTTCTAGGCTTAGATTTATTTCCAGCCCTAGAATTATCATTCTGACCTACATAGGACTTTTTTTGTTATTATTATTCTTGACAAAGTTGTTCCATGCATTACTAGTAGACTTATTCATTGTTGCTTTCTTACTATTATCAGCTAAAACTTACTTTTCATTCCAAATTTCTTCCATGGTCCTTTCTTAGGTGCAAGAGATGATGAAGAGGAGTTGGG
This sequence comes from Taxus wallichiana var. yunnanensis, assembly GCA_018340775.1. NCBI lineage: Eukaryota > Viridiplantae > Streptophyta > Pinopsida > Cupressales > Taxaceae > Taxus > Taxus wallichiana. Next base: position 549,891,157 of record CM031237.1, on the reverse strand, counting down.
GACTTTCTTCCTTACTTCCTCATTATGATAAAAAAATGCCTTCAATTTATATTCCTACCTTATGGATTTTTCAACAACCCCTTCCATCATGGTTGGGTTGTGAACATCCACCTCTCCTCCTATAACGGGATTCAATCCCATGATGAATTTCCATATCCTGAACTTCTCGTTAGTTTGATACTAAGGTACATACTTAAGGATTTTAGTAAACCACTCCTAATACTCAGTTACAGTTAGCTTTCCTTGAGCTAAGTTTTGGAATTCAGTCATTTTCTGATCATAATAAATTTACAGCAGCCAACGTTTCCTAAAGTAACCTTTAAATTGATCCCAAGTGATATTAGTTTCATCAATATTTAACTCATCCTTATGGTTGTCCCACCATGAAGATGCCTCATGGGAAAGTTGATATGCTCCCCATATCACCTTTGTTTCTTCTGAGAAATTCCTTATTACAAATTACTTCTCCATTTCACTGAGCCAATTCTCAGCTCCATCTCCTAATGTGGTGCCATCAAACTTGGGTGGACTTATCCTTTTTATATCATTAGTGAGTTTAGCTACCAACCTATCCTTTTTGTTCTCAAGATGATCAGGTATGTTCATATTGTTATTATCAACACCTAAATTGGCATTATCATTAGGAGGTGGCTGATTATTATTACTAGCATCTTCTTCCTCCCCATTTCCCATTACTTACTTTTCAAGTAAAGCCAAATGATCCCTTGTTTCCAATAGGACAACAAGGATCTCATTAATTTTTTGGGTAGTTACTACTCCTTCCTCAGGTGGAGAATTATTTGTAACATTTCCTCTTGTTCTAACCATTTTCTATTAACAAGAAAATTTAAGTTTCATCAGATTATGGACACAATAGGTCCAAGAGCTATAACCTTCATCTCTGATACCAAGATGTAACATTCCCAAACTAGAGGTAATAAATCCTTCCATACAAGATTTTGTACACAAGAGTATTCTACTCACATTTCTTTTAAAACCTAAAAATCAATTAAAAGGACCTAAAAGAGAGTAAGAAAAACCCAATACACATTAATTCCATAAAGTTACCTCAAACTTGATTGAAACAGATTTCACAACAAAGAGACTTGCAAATCTCATTCCATAAAGATTGTGACAGATATTCATTCAAAAAATCAGAAGGAGCATGAATACTACATTTCCATAAAATTAAAAAATTGTTAACGACTATTTCAAATGATTTCTATTTAAACCCAACTTGAGAAAATAATAAGTACAAAGATCAAACCGAGGTTCCTTAGTCCCACAACAAGATACGCTTTCCTAAAAGGTCCATAACCTTTAAACAAAATAGTAAAGCCTTTAAAAGATGCATGGGTTTTCTTAGAGTAGAGGAGAGAATAATATCCTCCATATTTACACACCCTTACAAGTTCAAAGAAGGCAGTATAGTCTCAAAAATAGAAGTACCGCAACCATTCCAAACTCAAGAAGCTTCAAGGAGAAGATCTCAAAAGAGATTACCATATCAACTCAAACCCAAAACTATTCTCTCTAGTATTTTCGAGTAGACAGTCCCATATATGAGTTATAAGTGACTCAAAACCTTGAATACAAGTAAAATGAAAATCTCAGAATACAAGTACAGAACCATACACAATGCTTTGAATGCAAGTTTAGAACAACATAGTCTTATAATATGAGTTCATTACTAAACTCAAAGTCATGAAGATGAATTCAAAGTAGACACAAGTCTCATTTACAGGTTCAGAACACCCAACCTTCAAATATGAGCTTGAAATGAAACAAAAAGATTAAAATACGAGTTCGGAACAACACCGAAGCTTTGAAAGCAAGTTCGAACAACATAATCCTCTAATACAAGTTTAGTACTAACACAATGCTTAACATACAAGTTTAGAACCAAACACCATACTCGAATACAAGTTCCACATACCTAACACCATCAAACTTGCATAGAGAGAGAGAGAGAGAGAGAAATTTTCTAAATGTAAACATTATCATGCAATGGATTCATATCAAAAAATCATAGAGATTCATACAACCAAGAAAGTAAATAACTAGACAAAACATGTAAACATTTATCTCATGAGAGTAGAATTGTGTTAATGAATAATTTACAAGAAAGCAAGAAATCTTAATGGGTATATCCTATCATGCACGATAGTGCTTCTTCTAATTTGAAGGATACTTCTATCCGAGCTTCCAACTCTTTTACTCCTCCATGAAATATCAACAACCAAACATATTTTCTTCCAATGCCTCATATACTTTCCTTAATCGAAAATAGACTAGAGAAACCAAAAATATCCACAAAGTAAAAGTCAAACTGCTGGTTTGAAGAACTAGATAGCTCCATACTGAGAGAAAAATCATAATGCATGGAAGATCAAAAATCTACAACAAATCTTCCTTCCTTGTTTCCAAGATGGGCTGCATGCAAAAACTGAGGTTCATTAATGCAATTACTCCCAAATATTCCACCTATCTCTCCTTACCACCACCTCCTAAAACTGGTGAATGCTATTTCCACTTCAGTATGCATTTCCAGCTTTAGTGAAGCCTCCACGTATGCTTCCACTATATTTTACTTTCCTTTGCAAAAATGGTTGTACCTCCATTCATTTAATTAATCAAATCAAATGAAATAAATTCCATTGAAACCGTCACCATAATGCCATGCGACCCTAGGTTACCTTTCAATAGTTTAGGATAGATTTCCTAAAATTAGGTTATAACCTTGGGTTTAGTTAAAATAATTTCATTAGTAATTTCCACCTTAGGTTAGATCAAATTCACAACCATATAGTATTAGGTATTAGGTTAAAATCACCTATCATTACCTTAGTAATTTCTCCCTTTTTCATTTAGGACAAGAACTTAGGTTAGGACACCATCCCAACAAAATAGAATACGAAGCTTAGGTTAGACTACAACCCAAATAAGTAGATATATCTAGGATAAGTAGATATATCTAGGAAGTAGGTGTGTTTACCTAGTTTAGGATACCATTAGGATAATCCTTTTTAGGTTTAGCTCGATTTATATCCCCTTCATATTGATGTGAATTAGACTTTATTTTCACATATTCCTTATGGCATTAAATATCCCAAAGATCAATCCTAAAGATCCATGCACAATCATCATGCCATAATTCCAAAGGTAGGTTTGGAAGGCTCTCAATCCATATTGGGTCTTTCAATCAACCTTCCCATCTTCTAACAACATCAAAATACCATTAGTGATGCACTTACCTCTAGATGCCCTCTTCCACTTCCACTCAATATGCTTCCCCCACCAATGCTTGGTTTGGTTTATCCGTAGTGCATTTGAGTAGAGAATCCGATATTTCAAGAACACTTCTAGAATCCTCTTTAACCACTTGGAGGAAGAAATTTTGGGTTTTCAAAACATATCCACCATTTCTAACTTTATTTGACTAGGAATCCAAGGGATTAGATGAGGGACACCTTTCCAGATGATCATCATGTTCATAAATCTTGAATTCTTCTACCATAAGATCCTCTAATATGGGTGGAATTTCCTTTCCATCACTTTCCCGTTCAACCAATTTTGGAGAACCTTCTTTCCTACTCATAGATCCTTATTTCCCACTCAACCTCATCGAGTGTCTAATATGTATACAAGTTATCAAAGTAACTAGGAGAGTTATTTGGATAACATTTTTTAGTGACTTTCAAGGCCATCTACCTAATAGATGAAGAAGATCAGTAGCCTAGATCATCCATTGGGCATGGAGTTTGCTATGTAATCATGAAACTATCCCTGTAGTCACTTGAAGATAATTTATTGACTCTATTATAAATCATGCAACCACTGAGAGAACCTCTACATTTTGGAAGCAATGGAAGAGCACATACAAGAAGCATGTGATAAGAAATAACTATGTACAAACAAACAATGTGTGTGTAACACACTTGGAGGAATCAAAACTACTCTAATATATACAACAAGATTCAATACACTTAATGGAAGGGTTTGATATAGATCCCATTTACTAGGATTTGTAGTGCACCTCCATCAAGATGAGTTAACTTGAAATATTTACCCTCCTTACAGAAATGATGATGTATGGGCCACTCCAAAGTGCATCAAATTTTTAATGGTTCCTTGGTTCAGCTCTATCAACATCCCATTTTAAAACCAAGTCCCCAATTTTTTAAGCTTGAGGCCTATCCTTTCTATCAAACCATTTCTTTGTTGCTTTCTAATGTTGTTATAGCTTGATCATGGCATAGTTCCTTAGTTCTTCAAGATTAACCAGCTCTGCCATTCTAATTTCTCTTTGGTCTACACCTTCAAATTCCATCTCTTGGGTAAGCATTAACAAATTAAGATCTAGTGTCAAAGGATGACATCCTTTCCATAAACAAGCTTGTAAGGAGAAGTTCCTATTTCATTTTTGAGTGTGATTATATCTTCCCAGAACGCGCACGAGACCTTTGTATGCCACTATCTTTGGTTGATGTTCATTGTGCACTTCATGATTTTGATCAGGTTCTTGTTTGTTGATTCTACCAAACCATTTCCTTGAGGGTAATAGTTGGAAGAATTCTTTAGCTAAACACATAGAATTAGAACCCAATCAATGATTTTAGTACCAAGGAAGGATTTTGCATTATTTGAGATAATGGTTTGAGGAACTCTAAACCTTGTGACTATACCTTCGAGAAAGTCAAGGATGAATGACTCAATTGATTCCTTAAACATGAAAAAAAAATTCCATCTGGTGAAGTAATCTATAGTTGTCAACACCCATTTATGTCCAGTGCTTGAAGGTAGATTTATATTACCTATGAATTCGAGACCCTATTGCACAAAATGATGATTCGCTTGGATTCATTAGAGGGGAAATGCTGCTGCCAATATTTTATTTCCTGTAAAGAAAGAGAATTCCTTCCATTTTATGACCCACTTATGTGCATCTGTAAACATGGTAGGCCATAATATACCTAACATTATGATCTTCATTGTTTTAGTTTTATAAGAGAAGTGTCCACTAGAGGATCCATCATGAAATTATGGTAACACTTTTCAATATTTGGGCCATTAATAAATCTTAACAACACACCATTAAGATTCCTTTTGAAGAGAAGTCCATCAATCAACACATAAGGTATAGATTTTAACCTCATATGTCTTCTCTTTTCTTTGTTTAAACCAAGAGGATATGTACCCTTGGAAAGGAATGTGATCATGTCCTTCATCTAGTCACACAAGCTAGGGGACCTATATTTTACTCAAGTTCTACATGAGAGGTCCTCCTAGGAATAATGAAGCCTCGGGTTCATTCCGCACATCCTCGGCAAATCTTCCTACAGAGTGCACTACCTCTTACCAGCTTTGTGGCTTTAATAGTCACATTGTATTCCATGATTTTGGTCACCCATCATGCTCTTTTCTCACTAATTTCTACTCACATGATGAAGTCTCTGACAGAAGAGTGGGAGACTAACACCTTAATATGATTGGTGGTGATCATATTCTTGAATTTCTTGAGGGGACACATGATGGAGAATACTTTCTTCTCTGCGTGACTATACTTTAATTCATAATCCTTCAACGTTTTGAAGAAAGCCACTAGTTATTCTATCCCTTGTTCGTTTTCTTGTGTTAGGAAAACAACAACACTTGCATCATAACCATAAGCATAAAGGATGAAATCCTTTAAATAATCTGGGTTGATAAGTGTTGGTGTGTAATTAATCTCTTGTTTGATCTTGTTGAATCTTTCTCTTCCTTATGCTATCCATCTGAAGGCTATGTCCTTTTTGAGCATCAAGGTAATGGGCCAAACCAGTCTTACAAAGTTAGGGATAAAATACCTAACAAATTTGATCTTTCCAAGGAAGGACTATAGGGCCTTTTGTGTGCTAGTAGGGAAAGAGCTAGGATGGCTGAAATACGCTTAGGATCAATTGTGATGCCATCCTTTGAAACCACATGGCTTAAGAGCTTGCCTTGTGCCACCACAAAATTGCACTTCTTGGGGTTAAGAGACACCCCAAACTCTCTACATCTCTCAAATACTTTCTCTAGGTGCACCATATGATCTACATTGTGCTTTAAGAAGAAAGTTATGTCATCAAGGTAGACCAAGATGAACTCATTGATATATCCTTTGAAGGTAATATCCATGACACGTTGAAATGTGGCACCCATGTTTGATAACAAAGGGCATTTTCTGATATGCATATGTTCCCCACTTGGTTGTAAATGTTGTTTTGAATTAATCCTCTTCCTTGACTAGGATCTGATTGAAACTTGAATATCCATCTAGCATGGAGAATATTTGTGCACCAACCACAATCTACAAAATCTACTTTATTGAAGGAAAAGGATAATGATCCTTTAGAGATGCCTTATTCAAATCTATGAAATCAACACAAATTATGATTTCACTATTCTTCTTGCACACTGGAACCAAATTTGCAACCCAAGTAGATTATTTGATAGGAAAAATAATTTTTTCCTCAATGATTTTGGATAGTTCCTTTCTCATGAGGGGCTCTATCTTTGGATTGAATGGCCCCTGCTTCTTTCTGACGGGCTTGATACCAAGATCAAGGTCAATGGAGTGTTAAGAAATACTTGTATCAAAAAAATTTAGTTCTTCATACTCCCATGAGAAGATATTACTATATTTTTTACAGAGATAGATAAAGGCTTTCTTCTCCTCATGTCCATAAGTCTTAATGAGAAACAACTCCTTTCTGTGCATAATAGTGAGTGGGGAGCAATCTTCTTACATGTTGCGCATGAACCTTTCTTCATCCTTGAACTCATCATCGTGGGCTAAAATTTTTATCTAAGGTGATTAACCCTTTAGGAATTTTTTTGTCTTTAGCTGTATCACTTGGTCACCATAGCTATTATGCAAGTTAGCTTGCATGCTTGATGAGAAATCAACTTCATTATGGATAAAAAGGACAATCTACGCATCACTGCCCAACACTTGCCAACTGGTGTTGTTTTTGGAATGGATGGTTTGATCACCATCTTAATGTGTTGAGTGTTTCCTTTGAAAAAGTCCTCAGTAGGAGAAAATTGTGAACCCAACGTGGCCATCTAGTCAGCTTCCTTGTTCATTTTGTGCAACACCACTTACAGATTTAGAGCATCAAAGATCTCAAGGAGGTCCCATAATCTATGTTTATAAGCTATGAAAATATTATTATTTTTTTGGAACTTGTTGGTGACTTGGTGGATAACCAATTATGTGTCCCTAAAGATTTGTAGAACCTTAATTTTCTTCTTCTCAACAATGAGAAAGCCATGCACCAAGTGCTTCATACTTTGCCACATTGTTAGAACATATAAATTACAACCTATACGTGAAGAATGATTTCTCATCCTTAGGGAAAATGAGAACCACTCCTACTCCTGCACCATTTCTGTTCTTGGATCCATCAAAGTAAAATTTCCATAGAACCTACTCAACTTTTTCTTTCTTGAGTGCGCATTGTATCATAGCTTATTCTTCAAGAATGCAGTAAGTACCAAGCCCAATTTCATAAGCTTCCAATTATTCAACATATGGATCAAATTTATGGTGTCTCTCCTCCCATTCATCAAGTACTAGGTCAGGAACAGAGGTTGGAAGAGACTTCTCTTCCGAAACTAAAGCTTGTTCTTCTTGGATTAAATAGTTGTCTTAGAGAGGGGATGGGACATATGACTCTACATGATAGGAAAATATAGGCTCAACTTGTATGGTAAACCAAATACCATACCTTGTCTTGAGTAACATATGAGACCAATTAGAAGACAAGTAACCACCCACTTTAGTAGTGAAGTCTCTTGATAGGCATAGGGAAAATAAAGGAGGTAGGTCAATGATTGACACATCTTGAGTAATGGTTAGGCTTGAACATGCATGGAGAGTTAACTCAAGATCTTTGATGACTCCTAAGGTGGTGACAATTGAACCATCAAGTTACAGGACTCCTTTAGACAAAGGGCTATATTTTATACCTAAGACATCAGCTATTTTCTTAGGCATAATAGAAGTACTAGCACCTAAGTCAATCATGTAATTATGCACTAGGTGTTTTCCTATGATCAAGGACATATAAAAGGGTGGGGTTTTAAAAAAATTTACTTACTTGTTTCTCCTCTTCTTGGTAGACATTGATAGAAGTGTGTGGCCTCTACACGATGTATCAACATGCTTTGGAGTTGTGTTAAAGCTTCATGCAACATATCCCACTGAGATGGAATGGTCAGGGCATCCCACATTATGAAATTTATGTTTGTTCTCTTCATCTAGTAAACAATGCTAAATGGAAGGTCCCTTGTCTTATGCATTTGGGAAAAACATCCCTTCTTGAGTGTTCAAGTGTAGAAGCATGAACTTTAGCTAAAGCAGAGGCTTGGCCTACCAAAGGAGAGGCACGTTGCTTTAGAAAAGAGCATTGTGTGGGACCTCTTGCATAAGGACTTGAGAAATTTTACCACAGGATGTCTTATCTACATCTTTCTAATTTCAAGGATCTACTTATGTTGCTAGGAGTGGGACCTGCGCACCTAACTCTAACATCCTCTTCTTATATCTTGTGTTGTCCACAACTTGGGCACGTGGTCTATTTGTATCTTCTAGCATCTTGGTTGATTACATAGAAGTCCTCCATGCCAAAGAACATCAAATTTGTTTCTAGAGGAGCTTTTGGATTTTATGCTTCAAGGGAACTTGTTGAGGGCTTGCAAAATGAAGCATTTTTTATCATGAAGGATTGGGCGTGCAAAAATTGGCACAATGATATTGATTGTGAGGAATGTTACAAGGGAATCACCATTCTGACTCTTGTGCCAAATTTTTCTGAACTGGGACGAGCACCTGACTTGCACTAGGTGTTGGAAGAGAAGGCATGGGAGGAAAAACTTGCAAGGGAAGATGTGCATTGGGATGTCATCTATCATTCTATTGGTTGGGCACATATCTTTTATTTCCATACTGATTCCACCAAGGTTGATTTCTTTGACCATGCGCCTAATTAGAATTACCTCTATAGGCTTGCGCATGTTACTTTTCTAATGATATGACTTTGTTTGATAAATTTCTAATCAGGGCCTTTAACTCTTCATCTTCCTTCTATTGTACTTGAGAGTAGGATGTTGAGGCAACTAGTTGTGTGCTTTGCTCAAGAATAGGAATAGGGGCCATAGAAGGCTGGGGCACTTGTGAAATTTTGGGAACAAGGGAATAGGTGGTCTACGAACCAAATTTCCTACCTGAATAAGACTATTTTCTACCCTTACTACAATACTATAAGTAGTTAGTAAAGTCCTACCTCCCATGGATTGGATCATAACTGAAATATCATTGTTGAGTGCCTTCAGATAATACAAGAAAGCATGTTGGGCTGTAGGTCTTACCATAAGAGGGATTTTTCCCAAGTCTTCTAAAATCTGATGTTGAAATCAATCATCTCGCTCATTGGGTGACCTCCTTATTGTTTTCAATTACTCCACCAAAGATAGGTGATCTGACTTATATTCAAATTAATTTAAAAGATTTGTTCTTAGCTCATCCTGGTGGTGATAGATCCAAGTCTCAAGCCTCGGTACCATTCAAGTGCTTTTCCTTTGAAAGAGGTTGCAAGTAGCCTGACTGCTACATCATCATGTGTAATCAAATAGAGTGAACACACATTTTCTATATCCTAGATATGATCCTGGAGGGTGACTTGATTCTCACTAGTAAATTATGGAATAATATTTAGAACGCCATTTGGCATATCATGTTGCACAACCAGTAATAAGGGAATCACTCTAGAAAAGTTTGCAAAGTTCCTAAGTGAAGGAGGTGGTTGATGTGCCATTGCAGGGCATGTAGGTTATCTATTTTGAGGAGGAGTTGAATGGACATGGTGTGCGGGAGATAGAGATGCACGTGTAGGCTTTCTAGAATAAAATATTCTCGGGGATAGCTGGAGGTACTCAAAAGAATATTTAGTTGTTGCACTTCTTCTTGTATGCACTCTTCTCATGAAAGGCACTCAGGACTTCTGAAACAAAGATCTTAAAATTTTGGTAGTCACTATATGTGTTTGAAACGAGCCTCCAAAGCATAAAACACTAATTCCAAACACCGAACTTAGAGATATAAAATTTGAGCTTTCAATACTAGTCCCACTAGGCATGCCAAACTATTAGTTGGTCAAACGTGTACAATGCATAATAGATCTCTAAAGGGCTGAGGTGTTTGAGACCACAATGGAACCATCCCAAAGTTGTGGGATCTTTCGTTCTTGGAACAAATCTCCTGAGAAGGCCAATTCCTCTATTTGTTTCTACTACAACTACTACTCTTAGTGTCGAAAGGGGAAACTAAGTTAATAATGCCAAGGAACTAGGGATGGAAGGATGAAATGAAAGGAAAATACACTAAAATTAAATAGCACTAGAAAAGAGGGATGAACACTATCTTTTCTGAGTGATAATGAAAGGAAATGCATGAAAGGAGGCTAGGCACAAGTATCATAGCTAAACATGTATTCATCGAGATCATTCTCATGGAACACAACCAAATAAGGAACTATAAGGGACGTGAAATGGCACAACGAGCATGCAACACAAAAGAAAAGGAAAGAAGAAAGAATGCAAACACATTAGGATAGAGAATAGTCACTAAACGATGCTTTTATTACTTCCAGAAATGCAGAGAGCTATTACAATGATGAAAGAGGCTGATATCCACATGCAAGGGCCGGATCTAGAGGTTTACATCTCAAGATATAAAATTAGGGGAACTTGGAAAAATGTGTAAGGATAAAGAGTGTCCAACATAACAAATGATATTTTCTCTTACATTTATAGATGAATCCATGGAGGAAGAAGGGAAGAAGAGGAGGAAAATCTGAATTTGAAACATAACCACCAAAAAGAAGCATTCAATACCTCTGCAAATCTTCCTGGAGATCTATGAAATACACTTCCCCAAGCCTATTTGGCATGTTAAAGAAGAAATGATGGTGGATCATATCAAATCGGGTGGTTGGAGCAATTAGATCTACTCATTAATCCTCGTAAAGATGTTTTCCCATTTCTTAACTACCGATTTGCCAAGAATTTCAAATTGAATCTCCACTGTAATCAGAATGATGTCAAAAACTTTCTTACAACTCTAGGTGTGCACCAATATGAGCTCTGTAGCAAAAATATATAGATATCATAAGATGTCAGTTTTCAGCTTAAGAAAAACACGTGGCGCATGGGATTGGCTGAAATAATGGCCAACTATGCAAATATTTGTTGTTTCTACCACATGTCACTTGCTGATTTGTTGCAATTATTTTTCACCTTGTTGGCATCCTTGGATTAGTTGCATGTGGTACACTCGAGCATGTATGAAGATGATCTTGGCACATAGGAGCATAAAGGAGGGTGCAGAGATGAGCACATAAAGGAAGACGCATAAGAGCACGCATGACGTGCATGGGGAAAAGAGGAAAACATGTGAGCATAGAATGCATAGTCAAGGTAGAACTATTAAAAATTGATGGGTGTGACACTTGAGCATGCCAAGGACTTTTTGATTAAAAATAGTTTGATACTGCATGTAGGGTGAAGAAGTTACTTAGGAATAAAGTGAAAGCACAAAATTTGGGTGCAAGGAAGAGTGGAACAAAAGAGGAAAAGGAAAATGGAAGGAGAGGGACAGAAAGCACACAGAGAGGTGCTTGAGGAAAAATAAGGGTGCCGAGGGAAAGCAACTGAGAGTTATGCCAATTGAACTTTGAGTGTGCATGAGCTTTAATGAGGAACTGAGAGCTAGATATGTATACAAGTTATCCAAATAACTAGGAGATTTATTTGGATAATAGTTTCTAAGGCTATAAATGCAAGCACCCGATATTAGAAGGATATAGTGTGTGGAGAATGTGGAGAAGATAAAAGAGAGGTGAAGCCCTGTATAAACAAAATGAAGGATTTTAAGGGTTAGGGATTAGGAGAATAGAGGATTCATAGCATGTTTAGAGGGGCAGGTCTTATTTCAATTTTGTAATATGATGAACATAATATAGTTCTGATGCATGACTTGGCTTTGCATGGTTTTATGAGGATCTATTATGACCTCAAGGGATGTAATGTGGATTACTGGATCTGTTAATTTGAATATAAGGTTCTTTTATTACCCATATATGTGTTCAAAAGTATAATACTTATGCATTTCTTTTATATATGAACCATTTCCATATACTTGCTTGTTATTTCTCTTTTCTAGATGTAATGAGATAACAAATCATTCTATGCTCTTAGAATGTGGCATGGCTATTTTCTACTCATTTCCATTTGAATATCTATTATAAGATGATGCATTCTCACAGGAATCACATAAAGGAGATACTCAGTTCCCACATGTGCCTTAGGTGAGCACCCAATGCCTTATGGGTGATAGGTTTATGTGTATGGGATTAGACTACTAGTCTAAGGGTATAAAATATGACTACATCTTGATTCCATTTCCGGGACCTCTTTTCGAAGTTGTATTGAGAAATGACATGCATCTTTGTCCATGTAATGCATGATAACAGAGAATTTGACCTTAGAAAGTGTTGAAATATGGTTCAAGAGCATGGAGGATGAGTTTTCTCAAAGATTTAGCACTGGACCTAAGTTCGATGCACGTAGATGGGTAGAAGAGAACTTATACCATGAGTTGTATGAGACATTCTTCTATTGTTTCCTAGTAGAACTATATGAATTGATTTCAGCATATACATCTAGATCGATATGGTACTATAGATCACACATGTGGACCCAAGATGAAAATCAAAGGCTATAGGATGCAGATATAACTTGGACGTGTGCTATTGATCATTGGTGGAAGAGAGTGCTGACCAGTTATACTCTTGAATATGCCATTTCTACGTATTCTTTCCTAGAATTTGTTGAGTTTGATTTTCTGAGGGAGCTTAGAGGATCATTTTTGCATGTTATTCCTTTGGATATGAAAATATTGGTCATTACCTTGAGTTTGGACACATTTCCCATGGCCGAATAAACTTCTCTAGGTCTTTGGGAGAGGAAGCTAGGGTGGAGGAAGATGGCGGACATTACGGATGAAAAGGAAAGGGAGGAGAGACAACTCAAGTATAGCAAAGCTTGTGAAAGGGAGATGACTAAACAACATAATGTTGTAAGTGTGATGGATCTATGGAGGCAGATGTTGTGAGAAAGAGTTGAGGTTCATGTAGAGGATGTGGAACTTCAGCAGTCTATGCTACCCCATATTGGAAAATGTGGGAGAGAGGCCCCTTAATCTTTTGATGAGAGTTCATCACATGGAGAAAGAGGAGTCTTTGGTGTGCATTTGAACCCACCTAATGACCAACCCCTGATGCTTGGTTTTCTAGATCAAGGGATAAGTATTGTTAACCCAGTTGGTATCGGTGGGAGTAATTGATCTGCACCCACAAGATATAATTTATCATTTGGAACATCCATGGCTCACAAAGACATCCCTATATTTGGAGGAATATTTTGACAAGGTACAAGTACACAAGGATTGGGTATCACATCTGGGAGTGGTACAAGACATACAACTAGTAGTGGGAAAATATCACAAACCATCGGTGCACTAGTTTAGTGGGACATTGGGAACACTAGGCGTGACCACTTCAGGTCCTTTGCTAACTCAAGGAGGAGATGGATTTGTTGGGTAAGAAGGAACATAACCTAGTGGATCCAGTGGATCTTGTGGACAAGGAAACACCAGAGGAAACCAAGGCTCTGGATCGAGAACAAGGGCCTCAACTACCTCCCCAAGTGTTATTTGATATGTCTTTACACTTACTAGACTATAGGGGAATTAAAGAGGATGCAAAGCATGTGCAAAATTTTGAGTTACTATGGCGCGAAGGGGATCACTACCCCAGAGCGGAAGGCAAGCCAGGTTTATAATGACATTACAAGGGTGGGTACATAGATGGTATTGGTAGTATGACCCCATCGAAGGTGGTAGACTACACTATGTTGAAGAACACCTTCCTAGAAGAATTCCATATCCCAGACTTTGAGTAAAAGAGTATCGGTGATTTGAAGGAGATCCAACAAGGAATGGTAAATATTTTGTGGGAGTATGACATGTGTTTCAAGACTCTCTTGTCAAGATTATCCTATGACATTCATCCTTCTCAACATACTCAATGGTTTGTTAGAGGATTGATAACACCATTTATAAGGGCTTTATCGCACAAGACTTTCACAGACCCCACGCAGGCATTAGAAGTGTCCCTACATGCCGAAGCTATTGGGAGCATTGATATTGGTGTTAGTTCTTCTCTATAGGCTCATATTTCTACAATGGCCAAGTAGTTGGAGAATCTTTCTGCAAACTCAGCGCATGAGGTTCGTAGTGGGATTTGGTGTACATACTATGAAGTGGAGGGGCATGCAAAGGATAGTTTCCCTCAAAATTTAGTGCATGCTATGTCGATAGACTATGAGATTTTCCATGGGGATCATGATATAAGTAGATGCCCTCTACTCCAATGCGTAATCCGTAAGAATGTTTCTTGCTATTGCAATATTTATACCTCTACAACCCATGATACTAAGGATTGTAGACTGATTGATCAAATCCATGATTCTATTGATCTAGGTGTGTGCCAGACTAGCCTTGTAAGTAGTTCAAAGGATGAAAACTATCGTTATGAAGGGCACGTAGATGGAGGAGCACATGGAGGAGGTTTTCACAGGGTGATTTTGTGGATGATGAAGTGAGTTCCCTTGAGGAACTTGTTATAATTTTGGATCTACATAGCATTACAAACGTGAGTTTCCTAATCTATTACAATGCTCATGGTGTGGAAAGAAACACAAGTATGAAGAGTGTCTAGAACTTTATGAGCATATGAACCAACAACACCAAAAATAAAAGGGCACTAGGATGGTGAGCATCAAGAAGGTTGATTCATAGTGGATGTCTAGAGTGGTGCATGAGTTAGGGATAAAACTCAGACTTGTGATGGCGTGAGAAAAGGCCACGTGCATCGGGAGATTCCAAGACAAAGGACACTAGTTTCAAGAGAGGAAGTGGTACATGGTTAGTATCCCAACCTGCTCATCAGAAAGAAGTGTACCAAGAGACTATGGACATGATTTAGAGTTTACAAGGGGAGATACAATGTCTAAAGGAGCAATCGAGGTAGTTGGAGAAAATGAAGAATGTCGAGGTTCCAAAGGATGACTTGGATGAGGTCAAGGAAGTATATAGGATGTTAAGGCAAGAGAATATTATTCCCTTACTAGGAGAATGGCTAAGAGAGAAGGTACCAGGTGTCGAGTGGAGTGCAAAAGGTAGGTTTTACATGTAAACCTTCATCCTCATAGCCTTGACTATGATAAATTACTTTGAATTTGGTTTTTATGGATGTCTTATGAGTAATATCCTCATCAACATGGGAGAAGAGGTCAATGTTCTTACCTTAGATGCCTGACATCAAATGGGAAGGCCTACATTGTAGCCATCTTCAAATGTGTTTTATATGGCAAAAACACTAAGGAAATTCCCATTGGACTCTTGAAGGATGTAATTATCACCATTCAAGGGTCCAAGTTCACTAGAGACTTTGAATTCTTGGCACTCACCGAGGAAGACAATTTTCCAACATTGTTTGGGTGCTCATGGTGTTATAAGAATAATGTCGACTTGCAATTTAACAAAGGGTATATCAACTTTGAAAATAGAAAAGAAAGGGTGATCATTCCTTTTACAGATGGGAAGTCAATGCCTTATACTGATCCCTTAGGAGAATAAGTCCTTGATAGAATCTATGTGTGCTCCATCAGAGATCCTAAGATAATTCACCCCATGGAGGGAGTTATCTAGTTTGAGGATGCTCAATCCTTGAGTGATACCACTAGTGTGGCATGCAAAATTGGGCGCATGGGACTTATGAGTTAATTGGGAAATAATTGAGAGGATTTGTAACAAGGGTAACAAATGTGCACTTAGTTAAATGCCTAGGAGGAAAGAAGTTTCCAAGTTACTCTAGAGGAGCATATCCTGAAATTTTCTTGTGAGAAATGGAAGCTCAGTGGAAAAATGAGGATGAGAGGAGGGAATGCTCAGTTATAACCTACTCAGAACTACAACATGTTGGTGGGATACACATCAGAAATTTTTTTGAGTGGTGCGAGGTGAGGATCATATTTTCTATAAGGTTCTCTAGAAACAACGCACCCATGGTCATACAAGACTACCATGGTAAAGAGACCACCTCATTTCATATCCAAGAGTGTGAGAAGGCTGGATGGGAAGTGCAAAAGTGTTACCACCTTTTTATGGGTGTATAAGTTATATTCCACCTTACAAGGTTGTGCACACTTGGTATGTTCATTCAGAGATGTGTCATCAAATAGGTAGTTGATAGGAGTTGGTAGCTTATCTCGGTTCAAGCCTTTGAGTATAGGAGTACCAAACCATCAAGATAAGGTGTTATAAATGATTAAGCACCTTACGATGGGAGATAGTCCTATGGCAGAGGATAGGTTGTTGGAGCTACTAGGTGATCCTTACTTAGAGACTCGCCTCAATGAAGAGGAATAGGAGGAATTATAGTGTGAGCACGCATGCATGGAAAAAGAAAAATGAAAAATGGTCTATGTAATAGACAGAGAAGAGATGGATAGTTTAGATGTTTACCATTCAGAAGGTACATGCAAAGTCATAGACAACACTGATGAACAAGCACGCACCTACCATGAGCCCCTGAAAATAAATAAAGTTAACATTGGAATGAAGATAGAACCTAGGGAAGCTATCATCGGGGGCTATTGGTCGGAAAAATAAGTTTCAAAGGTCATTTATCTATTACACAAATTCAAAGATTTGTTCCCTCATGGGTACCATTAACTCAAAGTCATTCACCAACCCTTAGGGGAGATGAAGATCAAGTTTAAGGTGTGTGCATGATTCAGAAGAGGCCTTATCAGATGAATCCAAATTTACACGTACGGGTCAAGGAAGAGGTAGACAAGATGATAGCATCTAGTATCATTGAGGCAGTGGAAGAATCGGAATGGATAAGCCCAATGATTATCAATATCAAGAAGGATGGTAGGATAAGAATCTATGTTGACTATAGGGATCTGAATGTAGTATGTGTCATTGATCCTTTTCTAACCTCTTTTACTAAATAAATTTTGGAGGGAGTAGCCAAGCACGAAGTCTACTCTTTCATGGATGGGTTCTTAGGGTATCACCAAGTTTGGATTGCAAAGGAAGACCAGAGAAAGACAAATTTCGCCACTAAATGGGGAATTTTTTCCTACATAGTTATGCCTTTTGGATTAAAGAATGCACTATTGTGTTCTCATGCATCATGGTATAAGCATTTCAGGACTTCATCCATAAGTTTCTCCAAGTTTACCTAGATGACTAGACTGTATGGATTAGTGAAAGACCATTGTGAAAATTTAAGGATGATGTTTGAGAGATGCTGGAAATTAATGATATCCCTCAACATTAATAAATGTTTCTTTTTGCTACTCCATTAGGGACCATGTTAGGACACGTTATATCAAAGAAAGAAGGCTTACTAGTAGATCATGCTAAAGTTGTAGTTATTGTAGGATTAGGGGAACCTACTAATCAAAGCATAGTGCATGGATTCCTTGGGCGTATAGGGTATTATAGAAAATTCATCAAGGGGTATACCAAGATTTCCTCACCCTTAGAAGAATTATTAAAACACAAAAGTTCCTTTTGTTGGGGAGAGGCACAACAGAAGGCATTTGACACTTTGAAGGATAGGCTTGTCACGGCACCCATATTACATTTTCTTTGTTGGGATAAGACTTTCCTTGTGCATGTTGATGCCTCGGAAATAATATGGGATCAATACTAGCACAACCCGGTGAGGGAATTTTTCATCATCCCTTGTACTTTGTAAGTAGAAATTTGACACCACACAATAACATAATTACACAAATATTGAGTGTGAAGCATTTTCCATGATCTACACACTCGCATAAGTTCGAAAAGATATCATTAGAGACACCATTTATATTCTACGCAGACCACATGGAATTGAATTACTTAATCAACATGCATGTTCTACAAGGTAATATATGTCATTGGGTCCTACTATTTCAAGAATTTGAGTCCACAATGGTCGTAAAACTAGGAAAGAGGATTTCAGGACTCGGCCACTTATCAAGGATTAACTCGGGGAGGATGGGCAAAGCATTGAGGATACCATGTTAGACGTGTAATCGTTTAGGTTGTAGCATGCTCCCTCATACTTGGAAGATATCACGTAGTTAGCAATACATGCTTGCACCTTACATATTGATTAGTGGAGACTCGTATAAGTTAGGCCATGATGAAGTTTTGTACTTGATGCGTATTAGAGCATGAGCACGTGGTAATTATGGAAGAAGTTTATTATGGGATTGGAGGAGGACACTATGCAGGAAAATGTTACCGCACGTAAAATTTTATAAGTAGGGATTTGGTCGAAAACCATCTATAAGGATTATATTGAGTTCTGAAGGCATGTGACTAGTGCTAGCTCCTTAGAAAACCTAGAAAGATAGATGAAATTCCTTTGTGACCAATAGCCAACACGAACCATTTGAAAAATGGGCAATCAAATTTTAGGGCCAATTATGCTAGCCACACAAAGGACCGGTTCATGATATATCATCACTTACACCGACTACTTGCCTTGGTGGGAAGAGCCAGTTCCTACAAAGGATTGCACCATAGTGACAACTTCTATATTTTTATGGGAGAACATAATCAACAAGTATGGTTCTACTTTAAGTTTAAAAAGTGATAGGGGAACACACTTTCTTAATAAAATAGTCGGATTACATTAGAAAAATTTATGGTGGCCCATTATAAGAATACCCCATATCATCCTCAAGAAAATGGAATTACTCGAGGCATTTAACAAGATACTAAGTCACACGTTAACTAAGATCTGTGATGCTAGAAGAAATGATTGGGATGACAAAGTATCATTCATTCTATGTGCATATAGGACAACCTACAAGAGGTTGAACAAGGCGACACCATTTGAATTGGTGTTTGCACGAAGGCTATTTTACTAGTGGAGTTCATGTTACCATCACTATGTATAGAATGCACAGGAGGGTTAGCTAACAAACAAGAACCTGGAAGAATTAATTGATAAGTTAATATAGTTAGACAAAAGGTGATAACTTGTTAGATGGATTCGAAAGATAAAAAATCAAGACAAAAGGTATGGCATGATTTTCATATCAAGAACAAGAAGTTTGAGGTTGGGCGATGGTGTTTTTGGATGATTCCAAGTATCTACGCCACCACGGGAAGTTGAAAGTACATTGGTTGGGACCTTACATCGTCTCGTACATTCTTGACTTAGGCACTTGCTGCCGCTTACAAGTCTTGGATGGGATGAGGTTACTGTGTCATTCCAATGGGAGTAGTTTGAAGCCCTACTATCTTCTTGGTGTTTGTAATAAGGCAATATTTCTAGTTAGTTTAGAATTTCCTTTCTCGTTGTTTATTCCCTTATTTTTGTTTTTCTTTACACCTTGTGCACCAATAACCACATTATTTTTCCCAAAGTTGTGTATGCACAATAGACCACACATCTTTTTAGTGTGGGTGGAGTGATGTAAATTTTCAGCCTACAATATAAGTTGAGTAACCCCGTGAAGGAAGAGCAAAAGGTGGAGAAAGTGCGTGAGAAAATGGTGGATATTGGATTATGGTGTCAAAAAGGCTTTTTAGAAACCACGTATAGAAAAGATGAAGAGCGATAGAACAAGATGAGGTAGGTGAGGGGAAAAAATTGGGTAAAGGACGGAAGAAGTGCATTTGACATTGTGGACTCGTGCATAAGAGTCTTTGGTTAGGTTGAATTTATGCACGTAAGAAGGTTGTAAAGGATTTTTCGCATGAGATATGGCACATGAGTAAGGGTGCTTAAAGTCATCTTAGTGGAAAAATTCACATTTAATGTTAAAGTATGTTAGTAGGTGGTATAGCATTTAATGCTGGAAAGAAGCAAAAACTATAAATACAAGGCCGGGTAATTCATTTGTTACCTTGTGATTACGAAGTGAAAGAAGCTCTTGTGAACTAGAGCATCTAAAGAGAAATGTTAGTGTGCATCTAGAGTAGATTTACGAACCAAAGGAACGAGTACATGGGCATGAGGAAGGTTGTGTGAAGAGCATCGTCTTGTGGAAGGATTTATTGCTTAGGGTTTGGAAGCTATGACACAAAGAAAGAAGGATTAATTTTAGGAATTGAAGATTTGGATTGAGTCAGGGGATTAAGTAGAGTAGTAGAGCAAAGAAAGAGGAAGGATCATTTAAGTTTAGTCCAACTAGAAAACATGGCACCCGGAAAACAACCATTTCATTGAAGAAAACAAAGGGCAAGGGCAAGGAAAAGAAAATTTCTACTGTCACAAGCACCAACGAAGAATGGTACACAAAAATATAGTACCCAGATGGGTTATTGATAGGAAAAGAGTGGGAGTCACACTTGTGAAAGATGGTTGTGAGAAATTATAACCATCGCACAAGCACAACCGAGAAGGAAATGGAGCTAGAGTTGGTCTAACCAACTAACAAAAGGACGCCAGGTGGAATGCCCATTTACAATGACAAGGTGAAGGTAAAATTAGAGAAGGTTGGATTATTAAAACTATATGAGTTGCCATACTTTGGAAATCCTGAGTGATATTACCAATGGTTGATGTCACGTGTGCATGAGGATCATTTTTATTTTGTGGGGTGTAAGATGTGCATCACACCACAACTGATATCCAAGTTCACAGCCTCAATTATGAAGGAGATAACATTGATGATTATCTGAGTGACAAGGAGGCTATCAAGGAGAATGTAGCTACGTATGACTAAAAAATGGGTCACGATACTTTGACATCTCCAAGATTCTAGAGACAATTATGAGGATGGCCATGCACTTGGTCACCAAGCTTAATGACTAGGAACACTGGACACAAGTGAACAAGGCATGGATAAATGTATGCCAGAAGATATCAGAAGGAACCATCTACAACTTGTCCACTTTCATCGCGGATGAGATTATAAGTAACATGCAGGAGGGAGAGAAGATACTCTTTGGTAACGTCCTCCTCACTATTTTATTTTTAGAGATTGGAGTGCCTAATGGGCTAGAAATTTTTTTTTGGAATATCCAAGAGGATCCTCACCCATAAAAAGGTTTACAAAATACACTTATGAAACCATTACAGTCACTCACAAAGCACGCCTAGAGAAGTGGTATAAGAAAATTTGTGATGCATTCAGTGGCTAAGTAGAGAATCCTAGAGAAGTTGTCCACACTCATTAATGGAGAGGAAAAATTTGTAGTGTACCAAAAATTTTGTGTTGGAAAATTTACATTGATAGATGGGAATATGAGTCCATGGTGCAAGCTACCCTTCTCCTTCACCACACAATACTTCCAAGATAGAGTTAATCAGCTCAAGGAGGCCAAGAGACTAAGGTTATACCTTATTGAGGTAGATATATACTAGTGTGAGTTATGTTGGAAGCTATTCTACCCAAATAAGTGCATGTATGTGGAGAGATATGTCTCCCACAAGATACATATGATGAATTATTTAACGTTTCGATTGTAGGAAGGACTTAAACAAGAGTGTATTTGCGCATACGGTGAAAATTTGAAAAAGGTTCTTACTTGTAGAATGATTTCTCCATCCCTGAAGACCCTACAGGAAGGAAGAAGGTCATGCCTAGAAAGAGAGAAAGAGAAGAGGTGCAGAAGGCACCAAGTGTTCAAACCACACAAACAGTGAGCACACTGGAAGCAAGCGCTAAACCTAGTACTTATGTACAAAGAAAGAAATCTCCTGTCAAGGTGAAGACCCTAGAAAAAGAGGCTCTAGAGCATGAAGATCCCTTCACCCATGAGGAATCGCCAATGAAGACATCACTTGTCAAAGAAAAAGAAAAGAAGAATCTCCTATACTAGAATCCCTAGAAAGGAAGAAGCAGAAAGTGACGGATGAGGCAGATTCAGAAGAGACAGAGAGTCTAGATGCCTACATCGACAACAAGGATGATGATGATGAGCCAGAAGGAGGTGAATACCATCAATTCTATGAGATATATGATTCTAGGGAAGAAGGAGATGAGGATTATAACAAAGGGGATGAGGATAAGGAGGACGAAGAAGAAAATGAGGCCCAAGGCAAGGGGGTAGGTGGGGAAGAAAATACAAAATATCAAAGGACCCCAAGCCTTACAAAGGAACACATAGAAAAGGCCACAGAAAGAGAAGTGGTGAAAATCATCAAGAACCTGGTGGAACAAGAGGTAGAATGTAGCATGGGAAAAGTGATGAAGGAAGATGAGGAGGAAAGCATAGGAAAATAATATGGAATCATGGGAGGAGATCCTGGTTTATTGTAAGATTTCCAAAATCTGCACACACGGGGGAAAAGAAAAGAAAAGTAGCACAAGTTCAAGGAATGAGCTACATCAATTATCCAAACAAGGTGTTGCATGCACTCTTTTAGAGCACCGTACCAATGGAGAAAATATTGGCCATGGCTTCAATTAATGAGGAAGGTGCATACCCTTGGATGAGGAAAATTCTATCATGGGCATTTAATTCCCACATTGATGATCCCAAATTTGAAAAAATCCAAGGAGCATTGATGAAAGTGCCATAAATAAAGGGAATAAACCCCTTGGTAATTTCTCAACAATTATCGATGAGTAAATCTGTAAGGCACTCAACAAGGTTTCAGTTGAGGTTGAAGCTAGACACTTTGGAAGAAATGACACAAAGAAGTTCCTAGAGGTAGAGTTAGAGAAAAGGAGGAGGAGATCCTTAAGAAAAGTAAGGACCTAAAGTAGGATGATCTAATCATTGATCAGCTAAGGTGTAAGTTAAAAGAAGAGAAGGAAAAGGTGTGTGAGGTATACAAGAAAAATATAAATGATCACGGATGTCATTTTCTTGAAGTATCCATACCTAACACCGCACGTAAAAAAATATAGATCGACTTACAATTCATAGAGGACTTGACCCACGTAATCACTATGGAGAGGTGGCCACTTGCCATATATTTCGAAGAATATGCATTGGCGTACCAAGAAAAAAAAAAATATGAAGGTTTTGGAAATTGTTTCTCAATAAAACAAGATCCTCACCGATGTAAAAGTCGTCGTACAAGTTGTTGAGGATGCCTATGATAATTGCATAGATAGGGATAGAGTGGTAAGTATCTTGGTCACCACCCATGAAGTAGAACTCAAGGAGTTCCAAGGAAAGAACAAGGGGAATAGCACCGAGTGAGACAAAATCCTATTCGAAGTGGAAAATAAATGAGGGGCCATTGAGACCTTGCAGGCTCAATCAAGAACCGGCCAAGGAATTATACCCCTAGATCATTCGGAGAATGGACGTGCTTAAGGATTTGGGTAAAAACTAGAGGATATCATCAAGATAATGAGTGCTAAGGGAGAGGAGCTGAGTTTTAAAGAGGTCGGCGTCTGGTGGGTGACCTCTGTCAACAATCTCGAATGAGGTTGACTCTTGGGGAAAGTTAGAAGAATAATTAGGGAAGTATTTCCCCTATTCCTCTTGAATTAAACAAGTTCCCCATTCTTTCATTTTGTTTCCCCATTTCATCATTCCTTTATTATTCCATTCCAACGATTTGAAAGGATAGTCCATTCTTTAATTCTTTATTGAATATTGTCTCCAAGGAAAGAGAATAGGCGTAGTGTGGGGTAATGTTGGGCCCCAAAATTCAGCTAAGTACAAGAAGGCGCATGGGAGCGCGGGACCTATTTGAAAAGGGCACGCAAGTTGAAGGCACGTAGAGAATGGTCCTAAAGCGGTAGGTTCCAATAAATATGGTGCATGTGCACAAGGAAAATTGTTTTTACTTCTCTGTATTTGGCATCCTAGGGAGCACACGAGAAAAGCATGATCCTTATGGATAAGGTGTCACCGACAACCGTGGGGTCAAAAGGGAATATTCTAGGCATGGGATGGAAGGTTGTAGAAGACATCATTACATAGAGTGCCCATTTCACAACCTAACCTCATTACCTAAACCTTACACAATTATTTATTAATTACCTCATAATTGATAAATCCACATCGCCTTACCCGCCACCTCACTTGGCCACCTCACCATGACCTAGCCCTAACCCTAAACTAACCTAATTAGGACCCATGACTTGGTCTAGACTCACATCCATAACTAATGCCTCCTTACTCGCACCCAAAGCCGACCTTCTAGCCACTTGACCAAGCCCGCAACCGATCCCTGAGAAAAACAGGAAGGTGGGCTATTTTACTAAAAATAGCCTACTTTTTCCTAACCGATGCCGGTTCTACTGACCGCCGCTGCTTACGCAACCGCCATCGGTTCCTCGTAAATGGGCTCCCAAACCAAAACAACGGATCGGAATTTCATTTTGAGATCACCAAGGATTTCTGATCAACAGAGAGTATCATGAAGCGAGGAACAGAGTCCGATCTTCACTTGACCAAGCAGAGACGAGTGAAAATACTAGACGTGTTTACAAAGAAAGGAGATCAACTTGCACCTTCGTAAAAACCAAGAAGTTACATCTTGCATGTCCTCCATTATAACATTTCTTATGCTTTTGGAATTACAAATTCCTCCCAAATCCGCTTTCAATCCATTATCCAACGTACTCATTGCCTCTAACTGCATTCTTTTGCTTCTAACCATCCCATTTCCTAATACTATCCAAAACCAGCCATTACAAACACCACAACCAGCCCAAGATCCTAAAACCCACCGGATCGGCTTATCGCAGAATCGCATCGGTTATAGGTAACCGCATCGGTTCCTTTGATCAAAACCAGAAAACAGCCTTTCCCCTACCTAGCTTCACCAAGCAATTTAATTGATATTTTACAGCTTTTGTGTTAATTCACGTTAGCAGTGGAAACTCGACCACCTTCGAAAGGAAGTTTTACATTTCCTGGCCCAAGGCGCTTTCTCATTTATTGTTTAATCAAATCTTGTGGTCTTGTGTTCTTATTTCGCAGTAGTCCTTCCTGCATAAAAAGGAGTTCTCCGCAATAACCCGATCTTTCTCTACGGTACGCGCACATCATCTCGACATTCTACAGTATTCCTCCTAACCCTAACCTTATCTCTGCTTCTAAAAGGAACGAAGCATTTCCGAGTGAAACATTTTGGCACGACACTTATGGGGGACCCATTTTGGGTTTATCTTTATTTCTTGCTTGCTTTCATATAGGGAGCATACTTGCTTTTTTCTTCTAGAGATATTCACAAGGTATTTTATTATTCTGGTAAAAGAACTTGCTTTGTTTTTGCATCTTGCATTAGTAAAAGTCATCTCTTTTGCTTCATCGAATATCACTTTCGATTTGGGTTTTAAAACACATGCATTGCATTCCTGCTTGTTGTTTTTCAATTCTAGTGAACATAGATTAAGTAATGTGTCGTACACGTGGGGGTGATATCCACGGTATTGACAGAAATTAATCTTACATTCACCGCACAACACATACCGAATCACTTCACAATTAACACAACAAATCAAACATCCCCCTTTTTCCGCGGTATTCCTCCGCCCGATTGAGGTAACCTTATAAGCCAAAACAACTTGACATTTCCCCTAAGTCTCTTGTTTAGGATTCTCGACATCATTCTACGCCTAAAGGCATAAGCCCACAATAATTAAAATTAACCCTAAGGTTAATCTCTCGATTTGCGCGTGCATCTTGCTTGTTTGCTGTTCTCGCTTCTCTCGTCATACTGCCTTTTGTGATCAATAAGTTGATAAATATACTCAACGCTGCTAAAAATCAAATTAGCAGCCCTTTGTATCTTCTTATCCTAGATTTTTGACACCGCATCGGTTAAGGGACCGACGCCGCTTTCCCCTCGGACCGACAAATGTTAGTAAACCGATATCGGCCATCGCTCTCCATCACCGACAAACCAAAGAACTTGCCAAATTCATCATTCTGGGGTTGTTTTTGTTCTTGATAGATTGAAACTTTACCGTGAACTGCTGTCCATGGTTGTTATCACTCGAAAACAAGCCGCCATGGTTTCACACGCTTGCTCTGTTTCTTTGCCTGAATCACCCCCTTCACCTTCTATGGGGAATCCTACTGATACCAGTGAGGTTCCAAAAATTCCTGTGGGAGATAAGGACTTTGCCAAGTTTCTGGATGCTAATTCCAGCGCTGTACAATACTATTTGTCTCATACCCCTGACCGTACACCTGATGGTCAGCTCCTTGTAGGTATGCCTATCAGTATAGCTGCTCATTTAGCTCCCACTCCTCCTGATAATACCGCCTCGCTTCCCGCATCTCTAGCCCCGCCTCCCAATCCGACAAATGCAGAGGTTCATACGACCCCCGATTAGCTTTCCTTTTGTTAATCTTGACCCCACGCTTGCTACCACCAACCGCCTTACCTCATCTCTTTTTTGCAGATCGCTCCATTCATGACTTGCTCTCTCGCCACCTATCCACACGAGCTTCCTTCTCAAGCTCCGCCTACCTTTTCATTCCCATACACGTATCCAAAGAACCTCAACACCTTATATGGGACATCCCTATTCTCGTGCACCATCATCTCATCCAACCACCGATTTCATCAAACAAATGATGGACAAAATGCAAAATTTGAGGCTTCGCTTCGGGAAGTCGTAGCGCTTGACATACGAACAAGTTTGTCGGGAGCCCATTCACCCTTCTCGTCTCCTTTCATTCATATCCTCCTCAATGGGAGTTGCCAAATTTACTCGCTTTTAATAGTAAAGAGGATCCTCAACAACACTTGCGATCATTTAGACATGCTTGTTATTTGATTGCCCATAATGACGCCTCATACTCCGCACCTTCCCTATGTCCTTATCAGACCCGCCTGAGTGGTACAAAGGCTTTTAACCCAAAGACTCGATCTTCTCTTTTAACCAACTAGCCCAATCTTTCGGATCATTTCTCCATTAACATTGCTAAGAAAGTATCTATCACCGACCTTTATGCCATCCGACAATTTGAGGACGAATCTATCGCAGATTTCGCTGACGATGGCGGGCCTTATCAACCAACTTACGATGCCTTGCCTCAAACCGAACTTATCGAACTCTTTACGCGGCCTCGCGCTAAGCACATCTCCCCTACCCTCCAAATCCAAACTTTCCGTACATTCGACGAGGTTTTTACTATGGCTCGAAAATTAGAAATTCGAGCCTTAGAGGAAGAGAAATTGTGGTTGCGCAACAAGAACTCCACTTTCCGAACTCCTGATTCTACCAATAAACCAAATACCACCACTCCTCACGCGTCCACCTCTTCTAAATCAAAAGGAGCTGTCCACGCGGTGATGGTCAAATCCCAACCACCGTCCAATACTCCACCAAAACCACCTATAAATACAAAGCCGAACCCATCAACTACACTCCTCGGGAGAAACCTATGGTGTCATCTTGGAAAATTGCTAAAAGCAGAGCCATTACCTTACCTCCCGTTAAACCTCATTCTCGGGTTTGATTCCACTCGCGCCATACCTTCCTCGGTACAAAGAAAATGACTTTTGTAAATTCCACCGCGTGAAGGGACACAAATATGAAAACTGCAAGATGTTGAAAACATATAGTGCAGAAATGGTTGATGCGGGGATATAGCCTCGATAATCCTAACGCCCGCTAACCGAAATTTGAAAATTTTCAACAAGCCATTCCCGAATCACTCGGCCCAACAAGAATCGCCAACCAGATATCTTAGCCGAGGAGAGTGTTCATGAGATCCATGCAGATTCGATACCCACCAAAAGCCTCTATCGAGAAAATTTTGAATCAAGCCTCTTCACTAACACAGAGCCCGAACCTCCTTTACCACCATCAAGCCAAAGCGAAATCGCTCTTTTACCCATAGAAGAGTTAATCGCCTGTGCTTCCTTCCCATCAATGAGTCTTCTTACACCACATCCCTACAAGATCATGAGCGGATGTTGTCTAATTTATCCATTTCCCGCACGCCTCCTTCTACCACTTCCGCACAAGAGGAAGGTACGCCACTCCTTTTCGACATCCTTAGACGAGAAATCTCTTGCACCGACATCACTAAATTCTTTAGCCGTGATGCACTTCTCTCCAACATGCCCTTCTCGCCTA
Source organism: Taxus wallichiana var. yunnanensis (assembly GCA_018340775.1). Taxonomy (NCBI): domain Eukaryota; kingdom Viridiplantae; phylum Streptophyta; class Pinopsida; order Cupressales; family Taxaceae; genus Taxus; species Taxus wallichiana. The sequence continues at coordinate 549,862,981 of CM031237.1, read as the reverse complement.
TTAGTCCCTCATCACCTAAATCTTTTCAACGACTAAATGACCTCTTAACATCTATTGATACAAAGGCCTCATCTACCCCCGTATCACTCCCACAAAGGGACTGGAATTACAACCCACCTTTCTTCCGTACTCAAAATTACAAATCACACTGAGACTGCCATTCCACGTAAGATGACAGCCCTATGGGAACGCTTGAGTACCCCTTTTCTACTCAAATGCAAATGACTCGATCCCGATGTCTCCACCATCTACCCGAAGTGCTTACGTGCTTAAAATGCCCCCGTTCTCGCCTTCACCCCCTCACCTCTACCAAATGCCCCGTCCACTTCTATCAACTTAACCAGATCTTCCCCTACGCTGGGACCTCACCAATGCCCAGGCCTAACACACCCGCCTAAGCGACTCGATCTATCCAAAATAAACCGCTCCGCCACCTAGAGACGAACGCAATCCGGCCTCTATCACAATTAAAACCCTCATCGCCACACCCACCTTCCATATCGGGACCTCATCCTCTCCACATTACACCAATATATCATACCTCCTTTGTTTTCTCGCAAAACGACTCTACGCCTTCTACACCTATACAGAGATCAAAGGGTATCACAACATCGTACCCCGCGTATCCCGGTCCACCTATCAACCCTAAACCAATCCCATCATCAAAGGATTTATTTTCTCACTCCCCTTTCTCCGTGGTTGTTTCCCGCTACCACGCCATCTCGTAGCCTCATCATCTAACCAAATTAACGTAACTTCGTGTCCAAGAAACCACGTTTAGTGAAAAACATGTGTCAAGACTCCCTCGCTAAACCACCACCTCGTACGAACCAACCACGCCCAAACATTACCAAAACCCGCACAACCAATACCTTCATCCGATTTTGACCCTCAAAGGATCTTACGCCAAAATCCTTGCTATGTTGGTGGAGAATGCGACCATTTCCCTACCTCCACTTAGACCTTATGACCCGCCTAAACCCCGACCTATGGGTTACGATGAGTCTAAAATCTGCGCTTATCACCGCACACCAGACATGATGTGGAGGGATGCAAAGCTCTAAAACCATCCTTCGCCACCACCTCTCCCTGATAGAAAGATTAAGAAAGACAACTTTCGAAGGGAAAGACCTCTAGCGCCAATTCCTCTACTATATCATCTATCCCCGCCTCACCAAGATCTATCATTATTACAACCCCACCTCTCAAGACCATGAATTATCCCAACCATCTTCCTCATCTCGATCTACGAGATTAATATGATTAGTGTCGCTACTCGAGGACAGAAAAACAATGGGAAAGCGAAAGAAAACACACCTCGGCATCTCTTTCTCCTTCAACCATCCCGATTACACCACCACCTAAAGTGGTTATTCGCGACCCGCCTATCCCGCCTCTAATGGAGTTGCCCACCGAACCATGATCAAACAGCCTTCATCAATCGCCCGTAAAATGACACTATATGATCTCATTCGACTTCAATCTCATCGACAAGCTCTCGTTGAGATCCTTCAAGGGATAGAGGTTTTACCCAACGAAACCCCGCCCGTGGCCTCCATTCTAACACCCAATCACGCTTCTCTCTCACCAAACAATCCATCTCCCCACCACTTCTGCCTCAAAACAACAAGCCGCCGCAGCTTAGTTTCTCGAAGATGAAATTATCGACTTTGGTGCGTAAGACCCCGACCGCCTTTTTTCATTTCCGCTACGTCCGAGACATTCGAGTACGCCGGGTTATGATTGACGGGGCGCTAGCCTAAACATCATCTCTTCAAAAGCCTTCCAACAAATGAACATCCCTTCTAGCCGCATGTGCCAACCCCATCATGTCATGATCATTCAATGACGCTATTACTTCTACCTTAGGCACCGTGATCCTCAACATTCGCGTAGGCCCACGTACTTTACCCGAACTCTTCTATGTCCTCAAGGAGAGTTCCAATATAATATATTGCTGGGTCGCCCTCGATCCGAGCCATGGGATGCGTTCCTCAACATTACATCGATGCATAAAATTTGAGTACGAGGGGAAGTCCTACACCGTAAAAGCTGATCCTCCCCTTCAAAACTTGCAATATGTTATACCGCCCAAACGATGTGCTTATACCCAATTAAGACACCCATACATTCAACCCAACCATCCTCTTCAAATGTACCTCAACCATCCACCTCAACCGCACCTACGCCTTCAACCGATGAAACCACCGCCGCACAAACCACTTCTCTTCCCGCAGCCTAACATCCCAACCTCCGACCCTTAGTAGATGTTTTTCATCGCCTCACGCTGGGGAGTACCGCCTATATAACGTTAGTTCTTTCCCTACCCCGCAGAGTACGGACAATTACATGCGCATCCCACCTACGACTGCGCGCGTGGGGGGAGGTAATCTCTACGACCACCCCATCCGCACTAACCTAACGTATGGGGTGTTGACGCATCCTCCATTACCCCCGAACCTCCTCTTGGTGTGGTTCCTTCCAATCCGATTTTCAATACTTGACAAATCGCCGCTTCGCCTCACCTTCTTGACTCACCGGCGTGGAAAGGCTTTGGTTTTGGCCTTTACGAACAAGGCCGACATACACTCATTCCCGTGACCACACGCAAACATAATGATCGGTGGTCTCGGTTTTTCCGAAACACCTACACAGAGACACACTCTCCCGTCACCGTATCCCGAAGAGGAAGGCGCGCCCCTACCGAACCATCATCACCCACTTTGCCATCATCTCCCACGTAATCGATGGACCCCGAATCTATCCCTCCTAACTTTTTTTTTTTTTTTTTTTTTTATAAATGCTATCTTCATAGGTCCTCTCACTTATCAACGCGATAATGAGGACCCATCTTCTCTTCCCTTCTCGTATCCGCACATGATCAAGAGGATTCGCCTTTGATTAATGTTGTTGAATGCCGATGACGACTCCATCCTCACTTACCTCGGGCGCGATGATTCTTATATTCAACGCGCTTTACCATCTCAAACCCAAACTATGCCGAACGAATCTACTATAGAAATCAACATCCACACGGAGGAAGATCCTCACATAGTGAAGATTGACAATCCCTTAACACATCGTAACAAGCCGCCTTTTCTACCTTTCTCCGTGCTCGCAACCAAGCTTTCGCATGGTCTTACGCCGACATGCCAGAATTGATCCTACCATCGCCGGCCCATAACATCACCCTAAACCCCGATTCCAAACCAAATCCAAACAAAAATTGAGAAAATGCATCCACGCATTGCTTCTTCTTGGTCAAAGAGGAGCTCCAACGACTCCTTTCTGCTTCCTTCATCTTGCCTATCGACTATCCTCAATGGATTTCTAACATCGCACTGGCACTAAAGCGACGGGGGACTTCTGATATGCACGATTTCCGGATCTTAACCTCGCTTGCCCTAAGGATGACTTCCTCCCAAGTATTGATCAACTTGTTGATCTCACCAAGCGGCCATGAAATGCTTTCTCTCATGGATGGCTTTTCAGATACAACCAAATTTTGGTCGCTCGCGCCGATCAACACAAAACCGCTTTCATAACTCCTCGGGAACCTTCTCGTTATCGTGTCATGCCATTTGGCCTTAAGAATGCCGGGTGCTACCTATCGCCGGCTATGACCTACATTTTTCATGACATTATGCACACTATCCTCAAGACTATGTCGACGATCTTCTTCGGCAAGTCTAAACATCGTAGTGAACATCTCGATGTTTTAACCATTATTTTTGATCGCCTCTACAATATTCTCGTCCGCCTTCAACCGAAGAAATGTGTCTTTGTGTTCTTTCGGGAAAACTTCTTGGCTTTATCGCCTCTTTTCATGCGTGGCATTGAGGTCGATCCATCTAAAGTAAAAGCTATCCTAGAAATGCCCCCACCCAAAACCTCAAACAATTGCGTAGTTTGCAGGGTAAACTTCAATCCATCCGGCGCTTTCATCTCCCAACTCTCTGATCGATGTCACCCTTTTCATCACCTTCTAAAAAGGACGTTGCCTTTCAATGGAGTGAGGAGTGTCACCAAGCCTTCAAGCTCTCAAAACGTATCTCTCGCAGCCACCCGTGCTTATCCCACCCCAGACGACCGCCTTTTCTACCTTTATCTTTCCGCCACCGACCATGCTATAGAGCTAATGCTCGCACATCGAGACTCGCACGCCGAGAGCAGCCGCTTATTATATAAGTCGACTCGTGGATTACGAGACTAGGTATACACATGTAGAAAAATTGTGCCTCGCCCTATCATTCGCCGCCACCAAACTCCGACATTACCTCCCGAATCACAAAACTTTCGCATCACCAACACAGCACTCCCATTCATTATATGTACGCCAAACCACACCTAAACCAACGCATCGCTCGATGGCTCATGCTCCTCGCCGACCTTGACCTTGAGTTTATACAATGTAAATCAATCAAAGGACAAACTCTCGCACTAACTTGCATGAGGCCCTCTACCTGGGAACAATTTACCAATTTTACCTTCCCGAAACTCATCGCCACTCTTTCGCTTCGAGAAGAGTCGATCAAATGACCTCTTCTTCGATGGATCTAAGTGCCGCCACAAGCGAGGAGCCGGCGTTGTTCTCATCCTCTCTGACGCTGAACCTATGCCTCTTTCATTCCGCTTGATTTCCCGCACTAATAATACAAATGGAATACGAGGCCCTTGTTCTCGGTCTCCAAGTCATATACACTTAGGCATTAAATCTATCAATATCTTTGGTGACTCTCAATCGGTAGTCAATCAAGTTATGGGCATCTACCAATGTAAAAACGAGGAACTTCGTAAGTACAAACACCACGTGGAATCACTTCTAACCTTATTTACTCACTATTCTATCCAAACCATTCCCGCTCCACTAACAAATTTGCAGATACTACTATGGCTTGCTTAGCCTCGCAGATTCCCGCCGCACCAACCGACTCAATTATTCGTTGTGGTCCAAAGAACTTTTTGCACCATCCTATTCAACCCCGTAGTTTGCATGATAAATACCGTGTCTACTAATTCGCAGGATACTGGTACCACCAATTTCACGACTACCTTACAATCTCTGCTTCTCCCACCGACCTTACTAGTAACGGAAAACGTGCTTTTCTTAAAAGTGTTTCCGTTATGTTGTCATGGGAGGACTCTCTATAAACGTGGCTTTGATGGCATCCTCCTTCGCTGTCTAACCGGCGCAGAGGTCACCTATACCATCCAACAAGTACACGATGGGATTTGTGGTGGACATTTTAGTGGCTCTTGCTGTGGCTAAACGAATCCTTCGCCTAGGTTATTATTGGCCTACTCAATAACGATCGCTACGAATATGTTAAGCGCTGTGTCATGTGTCAACAACATGCCAATCTTCAACATACTCCTAGCCACCCGCTACAAGTCGCTCGTGATCTTTGGCCTTTCTCACAATGGGGTTTAGACCTTATTGGTGAGATTCACCCGACCTTCTTCACAACGCCACCGCTGGATAATCACAATGACCGAATATTACACAAAATGGGTGGAGGCCATCCCACTCATTTCAATCAAAAAGAAAAATTGTCGAATTCATTAACCATCACATTATCTCGCCGCTTTGGTATTCCTCATCGCCTAATAATGATAATGGTAAATCTTTCAAAAACAAGTTGTTACAAAACCTTTGTGACAACTTTGGTATCAAACTTAGTTTCTCATCGCCTTACTATCCGCAGCCAATGGTCAGCCAATCTTCTAATAAAACTCTAACCAAAATCCTCATGAAAGTTGTCAATGAATCTGAAGAAATTGGCACGATCACATCCCCTTTGCCCTTTGGGCTTATCGTACTAGCATTCGCACTCTACTAATGCCACACCTTTTTCTTTTCGTATATGGTACCGAGGCTGTTTTGCCTCTCGAAATACAAATACCTCCCTTAGAATATCTCTTCAGATATTCTCACCAACGATGATTTCCGCCAAGAGCGGTTAGCCCAATTGAGCTTCTTGACGAACGACGCCTTACACTTCTCTCGATCACCTTCAAATCTATCAAAACGCATCAAGCGTGCTTATGATAAGCGACTTCATGAGCGCATTTTTAAGGTTGGTGATCTTGTCCTCAAAGAGAATCAACATGTCACCAAACTAGAAAAGAGCAAACGTGGAAAATTTGCTCCCAATTGGATTGGGCCTTATATAATCACTCACACCTATGGATCAGGCACTTATCGTTTAGCTTCGCTTAATGGTAAACCTGAGCCTGAACCCCTTAATGCCTTACATCTTCGCCCATTCTACTGTTGAATCTAGTGTTATATCACTTCTTATCTACCTACTGCTCGTCCCTTGAGCTCATTTACCGCTACATACACTTTGTTTTCTATATCTCTAAATAAAATCGAAATCACTTCGCACCTCCCCTTGATAATGCCTTCCCCTTTTTTAGTCTAGTCCATGACTTCAAAGTATTAAAATAAGCCGTATTCTTATGGGATTTTCTTGAGTCAAACTTCCTACTAAACTAGATGCTTCACGCCAAAAGAACATCTAGTCATCTAAAATTAAATATAGACTGCTCCCTCGAAGGACAGCTATATGCCAAACTATTGCTGCTACTATAAATAGATCGCTCCTCAAGGACAAATGGCGCATGCACTAAAATCATCTCAAGCATACTATAAATAGATCGCTCCCCCGAAGGACAGCTTTATATACACAATAGCTTTTTTATCGTAAGCTTCTCGCATTGATCAGCTTCGTGAAGACCTCAAGAATAAAACAATCAATATCCTCAGAGACTTCCCGCATCGATCACCTACATTCAATAAAATAAAAGCCTCATACAAAAGAAACTTTTTGGGTCATGGACTTGTCTATTTAGGGTAGGTTCTCTTTCGTTGTAACAAGTTCTTTGTACCTCAGCTATATCATCCACATCACCTCACCATTTGTTCAACTCAAGGGACGTAACGTACACCCGATATATTGTGATCATACAACTCTTTTCAACTATGGACTTCTCGCCTATACACGGCACTTAGGGCTTCGTGCCGCTTCTACGTTGTGTGGTTTGTTTATCTCTTTTCACCTACGGAGCACTCTTTCCGCTTTGCCTCGCATCTAGAATTGTGTGTTGATCTTAATCAGGACACTATTCCCTACTACTGGGGTATGCTAACCTTTGCTTTACCTATACCTACACCAACAACATTATCCTATCAGCACCAACAACATTACCCTACCAACATCAAATTTTTACCAAATGACAAATTGCCTAAACCATACCAAATTGCCTAAATTCACCCCTCCCTGATCCTAAGGGAGAACTACATCGGTCTGAGGCCCTTCCTTGCTTTGTGCAATGGGCTATGTAGGCAAGACTTCGAGACATGGGGTCTCCCAAGGTTAGCTCGACCATCCCCTACCATAACCTATCATGTGTGGTAAATATAAATATTTTGGTGTATTTCTATTTAATCACATTCCTCTTTGATCCTTTTTCAAAACACCGAAAGTCAAAACGACAACATTCTTATTATTATAACGCAAATCAACATACATATCTCGTTTTATTTAGATGTTAAACAAATACATCTTCTATATCATCGACACGCAGTGTCGGTACTTTTATTTATCCTCATACCTTGCTAACATTTATTTAGCTCACGCCTCATCCCGACTCTAGGTGATGATCGTGATCGCCGACCCTCTCGCCAGCCTCTCTCGCCTCAAAGGTACCACGGCTATTGGTACCGCCACCGATCCGCCAATCTCTCCTCGTAACATATGAATACGCCTCGCATGGAGAACTCCAGCCTCTAGTCTCGCCCCGTGACTCCGCAACCACTAACAATCCTCTTGTCTCATTCACTCGCGCTTGAGCTGCTGAACCAAACGCCGCAGACGATCCTCTCTCGCTGTAATCACCGCTATGTCGTGGCGCTCACGCACACCTCGCTTCGCTACCCACCATAATCTATAGGCCTCTCGCTTCCCGCATCCATTACACCGCGATCGGCAGCTATCTCTCGTGCCCTTCTCGAGGTGTTGGCCGGGTGGTGAGAATGCCGCCTCGCATCGATCCTCATATATGGTCTATAAGCCATGGGTATATCCTGCACAAATCCAAATTGTCGCCGCACGCGATCTATAGGAATCCTCTCATATTCACTCGGCCTCGTGCCCCGCGATCCACCTCAATCGCTCTACACCTCTCAACTCCTCAGCTATGTTCTCGCTACTATATAGTTCCCGTAGGGCCTCCAACAGATATCCGCAACCGCCAACCTCTCCCATACCTCGCCTCGTAATACTTCAATGTCACCCGCACGGCCCGAGATCTTGCTCTTGTTCTCGCTCCTGACCCATCGCCGGATCCCAACCTCTCGTGCATCCCTGCCTCCCGCTCGATGGATCGGGCTATTGGTCGCACACAAACAATGTGCTCATAGGCCCAACAAAGGTAATAAGTATGAGCAATCCAACGTTGTCCCGTGATTTCGCCTACAAGCCCATAAACCCCTCGTATAGCTCCGCCAAATATGCAGTGCCCATGCAAAAGTCACGCCTTTCTATCATCTCCCCCAAATAACACCCATCAATGCCTTTGGAAATCTTCCCCTTCCGCCCTCGTAATGCATAATACCCTACCGCTATCATTAAAATCACCGCTAACCTTGTCTCCTCGTGGTGTGCCGCATACATTACCCCATATGTGTGATGACAAACCTCGCCGTGTTAAGTCTCCGTGCATATGCATATGGACCAAACACTTCATTATCGCTCCTGCCGCCGCCTAGGTAGTGCCTCGATATACTGTTCTCCTGTAATAGGAGTCTCAAAATCCAAACACATCTTCCAAAGTTACCGCTATTTCACCTGCTGCAGATAGAAGGTATTTGTCTCGTGATTCCATCTTCAATCAACGCTCAGTAATATACCATGGTTACGTGCGATTCGTGAATAATAACGGATTCCACTTAACCCCAAACGATTTATCAATGTCCATTCCGCTGGTGTTACATCCGCTCGGATTCGCGACAACAGCGCTGGCACACTATCATTCATCCTCAACCCTGCCTCTGCCTGCATACACCAAAACAACAAACAACCATTCAATCCATTAGGGTCTTTTTCAAACATTCTGGAAATTTCTCCAGTAACCGGTACCGGTTATACATAACCGATATCGGTTGAATAACCGATACCGGTTCTCCCTAACCGCTACCGGTCACTGTCAATTTTATACACCTTCCCTAAAAACAACCACCTACGACAATAATTTGCTCGTTTATTCGTTTTTATACATACAAACATACCTGGAACCCCTGATTGCCTACCCTGTAACACTTACCTCACCTGCAACCCTTGTTATCATGTTTTCTTTCTCATATCTACCCACCTACTCTCCCCCATCTTATTCACGAAACATGCAGTAGTCAAATCACAAACAAAACAATACCTCTTGGGTTGCAGCAGCTTGAGGTGGCCCTTGTCTTCCCTCATGTCCTTGCCTGCTGGATGCTTCTCCTCGTTCTGCCATGATCACCACCCTTTTCAACTTTGTCTTTCTGCCTTCTGAACCTCGGATCACATTTACTTTCCTTGTCTCTTTTCTCCTTCTCACCCAAATCTCTCATGCAAATACCTGCCTCACCCATGCAAAAGCGCCGCTGCTCACAGTATTTAACCTCTTGCATGGCTCTAAAATTAAAACTTAAGTTGCCACCCTAGCTTTTCTATTTTTAGAAAAGCTCATACCTAAATAACCGGTATCGGTTACTTAACCGATATCGGTCTATTAGATACCGATATCGGTTCCTTAACCGATATCGGTTACACACCTATCTTTTCTCAACAACGTTCTTTTCTTCATTTCTCACCTAAATTTTTGTCGCGCCCGCCTCTTTTCCTGCATAAACCACACAATTTACCACATTTTGTTCATCCACCACATATAACATTACATTTTCATTAAATATCATTTATTTTACACAAATACACAAACCATCAACTACGGATATCAAGAAACTATCAATCTATACATCATTTGGATCCAACTCATCAGTTACATATATCACAATGTCACAAAACCACCAATTCATCACATAACCTGACATTCATATATACGTACAAACAAACAAAAACATCAGCATCATCCATCTATCAACATGTCAATTAAACTCATCACACATTCTATCTATTACTACCATTAACCACATATTTCAACACATTTTGAACACCGCATGTGGATCAAAACATCGTCTCTATATATATACAAATTTTCAAAATACAATGTGCCCTACATCGGGCCTCTCGTGATCTCATACAATACCAAAGCCGCACGCAGCCGCAATACCTACTAAAATCTCGACTCGCTCGCAGCCGGTCTCTCATATCAAAATATACTCGCTCGCAGCCGATCAAATATACAACCTGCATCGCCTCGCAGTCGCCGGTATATAATAAATAAATGAATCAAAACAATGAATAAGTGTAGGCACGCAGCCTCTATCAATACAACCGCTCGCAGACCGGTGCCCATGTCCCTATACAAAACCATGTCGGGATCTATCGCCTTCCCCACCGCCCGCACCTCTCCCCGCCGGTCCCCGTGGTGCCTCTCGCCTCCGCCTCGTCACACGACACGCCACTGGCTGGCTGCTCCTCCCGAGATCTCTCGGCCGTGCGAGGTCTCGCTCTATGAGCCGCATATGCTCGATACTCGACTCCGCATACTATCAAGAATATCCCGATAATATCGGGCCTCTCGCTCTCACCTCCATATAGCGATCTCGCGCCACTCAAGGAATCGGGCTGGTCCTCGCACCTAACACCAATACCCCCGAGCTCGTACTCGCACTCCGTGGCCGTGGTGCCGTGGTGGTGCCGCCGCGTGCTCGTACTCGCACTCGTGGCCGTGGTGGTATTCGGGCCGTGGCCGTGCCGCCGGCACGGCCGCCGTACTGCACTCGCACTGTGGCCGTGGCCGCTGGCTGGGTGGTGCTGCCTCGTGCTCGTACTCGAGCTCGCTAGCTTTCGCCTCGTAAGACTCCTATTCGTGCTCGCAGCAGCAGCTAACCGTCTCGTAATAGCCGCACTCGCCTCGAGCTGATCTCTCTCTCGCCAGAATCGCAGCCTAAGTCTAGCTGCGCAGCGTACTATCTCGCCGCTTCTCTCGCCTGCACCCCACCATACCCTCGTATGCTCCCGCACCCGCATCATCCACACCTCACCGCCGGTCTCTCCGCTACCTGGGCCTGATCCCAAGGCCAGGGCGCCGGCAGCGGGGCTCTACATCATCCCTCCCGTGACCGAGGGAAGGGAGGTGGCTCGCCCTGCCGCAGCCCCATCTCGCCTCGCGCACTCTCTCTAGGGGTATCCGCCGATTCTCCCGCCTCCGTCCCGCTATCCGTAATGTATACTGATCAGCGCACTGCACGCGGCTCTTCGCCAGCCGGTGACCTCTCGTAGGGTCTCCATACAATGTCTACCGCCGTAAGGCCCTCTAGCAAGTGTCTATAATAGACCACATCCCGACTCGCAACAACCGCCGTGGTCGCCCACGACCCCCAACCACCTCTCGAAAGCCATATCGGTATACGACTCGTGGCCCCGGCCGCTGGGTAGCCCTATCGCCTCGATGCATACGATGTGCTCGTATGCCCAACAAAGGCAACAAAATGTAGAACAAATACCAAATCGCCTCCCTCGATAGCCCCATAACTCCTCAGATAATTGCACCAGATACACCGGTGCCCATGCAAACAAAGTGTGCTCCTCCACCATCTCCAAAGCAGCACTCCCCATCAATGCCCGTGGGAAGCGGCCTCCTCTCAATCCGGGAGGGCGGCAGTGATCCTATTATCATCATCACGGCAAGCCGTGTCTCATGTCTCGTGTGCGCGGTACATATCACCATATCCAATGCTCGCACTATGATACGTAAGCAAGCGCGCCGCATCCCCAAAACTCGCAGATGCTATCCATGGCAGCCTCTCGACCTACTCGAAAACGGCCTCTCCTCGATCGGTAGCCGCAGGATGCGATACACATCCTCTAATGTGACGGTCATCTCCCCGGTCGGCAGATGGAACACATTGGCCGCCGGATCCCATCTCTCGATGAGGGCGACCATCAGACTGTGATCTCTCTCTATCGCTCTATACCTCTGGACCCCGCCGAGTCCCACCTCGCGCATGATGGCCCAATGCGCCGCAGATATGTGTGGCCTCATCCGACTCAATAGTGGAGGCATCCTATCACGCATCGTCAACTGCTGACGTGCCTGCAAAACCAACCCACATTCTTAGACCCACTTTTATTATAACATCTACTTTACCATCTAAACCCCCTTTTGTAACACCCAAAATCTAACCCCACACCTCACCCTTCTCTCCCCAACCAACTCAACCCAACCCACCCACTCAACCACCCAACCCACAAAAACCTACCCTAAACCCTAAACCCTAACCCTCAACCCAAAAACCCAACCCCACCAACCCACCCAAACCTAACCCAAACCCCAACCCAACCCACCCAACCCAACCCAACCCAAACCCCTACCCAAAACCACCCAAACCCAACCCAACCCAACCCAACCCAACCCAACCCACCCAACCCACCAACCCAACCCTAACCCAAACCCAACCCTAACCCAACCCACCCCAAACCTAACCCTAACCCTAAACCCAACCCAACCCTAAACCCCACCCTAACCAACCCACCCCCAACCCACCCAACCCAACCCAACCCAACCCAACCCAACCCAACCCAACCCAACCCAACCCAACCCAACACAAACCCAACCCACCCAACCCTAACCCTAAACCCCACACCCAAACCCAACCCACCCAACCCCAACCCACCCAACCCCCTACCCACCCCACCCAACCCAACCCAACCCAACCCTACCCACCCAAACCCAAAACCCACAACCCAACCCCCCCAATCCCATCCCCAACCCACCCAACAACCTTCCACCCACCCCGATACCGCCGACATGCCCCACCGAGACCGACACCGGCTTCCCAAACACAACCTTACCATCTTTTTCGACTGATGCCGATGCCGCCGCTTACCGAGTGACCGACATCGGCCACGTCTCCCGCCCGAGCCGAACTCTCGCGCCCCCCCAAAACCATTTTTCACCTATTTTTACCCATCTACCCACCCAAACACCCCCAAATTTTACACACCTAGCCGCCTTACCCTATCTTACCTATCTACCCTCTCTCTTTTTCAAATTACGTCTATTTTACTCCTCATTTCCTAAAACAACTAAATTCCTACCCAAACCCCCAATCTCACTTAATACAACCAAATGCATAAAATAAAGAGTTTAGAACCTACTGCATGACGACGACACGTCGCCGTGGTGGTGGGATGGTGGTGGTGGTCCACCTGGTCCAGCCTCCTCCAGCCTCCTCCTCGCCTCGTGCCATGGCTCCAATCCCGATCTCGCTGGTCCCCGCCAATCACCCGCGCGCCTCTCTCAACTATTCGGGCCCACTATCAACTCTCTCCGCCAATCAAATAGCTCCACCTCACTCAATACCCTCCAAATAAACTCTCCACGCCGACAAAGTCAATTTGGATTGCAAATAACAAAAGTGACAATGACAGCCGTATTTTTCTTTTTATAGGTTTTTCGACCTTAACCGATGTCGGTTTCTTTTTTTTTCCCTAAGAAACCGTATCGGTCCCTTAACCGATATCGGTCATGCGGAATCGACATCGGTTTGATACCCAACTTTCACCCCATTCTTTGCCGTTCTTTACTCCTTGCCTCTTTTTCACCAATATCGCCTCTCCACTCCGCACAACATTTGTTCACTGCTCCGCCCGACCTAAGGCCTCAACTACTACCATTGGCCCGACCTAAGGCCTCAACCTACCAATTGGCCTCAACCTACCACCTGGCCCGACCTAAGGCCTCACCACTGCCCGACCCAAGGCCTCAACCTACCAATTGGCCCGACCTAAGGCCTCAACCTACCAATTTGGCCCGACCCAAGGCCTCAACCTACCTATTTGGCCCGACCCAAGGCCTCAACCTACCAATTGGCCCGACCCAAGGCCTCGCCCTACCTATTTGGCCCGACCCAAGGCCTCAACCTACCAATTGGCCCGACCCAAGGCCTCGCCCTACCTATTTGGCCCGACCCAAGGCCTCAACCTACCAATTGGCCCGACCCAAGGCCTCAACCTACCCTGGCCCGACCCAAGGCCTCTACCTTTGGCCCGACCCAAGGCCTCGGCCCGACCCAAGGCCTCACCTAACCATTTGGCCCGACCCAAGGCCTCAACCTACTTATTTGGCCTAACCATTTGACCCAAGGCCTCGCCTACCAATTTGGCCCGACCCAAGGCCTCACTCTACTGTATGGTCTCGACCCAAGGCCACAACCCAACAACTTGGCCCGACCCAAGGCCGTATTACTTCCATACCATACCCACAATCAACGCTTTTATTTTATCCATCCATCATGTACCTTGTGTTCAATCGAGCTCACTGCTTCGTGTTTTAGCACGATTAGGGTCCTCGACTTGATCTCGTCGACCAACTTTGCTTGCCTAGACCTAGACCGTGACGCTTATCTCAACCAAACCAACCATTTGGTACCGCCGAACATGCCTAAACGCTCTCGCACCTTACCCGTTATATACCCCGAGCTACTTCCTATGCCTTGATACCGTGGATTATATCACCCTTGTTTGGATAAACTATCGACCTTTACCTATACATCGCTGGTTTGCTCACAAATCATATACCCTAGTCGATCGTTGCATTTCAACATGCGTCCGCTTCCTCGACCTTCCCTACCACCTTACCATCCTCTCTACAACATGTACCCTTTATCAACCCTATCCCCGATTTCCCGCTCACTCCATCGGTGATAGATTTGAGGGGGATTACCTATATCCTTAACATGAGAAACCACTTCATATTATTGTTCACGCAGCCTTTAACAAAACAAGCTACACGACAATAAGGGGCTAATGTAGACACCAAATTCGTGTCTTACGACCCTCAGTGACCCGCATCCCATTTCACAACCTAACCTCATTACCTAAACCTTACACAATTATTTATTAATTACCTCATAATTGATAAATCCACATCGCCTTACCTGCCACCTCACTTGGCCACCTCACCATGACCTAGCCCTAACCCTAAACTAACCTAATTAAGACCTGTGACTTGGTCTAGACTCACATCCATAACTAATGCCTCCTTACTCGCACCCAAAGCCGACCTTCTAGCCACTTGACCAAGCCCGCAACTGATCCCTGAGAAAAACAGGGAAGGTGGGCTATTTTACTAAAAATAGCCTACTTTTTCCTAACCGATGCCGGCTTCTACTCGACCCGCCGCTCACTTACGCAACCGCCATCGGTTCCTCGTAAATGGGCTCCCAAACCAAAACAACGGATCGGAATTTCATTTTGGAGATCACCAAGGATTTCGGATCAACAGAGAGTATCATGAGCGAGGAACAGAGTCCAGATCTTCACTTGACCAAGCAGAGACGAGTGAAAATACTAGACGTGTTTACAGCAAAGGAGATCAACTTGCACCTTCGTAAAACCAAGTAGTTACATCTTGCATGTCCTCCATTATAACATTTCTTATGCTTTTGGAATTACAGCCTCCCAAATCCGTTTCAATCCATTATCCAACGTACTCATTGCCTCTAACTCGCCATTCTTTTGCTTCTAACCATCCCATTTCCTAATACTATCCAAAACCAGCCATTACAAACACCACAACCAGCCCAAAGATCCTAAACCCACCGGTATCGGTTATCGATCAAGAATCGCATCGGTTATAGGTAACCGCATCGGTTCCTTTGATCAAAACCAGAAAACAAATTTTCCCCTACCAGCTTCACCAAAATAAGCAATTTAATTGATATTTTACGCTTTTTGTGTTAATTCACGCAAGGGAAACTCACCACCTTCGAAAGGAAGTTTTACATTTCCCGGCCCAAGGCGCTTCCTCATTTATTGTTTAATCAAATCTTGTGGTCTTGTGTTCTTATTTGCAGTAGTCCTTCCTGCATAAAAAGGAGTTCTCCGCAATGAAGGATTTTAAGGGTTAGAGATTAGGAGAGTATAGGATTAATGGCACATTTAGAGGGGTTGGTCTACTTTCAATTTTGTAATATGATGAACATAATATAGTTCTCAAGGATGACTTGGCTCTCCATGGTTGTATGAGGATTGGTTATGACCTCAAGGGATGTAATGTGGATTAGATCTGTTAATTTAAATATAAGGTCATGTTATGACCCATATATGTGTTCGTAAGTATAATAATTATGCATTTCCTTTCTATATGAATGTTTCCATATGTTGTTTGTTATTTCTCTTTTCTAGATGCAATGAGATAGCAGCTTTTTCTAGGCTCTTAGAATGTGGCATGGTTATTTTCTGCTCATTTTCATTTGAATATTTGTTATAAGATGATGCATTCTCAAAATGCTCACATAAAGGAGAAACTCAATGCCCCGTGTGCCTCGGGTGAGCACCCGTGAGCCTGCTAGGTGATAGGTTGATGGGAATGGGATTAGAATATTGGTCTAAGGGTATAAAATATGACTACATCCTTCTTTTCTATTCCACATTCCTTTAAATGAAATTGTAATTACTTGATCTTAGTAAAGAAATGTTCCAAGGTGTTAAAGTTTTAGGACTAAGCTATAAGTTCTATTTCTAGCTCATGACTGATCATACTGTCAACTTTTCCAAATAATTTTTCTAAGGTTTTCTACACCTCGTTGGGAGATTTTGTTGAATATATGTGAAAAAGGATTTCAAGAGACACTGAAAGACACAAAATACCAAATGCTTCATCACACTTATTATACCACTTAACTTTTTCTGCATCTGTACTAGGCTCTGGTTCTAACCCCATTGTGATATGGTACAACCCTTTACTCCTTAGTCTAATGGATATTTTTGATTTCCATTCATGGTAGTTAAAAGGTGTAAGTGGGTTAATTGAACTTAGATCCATTATTGTAGAAAGAAAGGTTGTGGTAGTTGTTGCAGAAAATAAAGAAATGTGTAAAGAAAGAAGAGAGGAAACACCTTGTACACCCCCTAGAAACTATATCAAGAAGCCCCCCCACAATATTGACACTTTATAACTTAGTGTGTTTTACAAAATAAATAGGTCCAATGCTTTGGGAAATGAAAAATATTTAACTTTTTCAAAAGTTTCACTTTATATCAATATAGCAATCAAAAGTTTTACAATAACTATTTCCCTTACATAAGCCCTATTTTAAATGAATTTTCACTAAACTTGAAATCCAATTTTTTACTAAAATACGGGTTTAGAAAAAGAAACCACAAGTTGTTATGGCGAGGTTTCTAGGGCAAGAAGGAATTTGTTTTCGTACAAATGTTGTGGCCACATTGGATCAAGAAGATCTTCACTGCATCCCTAAAATTGCTTCCTATATGAGTGTAGCAAATAGCACTACCGAGGGACTAAAAACAATGACTGAATCTAGATCTATAGTGTGTGTATGGAATGTTAGAAACTCATTTTTACTTTTGAAATGCATCTTGATCAAAATCATGCCCTTTTCAAGTTTGAACATGCATGAAAAGAGCTACCATAGGTGAAAACACCTTTATAGGTCTAAAAATGCCTATATTTTGATAAATCTTCCAAGGATTCTCACAAATAATGATTTAGGGCCTACAAAAAAGTAATCACCAAAATGTATATGTACTATGAAAGCTTTTAAACCTTATAATTTTACAAATAGGATATATATCCAAAACCAGAAAAAAACTAGCACCAAATAACACCCAAATACTTGTAATTAATGATCTCAAATGAAAATTAAATTTATAGAATAATAACTGACAGCTTTCAATACTAGCTCACTCGATACCATATCGTATAAAGTCCAAAGATATAATGGCTTGAAGAATTCATAGGTGAATAATGTGAGACGTGAATTTTTCCAAGATAAAACAATGAAACCATACAAGACTACAAATTATGAAAATACAAGAGAGATAATTTCAATAACACATAAATAGCTCCAACTCAATACGATCAAATATAATAATGAAATAGATGTACATATAAGAGGTGAGTGTGTAACCTCCTCCTATAATCATAGCAATCTATACCTAGAAGAGTGGTAACCAACAACTAGAGTGGTGTAGTCAAGTGGTGAATAACACCTAGAATAGTGTATTCAAGTGGTAACGACACCTAGATTAGTGCGTCAAGTATACACATAAGAAATAATATCCCATAAGTGTAGGGAAAATCCAAGTGAGGTGGAGTATCCCAAGAGGATAATACAAATAAAGTGAGGAAAATAAATCCTATACTAATATATTTTTCTTCTAAAGTGATTTAGGAGCACCAAATGATAAGTGTTGATGTGATGGAATCTCCCTTTAAGAGTAAAGTATTTTATAATAATCATAACCAATTCTTCAAAATAAATGAGGATGGAAGTGTGAAGGAGTCCCCAAGAATGCGTTCCAATTGCTCACCCTCTTCCAAAAATTTACCTCTTGCTCATCTCTCATTACATCGGCTTTTATAAAATTTGGTACCCATTGTGCTCATTCCAATGATATGAGATATAAAGCCCTCATAAATGTACCATATCTTCCCTTTGAAATAAAAAATCTATATTTCCACATGGAAACAAAATCTATATAAATGTGTGGGTCATGGCCTCAAATTATATCAAGGAAGGTGAGGAAATTACCAACACTAGAATTTTCCATAGATCCTCATTGTTTCTCCATATTTTATTGAAGGGGAGTTTGATATGGAAAGGTTCCACACCCATTTTCCCCCTAGATCATGAGCTCTAAAACATATATGAAAATTAGGTTTAACACAAAAATGACCTAGATTCTGCAAAAAATAAAGGCATAATGAAGGGGATGTTGTCACGTGAGAGATAAGAGTGCCAAAATAAAATTGTATCTTGTGGAAGATACATGATAGAGTTATGATGACCTTTCTTACCTTTCATGATTAATTAAATTCAAAACTTCCAAAGGGATGTCTATATTCCCTATCCAATGATGTAGAGAAGAGTAATTAACTCCAATGTTTGCACATCTATCTGCAACTTTATTACCCTCTCTATATGAGTGAGTAATGTTGATTTGGGAAAAAGAGCTAAGGATATGAAGGGAATCCTTAATAATATTACTTATTGTCCAACTAGGTGGGGAATTGTTATGAAGACATTTGATGATGTTAAGGGAGTCTCCTTCTACCCATATTTTTCTTATGTCCAGTTGCTTAGCAATTTGGATCCTCCAAAAGTTGTCATAGCTTCGAAAATAATTTGTTTGGAATCCCAAATCACTAACATATGTAGAAATTAATTCACAATTACTATTTCTAATAACACCTCCTCCCCCTCCTTACTTGGATTTCCTTTGAGGCACCATAAAATTTAATCTTGGCCCAAACCTCTATAGGATGCTTCCAAATAGTATCTTTTCTTGATGTCTAAAGTTATAAAGATTTGAATTATGATCCATCTGCATATTCCATCCTTTGAGGAATTTGGAGTCAATTTCCTTTTCAATCTCTTTATTGGAGGTAATAGTTGACTTGAAGTTCTCAATAATCAACATAGATAACATTTTGAAAATGGATTTTATAGGAATACTATTAGCCTCAAATATTCTTATAGTTCTCTCCTTTCAAATGGCCCAAATGGTATGAGGGAATATGATATCCCATAGGAGTCTCATAGATTTACATTTTTTTTGGAAAAACCATTAAACCCAAAATTCCTTAAGGGAAGAGGGAAGGACCCATTTTAGCTGATATTTTTCTAATATAAGGCCCCACGAAGAGGTAGAAAAGTGGCAGTGGATGAAGAGGTGATTGACATTTTCTTCCTCAACTTTGCACATGATGCATCTATTGGGTATCATTTGTCCTTTTCTTCTGATGTTGTCCACTGTAAGGATTTTATTCTAAATTTTCAACCACCAAAAGAAATTAATCTTGGGTGTGAGTTATTTGATATACACTTTCTTCCAATGAATTGAAGGATTCTAAATTTGGCTCTGGATATTATATCCCAAATGAACATTATAATTTCTATTAGTAGAGCCTTCCCGTATAAATTCATCTTTAGTATTTATATTAGGAATATAGATATTAGACATCATATTCTAATAATTTATCATCTTATACATGTCACTATTAGTGGCTTCTTCAAGAGAAATCCTTTTCCATTCTCATATTCCCCTACATCTATTCATACCCATGCATGGATATTTTAAAAAATAAAAAACATAAACATTCATATGCCTTAGGAAAGTCCTACTTGTGACCAAGATAGTCCTCTCCCCCTTAGATCTAGTTACACCCATGATTGGGTGCTTGCCATTTGACTCATAAATGCAAATAACAACCCAAAAACCTGATTTCTTCCTAATGATGATATTGTATTACCAAATAAAATCCCAAACAAATTCTCATTCCTAGTACCTTATATCAAATTTTCCACCCACACAGCACACCATTCTAAGTTTATCATCCATTTTTCTATCACAATCTAGCTTTGTGCATCACCTGGTCCCTTACCCTCTATAATCCCCCCATCATGTCCTTTATTCCTTTAACTCTTTATTCCCCTCATGCATGCTCTTAGCTCACCTCGTGTGCTCTCTACCCACCCATTCTACATAGTCATTCCCTATGGCTTCTATTCACTCCATTCTCATTCACACTTGAGTTTCTCCACCAAGTCCTCAAAAATGCATTTCCAAGATTGAGTCCCAACACTTAGGAGACATCCACCCATACCCACATATCAAAAAAACTTTAATGACCCTATTCACCTCATTATTTTATGCAACTCCTATCCATCACATTTCAAAATACCTAAAAACAATAAATTGGATGACACCACGGACCCAACAATAGTTAAATCACTTCCACTATGCATGCCTTCTTATTTAATATGATTAATCACTCCTCTTATGCAAATTCCCCTTTTACTCATTTTACAAGAACTTGAATGGTATTCATACCTCACATATCATATCATTTACACATTTAAACAACTTGCTGATGTGTTCTCATATTACTTCTCCATCAACATTTCTCCTAAAGAAAATTTTTCTTACTTTGACATGTTTTAAAAATATCCCGAGGAGTCCATCCTTGACCTTTTCACACATTGTCATGTTCTCATCCACCAAATCTCATTTTTACTCCCAAAATATAATCCCATTGACATCTTTCTCCCAAAACTTATAAATTCACCCAAATTCACCCATTACTCACTATCAACAAGGCCATACATATGCAACAATGCCTCAAGTGTATCAATATTGGTCATATTTTTACCTTTCCATGTGTTTAAATTTTATCCACACCTATTCCACCATCACACTATCATGTTCACAATGTCATCCAAACATACCCTCCTCACATTTCATCATCACCTATACCGTCTCTTCTCATTTTCCATGTCTACATCTAGAGATTATCTCTTTATTTAATCCATTCACACATTAAATCTATTGATTGATTCACTTTCATCCATTCTATACAAGTTTATTCATGTTAATTTTATCACTCTCCCCCATTCTACCCCTACTATTATGGCATGCCTACCATGATACGTATTAATATCATCATATAGATGGTCATTCCACTTATTCGTGTCTCCAACTCTACAACATGAATTAGGAAATTCTAAAAAAGGTGGAAAATATTATTAATCCTTAATACCCTCTATAATCACATGCTAACACCAATATAATCAAGTTTCTCAACACAAGGTATCACTATCACATACTCCCACCTTCATGGTGGGGTCGGTATCGCTAATTGTAGACAACAGATGATGTATGTTACTCAGCACAAGGGGAGTAACAGAGATCAAGTTCCACTATTGTGTACAAGATCAGAGTCATATAATCTGAATTCAAGTGGTGATTCTTGAAGAGTGCACTTTTCCCTGACCGGCTTGAAGAAGGATATCTTCCAGTTCAGGAAACTAGGAAATAATCACTTCACACACTACTATTACAATTATTTTCCGTGTGTCATGTATCCATCATATGAATCGTCATCTCCCACTACCTCTAAATAATCATGTGCACCTAGTGGATCCTCATCTATTTCATCCACTTCACAATCCACATCATCACACATTTCCACCTTGGAATCCAAATAATCATTCTCCCCCAATATCTCCTCACCTACATCATTATGTGCTTCCACTTTCAATTTGGTTGGTCTCATCACCATCTTCCATGGATTCCTCAAAATTTTAACCACCTTCATCATAATTTCCACCATCTATACCATTGTAAAATACCGTATTGACCACTACAACCCCTACTTCATCACTTACATTGGTCATATAGAAGTAATATATTATACACCCAATTACCATACCTATATTGTTTTCTTCTAAATATATTATGTCATTCGTCACTTTTCCTATCTTGATCCCTCTTCCACATACATCTTATTTCCTCCATCATCACTCATTCAAGAATCCTTCTTGATTCTTACACCCCTATTTCATCTTATACCATATATTACACACATTTACACTCCTCTTGCATTAATTACCAATTATTTGTATCCACTTGTTATTCCATATCTTCCTTATAATTCACCTACACTTTCTTATATTTCTTCACCTTTCTTAGAGAATTATTTCATATCTACCTTCATGCATCCATAATCATTCATTTAGGACTCATTATCATCTCCTATTTCATTCACATTATCTATCATGACCAAATAATCATTTTTCTTCCAAATTTAACTTGCAAGTCTCTTCCACCTCCACTTACACTTTCACATGATTTTTATTTCTCCCATATTCTCCTTTTTATACATCCACTCTTCTATCTAACCTCATATTTCCAAAAACCATCATCTCATCACACCAATTAATCATAATCCCACATCCATGGCTCTCACATTCCCTCCATACATCACTATATTCTCCACTCCTAGTCCACTTGACATCATCACTAGAGCCATGTTTCATTTATCTCCTACTTTATCTCCTATATATATATATATATATATATATATATATTTCTCCATATCCAATCTCATGTCCCCCACTTGCAACTAAATTATGGATTTTATTTAACATTATTGCCTCGATTTTCATCCACATTGTATAATCTAATCCCATTATCTACCACATCTACCACCTTATTTTATACATCATGTTCCTCATTCATCCAATCGCTATTTGTAATAGGGGAATTTCACTTGTATTCACTTCCATTTTATACATGTTTCATACATCTGATTTCCCTTCATCCAAACTATATTTGAGACATATATAGATTCTTTACACACACACACACATATATATATATATCCATATCCAATCTCATATATCCCCCACTTGCCACTAAATTATGGATTTTATTTAGCATTATTGCCTCAATTTTCATCCACATTGTATAATCCAATCCCATTATCTACCACATCTACCACCTTCTTTTATACATCATGTTCCTCATTCATCCAATCCCTATTTGTAATAGGGGACTTTTACTTCTTATATTCACTTCCATTTTATACATGTTTCATACATATGATTTCCCTTCATCCAAACTATATTTGGGACATATATAGATTCTATACATATTTTTCACCATCATCATTTACACAAACACATACATTTGCACATAGCTAAACATATTTCAAAAATCCAAAATAATCTATATGTCCCAAAAGCTGCAATAAACAAAACTTGTTCATTGATTTTCTTCCATATTTTTTCTACCCATTAATATTTCATTATAATTCTTAGTTCGCTAATACATACTTTAATTGCAATTCATTCACACTCCACATCTTGGGTTTTTTCATAGCTTTTGGTGCACTCTTAATTATATTTTTGTTATTTTTTTTATTCAATAGTATCTACTATAGTTTCTTGAACTTGGTATCTCATTACTATTTGAATTAAGATTTATTTTCCTCCTATACATCTATGTACTATTACACACTTTAAAAAATCATGAAGACCCCAAGGAATTATTTAGATATATTGACTGATGTTTTCTTCACAATCACTTCCACTCCCTATATAAATTCACTAGTGTTCCTAACCCCATTCAAAAATTAAGAGAGCTAAATATCATGTCAAAAACAAATCCAAAAATCAAAATTCCAAAAACTAAGAGATAAATATCAAGAACTCTCTCTCTTGGGTCTTTCCATTATTTTGATAACATTAGAGAAATTTTCAACTAGAATAAAATGTATCTCTATTAGGGATATATATGCCTGACTTGGTAGTGGAGTAATGCATAACTTATAATTTCCTTTCATCCCATCAATCAATAATCACTTGTTTCCTTCACACCTACATATTAACATTTTTATTCACTTAATTTCTTATGAGTATTCACTTCAAGATGTAATTATCCTTCATCTACACACATTAGATCTCAATGAGACACAAGGATAACATGTCAGTTGGTGATTTTTAGAACTTCTTCAAGGTCTAATTTTAGTTCACTCTTGTCTCTTGATTCATGCCTTCCAACTCATCACATGTTCACCGCCAATCTTGTTTCAAACCTTGTAACTACATACACAAAAATATTCATACACTTATAGATATTTTTCACTCCATCTTTACAAAAACATAATTTACACACTTGTATTCTTCCTCATTTGGAATGAATATCTATGGGAATTTTCTTCCTTTTGCACATCTTCTTACAATACCCACTTCTCATCCATACTCACTTAAAATAATGTATCATCACTATTGGGATACAAAACACTTTTATCATTCTCTTTAAATTTCATCCAAACTTGTACATATCACACATAATGTTTTCACCTAAACATGGTTAGGGAAACACTCTCCCCACTTCCAATCATCATGACTTTTCCAGTGGTTCATTTTATATCATTTATCAAATGCCACTTTTCATCATGGGTTATGTTGGGGAAACCTACATCTCTAAAAACTATCAATTTAGGGGGATATCACATAAAACCATTCTTATCAATATTATGAATTCCAAGAATTATATATATTAGTCAAATGACTCAATAGTCTTTGTTGTGTGAAAATAACCCAATGATCCCTTCACAAACTCTATCTAAAGTGGCCCTTCATTTACATGTCTAGGTTTATATTTATCTAGTCAGTTATATAATCATGTGTGTATGACATCCAATATCATACGGTTGAATGAATCCCATATCATATCCATTTTTATGTTGTATCCTATATACCACAATACGTAACCCAAAAAAGTATCAAAATGTACACACTAGAAAATCAACCTTTCACATAAATTCCTCTAATTTAAAAAAACTAGAACATTATAAAACATAATATTCCCTAAAAATAAACTAAAATCACAAAATAAAGTAAAAAATATTTAAAAAATCTACAAAAATGTGATAAAAGACAACTTAACACTCATTCACTAACCCAGACCCACTCATATTTAATTTTATTCATCCTTCCTACCCATTTACATCTCTAATGCACATTGGACCCTTATCATCTCACCACTATATGCACATTACACCTATATCCATCACAATCATATATGCACTTAAATATATAAAACATCACTCATCCCATAATTATAATCTCTTGAATTGATTCTAGATGCATGACTCTTAGTGCCAGATCCCATATTTTAGGTTCTACTTATTTTCTTGCATATTTTGGTATTGCATATTTTTTAGAGGTGAAGGTGGAGAGAAAAGGACTTGCAAAACCTAAAAAAATACTATTTTAGTGATATCTCAACATAGGTTTTAGTCATATATTTCCATTTTATGGAGAGTGGAGGAGGAAATGTTAGTGACGAGCGAGAGGATATTTATTCAAATTTGGGTGGGTGGGAAAAGAATGGGAGGTAGATTCCACCAAAAAGGTAAAGAGATCAAAAGGATTTGTAGGATAAAATTAATGGTTCTAGATCGAAGGGACCCATTTCATGGTCAATAATTTTTAATAATGGATTTTCAGGGGTTTTGTGGTTTTTCAAACTGTCAAAGGACACTTTGGGAATTACTTGGAAATTATGTACATTATTGTGGACATGTCTATCCAAAAATTGGATAATGCTTTGGTTAGAAAATTGGTCGTGATCATCCTACCATTGATTCAATTAGTTCTTGGTCGACTCAAAAATAAAAACCAAAAGGCCATCTCGGAGGTAAGAACCCTTCATAATGGTTGTTTTTTTTTCAACTTCACACTTCAAGAATATATGCAAAGAGTATTAGAGGATGTTCCTTGGTTTCTAGGTAAAATGGACTTGTATTTGAGGAAATGTACAACCAATTTTAACCCTAACAAGGATAATATTAATCAGTCGCAGTGTGGGTTAGGATTCCTAGTATTCCTCTTGAATTTTTGGATGATGATTTCATCAATGGTATTACGGCAATCTTTGGGTTCCTTTATAGCCATAGATAATTCTACCCTCACTAAAAATAGACTATCATGTGGTGGGTTATGTATTTACTCTCTTATAGAATTGGTTATTCCCAACATATTATTATTAAGTCATAATTAGGTGACTAGGTTCAAAATATTGAATTTGAGAGTAATCTAATTAAATGTATAAAATGCCAAGTTTGGGGTCATTCACAGTAGGATTTCATCATAAAATCACACAAGCCTTTAAGGTTGTTAAATTGAAAGGGGAATCTAACTTGAAAGGAAAAAGTAAAATGAAGAATGGTCCTAAAAATACTAAGGATTAATCCCGCATGAGAACCCTTTGTGTACAAACCTCTCGAATATCATAAATAGATATGAGGTTTTCAAAGAGTTTCCCAACGCACCAAGGGAGGAGGATGAGGATGGATTTTTTACTATAATAAAAATAAAAAATAAAAAATTTCTCTCTCAGAATCAAAAATTCAAGAGGAAAAAAATCACACTCAATTTTCTCATTCAACAGCTGCCAAAGACTATACTATTTTTTTTTCCCGAGAAAATATGTTGGCGAGAAGGATTCGAGATGTAGGAAATTCATATAAAAGGAGCAAAGGGAAGTTGAAATAATAGAGTGGAAGATGTTACAGTTAAAGAAGTGGCTTCTTTGGAAGTCAAAGTGGGGGATTTAGAGACTATAGGAGATGTGTGGGAAAAATGCCCTTCTTGTGAAATACCTTCTTAATATTAAAGTTGTGATTTAACATGAAAATTAGGAGACATAGAAGGTTTCAAAAAGGATGTGAGTCTCTTAAGTCTAAATCTTCAAAGAAGTGTGGTGAATCATCCAAGTGTAATACAATAAACTTTGGAACCAGAGATAAAGGGGAATGGTAGACCAAATCGTCATGAATCTAGGAAGAAGAACACCTAGAAGGAATTTGATTCGGTACCTAGACCCATTTTGTCTCCAAGGGTCTTAGGAAGAATAAACACCATAATTCGAAATGATTTTAATCTCTAGAATATGTTAGAACTATAATATTATGCTTCATAATATTAAACTTTATATTAGGGTTGGATAATTTAATTAATCAACTAATTAAATTAAACTTTAGGGAGGTGTTCCCTCATCACTTAATAAGGTTATAACCCTTCATTTATTTAAATATGAACTTAGGTCATATATTCAGGATATGGGAATACGAGATTATAAAATCACGTAATAATATTCTAGTATGGAATATGAAGGTTGATCCTAGTAAAAATATGGAGTAGAAGTGAGGAGGGATTTACTGGACTAGTAAAAGTGTAAAATTTTCTCTATAGTGGATTATTCTTTTGTGGTTTTTACCCATTTAGGGTTTTCCACATTACATGTTGTGTTATGTGTCTATTGTGATTTATTTAATTTATGTATGTTGAATATGTTATAATGTTTAACTTTGTAATAATTAATTTATTTGGTTAATGCACCTTTTCACCCTCATTCTGACATGGTACCAAAGCGGGATTAATAAATTAAAATTAATCCTAATATAACCTAAGGTTGTAATGGTTGGGAAGGTAGTTGAAATATTTGAAATATTATTTAATCCCCCTTCCCATTCCGCATAGTTGGTTGGTTGGATGATCATTACATAGGTGAAAAGGCATTTTGGAATTTTAACTACATGAAAAGAATTCTACTTCAAGAATTACCAGGCCCTAAACTAAGGTAAGGGTTGTAAATTCTTTTGAAATATTTATATAGTTTTATATAGTTTTACAGGATTCAAGGAAATAAAAGGGGAAGTAAAAAAATCCAAGTAAAAATTTGAGTTTACAGGGGGAGACAAGATTCGAGAAAATAGGTTTTCTATTTTTTCATTGGCCAAGTAAATTTCTTGTCCCCTATAATACATTTTTTTTTTTTACATTTGTTTTTCAAAACCCTTATTCATGTCCTGAATAGGGTCCCTGAAAATTTTTCTCCTATAGTTTAATTCAAAACTATAATAGTTGTGTATTCTTTATAAAATCTTCATATTTTATAAAAATACACACAATAATATATATATTGTATAATTTTTATATAAAAATATATAAACCTATATATATATATATATATATATATATATATATATATATATATATATTTAAAAGTATATATAAAAATTTATATAAACTTTAATGGGAGTGGCACCCACATATATATAATATATCCCGGTTTCTAAATATAAAACATAATCCCCCCTATTTACCTATCATGTAAAACCATATATAACCCATGTATATAAAAAACCTCCCGTAAAATTTAATGGGGCCCCCCATACCGTGGGTTTAGTCCCACATGGGATGCCACTGAGTGGCACCCAGGATTTATCACATCAAGCCCCCCATGTGCACTGTCAAGGTGGTGTGACTTCTAGGTCACACCACCCCTTGTCTTTGTTATCCTCACGTGAACCGATTGGCTTATTTTGACCCCCTCCTTCGCCATGGGTTTAGTCCCACATTGGTTTGATTGAGTGGGAAGGCTTTAAAATCCTCCCATTGGCATTCATTTAAGGTGGTGTGAATAGTCACACCACCCCCCTGTTGTAATATCCCTCAATCAAATATATGTCTCGTGATTAGATTGATTAATATGGCTCGCTCTTTATAATATGCTTGCACAGTTGATTTAATTAAAGCATTGGTTTGAATTCAAAAAACTATATATAGATATATTTAAAATATTCGATTTAAATGGTATATATGGTTTTTTTAATAATATATATGACAAAATAAAATATGGCTCAATAGTAAAAGTTCATTTTTAATAATATATTCACTAAGTTGATTATCTAATTAAAGTAAGATTCTTTTTAAATTTTCCTACTTTTTGTAGTTTATATATTATATATATATATATATATATTTTAGAAATTATGGTTAAATAATTTTTGTTTTATTTTTTCAAAAATATAGATTTATAAAACATTTTTTGTAATGGTAATAATAAAATTATCATTTTTTTGTAAATGATATATTCATATGAAACATTGATCATAAATTTTTTGTCAAATTTTTTACAAAACTAAAAAAATCACTTACATTTCAATTTAATTTTTTTGATATCATTCTAACGTATTCATGTATAGACTATTTAATTAACATGACCTCCTTTTTGGCATAAATTGATCATGATTGATTACTAAGGATTAAAATACGACATGGGGAATTTCTATAAAACTCTTATTTTAATCCTTATTTGTTAATCATTTTTTATCTATATTTTATGCAAAAATGGGGTCTAATCAATTTTCAATTGATAAATCTTAGATGTTGAATGGAAACAACTACAACATTTGGAAGATTCGATTGAAATAAAATTCATGGCTCACAAACTATGGGGGCAATTGTAAATGGGATTGAGAGAGCTCCTACTAGAAGACATGCAACTACTGATAATGTCACCACATATCAACGAAAATACAAGAGGTGATTTCCATTATCTTGCAAGCGTATACATGATGATTTTCTTCTTCATATCGGAAATCAAGAGAGTCTAGTGAGGCTTGGGCTCAATTGGAGTCGATGCATGAAGGTACACATTTATCAAAAAATTATTAAATTGATTTTAGAGCTTATGACAACTCCCATGAAGGGAGATGAAAAAGTGATTAATTATTTAGCAAAAATCAAAAATATTAAGTCACAATTAGATGGATGTGGCAGTAATTTGATTCAAGATAAATTGCTTTATTTTATTATTCAATTGAATATTCATGAAAAATTTAGAAATTTCATTTCAATTTTGAACTCTAAATATCAAACAAAACAAGACATTCCAGATTTGCAAACCCTTAGTTCTCTTCTTATACAAGAAGAACAAGTAATGTCAAATTTTGATTCTAAGGAGAATGCCACACAGGCACTTCTTGCTCAAAAATCAAAAGGTAAAACCTCTAGATTTAACAAAAACACAAAAAAACTTTTAAACCTCCTAGTAAGGATAAGAAACTTGAAATCTAAGAGTTAGCTTTGATGGAAAATGTCATTATTGTGGTAAATTTGGACACAAGAAAGAGGATTGTAAATTTAAAAATAAAAAACAAATCCTAAATTTCAAAAGGGTAACAAATTTGTTCAAACCAAAATCAAAACCAAAACAAGAATAAGAAAAATAACCAAAAATCAAATGTAATTGCTTTGTATGCCACTTTTGTCACTAAAAGAAAATGAGTGGATATTGGATAGTGGTGCCTCTAGGCACATGACCTTTAGATCTGATATCCTATCTAGAACTTAGTGAATGTAATGATCAAATCTACTTGGGTGATCATTCCATTCTCAATGTTCATGGTCAAGGAAAAGCAAAAGTAGTAAATGGTTTTATTAACAATGTGTTGTTAGTTCCTAAACTTAAAATGAATTTTCTTTCTTGTTCTCAGTTAACTCAAAATAACTATAGTGTAACATTGTTAAAGGATAAATGGTTTATTAAAAATGAACATAATGTTACTATAGTTGAAGGCATTCAAAGAGATGGATTGTATGTGTTTTCTGGTTTTCCTTCTACTTCTTGTTTGACAACTCAAAGAAGTGACATGCAATTGTGGCATGAGAGGCTAGGTCATGTCAATTTTAGGAGCATGTATGACATGTCTCAACTTAACCTAGTAATTAGTCTGCCACCCATTTCCCAAAATCATGAAACTTGTGAAGGATGCTTACGTGGTAAGCAATCTGCTAATCCTTTTCATAGTCATCATGATGATAACTCTTTGAACCTTTAGAGCTTGTCCATAGTGATGTTAGAGGACCCCTATAAGTTCCTTCTCTTAATGGTTCTCTGTATGCTGTCACTTTCATTGATGATTTCTCTCATATTATGATTTGGTCGTATTTTATTAAAAAAAAATCAAATGTCTTGTCAAAATTTAAAGAATTTAAAGCTTTAGTTGAAAACTCTTCTAAGTATAAAATTAAGAGGCTTAGAACTGATAATGGGGAGAATATGTGAGTCAATACATTTGACTCATTTTGTGTTGAATGTGGATTAAATGGAATTAACTACTCCTTATTCCCCTCAACAGAATGGGATTACAAAAAGGAAAAACCGCACTATTTTGGAAATGGCTAGGACCATGATGCATTCTGCTCAAGTTCCTAAGTTCCTCTGGGAAGAAGCTATGAACATTGTTGTTCATATCTTGAATAGAGTTCCCACTAAATCCTTAGTAAATTCAAATCCTTTGGAAAAGTGGTCAAACCAAAAACCAAGTGTATCTCATTTGAGAATCTTTGGTAGCCCAACTTCCCTCTTCATTCTGAAATCAAAATGGAAGAAGCTTGATCAAACCTCTTTTCCTTATATCTTCATAGGATACGGTATAAAAACTAAAGGTCTTAGGATCTTTGATCCATCAAAAAGAGAATTTATAGAAAATAGGAATGTTAAAATCTTAGAAAAATACTTTTTTCCTCTTCTTCTTCATCTTTATTATTTATGATGTTTCTAATGAAAATGAAAGTGAAAATGAATTTGAATTTGAAAATTGTGAAAATAATGTATGTGATGAAGAAACTAGTGTTGAACCTATAGTTGAAAATGAGATTGTTCCTAGTTCCTCTATAACTAAAATACCTAGATGGGATGAGTCTATTATTCAAGACTCTAATCCTAAAAACCTTCAGAAAATGACTAGAAGTCATCATACATATCATGCTTTGATGACTTTGTATGAACTTGAACCCCAATATTTCAAGAAGCCTCTTTTACGAAAAGATGGATAGATGCTATGAAATTTGAATATACTGCTTTGATTAAAAATCAAACATGGGAATTAGTCCCTCCTCTTAAAAAATGAAGTATAGTCAGATCTAGATGGCTATACAAGATTAAATATAAAGCAGATGGTAGTATAGATAAATTCAAATCCCAACTTGTAGCTTGAGGTTTACTCAAAAACCCGGTATCGACTACGTAGAAACATTTTCACCAGTTGCAAAAATGAGCACAATAAGGATTTTGATTGCCTTAGCTACTCAAGTATGGTTGGGAAATCCATCAAAT
This sequence comes from Taxus wallichiana var. yunnanensis, assembly GCA_018340775.1. Classification (NCBI taxonomy): domain Eukaryota; kingdom Viridiplantae; phylum Streptophyta; class Pinopsida; order Cupressales; family Taxaceae; genus Taxus; species Taxus wallichiana. Next base: position 549,830,528 of record CM031237.1, on the reverse strand, counting down.
GGATGTAAAAAATGCTTTTTTGAATGGTGATTTACAAGAAGAAATTTATATGACCCAACCTAAAGGCTTTGAAGAACCAGGAAAATAAATGTATGTTTGTAAATTGAAAAAATATTGTATGGTTTGAAACAAGCTCCTAGAGCTTGGTATTCTAAAATTAACAATTTTTTCAATGAAGTTGGTTTTTCTAACTGTTCATCTGACAATGATTTATTTGTTAAAATTGAAGAAAATGTTATTATTCTCATTGTATTGTATGTTGATGATTTACTTATCACTAGTAATTCTAACACTTTAATTATGAAAATTAAAGGAAAGTTAATGCAATATTTTGAGATGACAAATTTAGGATTATTGCATCATTTTTAGGCATGGCTATATTTCAAGATAAAAATTCTATTGTAGTATCTCAATCACAATATGCAACTAATTTTCTTAAAAGGTTTAATATGCTTGATTGTAAACCAATTTTTATTCCTATAGAAGTAGGATGTAAACTTGATCCTAAACCTACATGTGAAAAAGCTAATCCTACTTTATACAAGAAACTTGTAGGTAGTTTGATTTATCTAACTATTACTAGACCTAATATTGCTTATGTAGTAGGGATTGCTTCAAGGTTTATGTAGGAACCTTATCAAGATCATTGAAATTAGCAAAAATAATTTTGTTATGTAAAGGGCACTATTAATTATGGTTTACATTATATTTCATCTAACAATGCATATTTATATGGATATTGTGATTTTGACCATGTTGGTGATGTGATAGATCATAAATCTACAACTAGATATATATTCAAGTTTGGTGCAGGTGTCATTACTTGGAGTAGTAAAAAGTAGTTGACAGTTTCCATTTCTTCTACTGAGGCAGAATATAGAAGTGTAATGGAAGCAACAAAAGAAGCCATGTGGCTGAAGAGGTTGTTGGAAGAGATGCACATGGAAGTTAAAGGAAGTACTCCTCTTCTATGTGATATCTAAAGTTGTATTGCTCTCACTAAGAATCCATTTCAACATCAAAGAATGAAGCATATCGAGATACATATGCACTTTATTCATGAGAAGGTTCTCTACGGTGATATAGATCTCCAGTACTTCCCGATTGAAGATCAAGTTGCAGACTTGTTTATGAAGCCATTATGTGTTGTGAAAGTTCTACAAGTTTTGTGCAATGCTTGGCCTTTCAGAGTTTCCATTAGAGGGAGTGTGCATGGAAATGCCACCTCCTAATGGTCATCTAGTTGTTGACTCCTTCTCCTCTATACTTCTATTCTGGTTTAAAATCATTGTAAAAATATCTTGTATGATCTATGTAAAGATATATTTTACAAGTAAACTAATAGAGTTTACAAAAAAAAATATAGTCCAGTGTGCATCTATTTTTAAAGGAGGTCCTTGTGTTATAAAATGCTCCTAGAGATGTGGTATAAGAATATTTCCATGAGAAATGGTGAGATTTAGTCTCACAAATACATGTGCTAGCCTAAACCTTTAGGGTTTATGGATTTGTAAATCCTATTTGTACAAACAAGTAATGTTGGCATATGGATCCCACTTAATATTAAGGGGAGTGTTAGAACTATAATATTAAGTGCATCATAATATATAGTTTATATTTAAATAATATAGAATAAACTATATTCATATTATTTAAATATAAACTTTATATTAGGGTTGGTTAATTTAATTAATCAACTAATTAAATCGGGAGGTGTGCCCCATCACTTAATAAGGTTATAACCCTTCGAGTTATTTAAATATGACCTTAGGTCATATATTCAAGATATCAAATCATATGATTATATATTGAACATTGATAAAATAATATTCCTAGTGAATATGAAGGTTGATCCTAGTAAAAACATAGGGAATACAAGTGAGGAGGGAGTTATTGGACTTGTAATTGTAAAAAAATTCTATAATGGATTATTCTTCCATGGTTTTTACCCATTTAGGGGTTTTCCATGTTACATGTTTGTTATATGTCTATTGTATTTAATTTTTATATGTTGAATATGTTATAATGTTTAACTTTGTAATAATTAATTTATTTGTTTTCACCCCTCATCCTCCGATAAATATAAGAGGGTGAAATAAACCCTCAAAATGTAGACTCTTGAAAGATGTGAGAGAAAGACATAGAATGTGATGATACCCTTTAAATATTGTTTTAATTATCTCATCTATTGTAAATTTTATATACCCTTACACTTGTTTATCCCAATTATCCTATCAAACATTTCCACTTGAACTTAAAATTATGGAACTTATATTAATTAATATAACTACTACTAAGTTACTCTATTTTATGGATTTTGAATGTTATGTTACTCTCTTTTGATATACAATGAAATGATTAATAATGCTTTGTATGAATGTCATATTGTGTTTGTAAGAAGTTGTTATATGAATCCAATAACATGTAGCTGAAGAAACTCTATCATAATGAAAAAGGACTAATCCGAAGAAGCAACTAACATGCAACAATGGAGTTGTCCACAAGAAAACACCTGCAAACAAAGGGGAGCATGCACATAAACAAAGACCATGACTTTGGGAAAGCTTGATCAACATGATACTTCAATTGAGTTCACACATACCAATAAAGAAGAAATTATGAAAAGAAGAAGCATATCTCACAATAATACCTGATTATTCTATATAACTACAACTGTGGAACTAATTGATTTAATTTGATAACTGATTATTAGACTAAATAGTTAGTTATGTTGTTACATTAGAACACCTTTCTTAGTTCTTTTGCATGCATGAGAATCTAAATATATATTTGGTAATGATCTTGTACTTAATCAAATTATAACTGATAGTTTGAATCAGTATCTTCACATCTCTACTAAATATAAATAGAATGTCAAGACTATTAGGGATCAATCCATAGTTAAGGAATTGTTGTAAATTTCATTCTGTAATCTTCATGATGATAAATAAAATATGAGTTCTATCATTTTTCTGTAGACATAAGCCTTAGGAAGGGTTAGCACCCAAGGAAGGGCCCACTTGTGGTTTGCTAAATCCCCTTTTCTTTTTTTTTGTTTTTAGTTCCTTGCATGAATAGATTAGAATTGCAGCAATTCATTCCTTTACTTATGTTATGATTTTACCTGTTTTATTGATTAGTTGTAGCATCTACTTTCATCTACAACTTATTTTATTTCCAGCATTGTATTTTCTAATTTTTGTGACAACAATATTTTAGTTTATACCTCTTAAGCACATGTAACTGTGTATACATCACTAGAAGAGTTGAAAGTTTACGTCCCTAGGTTTGATGAATAAATGACTGTGGATTAGTGAATAACATACTAATTTCTGCTAGTTAATTTGCACCACCATTTTTGGCACCATTTTCGGGACACTACCAAGTTATTAGGTTTTTAATGAGGATTTTTCATTTCTTAGAAGTAGTCTAGGTTTTTAGGAATTCACCTCAAATTGAAACCCCCACTAATTACCGTTGAATGAGTTGAGTAGTTGATGTATGCACCATCCAAGTGATACCCACGATAGTTTGTTACCTAATTCATAAGTAGCAAAAATATCTTCATTTACCTCTAAATATTCTAAAGAATAAACCTATGTACTAGAGTTTTTTTTCCAAGAAAATTCCTCAAGTGACAGTTAAGTAGTTGCTCTGAGCAACTAGGGATGATAGAAGTAGTATTAAATGCTCAAAAATGGGGTAACCACCTTCAAGTTCCCCATCAATAATAACAATGCATATTTTGGTATGAAAATATTTATCCATCATCCTTGCAAATTTCCATGGAGCTATGTCAAAGATCCAAATACCTTTCTCTTTGAGTTTGATGTTTTGTGTAGGAGCTATGATTATACCACTAATGCACATAAGTTGAAATTGTTTCTTGCAACACTCAAATATGTATCCTTAAGGTGGTTCATGGGATTAGGGAAGGAATTTATTACCACATGGGCACAAATGAAGGATAATTTCCTCAATAAGTATCAAGACTATTGCAGACCAAGCAACAGAGGAGGTGATGAAATCTACAAAATGGCACAAAAAGAGGATGAACCATTGGAAGACTATTTTGAAAGGTTCTTGTTATACATTCAAAAGTTCAAGACACACCACTGATATACCACATGAATCCCTCAAATTATTTTTTTTAAGGGACTCAGTGATGAGGACATGGATGTTCTACATCTGATAGGAGCAGAGATATTTCAAAGGCTAGTTTTGAAGACATCTGTGATGTCTGTACAAAAATTACTCATATAGCTACTATGAAGAGAGTAAGGAATGTAAGATCAAGAGGTGGATTATCTACAAAACCATGGGGGACATATCTAAGTTATAGATTGTTAGCATGTTTAAAAACATGAAGCAAGAGATTTTCAATGATATGGCCAATCAACTAGATTCTCTACATGCCAAAAAGAAGAAAAAGAAGATGCAACACATCACTCAAAGAGTATTATCATTCATGCAAGAAGGAAGAAATTATATTGTAGATGTAAAGAATTAGCCAACATTTCTCAAGAAAGAGAAGCTTCACCTAATTTCAAGATGTTGGAGACAAAATATGGGCAATTTTTCTATGTTGCTCAAAAAACCATGGCCACCGAGGTAAGGAGGTATGACACAAGACCCTATGCATTCATTTCAAAATTGGTCTAATAATTCATATATGCAGCCCCCACCTTGGGTTAACCCTCAAGGATGGGCCCATATCCTAACCAATAAGAACAACATAATGCAAAACCTAAATACCAAGGCCAACCAAAAACAATGGAAATAACCTCCCAATCATGGAAATATCCCTAGAGGGGACAACAATGGAATAACCCACCTCCTAATTACCAAAAATTTATAATAACCTCCTTATCAACAGTAGTACAAAGCTCTAATGCCTAAACCCCAAATTAGGATCCCAACCAAAAGCTACATAACTACCTACTCAACCAAAATCTAATCCTAACAATAAAGTATCTCAGCCAATGTATTCCACTAAACTATCTCAATACCCTACCTATTCTTTTGATATCAATAATATCCATCTTCACTCTTAGGAAGATAACTTCCTCCACCAGATGGACCTACCATTACTTGAATTTGTAGAAGAACCACAGTTGTTACATGATGACCCACACAAGGACAAAATATGTTGTAGGTTGATCCACATGACAACCTACACAAAATTCCAGCAAGGATAAAATGCATAGTAATGAGCCACCATTTCCTAAAAGGTTATAAGAAAAGAAGACTAACCTCATATTAGAATCTAATTCTAATTTTTTTAATCATCTCAAAGACATTTATGTCAAAATATCATTAATCCAAGATATTAAGGATGTGCCCATCTACAATAAACTAGTTAAGGACCTATGCATTAAGAATCCAAGAAGAAAGAGGAAAGACCCATCTACTATACATAGTCATTGGACAACTAGTTAATATTATGCTTGGGAACTCATTCTTCCCAAGTATATTGATCCAGGAATCCCTTTAGTAAATGTTACAATCAATGACATAGTAATCAAAAACACTTTGATTGACTTAGGGGAAACAATAAATGTAATGACAAAACAAATCATGGATGATTTTAAATTGGAAGGATTAATACCAATATCCATAGTCTTGCAGCTTGCAGACATATCAAAAATTAATCCTGAAGGAGTTTTGAGGATGTGGTAGTAGTGGTAGACTCTTAGGAGTACCTGCTTGACTTCATTGTTCTCCAGCCAAAAGTAAGCTTAGGAGGATATCCTATCATCCTAGGAAGACCATGGTTAGAAACTATTGATGCATTCATTGGATGCAGATCTAGTAATATGATCATATCCAATGGAAGTGGCACTAAAAACTTATGCTTTACCCTCCTGCACAACCATTCAATGAAGAAGACCAAACCATTTGGTTGAAGAACCAGAAGAAGACCAGATCTCAGTTCAATAGCTCATGATGTTGTAAAATTCATGCATAATAGAGGGAAGAGGAGGATGTTGTTATTTCTAACAACATGTGAATAATTATGGTAAGAATGAAGAAGAAGATGGAAAATTTACAATGCATAAGTTGTCCTAAAAATCAAATCTTTCCACAACATAGTAGTATGAATGTTCAGTAAGAACTACATCCTACACCAACTTCTTCCACATGATTGTATATTGAATTTGTAAGTAGTAGCAGCATATGCTCCATGATTGATCTTTCTAAGAAAGTAGAAATTACACTGGAAAGCCACTCAATGTGAAAAAACATTGAGCATGCAACAAGAGCAACTGTTAATTTATCTTCTCAAAAAGCATAGGACAAATTTTTATGGGACTATGGAGACATGCATGGAATCCATCCTAAACTTTGTACTCATAAGATATACATCAAAGATAGTTGCAAGCCAATAAGACAACCACAGAGGAGAATGAACCCAATAGTGAGGGATATAGTGAAAGAAGAATTAAAAAATTATTAGATGTTAGATTCATATATCGATTTTCATACAACCAATGGGTATCACCCCTTGTCATTGTACCTAAAAATAATGGAAAATGGATAATATGTGTAGACTATAGGAGTTGAATGTAACAAACAAAGAAGGATCATTTTCCACTCCCTTTTATTGATTAGGTACTTAACACTCTTGCTGAAAAAAATATTTTTCTTTTCTATATGGTTACAATGGCTATAACCAAATTCAAATTGCATCAAAGGATCAGAAAAGACCACATTCACATGCCCATGGGAATGTTCACATACTTTATTCTTCCCTTTGGTCTATGTAATGCACCTACCATATTTCAGAGAGCAGTTCTTAGAATCTTCTCAAATCTAACCAATGATTGCATGGAGGTATATATGGATGATTTTACATTCCATGACAAAAAATTTTGATGAAGAAATGAAGAACTTAGACAAGGTTCTCAAGAGATGCAAGGAGCATAACTTGTCTTTGAGAAATGGAAAAAGTTATATGATGATGTCTGAGGGGATAGTGTTAGGTCATTATCTGTCATCTACTAGAATCTAGGTAGATCCAACAAAAATATCAGTGATTATAAACCTGCCAACACCTAAAAGTAGAAATATGTAAGGAGCTTCTTGGCCATGTTGGGTATTATAGGATATTTATTCAAGATTTCAGCATAATTAAAACACCATTATTTGTTTTGTTGGGAAATTATATTACATTTGTATGGACAAAGAAATGTGAAGCTTGCATTCCAAACTTTGAAGCAAATGCTAACTTTTGTGCTGTTTTAAGAGGACCAAATTGGAGTTTTCCATTTCATATACACATTGATGCCTTAGATCATGCCATTAGAGCTATTTTAGGACAAAAAGATGGGATACTCAATTATGCAATCTATTATGTTAGTAAGAACCTACAAAACATTCTGAGCTTAACTATATAATCATTGAGAGGAGCTTTTGGCAGTTGTTTATGCCATCAAAAAAATTTAGGCACTACATCATGGGCTACCCAGTGTTTATTCACATAGACCATGGTTCATTAAATATCTGATCAAAAAAACTAGTTGTAAGTAGCACGATAATCAATGGTTGCTTCTCTTACAAGAAGAGTTTGATGTAACAATTGTAGATAAGCCTGGGAAAGACAATGTTGTAGCATATTTTCTCTCAAGGATGGAGAATAATAATGAAGAAGTAGTGGTGGATGATTCTTTCCTAGATGAGCACTTATTTTCCATTTCCACCAAGACACCCTGGTATGCTGATATAGCCAACTATTTGGTTTCAGGTAAGACACCTCCACACTATCTATATTTTGAAAAGAAATATATTGTTGAGAAAAGTGTGAATTTTTCTTGGATAGATGGTTTCCTATTCCACATAGGGTAGGATAATGTTATGATAATATGTATAAATGATGAGGAAATTTATGATGTCTTCAAATCTTTCCATAGTGAGCCATGTGGAGGACACTTTTCTAAAAAAATAATAGTTCATAAAGTATTAACAATAGGTATTATTCATCTACACTACACAAGGGTGCAACATTATATATGCAGAATATGTGATAAGTCCCAAAGAATGAGAAAGCCTACCAAATCAGATGAAATTCCATTGAATCCTCAACTAGTATTGCATCCATTTGAAAAATGGGGATTGGACTTTATTGGTCCCATAGATCCTAAGTCTCAACAAAAAGAGTACATTTTGGTGTGCACAAACTACCTCACCAAATGGACAGAAGTGAAAGTGATTACCAAATTAGAAGAGTGAAAAAGTTGCAAAATTCCTATATGACCACATCTTTACAAGGTATGGAGTATCAAGAGAGATTGTCATAGATCAATGTACCCACTTCACTACTGAAGTTATTGTTGATTTAGCTACAGAATATGAAATTAGGCATAGGAATTCTACACCTTATCATCCACAATCCAATGGCCAAGATGAAGTAACAAACAAAGAAATTGAGGCCATTTTGATAAAGACTATTGTGTTGCATAGAAGGGATTGGTTAGAAATAATTCCAGAGGTAGTTTGGGCATTCAATACCACATGGAAGACAAAAATTGGATTCACACCTTTTGAGCTACTATGTATGGTAAGACTGTTGTTCTCCCTATTGATTTTGAGCACAAGACATTAAGAATTACATTAGAATTGGGCATAGATTTTTCTAAAGCTCAGAGGAAAAGGATTCTTCAACTCAATGAGTTGGATGAAATGAGGAGGTGGTTTGTTCATAATACAGAGGTGGTACAAAATAAAATAATCATCAAGTGGCATGACAAGTTCATCAAAATAAGGAAATTTCAAGAAGGTGATTGGGCCTTCTCTTTGACTCCAAATACAAGGACCACATGGGAAAACATCAGGACAAGGTGGTTAGGTCCATATGAGATTGAGAAGATATTTCCCAATGGAGCTGTGAAAATCACCACCATTGATCCTATGAGATTCAAACTATTGGTAAATGGTCATAGATTGAGGTTGTATAAAAATCCAACTGATAGGAACACCTTCATCCAACAGTTCAAAGGAGGCCAAAGTAGGATGGAAATGAGAACATCATAATTGAGGTCAGAAGTTGAACTTGTTGGTTCATCTTCTAAAGTTTAGAGGAATGAGATATTTAGTGGCCTTGGTATATCCAACTTGCTGGATACCCCAAGGAGGAATAAAAGTGATGTGATCAGCCTTCATGGTGATCAACACCACTCACTAACATGTTTTATTTTATTAGTATTTCTATTTTGTAGGATTTGGTGTATTTGTGGTAAGGAGTGCATAATCTCTTATGAAAGGAGGTGGTGCAAAGACTAAACATTCACTTGTAAAACATACATCCAAAGCCCTATTTTTCTTTCCTTTTTGATAGAACCTGATTATTATATGAAGAATCAAGGACCCAATTGAATGAGCAAAAAGAGATGAAGATAGTTAGCACGAAAAATTTCAATCTTCCCTCTCTGGGAATTAATTGAATTCATTATGGATCTTATTCTATACAACAACACTATACAATAACACCTACATCAACACTACTTGCTACACATAGTACCTCAACATGCAACCTCATGCATGCATCCAAGGGTGCAAAAATCTAATAAGGCACATGTCACAATCATTTGGTGTACATATCAAGTTAAGTGCACTCAATTTCCTTTAATAAAGTAGTGCTAGAATAATTATATTTAATTAATAATGTACCAAGTCATCATAAAATTTATTAACCATAATGTTCCACCACCTTCTATAATGTGACATGTCTCCCACATCATTCCATGTTATCATGAAACCTCACTTCACATGGGGATATCCTTCAATTCAAATTAATGCTCACTTTTTCAAGTTGCGTGCAAAATCGTCACAAATTTTGAAAAGGAAAACACTTGAGTTCTTCCATTCATTCAAATTTTACATAATCAATTCAAAGTGAAAGACCTCTTGCTTCACAGAGCTTAAGGAAGTTGTAGAACTTAACAATGGGGGAGACTTGATTAGAAACAAACCTACAAACCACTCACAACTCCAAAATCAACCAAAAATTATAAGTACTTTCATGATAGTGGTTAGATGGAATACATCAATAAATTCCAAGGTTTCAATGAGTCGATGGTCACAAAATTCATTGCCACACCTTTAGGGATGGGAAAAAAATAGTAAAGGGTTTGAAAGTTAAATTTGATGATGAAATATTGGTTGTAGTCATTAGACTACCGAAGAGGAGAGATGTTTCTGCAAAATCAAATCCATAGATGGAAGCTCTCGATATATTTTGGAGACGAGGATGAAAACTTTGTGACAGAAAAACAAGGTACTCTACAAACTTATTTAAAACCCTTTTGGGAATATGTGTCAAACTATATCATAAAATATTTTACATGTGAGGGTCAATACTCAAGGTTAAATACTATCTATTTAAACTCGATCAATCATTTAAAAGAATGGCATACATGTGAATGTTCCTAATTTCTTACATGAGAGTTTGAAGAAGATGAGTAAGGAATCAAAAGGGGTAGGTCTTCCTTGTCTCACCATTTTCTTGTCACTTTAATTATAAAACATGCATTGGTAAAATAAAATCCTATAGTAAAATGGGGGATTTTTCTAGAAAAACATATTAATGATTTAGTGGGAAGGGAAGAAAAAAGAAGGAGCTCAACTAGTTCTTCCACATCTCCTCCACTTGAAACCGTAGTTGCTAAATTTGTTCACATAAACCTTTGTTCCCTCATAAACCCCTATTCATGTAGAAACCTCCATTCCTTCAAAATCTTCCATACCTATCTAAAACACATGTCCATGAAAAACCTCCATCTCTAAAACAAGACCATATGCCCATCTCTCCTGATGAGTTCTCATTGTTGAAGCATTGATAAATATATCAACACCAGAGTCTCTTCCTCCAAAGAAAAAAAAAAAAGCTCAAGTAAAGAATTTGAGCCATCTAGGAGGTTAAACAGGAGTAATACTAAAAATACCAAAACCTTAAGGCCTAGTAGAAACATTCAAATCTTTCTAGATAGTGATGAAGAAGGGATAGAAAATAAGGAGGAACAAATTCCAATGGATGTTGAGTAGGGAGATCATGTAAATGCATATGAAGATGTAGTCATGGAAGATGCCAATAAGGAAGTGGAAGAGAAAAAGGAGGAAGAATTAAATGAGCAATCTACTCATGAGATCCCTACTAAACCAATTGAGGTTTAAACAGAGGTCATTCATGCTGGGGAAACCCACATGTAACATGAAGGAGAAGTTTCAGTTGAAGAAATTAGAAATGTAACCAATGTTCATAAGATCCCTGATGAAACAAGTTTGTTCATGCACAACATGAAGAAGATGTAATGACCAAGGAAAGTGAGGAAGTAACCATTGTGGCTATAGATAATGAAGAACAACCTAGGAAGTGACAACACAACCAATACATGAAACACATACCAATGTCATGGATACTATAAGGTTTTCCACTTGATATTGAAGAAACAATTGAAAACATTATCCAAACCTTTGAGCTAGAACCTGTTCATGAATCTATTGATCCAATGCACATAGATAGTCCTCCAGTTGCCCCAAATATAGCTCATGTAATCTTAGAACTTGTGTCTCCACCAATTCCACCACCCAACCTGCAGCCACATGTTGTCATAAAATAATTTTTTAGAGATCCTCCTAGGCCAATATGTAGAAATATGGCAACCCAAACCACTTTTCTATACTATTGGGTGCAACAATTTGAGATTTATGTTAACAATATGCAAAGAAATGGGACAGGGAGAAGGAAGAGTTACTCTTCCAACATCAGCAGGATCTAGAGGAAAAATAGATAGACAACTCAAGGGCCAAGGACAATGAAATTGCAAGGCTAAAGAAGAAACAAGAAGCTACAATAGAGGTGACAAATGAAATATTCAAATGTAGACCACCATCTAACATCTATGTTGTCTTCTTGAAAGAACAAATGTTGCAATTGAAATACACTTATATCAATAATGATATCCCATTTGATATCAGTGGAGCCAAGTCTTTCTTCGAATATATTTGAAAATGCCCCATGAGATCTAGTTACTTCTTTGTGAACTGTATATGTATAATTATGCTTTAGAGTATGACAAAGACTGGATCCCTATTCTCTACATTGGGGATGTACAAATTTAGGAATTGTGTTCTTACTTCAACAATGATTTATATAGGGAGAAAAAATGGTGGATTATAGACACTTGTGCAAAGTACAACCTTTGATGATCAAGGCAGAATATGGAAACACTAAGGAAATGATTGAGGAGTATGGTAAGTTTATGAAAGAGAAGAAAATAAAACAAAGGGTATACATGATGAGACAAAGATCCATGATGAGGCAAGAGACTTCATCAAGTATAATAACATGGAAATTGTACATGTCTACAAAGCAAGATGGGAAGAAATGTCACTAGAGATGAAAAGGAAATAAATGCATTCATATCCCAATATCATTCAAACTTTCAGAAGGATAAATTCCTATATTGAAGTCTCTAAGGGATGTGGAAAATATTGGTTTCCCATTTCTTATTATCCACCAATTTTTCATTTTCATATTCCCCACTAGTCTTGGGAATACAAAGATAAACGAGGAACCGTTGGAAGGGTAATGGAAAAGTTCAGAAGGAATGCAAGTTATTTCTTCACAGAACCAGAAGGCATCTCACTCCTAGTGGATTTCAGGTGACTATGCAGTATAATACAAGCTGATTCCAAGAAATCAGAGGATAGACCAAATAATTCTTGAATGAGGACATTCAAGAAATTAGGTTCAGGGGTGTGATGAGACCCTTTAATTATTGTTTTAATTGTCTCATTTGTTGTATATTTTGTATACCCTTGCACTTTTTTATCCCATTTATCATGTCAAACATTTCCACTTGAACTTAAACTTATGGCACTTATATTAATTAATATAACTATTACTAAGTTACTCTATTTTATGGATTTTGAATGTGCATGTTACTCTCTTGATACAATGAAATGATTAATAGTGCTCGTATGAATGTTATACTTATTTGCAAGATTTTTTATATGTAGCCACTAACATGTAGCTGAAGAAACTCTTTCACAATGAAAAATGACTCATCCACAATAGATGACATGCAACAACTGGGACTCATCCATAGAAAGAACACTACATAGACAAAGGGGAGCACACTCATAAATAAAGACCGTGATTTTTAAAGCTTGATCAACATGGATACTTCACCTGATTTCACACATGCCAATAAATAAGTAGTTATGATAACTAGAAGCATATCTCATACCAATACCTGAGTGTGCTCTACAAATACAACTTTGGAACTAGTTGATTTAGTTTTATAACTAATTATTAGACTGAATAGTTAGTTATGTTGTTTTATTATAACATGTTTTCTTAGTTATGTTACATGCATAATAATCTATGAAATTCTTCATAATGATCTTTTACTTAATTAGATTGTAACTGATAGTTTGAATCAATCTCTTCATTTCTCTACCTACTATAAAGAGAATGTCAAGACTATTAAGGATTGATCCATAGGTAAGCAATTGCTTGTAAATTTTATTCTGTAATATTCATGCTTATAAATAAAATATGAGTTCTATCTTTTCACTTTGTATACATAATCCTTAGGAAAGGTTAGCACCCAAGGCAAGGCCCACTTGTAGTTTTTTAAATCCCCCTTTCCATTTTTTTGTTGTTTCCATTTCCTTGTGTGAATAGATTAGAATTACAGTAGTTCATTCCTTTACTTGTTTTATTATTTTACCTATTTTATTGATTTGTTGTATCATCTACTTTCATCTGCAACTTAGTTTATTTCCATCATTGTATTTTCCAATTGTTGTGATAGAAATATTTTAGTTTATACCTCTTAAGCACCTATAATTGTGTATACAACATTGGAAGTGTTGAAATTTTACATCCCTAGGTCTGATGAATAAATGACTGTCAATTAGTGAACAACATACTAATTTTTGCTAGTTAATTTTCACCACTAGAATGGATATTTTAGAAATACATGAAACTAAAATGAGTGAAAGAAAATTTATTCATATCAGAGGTAGGTTTTGAAAGAATGTAGATGCCATTTCTATGTGTTTCTCCTGGGCCTCAATGGGTTTGATATTTTTTTGGATCCATCTTGATTTAAAGGTACTCTTCTATTGAAAAGAAATAATCACTTAGTTGTGTTGATGAGGGGCCTAAAAATGGCCATGTGTGTATTATTTCCAACATTCATGCTCCTAACAATAGGTAGGGGAGGAAAAATATGTGGGAGCAGCTATCTTCATTCCATAAAATTATTGAAGGGACTAACTGGGTGATGGTGGGTGATTTTAATACCCCTCTATCGCCATAGAAAAATAAAGGAGGAAGTATGGACTATACAGAGAGTATGGAGGAGATACATGAGTTCATATCTTTAAACAATTTCTTGGATGTGGATCTTAAATGTAGTAGGTTTACTTGGAAAAATAAAATATGGGGTAATCAATTGATTCAAGTGAGACTAGACAAGGCTTTAATTTTTATAAAGTGGATGAAGAAAGATATTTTCTTTTCTACTTTATTGAGGATAGGATCAAACCATAATCCTATCCTCTTTGTCTTTAAGGAGGTTAATAGGAAGATACACCCTTTTTTATTTGAAAAAATATGGTTGTAACATGAAGGGATTAGTTGATATTGTGAAAGAGTGGTGGAATATTAAGGTTCAAGGAACCACCTTTTACAAGGTTTAAAACAACCTTGCAAATGTTAACTAAAAATTGAATTCGTGGAATAAAAAAATCTTTGGAAATATCTTTATCACCAAACAAAATTTGAAAATGGATATTTCTAAGATTTAAGATCAGTTAGAGAATAATGATAATAACCAAGAAAAAAATTTTTTTTTTTTTTTCAAGGGAAGAGTATTGTTATCGCAATATCACAACATTCTTACCAAAGAAGAGATTGTATGGAGGAAAAAATATAGAATCACTTGGCTAAAAGAAGGTGACAAGAACACAAAATAATTCGAACAACTCTCAAGAGAATAAGTTTCAACAGAATAGGAAGGATCAAGTGGGAGGATGGTTTGATGATGGAAGAGTTGTCTGATAATCAAAATAAAGTAGTCTCTTTCTTTAACAACCTGCTTTCTAGTCAGAATGTTGGAAATTTGGAAAAGGAGGATAGTTTCTTGAAGTGTATCCCTCATTTTTATCCCGTGAAGCTAACCAGATGCTAACTAAAACTTTTTCCTTTTAATAGATCGAGTATTCTATCAAATTTATAAACATGGACAAATACCTGGGGCCGATGGATTCTCGACCATTTTCCTCCACTTTTAAGGGATTTTATCAAGGATGTTTTGGCCATTTGTGTTTTTATTATCATTGATGGTAATTACATTTATGAAAAAGGGTGTAATGGTGTGGTATGTGTCTCCATGAGGTGTTAATCAATTTTCAAACATGAACGTTGATTGTTAATGTCAAGTTTGATGGAGTTCTATGTTGTTCTAGAACTTGGTTCAACTTTTATAGTCATGTATTTAGTCCTCAAAAGTGAGTTGAAGGTTTTCATATGGCCACACATTGTCATGAGGTTTCTTATAGGTGTATACAAGTCTTTATGTGGTCATTATTGTTAGTTCATGAGGTTTCATGGTTGAATCAGGTCATTCCAGGCCTATTCCTAGCCCTGGAGCATGAAAAATGAGATAGAGGTATGATAATTAGACAAAATAAATCTTGTTGAAGTATGGTAGCAGAATTTTTATCATATGCAAGTCATAAATGGTGAGTTTCAGGTCATAACTCGGAGGTATGATGCATGTTTGAGGTTGTTGGGAAGCAATAGGTGAGAAATAGGCAATTTAGCACATGTAAGTCTTAATGTTTAGAGAATTTCAGATATATTTGGTCTATTTTTGAGTTTAAATAGTTAGATGGTGTCCTCATGATGCTTCATGAAAAGTTTCAGGTAATTTTGAAGAATATTTTTAAAGATATGCAAGTTTTTGTAAAACCAGGTAAGTAACAATGTGTTTTTGAGACAAATTTTGATCTTTTGATGCTCGTTGTGAATTATGTGATATGAATGGGATGAAAATACTATAAAGGATGTTTTTATATATAAATAATAAGGTTTAGAAAAAATAATGAGGTGGTTTAATCGTCATGTTTTTATGAATGATCGTTATCAAGGTAAGTTGGTTTAGAACCCTAACAAAACCCTAGCTAGGAGCAACTTGGAGAAGATTGAGTATACTAATCCAATTTTGATTTATTTTTCCAAATTTATGATTGGATGTTTTTGAAGGACTCTTCAAAATTTCCAAAAAGGTAAATTATAGCGGTGACATGATGTGGGCCCTACCTAAAAGGATTTTTGGTGAAGAGTTCTAGTTTGTTGCTAAGCTCTCAAAATAAGGTAAAGACTAAATTGGAATTTATATTATCCCTGTAGTTATTCTAGATTTATATGGATGTTTTAGGTCATGGTTATTCTAAAAAGTGCAAAGTGTGCCCTATTTGTGAAGATTGGTTTTTAGGGTAGTTTGGAGCATCTTGAGGTAAAATTGACATTTCGGAGCTATAGGATTAGTTAGGATCTGTTTCAAAGTGTTTTTGTTAATATTATTCAGATATATTTCCATTAGTATATCAAAATTTTGTTTTTGATATGGTATGCATAAGTTATGACTCATTCTTTGAGGGTCAATATTGAAGGATTTTTATTCTAGCAAGGTGTAAATGGCTACATAAGGTAAGATGATGTTTTGATTTCTTCATTATTTTTCAAGGTTTTTGAGTGCTTATAAATAATTTATAATTATTTTTCATTCTTTTAGGTAAAGTGTGAAAAATGTTTTTGAGTGATGAAGTATGTTGAGATCATACTTAGTTCTTGAGTCCTAGAAGTCATAAGAAGTAGTTTGCAGAGATTGACTTGGTTTAAGGATTTACACTAGGATATGGAAGGATTTTTAATATGATCTGGAAAGAGTATTAATATAGAGTTCCAATGATGTATTTCTTGTCTCATGGTAAGTTCATTTTATGGGTCTTTCAGCTCAGTTTGTGAGAAATAAGGTAGCTGTATTTTTAGGATTGTTTTGTTCTTAAAATATTGAGTTTATTAAAGCATGAGACAAATGATTTGATGTGTTATATCACCTAGAAAGTTAAGAAGTATGAATTTTTATTCTAATTAAGGAATTTTGAGGTTTTTAAAGTGATATAAAGGGTATAAACTAGCTAAGTTTGTAGAACTAGAGTTTGGGTAGCTTATTTTGGTGAAGAGGAAAGTTGATGTGGTTTGAACCAGTGGATGTTTCAAGAGATCTAAATTTCAGAGATGTGTTCTACAGGTTTTGATTTTTCCATATATTTTTTTCATTCCATATTTTATCTCATCTTGAGTGGTCTTGAGGCCCAAAGGTAAAGACAAAGTGTTGGAAACAATTGTTTTGTGAAGGATATGAGCCAGTGGGCCCATTTAATGATTTATTTGATTAGTCCAAGTAAATTTGTGACCATTTATGGTTATTATATGTTATATTACATATTTATGGTGAATTTTGGATATTTAATAATCATGGTTTTGGTGTGAGTGGATTTTTCTCATCCTAGTGATGGGGTTTTGAGGCATTTTTGTGCTTGTATGGAGGTTTTGGGCATGACCGACCTATATGGGTCATATGTGACCATTGTAATGAAGTTATTTTAATTTTATTATTATTTATTGGTAAATTATTCATGAAGTACCTACATCCCTTGGGTTAGAAGGAAGAGAAGGCTATAAATCTAGTGTTTTGAGTCCATTTATGGGCTAGTTGTGCATAGGGAAAATGTGACCCAAGATAGAGAGTATTAAATTTATGAGGAATGTTTTGAGATATTATATGATGTGTTATAGGTTTAATAATAATTTATATCATGTGTTCCAATTTTTAAATCCAAAACAAGTTAAGAAATACCTAGAGAGAACAAGTTGAAGAGGGTGTGTTTGAATGAGGGTTTGAAGGAATTTACAGCTGAATTTTGTGATCGCTAACATTTTTGGTATCAAAATATTGTAAGTTTTCATACTTCATTAAAATATCTTATGATGATTCATATTCATAAGAGTATCTTGTTTTGAGTAGTATCAACAAGGGTTTAGGGGTTGGTGCTCCTTGTGGGAGTGGTGCTAACTCACTAAAGAAAACTCTTCTGATTTGTAAGATTCACTTGAGTATTTTTTTGTGTGTAATATCAAAAAAATTCAATACGGATTCTTCCCCTTGAGGGTTTCCCACTTACATCTTATGTTTATGTGGTATCTCTCTTATGTTATGTTCATTTGAATATATGGTTTAATAAGTTATCATTGAATGTAATGGTTGAATGGATGTTAATGGTTGCTATAATTAATGGTAAATGAAATAATAAATTTGTATGAATGATTCACCCCCATCTTAGTCCATTATTCTTTGACCAATTTGTATCAGAGCAAGTCCTTATGAAGAAAGTTTAGCAACTTGAAGGAGATCCTTTAAAGCATAAGCAATGGGTAAGTATTTAGATGTTGAAGAATAATTAAGAGGAATGAAGTATCTCAATTAGTGATTGATTTATTATAATTTAGATCAAGGATATGGAGATAGAGCATGATCAAGCCATCAAGGGTTTGAAATCTCAAGTGGAAAGTTTTTCTAAATCCCTAAAGGAGAAAGAAGACACTTGTTCTAGGTATGAGGAAAAATTGAAATCCCTAGAATCATATTTGGAGAATGCATCTAGTAGGTTGAAGATGTATGAGATACTTGAGAAGAGATATGAAGCTCTTGATGGGATTTTAGAAGTCCAAAGGGTGGCTAGTGACAAAACAGGCCTAGGGTTTGAAGGAAAACATGTGAAGAGTGATGGTGATGCTGGTCCAAGTACTAAATATGATATGAAAGTGATGAGGAAGGATTATTTTTGATGAGGTATAACCTTGTTAGAAAACCTAATGCTATGAGGTATGGTTATTCATTCAATGGATATTGTTATGTTTGTCATAATTTTGGTCATATAGCTAGAGATTACAAAAGGAGGTCTCCTAGGAATGATGTGGGCTTCTTCAAGGGTGAATTCTACTCATGTTGTGAGTATTGGCATAGAGCTAAGGATTTTGGATGGAACTTAAGTGTGTTTGAACAAAAAGAAAGAATAATGGTGTTTTATGTCATAAGTGTCACAAGTAAGGGTATATTGAAATCTTTTGCTACCAAACAGGATCTTCAAAGTATACACTACTAGATTTCAAGCTCAAAGTGGAATTTTTTTCAAGAATAAGACTCTTATGAATGAGTAAATGGATGTTAGGTCAGATTATAAGGTCAAGAAGATAGTTTTTCAAGAAAAAAATTTAAGGAAACCAATTAGCATTCTAGAGTGAAGTTTAATCCAATAAGATTTGTCAAAGAAGTGTCCAAATTAGATTAAGGAGGTATGTTTTCCTTATTTGAAGGGATAATAAATGAAGAATAACACATGTGCCTAATATCAATTCATTCTTTTGTACATGAGAAGTTGATGAGTCTAGGAGTTTGGAACACTTCAAGTGTTGTAAGGTATGTTAAGTAATTTCTCCATAATTTTTTGAGTCATTATTTATGTAGGTGTATGAGTTTTTCTTGTTGTCCCTATTTAAATAAGTCCATGGTTGTCATTAAAGGTGTGTTAGTGTCAGTCTAGTTCATGTTTTTTTATGGAATTATATGGCCATGCATAATGAGTTCATTTCAGGTCTAAGTCTATTTTGAATGTGGTCTAAGCATTGAAAAATAAACAAAAGAGTATTAAGGTCAATAAGGTGTGGTTTGATAGTGATCCAAGATTGAAGTAGGTCTAAAGTCTCTAATATATTGTGTCATACTATGATGAAAGGATTTTTAGAGTCATATTAGTTGATAAATTAGTGCATAATATTGTTAGGTCCTCAAGTTTGAGTTTTTATTGGTTGTGCATCTGAGAAGTCTATAAGCTTATCAAAGGAATATAAGTATGTGTAATAGAAGGTTTATGTGCATTCCATGTTTGGTAAATTTGTGTCATATAAGTTGCTTCTATTCTAAATTTTAGATGAATTTCTTATATCAAGTTTGTTATGAAGGATTCCACATCACTGTATTGGTGTTTACAATCCATTAGATCTGTTCTCGTCATATTGTGAGGTCTATATGTTGATTTGAGTCCAAGGCTTAGTGGAAAGTGAATTTTTATGGTAAATGAATGTATATCAGCGTGTCTTAAATTATTTTGTGTCTTGAAAAGGATTTTAAGGTTTGTTACTTATGTCAAATGATATAAAAGGTGAGAAAAGTATGAACATGAAGAAGTGTGAAGGTATTTATCATGATTTGAAGATGGTTTAAACACCAAGAGTGCACAAATATTAATGAAATGGTCTAAATTACACTAGAAGGTTAGAAATGGGGTATACCATGTATATCAAACTCTATGAAGGAGAGATCGTGTGATCTTCATGATGTCATGTGGACTATAGGCCTCAAAGAGGTGAATTTTTCATGGAATGGATAAATGTAGTTGAGTTAAGATCAATGTGTTTTTGAATTGTTAAGATTTCTAATGCCGCGTTGAGCTCCAAGAAGGTACTCAAGTACCATGATGATTCAAGTTATTTTGAGTATATTTCAAGATTATTACAGGGGTTGGTTTAGTAAGGTATGATTCCTATCTATGTATTTGAGTTCATGAAGGTCTGAGTTTATGCACAGGTTGGTGTTCATGAGACAAATTGCATAAAGAACGAATGAATAAAGTATGAGTTTTAGAAATTCTCTCCATGTGGTTAAGGTATGAACATGTGTTAAATCTGCTTATAAGTGTTGATGATGATCCAATAAGTGTGTCAAAGTGTTTATACTTCATAAGAGTTTGATTGGAGAAATTCAAGGAAGTTAATTGAGTCCACAGGGTGCTCTTTTTCTACTCTTTGCATTTTTGTTGACATTACATTTGTGTTTTTGCTATAATTATGTTACTTTTTAATAGGTTACAAAACTTGAGTTTTATCGTATGATATAGTCCTAATAAGTGGTGATTAACATGAATGAAATAAAAGAGGAGTATCATCTCAAGGAGACTTTTGAGTAATTTGACCAGGTTCATGGATCTTCTTATGTTGTAGAAGACAAGGAAGAGATATTTCAGCCCCGTGGGGAGGTATCGAGTCAAGTAATTTGTTTTGTGCATTTTTTCATTATTTTTTTCATTTTTCATGTTATCATTGTCATTATATTCTTTGGAATAGATGAAAAAAGGGGAGAGAGGCATTAGAAACATGGAAAATAGGTTATGTAGGTGTTGGTCATATTGGTTTCCATCAATTTTTCTAAAGATGGTTGAAATCAATGAAAAAGGGGAGATTTTTGGCCATTGTGTTTTTTTTGCATTAATGGAAAAGGGTGTCATTGTGTGGTATTATTAAATTTTCAAACATGAAGTTTGATTGGTAGTGTCAAGTTTGGTGGAGTCTTATGTTGTTCTGGAGTTTGGTTTGGCTTACACGGTCATGGTTTTAGTCCTTCCAAGTGAGTTACAGGTTTTCATGAGGTATCTTAGAGGTGTATATAAGTAATTATGTTTTATACATGGTTAGTTCATGAGGTTTCATGGTTGAGTCAAGTAATTTAAGGCTTATTCCTAGCCTTAGAGCATATAGAATGAGATAGAGGTATGATATTTGGACCAAATGAATCTTTTTAAAGCATGGTAACAACATTATGATGTTATAAAGGTCATGTATGGTGAGTTTCAGGTCAAAATGTAGAGGTATGATGCATGTTTGATGTCCTTTGGAAGAAACATGTGAGAAACATTCCAGATTAGCATAGTAAGTACTAATGGATACAAAGTTTCAGATGTATTTGGGATATATGGTGAGTTTGAGAATTTATATGATGTTTTCATGATGCTTCATGATAAGTTTTAGGTAATTGTGAAGAAGATTTTTGAATATATACAAGTTTTGATTGAACCAGGTGAGTAACAATGTGTTTTTAAGACACATGTTAACTTTCAAATGCTCAATGTGAATTGTGTTCTATGCACAAGAAACAAATAATATTGTGGATGTTTTATATGGAACTAAGAAATTTTAGAAAAAATAATGAGGTGGCTTTATCGTCATGTTTTTATGAATTATTGTAATAAGGTAAGTTCGTTTAGAACCCTAGAAAAACCTTATCTAGGAGAATCTTGGAGGAGATTGAGTATACTTGAGCTAGTTTTGATTGATTTTTCCAAAGTGATGATTTAATGTTGTAGAGGACTCTTCCAAATTTTCAGAAAGGTAAATTAGACCGGTGATAGTATGTGGGACCCGCCTAAAAATTCTTATCTCCAAAGAGTTATAGTTTGTGGCTAAGTTATTCAAATAAGGTAAAGACTAAATTGGAATTTATGTTATCCTGGAGTTATTCTATATGTTAATGAGGGTTTTAGGTCATAGTGAAGCTAAACAAGTGCAAAGTGTGCCCTCTTTGTGTAGATTGGTTTTGGGGCATCTTGGAGCAACGTAAGGTAAATTTTTACATTTTAGGAGCTACATGATTAGTTAGGATCTTATTCAAGTTGTGTTATGAATATATTTTAGATATATTTCCATTGGTATATAAAACTTGTGTTTTTGATATGGTATGCGAGTTGTGATTGATTATTTGAGGTTCAAGATTGAAGGATAATTTTTCTAGTAGGGTGAAAATAGATACATAAGGTAAGATGATGCTTCTAAGTTCTTATAAATAATTTACTAGTGTGTTCCATTATTTTTCAAGTGTGAAAGTATGTTTTTGAGTGATAAAGTATGTTAGGATCATACTCGAGTTCTTGATTCTAGAAGACATACAAAGAAGTTTGCGAGATATTGACTTCGTTTAAAGCCTTCCACCTATAGTTGTAAGGAGTTCCAATATGATATAGAAATAGGATTCAAATAAATTTCAAATTTGGTATGGATTTTTCATGGTAAGTTCATTTGATTGGTCTTTCATGTCAATTTGTGAGAAAAAGGTAGTTGCGGTTTCAAGATAGATTTGTTCTTGCTTTGAAGATTGAGTTTAATTTATCATGAGATTGATAATTTAATGTGTGATATCACCTATAAAGTTAATAGGGTATAATTTTAATTATAATTAAGGCCTTTTTAGGTCTTGAAAGTGACATAAAGGGTACAAACTAGCTAAGTTTACAAAACTAGTTTTGGGCAACTTTTTTATGAAGAGGAAAGTTGTTGTGGATTTAACTAATGGATGTTTCAAGAGATATATCTTGAATGGATGTGTTTCAAATGTTATTAGGTTTCCATATATTTGTCACATTCTATATTTTAGTTCATATTGAGTGGTCTTAAGGCCCAAAAGTAAATACGAGGGTCTGGAAACAATTATTTTGTGAAGGATATGAGCTCTTGGTTGGGCCCATTTAATGATTTTTTATTGATTGGTAAAATTGAACTTGTGGCCATGTATGGTTATTATATGTTATATTGCACATGTATGGTTAATTTGGTATCTTGAATAATCATGGTTTTGTATGAGTATATTTTTCTCATCCTAGTGATGGCGTTTTGAGGCATTTTGTACTTGTATGGGAGGTTTTGGGCATGGAAAACATATATGGGTCATATATGACCATTGTAATGAATTTATTTTAATTTTATTATGATGTATTGGTGAAATTAGTCATGAAGGACCAACATCCCTTGGGTTAGAAGGAAGAGAAGGCTATAAAGCTGTTTTTGAATTCATTTGTGGACTAGTTGTGCATAGGGAACAAGTGCAGCTCAAGAGAGAGTATTGCAGGTATGAGGGAATGTTTTGAGAGTTGATATTATGTGTTATAGGTTAAATACTAATTGAGATCATGTGTGCAAGTGTTTATATCCAAGACAAGTTGAGAAATACCTAGAGATATCGAGTTGAAGAAGGTATGTTTGAATGAGGGTTTTAAGGAATTTGGAGCTGATTTTTTGGATCACTATTAGCTGTGGTATTAGCATATTTTCAATGTTCATACTTCATAAAAATATATTATGATGATTCATATTCATAGGATTATCTTGTTTTGAGTAATATCAACAAGGTTTTAGGGGTTGGTGCCTAACTAAAGAAATCTCTTGTGATGTGTAATATTCACTTGAGTCTTTTTGTATGTAATATCATCAAATTTTTCAGTGTTTTTATTCCCCTTGAGGTTTTCCCACTTAAATTTTGTGTTTATGTGTTCTCTCTATTTTTTATGTTCATTTGAATATATGGTGCATAATTAATAAGCTATCATTGAATGCATATGGTTGAATGGGTGTTAGTGGTTGCTAGAACTAATGGTAACTGAAATAATAAATTTGTAGGAATGATTCACCCACCCCTCTTAGTCTATTGTTGCTTCTAACGGGATGATGTCTATAAAGCCATATAGGGTTTTTTAAAAATAAAATGATGCTAAAGGATATTAACTACACTTTTATAGTTCTTATTCCAAAAAGGGATAACACTTTGGAATTAAAAAGCTTTAGAATCATTAGTATTTATAACACCTTGTATAAAGTTTGTACAAAGATTATATCTTTAAGACTATAATTGATCCTTAATTTCCTCGTTTTAGATCAATAGGGGGCTTTGTGATGGGGAGGTAGATAAAAGATGACATTTTTTCCATTGACGAGATTATTTTTTCTATCTAAAAAAGTAAGAAGGAAGAAATGATGATTAAGTAGGATATGATGAAGGATTATGATAGAGTCTCCTGGTATTTTCTAGATAGGCTTCTTGACAAGTTTGGGTTTTATACGCCTTTCATACATTTAGTTAACACTTGTTTTTCAACTACTAGATTCCCTATTCTTCTATATGGAATCCCTTATGGTTTTTTTCTAGCTCTAGAGGGATAATGAAAGGGGATCCCTTATCCCCCTTCCTTTTCATTCTTATGGTGGATTCCTTGAGTATAATATTGAACAAATCCTATAGGGAAATAAGTATTATGGGAATCAAATTATTGTAAATTGTGATCATGTGTTTCATCAGCACTTTTTAGATGACACTATTCTTGTTGGTGAGGCCTTGTTCCCTAAAGCCCATTCTTTCAAACAAATGTTAGATGATTATATGGAGGTTTTTGATCAACAAGTTAACTATAAGAAGATCTTGGTTTTTTCTTAATACCCTAGAGAATATATGAAAAAATATATCTAAGATATTTTGGTGTGATACAAATTATTTCTCATACTTCTACTTAGGTATGCCTCTTGGTACTAAGAAACCACAAGCTACCAAATGGAATTTCATGACTATGACTAATTTAAGAAATATTTGGTGGGATGGAAAGGAATCATTCTCTCACTACTAGTAAAATAACTCTCTCAAAAATTTCTCTTCAAATCTTTCTAGTTTAAGTAATTTTTCTCTTTCATTAAATCAATAACTTTTTGTTATATCCAGATCCTAAAGAAAAACAATTTCCAAGTCAAGAAACACACTTTGCTAGGCTTAGAATTTCTATTCTTCATTTAAATATGACCCCCAAAAATGCACATTTTTATTCTAACCTATTCCACTCTATTTTTGGAATTAAACCAATGCTTATTCATCCCTCGAATGGATTAAAGGCAAACATAATCAACTAACTAGTTCACTTTTATCCTAATTTTCTTTAAAATCTTCTTAATGGAATTTCTTAGGTGGTTTCATGGTTAGAGGTATATGGACACACCCAAAACCAATTGAATATATCTTCAAACATTTTTAATTATCTTATGATGCACTCCAAGTTTTAAGACTCAAAACTCAACATTGCTCTCCCAATCACTCTTTTCTACCTTATATCATTCTAGTTGCTTCTAGGCCTTGATTGATGATGTTTTCTACTATAAATTTTATTCTAGAGAATCCTTAAAATATCTATTAACACTTTAGATACCCATTTGGGTCCTTATTCACCATACCAAGTTTTAAGTTACCTTTATTTGGATCAAATGTCTCAAATTTCACTTTGTCAAACCCTAATTAGGTCTCCTTGTAAATTCATAGCCTATTATGAGGACTATTATTAATTGAAATCACTTGAGACAAATATTGGTAATGAATATTTTTCAAAGTGGTTATCCCTTCCACTTAGGTGTCTTTCATCAAATATCTAAGCTCCACTCCTCCTTTGATTGGCTTATCTTTCAACCTCTCTCTAGTTACTTTATTAATAAAAGTATATCTTACAAGTTGTTATGTGGACTATTATGTAAAAGTCAATCTTAACAATTGATAAAAATCTAAATCTTCTTAAATATGTACAAGGAATGTATTGGGATCATAAATGTTTAGTTTCTTACCTTGTCCTACCTCTTAAGCCTTCAAACTCCAACTCTTAACAAACCCTAAACCTCAAGAAGCTTCTACAGGAAAATTAGAATACTATCATCAACTATGAGCATTAGGAAAATGATATTTTATTAGAATTATGAATTTACTCCTGTGAGGTCCCTCAAATCATGCATACTAACTATTATTACCTGATATTAAGTTACACATCTTCAAAATGCCTTTTAGTTTTAAACCCTAATGGTTTTGAGAGTGTGCCCAAAGGTATAAAATACATTAAAAAACGTTGAAGATTTCTTTCAAGCCTCCTAATCACCTTCCTTGGATCTGTAATCACTTTTCTAAGCCTTTAACAATTAACATCAAGATTAAAATTCTTGTAATGTGGCTATTTCTCCCTAAAACTTGTACTTTGACTCCAAAATAGGGTATACTTAGCATTAAGATTTATATGAGACTTAATGATCAACCACTCTAATTCATAATCTCTTAAGGTATAAGCATACATTATAAACTCTCTTCGAGCTTATATCCTCTCCTTTGGGTAAATATTTTCTTCCAAAGTGTTCTTATTGCGTGTATAATATTGTTAAACAATCTACTTCATAAACTCTTAATTGTTAAAACTATTTCAACCAAACAAAGGAAAACACTACACAATCACTAATCCATGAATGCAAGATCTTACCAGATATAAAAATTAATTCACAAATAAATACAAGAGATTTGATTTTCTATCAATAATCATATATAGATCACGAGATCTAAGCTATCAAATTATAACAATAAATCACAACTTTTAATTTTATTAGAGCTCCAACTTCCATTACTCTGACCATTCGAGTGATAGGTCTTTAAATAGTTACAAAAGGATAGTTTTACTCTATTAAGACATTTTCCATTTGAATTTAGACCTTTCAAGACCATTGGTCTTATCAATAGCCCTTAAGACAACATCATGGTTTATATTATGACCCTTAGACCCCATTAGGAATTATTTTAAGATATAATTCCCTAAAAGACCTACAAGACACCTTATAACCCCTAAACCTTACCAAAATAGCCTTCAAATTCAAATTCATAGTTTTGGAGGGAAAGTGTAGAATTTGAATTTGTAAAGGACTACACACACAGAAACCATCTTAGATGATTCCCTCTGACCTCATAAACCTAAAACAAGTTTTCAAACCAAAATTGATGCTAAAAATCCTTATTTACACATATCAGGGAGGATGCACCTACATCAAAATCCTAGGGGAAAGAAGAATTTTCATTGCTACTTATGTTTACAAATTGGTCTTTTCCTTCTTCCTTAGCTTATAGTTGATGATGATACTTTTGAGAGATATCTTGACTACACACCAATCTTCCCATATTTTTAGAAACTCCTCCATACTACTCACCAATCTCTTCATCCTTGAATTGATCATGTATTTACCCAAAAAGGTATTCTTAGGACTGTTTTGAGTCTTTTAGAGATCATTCACATGTTCCATGTTCATTTGGAATGAACTTCCTTCATTTATGACTATTGTATTTCCTGTTCCATTCGCCTCTTGTCCTTTTCCCTCACTCTCAAGGTTGGTATATGTTGATTTTGGCTTAAAATTTTAAAATTTTCTTGATGATTTTTCCTCCATACTAGTTATTAGACCTATACATACCTTATACAAGAAGAGATTAGATATAAATAATTGATTGAAAATCATCACCTTGTTCACCATTTCTCTTTCAGGACTAATCCCTTTATGTCATTGTACTTTTATTTCTTCTTTAAATTTGTTTCCATGCTTTTCAAGACTGGTTTTATCATTTTCAAGACCTAATCATCTTCCTACTTCATCATACTTTACTCTTTGTTGTAACTTGCTTGAACTTGGTGCTCTAAGATATCTTCTTGATCTTATTTCCATTTGTGAATTATAGATCCTCTTGTTCCACTTTCCTTTTATCTTAATATTGAAAATTACCTTGTGCCTTCTTCATAACTTTTAGCAAATAATTCACTCCTTCATTCAAATTATTCACACATATACATTCAAAGTTAAAGAAAATGTTAGAGTCAACATTTGGAGGCTTGCATGACTCTTCTTATTTCCTTATAATTTGTTCTTTCTCATCCTCTTTCATAGCTTCCTCATTCATCACCTTCACTATACTTGTCTCTTTCTCACTCTTCTCATCACCTCTTACATCCCCTTTCATGGATTATTCATTCATTAGACCTATCTTAGGGTCTATAATCACCTTTCAATGTGATTCTCCACTCTCTCTTATACTTTTCCCTTGTTTCACTATATCATATTCCTTAGTTTTCTCTTCACTCTTCTTATTTAGTGATTCTTTTTGTAATACAATATGTTTAGCATCACTAGGATACAAAAACAACTCCAAGGCCTCTTCTAAGACCTTGTCTAACTCTTTTCATTCCCTTTATACCCTTGTTTTTCCATTTGTTTATACTCTCTCTTTATTTTCTTTAATCTCACAAAATTCTCTTTCCTCAATCCTTCTTGTTCTCCCACAAAACTAAAAATCTTCTTCTTTCTTCATACCTACATCATTACCTTCAAAATCAGTTTTTACATCACATATACAATTATCAAGATTATTTGTTTGCATGTTTTCTAAGTTTCCATCAATAACTTCTTTTCCAACAACATTATAACTAATCCTATTTGTGGTTTTTGCTCTCCTTTAATAGGTAAAATTTATGGATAACTCTATTTATTACAATAGTGTAGGTGTTCTTCTTACCATCATACATTGCTTTCCTATCATGTTTCCATGGACTACCCAACAACACATGACAAACACCCATTCGAACCAAATGACACAACACTTTCTATTTATATCTTCCAATTTGAAACTCTACCTGACATTGTTTCCTAACCAAAATATGATGTCCTTTATACATCCATGAGACATGATATGGGTTAGGGTATATAGTATTTTTCATTCCTAGCTTCTCTACCATCTCAAATGAGACTTTACATCTAAGAATCAAAACATGACTCTAGGACACACTCGATCACCTAAGCTCATGTCGAGATAGCTGATTTGAAATGGAAAGATTGGTATGGAATGGATAAATAGGGTGAATAGGTAGAATATGTGAAAATAAATGAAAATGGCTAAAAGGTATATCAAGGAAAATGAATGTCTTGTATGGGCACTATGGGAATGTGCTCATCTAAGGAAATGAACACATGTCTAACCTACTCGGGTGAAATAGAGTGGTCAAGGATAATGGCTACACAAAGGTTTCAATCAATATCATAATCACAAAATATACCTTGAATGGGTTGTGGGATATGTGGGAATTGTCCTGCGTCATTGTGTAAAAATATCCAAAAAAGGTCATGGAGGTGTGAGAAGATATGTATGGGAAGGATGAATCTATGGATTACAGGATCTAGTCTTGACTAGACTGATTATGCTAGAACAAGTTAATGTTATCCACTTCATCGTTTAAAGCTATCAACTGTGAGATAATAATGGGTGGAACTAGGGAGGTTTGAAAGATGAGTTTTTATGCCCTAATCAATGTCTATCAACTATATAACTATATTTGGTTATGGAACCCTTGGATCACACACTATTTATCTAAGTTTCCTAAGGCCTTAAATAGTCATGTGAACATAAAAACATATAATCTAAGGAAATAAACAAACATGCAAAGAATTTGAAAGAGGAAATGAATGTTTGGGTGACCTAAGCCAACTAAGGAAAAGTAGGGAGTTGTGTTAATTCCCATCTAATTAGATATATGTGCCTAAATTAATAAAGAAATGAAAGAAGATTTTAATTAAATTAAATTTATTAATCTCCTTGAATCTAATTAAAACTACGTGCAACTAATTAATTTAACAAAATGAAACTAATTGATTTAGCCAATAAGATAAATATAATATACTTGTTTTTTATATTTTCAATGATTTTAAAAGAAAGGAAATAAGAAAAATAAAAGAAACTAGCTAATTTAATCTAATTTTTTGGGGGATTTTATTTTTTCTGGAATAAAATAAAATAAATTTACATAGACAATACAACTTATTCTAATAAAATGAAATTTGATTCTACTATAGAACAAATTAAAATAAGCAGTGAAATAGTCAGATGTGGCTATTTCCCTATTATAGAATGGAATTAATTTAATCTAATAAAAATAAATGTTTTCCTAATTTATAATCTGTGGATATTATTTCCTCTAGTTCTACCTCAGAATCATGGGAAGAATGAATAGATTCTCAAAAGCAATTCTTCCCTTAAAGCTTCCTCGATAAAACAACAGGATCTACAAAAGATTTTTGAAATGAAACTCAATGAAATACATAAAAACATAAACTTATTCAAAACCACATCCCTCGTAAATCAACAAGGATTTGCAGGGAGGAATTTTTCAATAGAATCCTTGCCTATATGTAGGAACAATCTAACTAAATGAACAAAAGAAAGCTATAGTTTTTTTGATTATAAATAAACGAAATATTGTCTGTTGGTGCCCATTTTAATCCTCTACCATTTTGACCCAAATTTTCCTTTGGTTTACATGCTCTGAAATGTTTTCTCCCAAATTGGTGATATGCTACTTTCCCATCCAGATTGAATGCCTTGAAATTCTCATAAACTTATTGCTTTGCCCCAATTTGAAGGAAATATGAATGTATGCCCTGTTTTGTGCCCTAATTTTTCCCATTTCAATTACATCTACCATTTTTTCCACTTTTCCCGGCCTTTAGAGCTCGTGATTGTTTATTTTATGCATATTTTCCCTCAAAAATCCCTTTCCATGGTCATAAATTGCCTAAAATCACTTCCCATTTGTTTTTGATCAAAAATTCTTCACCCACGAAGAAAAAATTGATTTAGGGCATCCCTGGCAATTTCTGTGTTTTTTGACGGTCATATGGGTGTCCTTTTCCCATCAAATTATAGCTCAAGCATCCCCTCATACATGGTCATTTGTGGTTGGACAAGATTTAGTGGGTCTGATTGAAAACTTAACATTTTTTGTTTTTGGCAAAAAATCAAAATTTCTCCCAGATTCCATAGGTCCCAGAGAAGGTACACGTGTCGCATGCAGAATGAAGGTGGATGAGCAGGTCGTTTTATGCCTTAAGGAATTTTGGAATAAAAATTAAAGTACAAAGGAAATGCCTAAGGCCCACATCCAATCAGGGAAGGACATGTGGCAGCTTCAGAGCACAAGCCTTCAGCGAATCAGAGGTGGACACGTGTCGTGTTCTCATCAAAAGTAGGATGGAAGGCTAGCGAGGACTTAGATTTTTGTACCTTCTTTGGAGAAAGGGATTAAAGTTGTAAAAGGCGTTGTGGGTCTACCAAATGAATCACAAAGAGACATGTGGCAGCATCAGAGCAAGTGGGTCGGCAGGCCGCCAGATGATAAGGGGAAATTTTTCCCTTTTAACACAAATGAGTTATAGCAAAAAATTAAAGTGCTGCCCACAATGAATCAGCGATAGACACGTGATAGGAAAGAATCGGAGGCGCGGGTTTGTAGAGGAAATATTGAAAAATTTCCTTTGATAAAAAGGAGTTAAAGTATGAAGTCAGAGTGCTTCCCCTCAACTAATCATATGAGGACACGTGTCTTGCAGGAGGGCGGACCCGCGAGATTTTTGGAAAATTTTCCTTTTTCCAAAAAAGGTGGAAATGTGTAGAATCAAGCTGCGATTCCAATGGGACCCACCTTGTGCCACGTGTCAGCACCAAATCTCAAGGGCGGAGGGGTGGAGAAAAATGTCAAAATTTTACATTTTTCCAAAAATATTAAAAAGTCAAAAAGTGATCCCAAATCCATTTCCAATCACGTTATGACACGTGGAGGGCTCAAATTGAAGGGAGAAAGGAAGATCAATGGTAACTGTGCATTTTTCAGTTTGGCCGCCATTTGAGCTCCAGGAAGCTTGGAGATGTGAATTTTGCATCAATTTTCATCAAATTTTGGAAAATTCATGTGATTGTTCTGAGGACCAATGAAATTGGTGTTAAGGATCAATTTTTAGATTTGGAATGTTTTGAAGTAAATTTTTTCCCTATCCCATGCAAAAATGTAAAATATCAAATCAAGAAGTTACAGAGCCAAATTTTGGATGGATAAGGATGAAATGATGAAATGATGAAATGAAAGGGGCCTGCATGCTTTGAAGATGAAAAATGTGCCCCCATAATGGATAATGATGAAATTTTTGTAATGATTCACCTTTTGAAAGAACAACTGGCAACTTTTTGTGAGTCTGTTAGATGTCATTTTCCAAAAATATTGCAAAGCAAAGGTGCTCTGAATATTCCACTTTTGGAGGGAATATTTGAGAGGCAAGTGAGTGAAAAATTTATATATTGCATGAATTTTTCATGCAAATGGTTGGAGAAACTTAGAATTTCATGGGAAAATACTGGGAAAAGCCCATTCTTTGAGAAACCACCTAAGAACCATTTCTAATTCCTTTTTGCATCATATTTGTATCATGTTGATTTGGTTTCAGTTGTAAATCCATCAATAAGCTCTGAGATTGTTCTTATAACACTCCCCTACTAATAAATTTGGTCATTCTAGATTATTTTGTGTTGCCTCTTGGAAAATCTTACATACACTTATGTTTCAAAATGTTTTCAATCTATGTTTCTTGCTCCTAGTGTAGTCTTGTGTTTAAAATATATCTTGATCATACGTGGTCTCATTTCTTGTTGATAGTTTAGTGGAATTTGTAATATCACATTCAGAAGAGCTTTCATCTGATAAAGAGATAAACAAATTTAAAATCACTTTACCTTCCTTGAATTCAGAGATTGTTTGTAAACCTTTGGGTGCACCTTAGGTCATGATAAAATAGAGATTTTTGGATGCTTTGTTGGTTCATCTGCTTCAAGATTTTTTGGTAGGTTGTCAAAGATTGTGTG
Source organism: Taxus wallichiana var. yunnanensis (assembly GCA_018340775.1). Taxonomy (NCBI): domain Eukaryota; kingdom Viridiplantae; phylum Streptophyta; class Pinopsida; order Cupressales; family Taxaceae; genus Taxus; species Taxus wallichiana. Next base: position 549,797,283 of record CM031237.1, on the reverse strand, counting down.
GAAGAGTGCAAATCTAGGCCTCCATTCGGTGCACATATCCTAGTTGAAGGAGTACTTTAACCCCTTTGAAGCATTCTGTTGTTTAGGTCTTACAAGTTTTTTGTAAAGGTCCTCAAAGAATTTGGCAAATTCTGGTTAGTCTTGTCTAAAATATCCCACCAAAATTTCATTCAAACAAACCAATCCTACCTATAATACCCCTGCATTGCATTGTGTGTCAACAAAAGAATACAATCCATTTACAAAAATGCACAAAGCAAATCAGATCATACAATGTCTTCAATAACCCTTGCCTTGTCTTGAAAGCATTTCCATCATTTAGTAGTGACAGCTCTGTTGAGTTTGAATAATGGGAAATTGATCATGTTTTCTCAAGGCCATTTTCATACTATTTGCACAAATTGAGGGATATCTTCATCTCCTTCACCATTTGAGGGTTACAAAATAGGTTCTCTTACCTTGGTTGAAAGGCACAACCCAAAATAGTTAGGACAAGATCAAGTCATATTTGAGTGATATCCATCTCTCCACAAATCCGAGTCTTAATTAGATCACATCCTCGGCTACAAAACAACACACACCATGATCTATCTATATTCAAGCTTCATGCCATATCTTTGATGTTTATCGACTAAAAAGGGAACAAATTTGGGTACCAACACCTTTTGGCACCATTTTTGGGGGACTATTATGAATTCCTGGGAAATAATTTGCATTGCTGAGATTGATTTGTTGATTCATTACTATTCCATGTCTATTTATCCCGTCAACAACACCTTTTTTTTGTCACTTCCAAGGACTTGTTGAAAATATTATTTGGATGAATATCAAACCCTAGTAGTGTCTCTTGCAAGTTCTAACTAGAAATATATTGTTAAAGCATCATTCTATACTCAACTTTGCAAGGTGAATATAAAGGTTTCAAGTTATGCTTGAAATTTTATTAGTTTCAATAGTAGTTGCACTTCATTTGAATTTTTGGTTGATAGATTCAAGAAAAAGGAAGGTCGATCTATAAATTTTGGCAATATTTTTAGTGCTTTGATAGGTATTTGACAAAGGATTTTAGTGCATTTACACAACTAGGGTGAAAGTCCTTAGTGGAAACTCCATGCTATTTTGATCTTGATAAATACCAATTGTCTTATGGTTTTTGTCATTTATTTTTGTGTTGCTAATCTCTACAAAAATCGAAGGAAGAAAATCTCTTCTTCATTAGAGACTCTGCTAAGAAGTTGTTTTCGATTCAAGGAACTCATAGTTAGAAGGAGAAGAGTTTAGAAGGTTATTAAAGGTTAGACATTAGGAAAAGGTATATCCATTTGTGAGAGAGATCAGTCTTTAGCAGAGGATTATCACTCTTCTTCCAGGTGATTCTAATTCAAGAAAACCTCCCATAAACTTGTTTACTTCAACTAGTGAAGGTCATTCTGTTGTACCTAGTGAGTTCCTTCTTCAATTTGCACCTATGTGTTTCAATTCAAATAAAATTTTCCAAGAAAATCAGCACTTAGAGAATACCAATCTTGTGAACCACATTCTTGAGCCCCAAAGACCTTGCACTCCTCATCAGCTTGTGTCACCTCCAAGATCACCACCTCAAAACAATATGGCTCAGCCTAGACCTCCATTTGTTATTAACACCTTTGGTCCTATAAATTTATAGGAATGGATGGTTACCCAAATGTTGTCCCACAAGATGTCAAAAATAGGTTGCCAAAGTTCCAAGGTAACAATGCTATAACTGGTGATCAGCATCTCAAAATTTTTGTTAACATGATGGAGGATTTTGAAATAGATTTTGAAGATGTGTACATTAAATTGTTCATTCATACACTAGAAGAGGATGCAAGGGATTGGTACAAGGCTTTTCCTGATAATTCTATTGATTCATGGACTGAAATGAAGAATGCATTTAGGTTACAATATGGTGACAAGACTGATCCTAGATTTCTCTTGTTTGAATTTGAAAATATCAAGAAGAATCCCAATGAATTAGTTCATGACTTCAACACAAGGTTTAACAAAACTTTGAGAAGGCTTCCTGTTAGTCTAAGGCCTTGTGATGAGTCTTGTTTAATCAAATATGTAGATGCATTTGATAAAAATGAAGCCTATTACCTAAGAGACAAGAACCCTACTAATCTAAGACAAGCTTTCACCATGGCACTTCAAATTGAAAACAATATCAAAGAAATTGGGAAACCTCTCAAGAGAGATGGTGTAAAGTTGATAAACCCTGAAAAGCCTCAAGCTAGTAAGGGTGCTGATTTGGAGGATGTATTGAAAAATTTGGTAGGGGTTGTCAAAGAAATCTCATACAAGTTATCTTGAGCTAAGAAGGGAATTGGGTAGACTTCACAAGGTTAGCAAAAATCACAAAGCCATGAAAAATTTTCCAATCATCCTAGGGGTGATCAAAGGGTAGATGATAGAGGGAAAGGACCCATGGGGTCTGTAAATAGACATCCTCAAGCACATGAAGGAAGAGTGTTAACCGATCCCCTAACTATTAGGGTTCTTTCATTGAGGAAGTTGCTTGATATTGATTGGTGTGATAGGTTTTTTCTACCCCATGCTCCATGTGAAGTGGACTAGCAAGATGGTGAAGCTAATAATGATGATGGTATTGATGATGATATCTACATGGTAGGTTGTTATTCAAGCTCACAAGAGGAGAAACATCAACTGAGGTAATAAGTGCAAGGAATGCTGCAATTTTTGGGATTACATCAAAATGGTATAGATTCTTCTTCCCTCTCATACTCTTGGTTTGATGTAGTGCAAGATTTTGAAATTCCTAACAATGACTTTGAATACTTAAGAGCTTTGATGATTAAGAAGTATGATGGTGGTATCTCTTCGGAGAGAAGATATAAAATTGTTAATGAATGTTGTTGTGGCTCGGGAGAAAGAGTATAATACTAGGAGCAAAGTTGTTAAAGGAGTTGGGCCTCAAGAAAACCTAAAACACCCTTTCTTACAATAATTCCCAAAGAAGCTCCTAGAAGAGAAACACCTACCAAAAGCTCTGTTGTCCCAAGAAAAAATTACAGTCCTCCTCATGACCAAACTGCCAAGAATCCCTTGCCATCTAATGAATCTACTTGTCTCCATTCCAATGCTGCCTTTCCAAATAATGTTCCCTATGACATAGCCTAAGTATTGAGCCAAATGAAAGTGTTCAAATGATTGAGTTGCTTAGGATTCCTGAGCACAAGAAGAGAGCATTTAAGTACTTGGGATTGAAAGAAGAGAAGAGTAATCCAAGCAGAATGTAAATTTTGTTAAAAATCCTCCTCAGATCATTTCAGACCTTGAAAAACCACCAGCAGATAGAGGATCTTGGAGAAATACCTGAGGTATACTTGGGGACATCCTTTGTTGATTCCCAATTGAATGTTGATCCATTCTTCAAAACTTTGATCATAAAGGATAGGCTACTTCACAATTTTATGTTTGATTCTTGTGCATCATGTAGTGTCATGCCTCTAGAGGTCATGAATGAGTTGGATATCAAAGTGACATCAACCTATGGAAAGTGTACTTCCATGGACTCAAGATAATTTCTGGTAGTTGGTTGTGTGAGGGGTTTGGTGGTGCAGCTTGCATCTTATCCTCGGGAGGAATTTAAAATTGGATGTGATTATTGATTGCCCTGCCAAATGGGGTATGTTATTTTCAAGAAAGTGGGCTGCAAGTGTTAGAGGGAGTGTTCAAATGGACATGTCTTTTTCCACTATTCTCATTGAAATAAGCCTTTTCAAGATCTATGGAGAAAAGAAAATGTTGCATCGATTGAGGATCCAAACAATGATTCCTATGAGGTGTTGTTTGTTGATGTTAATGTTGATAATTTTATTGGGTTTTTTCATGTTAAAGAACACAAGATAGATAAGTCAAAGTGCCTTGAATAGGTAAGTTCTCCTTGACTTTACTATTTGATGGATCTTGCTCCAAATTTGGAAATGGTGTTGGTATAATTCTGATTTCTCCTAGCTTGGAAGAGTTTGTTTTTCCTTCAAGATTAATTTTGAATGTACTAACAACATTGATGAGTATGAAGCCTTGTTGTTGGGTCTAAGAATTGCATGGAAGTATGGTGTCAAGGACATCAATTTAGAGTTGGTTGTCAAATAAATAAGAAAATTGTATGCTACAAAGAATCAACGGATGAAACAGATAAAACATACAATTTGGGATCTAATTGATATGTTTGATTCCTTCAATATTATGCATCATGATAGAATTTTTAATGTTGTTGCTATCAAGTTAGCAGTGTTGGGGTCAATATTTGGAGATTGCATCGTTTCACCTTATTGTGAGTACATTGTTGAAGTGTTAACTAGGATAGTTGTCCTTGACAACATCAAGCATTGACAAGTATTTAATGATGATGCTCAAGTGCAAAGGTTCTTACAAAATCAAGGTGAGTTTGTAGATCAAAATATTGATTGGGAACCAATGGTATGTGTGACTGAAGGAAGAGATATTTTTTTAGAAAGGATATTATCCAATTGAAAACTAACACCATTCCTAGAGGTCTTGTTGCACTTGAGTCCAATTTTGACAATGTTGATTGCATCATCAATAGAAAAATGTTTTCCTCAAGGGATGTGGAAGAGCATAACTTGGGAACAAAGGAAAAACCAAGGAAGATTTGGTTAGGGAGTGGTTTAAACAAGGAAGAAAAATAGTCCTACCTCTAATTGTTGAAACAATATCAAGACTGTCTTGCCTGGTCATATTCAAAGCTGAAAGCATATAGAGAAGACTTATTCCAACATGAGATCCCTCTTGAGACAAATGCCAATCCCTTCAGTAGAAGAAAAGGCCAAATTAATGCACTCCTCTCCATGAAAATGCAAGATGAATTGAAGAAAATGAAGGAGGGAGGGATTATTAAGCCCACAAGGTATTCATCTTAGGGTGAGAACCTTGTGCCGATTAGAAAAAAAAATGGAGATATTAGACTTTGTGTAGACTTCATAAATTTGAATAGAGCTTCATTGAAAGGTAATTATCCTTTACCAAACATGGAAAGCATGTTGCGCTTAATGACCGGATCTAAATTGTTGTCCACCTCGGATGGTTTCTCTGGCTATAATCAAGTTGTTGTTAAGGAGTTAAAGATTTAAAACTACCTTTACCACTCCTTGGGGAACATATGTGTAGACACCCATAATTACGCCCAAGCAATTTAAATACTTAAATTGTGCTAATTATCTATCTTCTGCCAAATTGATGACATATTGTCAATAACACTCATTTTCCCTCATATCATCATTAATTAATTACACTATGCTAATTATTTAAGTTGCCTATCTAACTAACATCATGATTAATGACCTTCCATTAATTAATCACCCTTCTATCTAGACTAATTAATTATCTTTCCCTTTCATTTAACCAATAAATCAATATTTAATTGATTTAATCCCCTTCTAATAGCCTAAATCATACTAATATTCCTCTAATCAGCTTCTATAAGCTTACATCTAGCTATTAGTTAATCACCTTTGATTAATTAAAACACCCCGCAACTCCCATGACTTGCTAAGCATAAATTAAACCCTTCTAAAGTAAGGTTACATTTTATAATGCAAACTTATCCATTCCTAATCATGTTTTTCCGTTATCCCACATGCAAAGGGACAAAGTGTTTCCTTTATCCATTGGGATATATAAGAGCCCTCCTTCTACCTTTATACCTACACCTAAACTTCTTGAGAGAGCAAATGCAAAGCATATAGAAAAGAGACTAAGAGCTTGCCTTTTGTTTTCTTGAGAGGTCACCATTGTTAAGAGCTAAGCTTCCTATTCTTGCATTCTTTAAGGATCAAACAAGCAATTTTTTATTGCCATTGGAGCTAAATAGGTCCATTCATTTTGTTGGTAATCTAGGAGAGCATGCTAGTTTTGATCTTATGTTTCAAAGTTATGATGTTTAGTATAGATCTTGTTTAGCTCTTTATCTTGATGGTGCTTAGGCTTTGTCTTAGCTAGATTATAGAACTATTTAGGTGGTAGTTCTTGTTTCATTTAATTTAGCTTAAGAAAATTACACATGCACACATATGGCATGCCCGGTGGGAGACCTAGTCCCATGGCATTTTAGTTTAAGTTTAATTGTTTTGGCTAACTTTTGATATGCACATTTAGTAATTAATGTCCATTTTCTTGGAATTTTTACTAATTTTATATGTGTAAGTTCTTGTTCATATCCATCATTTTAATGGGTTGTTCTATTTTTAAACTAACTTGTAAAAATTTGAGATATTGTGAGAGTTCTTGTGTTTTTTTACCGTATTTTGGTTGCGGTGTTGCGCGAGGCACATTTTTAGGAGCATAGGCACATTTTTAGGAGTGCAGGCACATTTTTGTGGTGTAGGCACCTCTCGGGTGGTGCAGGCGCATTGTCAAAACCTAGTTCTATGTTTATCTATCCTGGCACATACACACTAACCCTAACACACACACCTAATCAAAGGTGCATAGATGCACTGACCTGGGCATAGATGTTGTTTTGTATTGTACCTTTAGTGCATTTTAAAACCTATGTAGATTGGCATGTACACCTAACCAAAGCGCACACGTTATTTTTGTGGAGCAGACACGTTTCTTGTGGCACGGGCATTCTCGCCGAGAATCCAAGACTATTTTACAAAGTGGTGGCACACACGCTTTTCCAATGGTGTACACGCTTTTTCGGTATCACAAGCATTACATGCCCCGAATTTCAGCTGTTTTTATCGAAGGTAGCACATATGTTCTTTTAGTGGCACACACACCTCTCGGGTGGCGTAGGTACACGTAGCTAAGCCAAAACACAGATTAGCACACATGTATTTTTAGTGGAGCACACATTTTTAGGTGGCGCAGGTGTTCTCTATAAGGGGGTGCACATGCATAAAAGGGGGCACAGTATATCTATTTAATCTGGTTTTGATTACAACTTTTAGTGCTCCTTGTTTTGGTCATAACTTTTGACTTGTTAACCCGTTTTGGAGTTTGAATAAGCATTGGAAAGATAACAGTGTAATTTGCAAGGAAATTCCAAAATTTAGATACCTTTGGTATACTATATTCTATCACAAAACTCCCAAAATGCCCCAGAGACCTCCAAAAATACAAATTACTAAAAGCTCCTAAAAAAGTGCAAAAATTTAATTTCTAGAATTTTTTGATTTTCTTGGTTTTCTAATTCTTGTAGGTTTTATCTAATCACATACTCATTTTTGTAGGATGTTTTTACATGCTTTTACTTGATTAAATAAACTTTTCATGTTTACTTATAGGAATAAGATCGTGTATGCTCTTCCCTCGCGTCCCTTGGGCGATCTTGGGAATCAGAAATGATTCTTAGGTCCTTTTGATGCTTTGAGGTTGTTAGGAATATTTGAATTGGAATTGGTTAACTTGGTGTATTTGAATTAAAGTTTTTTCCATTTGATATCTTTTTAGATTTTGGAAACATCACGTATGCTCTTCTCTTGTGTCCTTGGACGATCTGGAGAATTAGAAATGGTGTTTTCTCTTTTGATGGAAAACTACTAAAAATCGTCATACAGACCAAAACACCATCGCTTGTCAAAGAATGGAGGAATCAAAACGAAGTCAAAAATTACTAATACATTTGTTATACAGGTTTCCAAAAGGTGTTTTGAGAAAACCACACCTAATTAGACAAGATAAAATGAACAACATATTCAAAACACTATATTACAGGTTTTGGAAAATGGTACGTCCCTCTCCACTCAACTGGAGAACATAACCCCTTTGGCATAACGTATTAAGCTACAACAATGGGGGTGGTTCCAGGAACCCCAAACTATTCCATGCAGAGGGAACCTTGTGGATGAAACGATAAGTGCTCCACGCTACCTATCTCGACTAGTGATTCCTTTGTGAGATAGCATTACTGATAGTCCCTACATGAACCTTTTAAGTACACGATGGATGTATTTATTTCCCAGCTTTGTGCTTGAAGGGGAAAATTCAAGATACTCCTAAGATAGTCGGGACTATTTGGGTAAATCATCCACCTTTGTGGATAATTTTTGAACACCTAGGATGAGAGGACAACCTAGGAAAATATACTTTGGCTAGGAGCCACTTTGACCATTCTAAAATAGTGTTGAGTTGTGAACCATATTTTCATTGCAAAACGTGTGACGTGTTACTTTCGCTTAGTTTCTACTTGCCTTAGGGTGAGGCGAAACTCTGCTAAAGTGAAGCAACCATTTTTCATCCCTATTTTGATTTTGCTTCCTTCACATTCTTTTGACACTTTGTTGATAAAAAGAAGGGTGACTACCTCTGTGTTACCAATCATTTTTTTCTGCCACTTTCTTATCCATTTACGCCCATCCATGTTTGCGGCTGGGTAAGTTAAATGTCTAAAGTGCGTAGAGATGGATTCATATCATTAGTGGCCTTTGTGATCTTGATACCCACGTTAGGATCATCATCATTGTTAGGATTGATTCATCATTTTATCTCCCTTTGACATGTTACCTCATTTGCATTGTCTCGACATAATTAAGATACTTATGTCATGTTTCTCGTAAACATGATCTAAGTTTTTGCATTGTGGTGTTACGCTGCCCACATTTTAACACATCCTTAGTATACTTTGACTTAGTTAAATTTCAAACATTGCCCTAAATCTTGAAAGGTGTCACTTACTTTTTACGTAGTCGCCGATACCACTTTGACACTAATATCTCACTTCTTCACGAATCTTGATAGACGTGTCCAATTCTTGTAGTTACACAAGCTTACATTTGTAAACCACCGCCTTTAACATTTAGGTCTTGTTGCTTGTTGAAATTTTCGTGGTATCCTTTGATTGGGAGTCGCATCTACCCTTTGTTAATATTTGTGCCTTGTTCATTTTGAGCTTGATGTAAATATTGACATTGTGTTGATCATTTTACATCAAAATATCACTTTACACACACATTTGCATAGGGTGTATTTCCTTTTTGATTAGATTTATGTTTTACACTTGCATGATTGTTCCTTGTGATCATTCATACTTGTAAAAAGTTATTTCTAGGAAATTCCTTTTTGATCTCATTGAGATTGCATCATCACGATGTCTATTTTCCTTATACCTTCTTTAGAAAATCACGCATACATATCAATACTTATGAAATGTCTAGCTGGTTGTCCTTATGCTACAAAAATCGAAATGTCATTTACTTCCCTTTGAAGGAGTTCCATCACACTATTTAGCTCTAGAAATTTGTGCACTAAAACAACGCAAAAAATGACTAACTATCATGCGGTTCCCCATACTTAAAAAAATATGGAACCTAGGTTTAGCAATTCAAATCAAAAGATCTGCATTACAACTAAACCTCGGATGGGTAAGTTAAATGTCTAAAGTGGGTGGAGGCATATTTATATCATTGGTAGCCTTTGTGATGTTGATACCCACGTCAGGATCATCATCATGGTTAGGATTGATTCATCATTTTATATCCCTTTGACAGGTTACCTCATTTGTATTGTCCCGAAATAATTAAGATACTTATGTCATGTTTCTCGTAAACATGATCTAAGTGTCTTTATAGTGGTGTTACGCTGCCCTAGTGTTGTTTTAACACATCCTTAGTATACTTTGACTTAGTTTTATTTCAAACATTGTCCCAAATCTTGAAGGGTGTTTCTTATGTTATAGTGGTGTTTTAACACATCCTTAGTATACTTTGACTTAGTTTTATTTCAAACATTGTCCTAAATCTTGAAGGGTGTCTCTTACTTTGTTTGCATCGTTTCGATACCACTTTGACACTAATATCTCACTTCTCTGTGAAGCTTGATAGATGTGTCTAATTGGTATGGTTACCTGGCTTACATTTGTAAACCCCACCCTTTAACATTTAGGTCTTGTTGCTTGTTGAACTTGTCGTGGTATCCTTTGATTGGGAGTCGCATCTACCCTTTGTTAATATTTACGCCTTGTTCATTTTGAGCTTCACGTAAATATTGACATTGTGTTGCTGATTTTTGCATCGAACTATCACTTTGCACAAACATTTTCATAGGGTGTATTTCCTTGTTGATTAAATTTGTGTTTCACACTTGCATGATTTTTCGTTGTGATCATTCATCTTGTAGAAATTTATTTCTAGGAAAATCTGTTTTGATCTCATTGAGATTGCATCATCATGATGTCTATTTTCCTTAGACCTTCGGAAAATAATGCATGCATATCAATACTTATGAAATGTCTAGTTGGTTGTACTTATGATACCAAAATTGACATGTCATTTCCTTCCCTTTGAAGGAGTTCCATCAGACTATCTAGATCTAGACATTTGTGCTTAAAACAATGCAATGCCAAAATGACTTACTATCATGCGGTTCCCACTACTTACAAAAATACGGAACCTACGTTTAGCAATTCAAATCAAAAGATCCCCATTCTGACTAAATCTAAGATGGGTAAGTTAAACATCTAAAGTGTGTGGAGGCATATTTATATCATTGGTAGCCTTTGTGATCTTGATACCCACATCAGGATTGTCATCATAGTTAGGATTGATTCATCATTTTATCTCCCTTTGACATGTTACCTCATTTGCATTGTCTCGACATAATTAAGATACTTATGTCATGTTTCTCGTAAACATGATCTAAGTGTCCGTATTGTGGTGTTACGCTACCCACGTTTTAACACATCCTTAGTATACTTTGACTTAGTTTGATTTCAAACATTGTCCCAAATCTTGAAGGGTGTCACTTACTTTGTTTGCATCATTTCGATACCACTTTGACACTAATATCTCACTTCTCCATGAAGCTTGATAGACATGTCCAATTGGTGTGGTTACCTGGCTTACATTTGTAAACCCCACCCTTTAACATTTAGGTCTTGTTGGTTGTTGAACTTGTCGTGGTATCCTTTGATTGGGAGTCACATCTACCTTTTGTTAGTATTTACGCCTTGGTCATTTCGAGCTTAACGTAAATATTGACATTGTGTTGATCATTTTTGCATCAAACTATCACTTTACACACGCATTTGCATAGGGTGTATTTCTTTGTTGATTGGCTTTGTGTTTTACACTTGTATGATTGTTTCTTATGATCATTCATCTGTAGAAATTTATTTCTAGGAAAATCCTTTTTGATCTCATTGAGATTACATCATCACAATGTCTATTTTCCTTATACCTTCTTTGGAAAATCACACACGCATATCAATACTTTATAACTTTTAGTTGGTTGTCCTTATGCTACCAAAATTAAAATGTCATTTCCTTCTCTTTGAAGGAGTTCCATCACACTATCTAGATCTAGACATTTGTGTACCTAAAACAATGCTAAAAATGACTAACTATCATCTGCGGTTCCCCAAACTTACAAAAATACCAAACCTAGGTTTATCAATTCAAATCAAAGATCCCCATTACAACTAAACCTCGGATGGGTAAGTTAAATGTCTAAAGTGGGCGGAGGCATATTTAAATCATTGGTAGCCTTTTTGATCTTGATACCCACATCGGGATCATCGTCATGGTTAGGATTGATTCATCATTTTATCTCCCTTTGACATGTTACCTCATTTGCATTGTCTTGACATAATTAAGATACCTATGTCATGTTTCTTGTAAACATGATCTAATTGTCCATATTGTGGCATTACACTACCCACATTTTAACACATCCTTATTATACTTTGACTTATTTTGATATCAAACATTGTCCCAAATGTTAAAGGTGTCACTTACTTTGTTTGCATCGTTTCGATACCAATTTGACACTAATATCTCACTTCTCTGTGAAGATTGATAGACTTGTCCATTTGGTGTGGTTACCTAGCTTACATTTGTAAACCCCACACTTTAACATTTAGGTCTTTTTGGTTGTTGAACTTATCATGGTATCCTTTTATTGGAAGTCGCATCTACCCTTTGTTAATATTTACGCCTTGTTCATTTTGAGCTTGATGTAAATATTGACATTGTGTTGATCATTTTTGGATCGAACTATCACTTTGCACACACATTTGCATAGGGTGTATTTCCTTGTTGATTGGATTTGTGTTTTACACTTGCATGATTGTTCCTTGTGATCATTCATCTATAGAAATTTATTTCTAGGAAAATACTTTTTTATCTCATTGAGATTACATAATCACGATGTCTATTTTCCTTATTCCTTATTTGGAAAATCACGGATGTATATCAATACTTACGAAATGTCTAGTTGGTTGTCCTTATGCTACCAAAATCAACATGAAATTTCCTTCCCTTTGAAGGAGTTCCATCACACTATCTAGATCTAGACATTTGTGCCTAAAACAACACCAAAAATGACTAACTATCAGCAATTCCCCATACTTACATAAATATGGAACATAGGTTTAGCAATTCAAATCAAAAGATCCCCATTACAACTAAACCTCGGATGGGTAAGTTAAATGTCTAAAGTGGGTGGAGGCGTATTTATATCATTAGTAGCCTTTGTGAACTTGATACCCACGTCAGATTGTCATCATGGTTAGGATTGATTCATGATTTTATCTCCCTTTGACATGTTACCTCATTTGCATTGTGTCAAAATAATTAAGATACTTATGTTATGTTTCTCATGATCTAAATATTGTGGCGTGATCAAGTTTTAACACATCTATATACTTTGACTTAGTTTGATTTGAAACATTGTCCTAAATATTGAAGGGTGTCACTTAATTTGTTTGCATCATTTTGATACCACTTTGACACTAATATCTTACTTCTCTATGAATCTTGATAGATGTGTCCAATTGGTGTGGTTACCTGGGTTACATTTGTAAACCCCACGCTTTAATATTTAGGTCTTGTTGGAAGTTGAACTTGTCATGGTATCCTTTGATTGGGAGTCACATCTACCCTTTGTTAATATTTACGCCTTGTTCATTTTGATCTTGATGTAAATATTGACATTGTGTTGATCATTTTTGCATCGAACTATCACTTTGCACACACATTTGCATAGGGTGTATTTCCTTGTTGATTGGATTTGTGTTTTACACTTGCATGATTGTTCCTTGTGATCATTCATTTGTAGAAATTTATTTCTAGGAAAATACTTTTGATCTCATTGAGATTGCATCATTATGATGTCTATTTTCCTTATACCTTATTTGAAAAATCATGCACGTATATCAATACTTACAAAATGTCTAGTTGGTTGTCCTTATGCTACCAAAATCGACATGAAATTTCCTTCCCTTTGAAGGAGTTCCATCACACTATCTAGATCTAGACATTTGTGCCTAAAACAACACCAAAAATGACTAACTATCATGTGGTTCCTCATACGTACAAAAATAAGGAACATAGGTTTAGCAATTCAAATCAAAAGATCCCCATTACAACTAAACCTCGGATGGGTAAGTTAAATGTCTAAAGTGGGTAGAGGCGTATATATATCATTAGTAGCCTTTGTGATCTTGATACCCATGTAAGGATCATCATCATGGTTAGGATTGATTCATGATTTTATCTCCCTTTGATAAGTTACCTCGTTTGCATTGTCTCAAAATAATTAAGATACTTATGTTATGTTTCTCATAAACATGATCTAAGTATCTGTATTGTGACGTTACAGCTGCCCATGTTTTAACACATCCTTAGTATACTTTGACTTAATTTGATTTCAAACATTGTCCCAAATATTGAAGGGTATCGCTTAATTTTTTTACATTGTTTCGATACCACTTTGACACTAATATCTCACTTCTCCACAAAGCTTGATAGACGTGTCCAATTACTGTGGTTACCTAGCTTACATTTGTAAACCCCACCCTTTAACATTTAGGTCATGTTGGTTGTTGAACTTGTCGTGGTATCCTTTAATTGGGAGTCACATCTACCCTTTCCTATTATTTACGCCTTGTTCATTTCAAGCTTGACATAAATATTGACATTGTGTTTATCATGTTTGCATCAAACTATCACTTTGCACACACATTTGCATAGAGTGTATTTATTTTTTGATTGGATTTGTGTTTTACACTTGCATGATTGTTCCTTGTGATCATTCATCTGTAGAAATTTATTTCTAGGAAAATACTTTTTGATCTCATTGATATTACATCATCACATGTCTATTTTCCTTATACCTTCTTTGGAAAATCATGCACGCATATCAATACTTACAAAATGTCTAGCTGGTTTTCCTTATGCTACCAAAATCGACATGTCATTTCCTTCCCTTTGAAGGAGTTCCTTTACACTATCTAGATCTAGACATTTGTGTCTAAAACAACACCAAAAATGAATAACTATCGCATGGTTACCCATACCTACAAAAATATGGAACATAGGTTTAGCAATTCAAATCAAAATATCCCCATTACAACTAAACCTCAGATGGATAAGTTAAACATATAAAGTGGGTGGAGGCATATTTATATCATTGGTAGCCTTTGTGATCTTGATACCCATGTCACCATCTTCATCATGGTTAGGATTGATTCATCATTTTATCTCCGTTTGACATGTTACCTCATTTGCATTGTCTCGACATAATTAAGATACTTATCTCATGTTTCTCGTAAACATGATCTAATTTTCCGTATTGTGGCGTTATGCTGCCCACGTTTTAACACATCCTTAGTATACTTTGACTTAGTTTGATTTCAAACATTGTCCCAAATATTGAAGGGTGTCACTTACTTTGTTTGCATCGTTTCGATACCACTTTGACACTAATATCTCACTTCTCCACGAAGATTGATAGATGTGTCCAATTGGTGTTGTTACCTGGCTTACATTTGTAAACCCCACCCTTTAACATTTAGGTCTTGTTGGTTGTTGAAATTTTCGTGGTATCCTTTTATTAGGAGACACATCTACCCTTTGTTAATATTTATGCCTTGTTAATTTCGAGCTTGATGTAAATATTGACATTGTGTTGATCCTTTTTTCATCAAACTATCACTTTGCACACACATTTGCATAGGGTGTATTTTCTTGTTGATTGGCTTTGTGTTTTACACTTGCATGATTGTTCCTTGTGATCATTCATCTGTAGAAATTTATTTCTAGGAAAATACTTTTTGATCTCATTAAGATTACATCATCACGATGTCTATTTTCCTTATACCTTCTTTAGAAAATCATGCACGCATATCAATACTTACAAAATGTCTAGCTAGTTGTCCTTATGCTACTAAAATTAACATGTCATTTCCTTCCCTTTGAAGGAGTTCCATCACACTATCTAGATCTAAAATTTTTGCCTAAAATAATGCCAAAAATGACTAACTATCATATGGTTACCCATACCTAAAAAATATGGAACATAGGTTTAGCAATTCAAATCTAAAGATCCCCATTACAACTAAACCTCGGATGTGTAAGTTAAACATATAAAGTTGGGCGAAGGCGTATTTATATCATTGGTAGCCTTTGTGATCGTGGTAGGGACACATCATGAACATCATTTTAATGGTAAATATGAAAAAGCACCATTACGGAGTCTCAAAAGGAGGTTCGAACTCCATTTTGTTATGTTTCCTTAAACATGAAGAAAATAAAGGAGGAAGTTACGTTGCCCAAGTTTTAAGATGAACAACCCTTTGAAAAATGAGCAAAATCTGTCCCATTTTTACAATGCATGGGTTTCGAGCCACTTTGAGAGAGATAACTTGTAAAAACGTAGAGCCATTCCTCATTGAATGAAGATGCATTAAATTTAGCAGCATGGGCATCATTGTCGTGTGGTATCCTTTGATTGGGACCCATGCCCTAACATATTTTTCCATCTTTGGAGAAGAATGTGACCCATTTTGCATTAAAGCTTACAATTGTTGAAACGTCACTTCTATCCATTACCACGTGCAGAGATGTTTCTTGATTTTCTCTCTTAAACTGAACCAAAATGCAAGATTTACCCCAGAATCATGTAGATAATTTCACCACTTTCCATTGATATAACGAAATTTATCAAAGGAAAATACTTTTTATCATTGAACATGAATATCCAAGCTCGGATTGAAAGTTATGGTGATCACATACAAGATTTAGGGCAAAAATGTCAAGCCAAAACGGATCGGCGGGAAAATCGAATTTTTCCTCGCTCTTTGAAGCCACTTGGATGACATGTGTCACCAAAATGAATAACTCATCCATGAGTTCATCCTCAAAAATTCCTTTTGAGCCCTTAAACTTAGACATGTGCCCATTTTTTATTGGTTCGGGCATGAGGGCACATTTTATTTATATCATTGCGCCACACTTTGTGACTTTTGATACCTTCGACATGGCACGTTCGATTTTCCATCATCATCCTTGTCTCTTTTACCTCATTTGCTTTTCACCTTTTCATGTCCCACTCCCTCGTGTACCTTTGATCTAAGGATGTCCCGGATGAAAATCTCCTACTTTAACACATTTAGGCTTCCTTGTTCTTGTTTGACATGAAGACACGTGGCGGGATTCCATTCGTTGGCGGCTCTTTGCATCATTTTCGTGTCCCACGTGTACTTTTGGCCCAATTATCTGTCCCAGAGACCTGATAGATGTTCCCAGAAAGTTCCTGTTTAAACCCCATCGGCTAGTTCGCATCCTCCGCGTCTTTTGCACAGATGTCCCAAATGCACAGGACAAATATCTCGAACCACCCGAAATGGACCCTTTGTTAAATTTACACCGATCCACGTCCGCGTGTACCTTTGGCCTTGTTTGATCCCAAACCACGCAAAATCAAAATACTTAGACATTTTTTTTCCTCTTTGATTGCCATTTCGTGTTTTCACGTCCCACGTGTCTCGGCGTCATCTTTAATGTCCTGAGGAAATTACTTTTAGACTAGGACTTAGCTGATTTTCTTCATTTTTTAGGCCCCCAAATTGGTACACGCATATGAACCTCGGTCGGAAAGACCCTTGGACCGAAATGCCTTAGAACCATCTGCAATTGACCTTATTTTTTTGCATTTCTTCCATTTTCTCAACTTTGTTGGGATTTCTTCTTGGGTGGGGAGTTAGAAAAATATGGAGGGGACCCCAAAAAGATGATTTTGGGCCTCAAATCAATATTACTTGCTTAGGGCTGAATAATCGATGCATGTTATAAAAATTACGTGGGGGTGAATTTTGGATCATCATATGGTTAGGATTGATTCATCATTTTATCTTCCTTTGACATGTTACCTTCGTTTGCATTGTCTCGACATAATTAAGATACATGTTTCTTGTAAACATGATCTAAGTGTTCATATTGTGGTGTTACGCTGCCCACTTTTAACACATCCTTAGTATACTTTGACTTAGTTTTATTTCAAACATTGTCCCAAATATTGAAGGTTGTCGCTTACTTTGTTTGCATCATTTTGATACCACTTTGACACTAATATCTCACTTCTCCATGAAGCTTGATAGACGTGTCCAATTGGTGTGGTTACCTAGCTTACATTTGTAAACCCCACCCTTTAACATTTAGGTCTTGTTGGTTGTTGAACTTGTCATGGTATCCTTTGATTGGGAGTCACATCTACCCTTTGTTAATATTTACAAATTTTTCATTTCAAGCTTGACATAAATATTGACATTGTGTTGATCATTTTTGCATTGAAGTATCACTTTGCACACACATTTGCATAGGTTGTATTTCCTTGTTGATTTGGTTTTTGTTTTACACTTGCATGATTTTTCCTTGTGATCATGCATCTCATAGAAATTTATTTCTAGGAAAATCATTTTTATCTCATTAAGATTGCATCATCATGATGTCTATTTTCCTTAGAAATTCTTCAAAAATCATGCACGCATATCAATAATTATGAAATGTCTAGCTGGTTGTCCTTATGCTACCAAAGTTGACATTTCATTTCCTTCCCTTTGAATGAGTTCCATAACACTATCTAGATGTAGACATTTGTGCCTAAAACAATGCCAAAATGACTAGCTATTGTGCGGTTCCCATACTTACAAAAATACGACACCTAGGTTTGTAATTCAAATCAAAAGATCCCCATTACATCTAAACCTCGGGTGGCTAAGTTAAACATATAAAGTGGGCGGAGGTGTATTTATATCATTGGTAGCCTTTGTGATCTTGATACCCACGTTAGGATAATCACCATGGTTAGGAATGATTCATCATTTTATCTCCCTTTGACATGTTACCTTGTTTGCATTGTCTCGACATAATTAAGATACTTATGTCATTTTTATCGTAAACATTACTAAGTGTCCGTATTGTGGCGTTATGCGCTGCCCACATTTTAACACATACTTAGTATACTTTGACTTATTTTGATTTCAAACATTGTCCCAAATCTTAAATGGTTTCACTTACTTTGTTTGCATCATTTTGATACCACTTTGACACTAATATCTCACTTCTCTATGAAGCTTGATAGACGTGTCCAATTGGTGTGGTTACGTAGCTTACATTTGTAAACCTTTCCCTTTAACATTTAGGCCTTGTTGGTTGTTAAAATTTTCATGGTATCCTTTGATTGGGATTCACATCTACCCTTTGTTAATATTTATGCCTTGTTCATTTCAAGCTTGACGTAAATATTAATGTTATGTTGATAATCTTGCATCGCATTTTCATATGGTGTATTTTCTTGTTGATTGGATTTTTGTTTCACACTTGCATGATTGTTCCTTGTGATTATTCATTTAGAAAAATTATTTTCTAGGATAATCCCTATCGATCTCCTCAAGATTGTGTCATCGGGATGTCTATTTTCCTTAGACCTTCTTTGGAAAATCATGCACGCATCTCCATACTTACACAATGTGTTGTTGGTTTTCCTTATGTTACCCAAATTGACATGTCACTTCCTTACCTTTGAAGGAGTTCCATCACACTATCTAGATCTAGACATTTGTGCTTAAAACAATGTAAAAGTGGTTGACTATCGCACGGTTCCCCATACTTACATAAATATGGAACCTAGGTTTAGCAATTCAAAGCAAAATATTCCCATTACAACTAAACCTTGTTTGGTTCTTCGTCTTTAGAGATCCCATATGGGTAACCCATTCCTCACCTTCATCTCATAGTCGATGGTATGGTGTGCACACTTTTGATCCAAATTATTATTCGAGTTCCTTCCACTCTTCTTCTAATTCTAATCCAAACATTTCCTCTTCTTCTGAGGATTCCAATCTAAATATTTCCTCTAACTCTTCTGATGATTCAAATCCAAACTACTATTCGGATCCAAACTACTATTCGATTCATCTAATTTGACTCCTAAGTCATCTAATGTAACTCCTATGTCATGGTCCTCCCTATCTTTGTAGGAACCTCTTCATCATACATTTAATATGACTCCTACGTCGCGGTCCTCCCTTTCTTCATAGGACCCCTTTTATCAGTCACCTCAATGATGTCTTCTTCCTTTGAAGATACGTGCGACTCCAAATCCCTCCAATCAAACATCTAATACAATTCTTGAATTGTGGTCCTCTCTTTCTTTGTAGGACCCTTGTTATTATTCATCTAATGTGATTCTTGAATCACGGTCCTCCCCTTCTTCATAGGACCTTCTTCATCAATCACCCCCAATAAGTCTTCCTCCTTTGAAGATTCATGTGACTCAAAGTCCTTCGAGACAAATGTCTGAATCAACCCATGTGTCGTAATCTACAAACTTTAGACTTAATCCTACTATTTTACATATGACATACCATTGTATAGGTAGGTCCACACCACCTTCTTCTACTCTCTGAGACATCTAGCTACACATCTTCTTCATCCCCCACATCATTTTCTTCTATCAATCATCATCAAACATCTTATAAGTCTTCCACACCAATTGAATCTCTTTCTTCCAATCAACCCCAGTGGTTGATCAACAACTCATACCAATTGATCTCTTTTAGAATGAAGAAACAATCGGGCATTTATAGGGGCATATGAAGATATTCCTTTAGCAGATTACGAGAAAGGATTCTCTTTAGACTTTGATGCATCTACATATTGTGAGGAAAAGGTTGATTCCTTTTATCAAGAAATGGAGGAAGAACCTCAGGTCATGCAACTTGACCCTCCTCTTAATCTTTCATATTCCCATTCTTCATTATGTGATGAAACTCCTTGGTCTTGCATTGATCCATGGCATATCTTCTCATCACCCAATAACTCTTTGTCTATCGTATTCCTTAATCACAATCTCTTATGGGGTCAACGCCTAGTATCCCTTCATCTTCATCTAGGTGTGGGTCACCTTCTAGTATCCCTCCCTCTTACTATTTGTGGGACATTTCGAGTAGTCCACTATCTTCTATTCTTGGGGCATGTCTAACTAGCCCCTTGTCTTCTATGTATGGATCACCCCAGGTAGTCCATCATCTTCTATTCTTGGGCCAAATCCTAGTAGTCCATCATCTTACATCTATGGGTCACGTCCTAGTAGCCCTTCTTCTTCTATTCTTGGGCCACATCCTAGTAGCCCTTCATCTTCTATCTATGGGTCATGTCCTAGTAGCCCTTATTCTTCTATTCTTGGGCCACATCCTAGTAGCCCTTCATCTTCTATCTATGGCTCACCTCCTAGTAGCCCATCTTCTTCAATCCTTGGACCGTATCCTTTTCATCAATCACATCATCCTTCTACCAATGACTGGGGAAAGCCCACCATCATTTCTCTCATTCCTATCTAAATCGTAAACATTCTCTTTCTTCTCCTTTTGAGGTCAGAAAATTCACAAGTCAACTTATAAGAAACCCAAACAGGTTCATTATCAAGCTCAAGTCAAAACTTCCAAGAGCTCAAAATCCCCCAACAACTTGAACAATCTCAAAGTTGTAAATCAAGTGCGATTCAAGAACACATCAACATAACCATCAAGTATGGCGCAAAGTGCATAAACCTTTGGATAGGGAACTCAAGCTCTTGCATACAAAATCCATGTTTTAGGATAAATCACAGTCCTTTGTTGAGTGTGAACTCACCATGATCATTGAGATCGGGGAAAACATGACTCTTGATAAACAAACATGCCTAGTCTCCCTTATCAAGGAAGTCACAAACATTGTTGTTGGATCTTACCACACATAGTGACTTTGTTAGTCCTAACCTCTTAAAACTATCAAAAATCTAAAAATAAAAAACAATTCAAAAATACAAAAACATTGAGAAAACACAACAAAAATCAAAGGTACAAAGATAAAACATTGCAATCAGGTGTTGTGTACACATGGATATTTCTTTCTTCCCTTCCTTACTATTCTTCTACAAGTCTTCCTACCATTTTCATCCCTTCGGTGATATTTTGGTTAGCTTATTCGCATGAATTTTGCAACATTTATCTCTATGGTATCTGTTTGACCCTGGTCTTTTATCACCTTGGTAAATTAAAGAATGACTGACCTCTTAGAGATCCTATCACATTCAACATCTAATAAACTTGTTATGAAGAAATTTTGGACATATTTGTTGACACTAGCCAATGTCATCATTGTAAGCACTTCCACCTCCTTCCATCAAGCCATCAATGGTTCTTAACCCCTTGTCAAACAAGAGAGCTGAAATAAGTTTTCAGAAAGCAAAAGAATCAAAATCAATCAAAAATCAAAAGCTAAAAGCTACAAAGCAAAATAAAATTGATATATTACTCTCTCTTGGGGTATTTCCAATAATCTCTATCAAGGCTATGGACACTTGACTAGAAGTAGAGAAATGTTGTGATTAGAATCAAATACATCTCCATCGGGGCTATGGACACCTACTGGTAGCAGGAGCAATGTACAGCTATCCTTTCACCATCCATTCACAAAATCACCTTTCATAATAAATCATTCCTACACATTGGCTAGGGTCTCTTCACTTGTTGTCTATTAAATCTTCACTTCAAGAGGTAATAAACTCCATGTGCACACACTGGATCTCTATGAGTAGGAAGGATTAGTATGTTACCAAGTGTCTCATTTTGGATCTTGTTCAGACTCTTACTCTAGTCCATATCTCATCTTACGATTTTTGCCTTTGGTTAATCACTTCTTCATTATGAGGCTTCAAATCTACATTCATATCATTCACATCATTATTCTACTTCATTCAAAACATCCATGTGTATAAGATTACTTTTTTCCATTTTTTGCAGACATATTTTCACCTTTCATAAAAATAATCTTCTCCTTCCTTTCTATCATGTGCTTTTAGGCCAACTTATGTTGGGGCATCCTTGCTTCTTCCCAACATTTCATTGGTTTATGTTCATCATCATGTTGAACCTATCCATAATGACCTTGGGTCCCGCTTCTACATGTGAAGATTTTTCTGTTGAATACTCCCACCTAATCATTGGGAATTTTTGCATCTTCACATTTCTAGTATGCACGTGGCCTTATGCCCTTGTACATCCCATCTATTGATAAGGGCATCCATGCTTCCTTTTCTTCATGTACATAGTTTCATAAAATTTTCAAAATCAACCAAAACATTCAAATATGTTAGAAAAATCATGAAAAACATTCAAATATGTTTCAAAAAACTTCTAAAAATTAAAAATCATCCTACAAAATGTCACTCTTTGGTTCTCACTTGTTCATGTGTGTGACTTGCGGATCATCTTGATCTACCTCCATCACCAAAAGCTAGGTTACTTAATTCGTCTGTACTCTGGGCAAAATGAGTTGTATGGTACTATTTCATAGTTCACATTGCTTTTCCAATGGACCCAAGTGTCCTCTATTATTCCCCTCGCATGTATCCTTTCTTGGGGCACCATCATCAACCCTTATCATTAATTTTCACAGGTTATAACTAAAGCTTAATAATAAAAACATTATATTATGTTTCTCTGTTAGTTTAGCTTGTTTACTTTCTCGTATTGCATTGCATTTTGTATGTTGCATGGAGTTTGGCATCTTTCACTTTCTCGTATTGCATTGCATTTTTATGTTGCATGGAGTTGGTGTTTTTCAGCAATGGACAATTGTTTGTAGTATGGATTTTCATGTCATTGTACCTTTGTTATATGCTTATATTTTTCATAAGGGTTGATGACGATAGCTCTTATGGAATATGATGACATCAAAATTATTCCAATACACGGTGGCTAGAGGCTACGTTCTTCTCTCCTCCTCCATATTTCTTCTACATCACTTTCTTCTCACCCCTTTGCTTCTATCTCACTAAGGCATCTTCCTCTTCCCATTCTTTTATCTATTTCTCACCTTTTTTATCATCGATTGTCTTCTTTCATCACCCCATTGACACTCAAGGGGCATCTCTCCTTCCTACTAATTTTTCTTTTATCCCTTCAAAATTTATTTTGTCTACTATCTTTGAAGTGGCATCACTTACGCCACCCCAAAGAGGGGAAAATGTAGACACCCATAATTACGCCCAAGCAATTTAAATACTTAAATTGCGCTAATTATCTATCTTCTGGAAAATTGACAACATATTGTCAATAACACTCATTTTCCTCATATCATCATTAATTAATTACACTACGCTAATTAGTTAAGTCACCTATCCAACTAACATCTTGATTAATGACCTTCCATTAATTAATCACCCCTTCTATCTAGACTAATTAATTATTATTAATTAATTATCTTCCCCTTTCATTTAACCAATAAATCAATATTTAATTGATTTAATCCCCTTCTAATAGCCTAAATCATACTAATATTCCTCTAATTAGCTTTATAAGCTTACATCTACCTATTAGTTAATCACCTTTGATTAATTAAAACACCCCCAACTCCCATGACTTGTTAAGCATAAATTAAACCCTTCTAAAGTAAGGTTACCTTTTATAAAACAACCTTATCCATTCCTAATCATGTTTTACCTTTATCCCACATGAAAAGGGATGAAGTGTTTCCTTTATCCATTGGGCTATATAAGGAGCCCTCCTTCTACCTTTATACCTACACCTAAACTTCTTGAGAAAGCAAATGCAAAGCATATAGCAAAATAGACTAAGATCTTGCCTTTTGTTTTCTTGAGAGTTCATCATATTGATGAGTTAAGACTCTTTCCAAAATTCTTAGGTCATATGGGAGGTATCAAAAGGGTCTTGTAGCCCAACTTTGACAAGCCCTCATTCCTAGGTTCTTGGAACATCAAGGACAACCATTTTTTATAGCCATGGAGTCTACCTAGGTTCCTTCATTTATATGTTTTTAGAGAATAGAGGATTTGTAGATGTTTAAACATTTTTAGATTAAAATTTTTGTATTAATGAATGTTTAGCATCTAACCCTTGTTCAATTCTTATCATGATGGTGCTTAATATGTTGTTTGATTCCCTGCTAATTATGACTATTTAGGTGTTAGTCTTTTACTCACATTTAGCATTATTTAAAAAAAAACACATGGACACAATATGTCTTTGTGAGAATGCCTTTTGGCCTCATGAGTGCTAGGGATACCTTACAAAGAGAAATGGATGTTGCTTTTGTTAGTTACATAAATGACTTCATTGCATTTTATCGGGATGATGTGATTGTGTTTTCAAGAGAATAGAAAAGATCACTTGCAACACTTGGAAATAATGTTGATCAAATATAGGGAATTTGGAATCTCTCTCAATCAAAAGAAGTGTCACTTTGGGGTGTAAAAGGCCAAGTTTCTTGGTCATATTGTTTCAAATTCTTGTGTCATGATTGACCCTAAGAGAGTAGAAGCAATCAACAAGGTTCCAATTTCCAAGAACAAAGAAGGGCATCCAATATTTCTTTGGGCGGATCAACTTCATTAGAAGGTTTGTGTCTATTTTATTTGAATTGACTCTTCCTATTACAAGAATGTTAAAAAGGACCAAGTTACCAAATGGAAGGAGGCTACTATTCAGTCTTTTGAAGGAATCAAAGAAGCACTTAAACATGCACTGTCTTGGCAGCTCGAATTACAAGAAGCCTTTCCAAATTTTCTCCTTTGCTTCTAAAAATACTATTGCATCTGTTTTTCTCAAAAGGATGAAGATGGGGCTGAGAAGCCTATTGCCTTCTTTATCAAGGATTTACAAGTTTCTGAGTTAAAGTACACAATCATGGAAAAACAAGCATTTTCCTTGGTGAAAGCAACAAAGGTTTTCGGACATTATATATTAAGTTCAAAAGTTACTTATGTTCCCCACACCATGGTAAAAGACATATTATCTAATATGGAGATCTCATCAGTATAATTTGTAGATGGGTGAACAAATAATAGGAGTATGACATGGATATCCAAACCAAAAAGTTGGTGAGAGGTTTGGGTTTTGCTAAGCTCATGGCCGAGAGAAAATTGTGAGACTATGGAAGTGAATGAAGTAGAGGAAGAAAGGGCAAATGTTCTTGGGAAATTGGTAAGCTTTTGAGTGGTACAAGGATGTAATATTTTACCTCTAACACCTACATTGTCTTGATCATTTGAATAAAAATAAAAAAAGATCCCTCAAGTGGCTTCTCAAAAATACATCATCACTGACTTTGGACTAACTTGGAAGAACCACAGAAGGTGTCCTCTTGAAATGTATAAGCTGAAGATGAAGCTCCCAAAATAGTTGTTGATTTCCATGGGGCAGTTCGTGGAGGACATTTTTCTAGAAGGGTTACATCACACAAAGTTTTGAGATATGGTTATTGGTGGCCTACTCTTTTCAAAGATACAACCATGCTGATTAGAAAATGTGAAATCTGCCAACATTTCTAGGAATAATGAAAGCTTGAGGATCCCTTCCTTTGCAGCTAAGATATCAATTGAATCTCCTTTCAAACAATGGGGGACAAACTTCATTGGAGAAATTTTAAACCCCTCTAGTGTTGGACATAAGTGGATCCTTTTAGCCAAAAATTACTTCACTAAGTGGGTGGAAGCAATCCCACCAAGAAAGTAACATGCCAAGATTATTATGGACTTCTTGTTGAATCATATCATATGCAAATTTGGTGTACCAATAAAGATTGTTGTTGATAATTCCATGTGTTTTAGAGCTAAACCTTTTGTGGCAATGTGCAAGGAGTATGTAACCAATTTGACTTATGCTTCAAACTATAACCCTCAAGGAAATGGACAAGATGAGTCCAACAATAAGAACTTATTGAAGATCATTAGGAAAACCTTGGAGTTGAACAAGAGAAAATGGGGTGAACAACTGAAATTTGTAGTTTGGGCTAATAGAATTACTACCAAAAAAGAGCTACTAATAAGATCCCATTTGAGTTAGTATATGGAACTCAAGCTCTGCTACCTTTACATCTGTAATTATCTTCATTTCAGTTTGTTCAACAACTTGAAGATCAAGAGGTCAGTCCATATGAAGCATGGATTAATCAAATTGTAGAGCTAGATGAAGAAAGAAGAGTATCCCACCAAAGGCATGTCAGATTTAGAGAGAAGTTAAAGAAATTTTTTGACAAGAAGGTCACTCCTAGGGCCTTTAATATTGGAGATTTGGTTTTGTTGTGGGATAGTAGAAATGAAGATAAGGAAAACACGGAAAATTTGATGCATTGTGGATGGGTCCTTACTCCATTGATATCAGAATTGGTGAAAATACCTTTTTACTCAAGGAATTAGATGGGGAATTGCTTGAATTTCCTATTAATGGAAGCCATATGAAGCATTTCTTGGATTAATCCCCAAATTTGACGTATGCACCAACTTGTACAGTGTATAGTGTTTGGTTTTTGCTCTGTTTTTGGTTTGTGGTTTGCTTTGGTGTGTGGCAACCCTTTTGTCAATTTCTCAACTAGTTTTTGGTGGCTTTGTCTCATGACTCCTTTTCCCAATGGATTATTTTGGCACTTGGTCTACTTTTTGTTCTTGTGGCACTCACTGGGAGTGCCCATCCCTGAGTAGGAGCCGATGTTGGTGCCCATTTTAATCCTCTACCGTTTTGACCCAAAATTTCCTTTGGTTTGCATGCTCTGAAATGTTTTTCTCCCAAATTGGTGATCTACTAATACTTTCCCATCTAGATTGAATGCCTTGAAATGCTCATAAACTTATTGTTTTGCCCCAATTTGAAGGAAATATGCATGTATGCCCTATTTTGTGCCCTAATTTTTCCCATTTCAATTACCTCTGCCATTTTTTCCACTTTTCCCAACCTTTGGAGCTTGTGATTGTTTGTTTTATGTATATTTTCCCTCAAAAATCCCTTTCCATGGTCATAAATTTCCTAAAATCACTTCCCATTTTTTTTTTATCAAAAATTCTTCACCCATGAAGAAAAAATTGATTTAGGGCATCCCTGGCAATTTCTATGTTATTTGACGGTCATACAGTGTCCTTTGCCTATCAAATTATAGCTCAAGCATCCCCTCATATGTGGCCATTTATGGTTGGACAAGATTTGGTGGGTTTGATTGAAAACTTAACATTTTTGGTTTTGGCAAAAAATCAAAAATTCCCATGCAGTCGCGAGAGAAGGTACACATTTCACATGTAGATTGAAGGCGGATGGGTGGGTCATTTTGTGCCTTAAGGTATTTTCGAATATACATTTATAGTAAAAAGTAAATTACTAAGGCCCACATCTAATCAAGGAAGGGCACGTGGCATCTTCGTAGTGCAAGCCTTCAAAGAATCAGAGGTGGACACGTGTCGTGTTCTCATCAAAAGTGGGATGGAAGGCTGGTGGAGGACTTAGAATTTTTTTACCTTTTTTGGTGAAAGGGATAAAAGTTGCAAAAGGGGTCGTAGGTCCGCAAAATGAATCATAAAGAGACACGTGGCATAATCGGATCACGGAGCGGTCGGCAGGCCACCAGGAGGAAAAGGGGAAATTTTTCCCTTTTAACACAAATGAGTTAGAGAAAAAAATTGAAGTGTTGGCCCATAATGAATCGGTGATAGGTATGTGGTAGGGATAAATCGGAGGCACGGTCTATGAAGGAAATATTGAAAAATTTCCTTTGATAAAAAGGAGTTAAAGTAAGAAGTCAGAGTGCTTCCTCTTAGCTAATCATATGAGGACACGTGTCTTATGGGAGGGCGGACCCGTGGAGATTTTTTGGAAAATTTTCCTTTTTCCAATAAAGATGGAAATGTGAAGAATCGAGTCATTATTCCAATAGGACACACCTTGTTCCATGTGCCAACACCAAATCTCAAGGGTGGAGGGTGGAGGAAAATGTCAAAATTTTACATTTTTCCAAAAATATTAAAAAGTCAAAAAGTGATCCCAAATCCATTTCCAATCATGTTATGACATGTGGAGGGCTCAGATTGAAGGGAGAAAGGAAGATCAATGATAACTATGCATTTTTCAGTTTGGCCACCATTTGAGCTCTAGGAAGCTTGGAGATGCGAATTTTGCATCAATTTTCATCAAATTTTTGGCAAATTCATGTCGATTGTGCCTGCAAGGACCAATGCAATTGGTGTTAAGGATCAATTTGCAGATTTGGGATGTTTTTGAAGTAAATTTTTTCCCTAGCCCATGTAAAAACGTAAAATATCAAATCAAGAAGTTACAGAGCCAAATTTTGGATGGATAAGGATGAAATGATGAAATGAAAGGGGCCTGCATGCTTTGAAGATGAAAAATGTGCCCCCATAATGGATAATGATGAGAGTTTTGTAATGATTCACCTTTTGAAAGAACAACTGGAAAATTTTTGTGAGTCTGATATAGATGTCATTTTCCAAAAAATATTACAAAGCAAAGGTGCTCCAAATATTCCACTTTTAGAGGGAAGATTTGTGGGGCAAAGTGAGTGAAAAAGTTATATATTGCATGAATTTGTCATGCAAATGGTCGGAGAAACTTAGAATTTCATGGGAAAATCTAGGAAAAATCCCATTCTTTGAGAAACCACCTGAGAACCATTTCTAATTCCTTTTTGCATCATATTTGTATCATGTTGAGATGGTTTGAGTTGTAAAGCCATCAATAAGCTCTGAGATTGTTCTTATAACATTCCCCTACTAATAAATTTGCTCATTCTAGATTTTTTTGTGTTGTCTCTTTGCAAAATTTGCATACACTTATGTTTCAAAATGTTTTCAATTTGTGTTTCTTACTCCTATTGCAGTCTTGTGTTTAAAATCTCTCTTGATCATACATGATCTCATTTCTTATTGATAGTGTAGTGGAATTTGCAATCTCAGATTCATAAGAGATTTCATCTGATAAAGAGATAAACAAATTTAAAATCACTTTACCTTCCTTGAATTCAGAGATTGTTTGTAAACCTTTGGGTGCACCTTAGGTCATGATAAAATAGAGATTTCTGGATGCTTTGTTGGTTCATCTAATTCGAGCTTTTGTGCTAGGTTGTCAAGATTTTGTGGAAGAGTCCAAATTTGGGCCTCCATTCGGTGGACATATCATGGTTGAAGGAGTACTTTAACCCCTTTGAATCATTCTACTGTTTAGGTCTTACAAGTTTTTTTTGCAACGGTCCTAGAAGAATTTGAAAATTTCTAGTTAGTCTTGTCTAAAATCTTCGACCAAAATTTCATTCAAAAAAACCAATCCTACTTATAATACCTCTGCATTGGATTGTGTGTCAACAAAAGAATACAATCCATTTACAAAAATGCACAAATCAAATCAGGATCATACAATGTCTTCAGTAACCCTTGCCTTGTCTTGAAAGTATTTCCATCATTTAGTAGTGACAACTCTGTTGAGTTTGAATAATGGGAAATTGATCATGTTTTCTCAAGGCCATTTTCATACTATTTGCACAAAATGAGGGATATCTTGATCTCCTTCACCATTTGAGGTTAAAAATAGGTTCTCTTATGTTGGTTAAAAGGCACAACCTAAAATAGATAGGAAAGATCAAGTGCTATTTGATTGTTATCCATCTCTCCACAAATCTAAGTGCCAGTTAGATCACATCCCCGGATACAAAATGACATACATCATGATCTATTTGTCTTCAAGATTCATGCTATATCTTTGATGTTTCTCAGACTAAAAAGGAGAACAAATTTGGGTACCAACATTGTCTACACAAGAACTTACTCCAAATCCTTCCTAGAAAAATCCACAAGGATGAGATGAGAAGAAATACTCAATGGAATATGGAACTAAAACTATTGGGAATTATAATTCTCTAAAACAAATGTATTCTAATGGTATATGAATTGAAATTTGTTTAAACAAGAAAATATTAAAAGAATTTAATAAAACCTCCAACCTTGAAATGTAGTGAAGAGATAATTCTAATTTTGATTGTGCTTTGTGATCCCCTCAACTTATTTTCTAATGATATATCCAAATGTGTCTAGGGAATTACGCTAGAAATTTGTAGAAGAAATAAAGGAGTTTTGGAGCTAGCTGGTTTGTAAGAATTCGGTAGTATGTCAATGCAAGTAATAAAATAACAAGGAAAATGAACTTTGTTTACTAGTGTACTTATTGGAAATATTCCAACAATGTAACGGTGAAATTCCAAATCAAAAGAATCCAACTAATGCTTGGATAAAAATTTTTTTTTTATAGAAAATTGGTAGGGAAATGGTGCAACACACTTTGTAACCAAGTTCCAAATCACCATGGTAAGGGTAATTTAAGTTACTAACAATAGTAAGTAAAAATGATGAAGTATATACACATTTAACAAGCTCAAAGGAAACTAATTTGGTCAAGAATTGTGTGAGAAAGGTGAGTTGGAAAGATGAAACATGTATTTAGAACATGGTGGAAAGTCTCGATTAAATGCGCACAAAACCCGGATCTGCGCAGACCAATAGTTACGTAACTATCGATGTGGTTTCGTAACTTAAGGATAGAAAGATAATTAAAAGTATACAAAACAACTAAGGAAAGAGGGAAAAGCTAGAAAATAGATGAGCTAGGTGAAATAAGCTACAAAAATATGTTGCAAGCTAGAAATTGGACTTGGATATCATTGGAATCAATATTTAATCATCATTGGGGATTTTAAACTGTTTTCCGACAATGTAGCACTTGAAAATTTGGGTGCGTACATATTTCCCCTCAAAGAAGAATTTTATCAATAAAGAGGCATGAATCGTGATGTACAGTATGGAATTCCCAAATGGGAAAGTTATAAATTATACCTAACACATTCATGTGTTTATATCATATCAATCCAAGCTTCCCGCTACATGTAAGAAGAAAATAGGAATTAAGTGCTAATATAATGATGTAATTGACAAAACATTAAAACTAAATGATAAGAGGTCCTACCATATTCGCGGTGGGACAATAAATATACATGTGTCGGCACTCTCACCACTGTAAACACATACACTCAAAACAATGTTAAAATATTCTATATATAACTCAAAATTACTATTTTTGGAAATCATTTGCACTTACCAAATTAGCAAAAATTGAGCTTTGGATTACTTGTAATGGTTTCACATGAGAATACAATTAAAATGAATATTTTATGACACGATGGGATCTAAACCAGCGGAGGAGCATGAATCACAAATAGGTGAGTTATCTTCATTTATTTATTTTTACCCTAAAATGAAGGAAACAAGAAAAAAATTGACATATGGGGGATATTTTTGATAATTTAATAGTTAAAATGATCACAAGGGGGCATCACTTAGGATTTGCAATTTTTTTATTCAAAAATGTTCTTTTTGTCTTTTTTTGAATTTTGGGGCCTTAGGTACAACCCACTTTCGCGAACCAAACCACCCTAGTGATTGTGCAACCACCGCATCGATTACATAACCATGACAAGGATCATAAAAAAGTGGAATTTTCATGGTGGTTATACAATGTCCTCTCTGCATAGAGATGAGGTTATGTAACCATTACTTTGTATAGATCAAGTGGTTACATAATTGTCGGGGAAACTCTCAAAATTGACTAAGTATGGTAGAATTTTTAACTTTTAATTTTTTTATGATGTTTTTGGTGAGATTTTTATGCATTTTATGATTGTAAATTTCTCTCTTTGATTTTTATGAATTCAGGGGGTAGTATGTTATATGGATCAAATCTCATGAGTGTGATTGGTTTCCCTAATTTTGGATGTGTTTACCCAAGATGAGAGGACTTGTTACAGAACTTGGATATGGAGGATATCAAAGAAGTGGTTAGTTGCACATACCAGTCACGTGTTGTGTGACATAGTAAGTTATTGGTATGTAAAATGGAACACTTTCTTGATGCCTAGAGTTAGGGGAGAGTGGATGATCACTTTAGAGGATGTTTACTAGATTCTGGGAGTTCTGTCACTTTGCACAAGTTGGTTTTAACTATTGCAATCATAGATGTTCATGCCCACAGTTGGGTAGCTTACATGGGAGATGCACATGCACCTGACATGAGAGCCAAGCATGGGATGAGACTACTATCATTTTCCTCTACTCTTATCCCTACCTTGTGCAAGGCCATTATTGGTATTTTAGATTCCTATTTGGTTAGTGAGAATGATGAGGACAAACTCCTTTACTTTTGGGAACCCATTATTCGAGAATTGATTAACATGGCCATATATATACATGGGGCATAAATATCCTTGGTGTGAATTATCATGATTTATAAATAGTTGTACGATTGAAAGGCAAGGCCCTTAGTCATCCCACATTATTCATGAGCTAGGTGTATGAGCACATGATCCCCTATTAGAGGGAATTCATATAGCATATCCCAAGGTGATCAAGGAGGCTAGATGGATTGGCATGTCTCCACTCAAGGGTCCACATCAGTTAGTTTCCACCCTCACTACTGATGACATGATCACATAACCATATCAGGATATGGTTGGCCAATGGGGTGAGGATATGATTATTATGACTACATGTAGTTATACTACATAGTTAATGGATAGGACCACCAGAGTACATGCCCATCTAATTCACAAGGTACCATAGAAGTTTGGGTTACCTTATATTTATTCCCTCCTAGTAGTCCCTAAAATGTACGGAAGGATCGAAGAGGCTAGAGTTGGCCTAAAGGTAAATCTCGAGTGGACCATCATCACTCCTAGATTTTGGATCGAGATGCCTCATATAACATGGGATCCAGTTAGTGCATTGCAGATTCTACATATTGTGGAAATCCTACACATAAGGGAGATGGGAAGGAGGATGAAGAGGTCGAGACAGAGGAAGATCTTGAGTTGGAGGTAGAGGTGGAGATAGAGAGTGACACAGAGTGGGTGGCCATTGGAGAGGCTTCCACAAAGCTATGGCCAAGGTGGAGGATGAGTCGGAGACACTACACTCGGAGGATCCTTTAACCATTGGAGGAGGAGGGAATAAGGATTCAAGTTTTAGATATTAGATGGCCATAGAGGAGGTCAAAGCGGAGGAGGTTCCTACACCAACACCAATCATCAATCCATCTTAAATTCCTAGAGATCTGAGTAAGTATACTTTCTCTTGACCTTACTTCTTAAACTAGATTGTTATAAAATTACACACTATCTTTATTTTTTAGAGGTTTTCCAACTTGTCATTGTTTTCATTTATACTTTTTAGCTACTACTATGGTTGGTGATATTTTATTCAATGGATTCTCTTATAGACCTTCACAATCCCTACAAGAGAATACATGGGAGAATTTACTTATAGACACTAGGCAACTAGTTATAGTTGACACCACACAAATTTGTTTGTGTCAACATGACATGTTGCGGTGGCCTTAACCTAGATTAAGGCCAAGCTTACTAAATACAATATTTAGAGGAGACAACAACGATACCATTCTTACAGCAAGGCTATTACTACCCTTTGGAAGAACACCTACCCCATCACATGGGCACTCTCAGCGATGATCGATACAGAGGTGCCCACACTACATCGAGTCACTCTCGTCATCAGATCCAAATTAGGATCCCTCATCCTACACCTTCAGTGGGATCCCATAGAGAGGGATAGGCCATAAATGCTTATTTATTTGAGATCATTTTTGTATATATATGTTTTTTTTGAATATTTGGCTCATAAATGATCATTTTGACCACACTCGCAAGAGTTTAATGGCATTACATGAAACTTATATCTTATTATATATGCATATATAAATTTATTTTTGGTTTGGCCATTCTGTAAGAGTTGACTCGATCATGGTTTGTTTTTCCTATGTACTCTTAGATGTTTAGAATTTTTGATGTTTTTCATATGATTTTATGGAAGTATGTTATGGATGATGATGATGAAAATGTGTAAACATAATGATTGTTTCTTTTTCTATGATGCACATGAGAATAAATTATAGTTAGATACTTTGGTTTTCAATAAATATTTGGAACTTCTGCTTTATTGGAAAAATGTGATGAATGTAATATGATAGCAACATGAAATTTTTCCATCCCTAACTCCATGTAACTAGTAAGATGCGAGGAATCATCACCGAGAGATAAAAAAGATGTAATTTATATGATTTTGATGAATGGAGATGGTGATAAGAAGACACTATTTTGACAAACACCCAATTAGGAACCTACAACTCAAATCTAAGTAAGGTCACTTAACTAGTCCGAATGTGGTTTTCTTACAAGTTTATCTAGACTTAGATCCGTGGATGGTATTTTGATTATAAAAATTTGGTTTTAAGGATTGAATCTCTTGTAACATACACATATAGATTACTTTCTTATTATTTTTAAGATTTCAAAGAACTTTTTATTCATTGAATTATTTATAAATTTTTGACTTATTTGATAGGATCCCTAAATCTTTCCCATCCTACCAAGTAAGAAGCATGGGATCATCACTAAGGACAAGATATGGGTGAGTAAGGGCACTTCTCTCCTTTCTTAACCTCATGCCACTAATAAGAAGTGCGTAATCCTCACCAAAGGTTGGTAGGGAAAAGAAGTGTAGTTTTATTTTGAAATGAAATCATTTTTGTATTTATTATTGATTTATATTCTTTTTTTTTTTTTTTTTATTTATAGGTTTTATACTTTTTGTTTGGAAGGAATGCTTTCCTCTAGCCTCAACCCTATGCAACTAGTAAGATGCGAGGGCTCATAACTGAAGGTTGAGATAGGTGGACAAGAGCTCAAGGTGAAATGTTTAGATTTTTATTTCATGAGAGAGATTTTTAGGGAAATATGTGATGTCAAGAATATTATAGAACATACTATGGGAAAAGACACCTAAGCTAGAAGAAACCTTGAATATAACTAAGTGTGTAAGTCTTGGTAGAATCAATGTCAAATTTTGTCTTAATCTGTTGAAATGATGAAGATATTTAAATAATTCAAAGATCATATGATGGATAATTGAAGAGATATGATTGAATTTTTTTGCCAATATTTGAAAGTTTCTTAAAATTTGCTTGAAAATTAAGTTTCTTGATTTAAAATTTCACAATATGATAATTCAGATGGTATATAATATGGATGCATTAATGTACAAGTGGAGATGCAAATGAACTATGCATACAAGTGTTTTAGATGAAGTGAATTAATTGATTTGTTGAATTCTTCACCTTCTAAAGTACATAGGTGGTACACACCATTCTTAAAGTCTTATATCACTTGGTATGGGCCTAACCATTTGGGTCTGAAATTTCTTCCTTTACTAGTCTTTTTGTCAATCCAACTATCAAGTCTCAATACTAGATATCCTGCGTGTATTTAGTTCTCATACACTCTCTTATTTTACTAACAACACATCATATCAGCATAAACACGTTTATGTTTTTCATCTCTAAGTTGAGCTTCATCAAGGGTTTCTAATTCAACTAATTATGCTTCTCATTATCCGTATCCATCCAAATTCCTTGTAGATCCAGAAGACTTAACTCTTCCTGGTAAGAACACTTCGATATGTCCTCTATGGTCCAAACAAGTCTGGAAATAAATTTAGGTGCCAATCTCTTTTGTTCTCCTTAACCATCTTAAGGAGAATGGACTTTAGGGTTTTGTTTGTAGCCTCATCTGTCCATTATCTTGAGGATAGTATAAAGAGGTTGTGTGATGGGATATTTTGAATTGCACACATAATTCTCACACCTATTCATTCTTGAAAGGTGTGCTTATCATCTAAAATAATGACATGTGGGAATCCATACCTATAAATAATCTGGTTTAAGATAAACTTGGAAATTATAGATCCAGGTATAGTAGTAAGAGGCATGGCCTCAACCCATTTGGTAAAATACTCAATGCTTCGATAGCAAACTTGTGGCCATATGAACATGAATGAGAGAAATTCCCTATTAGGTCAAGACCCCAAGTTTATAATGGCTAGTGTGTCACTATAGGTTACGAGACTATACAAGAATATGTATCTTGTGTGATAACTCTTAACATTTTTTACTCTTGCGTACATACTCCACAGTGTTGTGTTCTAGAGTAGGCAAGAAATAACCCATGTGATGAATTTTACTAGCGGTCGTATGTCTTCAAAGTGACCACCGTAGACTCTGCGAGTGGGATTTGAAAGTATGTTCTCTCGAATATTCTTGATCAACACATCTTAACAACATACCATTTAATGCTCTCCGATAGATCACTTCTTCCACAATTACATACTTGGTGGCTATGACATGTAGCCTTCGTATTTACTATGAGGTTTCTCCCTCAGGATACGTTTGGTCCAAAATGTGATTGAAAATATCAATATACCATGGAATTGAAGTGACAAAGGGATTTACCTCTATATATAACACAATCTCATAAGGAAATTTAAATCTACTAGTTCGCCACAATCTATAGTATTGTCATTAAGCAATCGGTGATAATTTTTCCCTTTACAGAATTATGGCTAACAAAGGTGAGTTCAAACTAACCCATAAATGTAATGAAATGGCTAGCCTCCTTAGATAAGGTAGCATGGGTTAAGAATTTTTTCAAATGGTTGGATTTAACTATTAGTGGCATCTCTTGGTTAAGCATGTAGTGCCTTAACCTCTTAATTGTTAAAATAATAGCCAAGAAATCCTTCTCCGCTTGTGTGTATCACGTTTTGTAATCAAGAAGAGTAAGGATAATGAATTAAATTTCCCACTCATAACCATCATCATACTCTTATTCCAACATGCATGCAATCAAGACATCAGTGGCTCAAGAGTGTAAAATCGAAGGATGGTTAGCCTTTAATGGCATGAGCATAGGAAATGACATAAGGAATTTCTTCATTGACTTGAACTCTTAGTGACACTCATTGGTATAATCCTTGCTATAATATTTATTCAATAATCCATTAATGGGGTGAAAAATGTAAGTTAAGTCAAGGATAAACCTGGGAATTACTCCAAACTTACATATGAAAGATCTAATTCCCAACTCATCAATGGGTGGGGACATTTACAAAACTACCTGAATATTTCTTGGATTAACATAAATGCCTCAAGAAGAAATGATGTATCCTAGTAACATGCCTTATATTACCCCAAATATGCATTTTTATGGATTTAGCATTACTCCATATTTGATTAGGCATGGGAGAATGACACAAAGCAATTGAGGGTGATCACCACATTTCTTTTCTTTTTCCAATAGGTCATCAACATATGACTCAATGATATTATGAATAAGATCATGAAAAATATATATCATTTCCTATTGGTAAGTGGCTCTGACATTCTTTAGGCCAAAAGGCATGACTGCGTAACATAAGGTTCCCCAAGGAGTTGTGAAAGTAGTTTTCATTTGGTCCTCCTCGAAATATTTATCTTGTTATAACCGAAAATCCATCCATAAGAGACAAAAGCTCATATCCAGTTGTTGTGTCAATGATGACATCGATTGAAGGTAGTGGAAAGTCTTCTTTGGGAAAATCCTTATTAATGTCCCTAAAATCAATATAGATTCATATCTTCCCATTATTTTTTAGGACTAGTATGATTTTTGACACCCAAATTCAATAATCTACAAGCTTGATAAACCCTACTTATAAGATTTTCATTACCTCCTCTTTAACCATTAAAGCCACTTTTGGCTTCATGGGTATCAACTTTTGCTTCATGGGTTTGGCATCGAGGCTTTGTAACTAGATTGTGCGGTATGACTTTAGGATTTATACCTATCATATCCTTATATAAAGGTGAAGGATTTTGAATGTTCTTTAAGAACCTTTGTGTGTACTTCTATTTCTTCTAGAGACAACAAAGAACCAAGTTTCAAGATTTTGGGTCCCTCTTCCATCCCTATATTTATGTCTATGGTTCCTTTGATAAAAAGTCATTACCCTCTTGAAAATAAGGTTTATATGGAGGTGATTCTAGCTCTTCTTCCTCGACTTTATAGATTTCAAAATATTCAGTGAAGAAGAGTTCATCATGTGATCCCTAAAGTAGAAGGAATGGTGAGGTATAAGGTAAAAGCCCTTCTTTTGGTGCACAAGATGGAGGTAGGTGTAATCATTAGGATATCCTAATATTTCCTCAAGATTTTCCACAAAATCCAATTTGATGAACTCATTATGAGCTTCGACATATGCCAAAATTTCATTAGTTGGCATCCTTTGAACCAAAGGTTCATTTCAGATGAAACAATGAATTGAAATTCCTTTAAGTCCTAACTTGGAGAAATTTTTTAAGAGGAAGTAGTCATGGAATCATCTAATATGTTCTATTCTTGTGGGATAGCTCCTATGGATATAAAGTAAAAACCCTTGTAAAGCTCCTAGAAGGAAGAATTATAGAGTTGTAGGTGCTCTACTCTAGTCTCATAGACATATGATATTTGATTGGCAACAAGTTGAGAGTTACCCAAGACTTGGCATTGTTCACACCCATCCTCTTGGCCATGATAAGACCAAGAATTAGAGATTTGTATTAACCTCCATTGTTTTTGCATTCAAAGTTTAGTTTGAAGGAAAAATGCATAACCCTCCCCTCTAGAGAAAGGATCACCCCTTCCCCATTACAAAAATGAAACTTTGCACCATCATAGTTGAGAGTCCAACTTTTGTTGGGGAAGATAGAAACTTGATTATCCTTGGAGTATTCTTCCTTAACTTCTAAGACCTCCACCATAAAAATCTCTTCAAATCCCTCTGTCGGAAGATATTTTTGTTGACAAGGTTTCTACCTTAGTGGTTTTGTTCAAGTTAACATAAACTCCTTCAATTGTCTTACGGGCTTCCAACTCGGTCATAGGAATAAGCATAGATGTAGGTATTGATCTTTGTATCTTGTTTAACTGATTGGATGGGAGCTCAAATTTAGTATGAACCCCCAATTTGTTCTTTAAGT
Organism: Taxus wallichiana var. yunnanensis; assembly: GCA_018340775.1. Lineage (NCBI taxonomy): Eukaryota > Viridiplantae > Streptophyta > Pinopsida > Cupressales > Taxaceae > Taxus > Taxus wallichiana. Next base: position 549,758,270 of record CM031237.1, on the reverse strand, counting down.
TGTCCAATTGGATATCAATTTTTTTCTCACCCTGAGCCATGAAGAGCTTCGTTAGATGCAAGAATTTGACTTCTTGGAATAGCATAGGAGGGATTTCCTTCATCCTATGAATATAGGGTTAATAGAGAATCATATTATATTTATTTTCCTAATCTATAATATAAAATTCATTCAACACGGTATTGGGTCAAAGAGTGAATGGAATCATTATGGTTCTAATGAAAGTTTCTTTAAGGCTATCATATCCTCTCGGCATGATTCGAGTTGAGGAACAGTTCATTTCTCCATATCCTAGCTATTATTGAAATGAGAAGGGCACTATATTAATATCATCCCCATCATCTATCATAACATGTTTAATGTAATTATTGTAAATCCAAACTTATAGGTACAATGTAGGATCACCTCTCCACACTAGCTCAATATCGGTAGACAACTTGTTGATATCAAACACAAATTTGGCATCTCTCTTAGGCTACTCTGGGGGGTAGACTTCAAAGTCTATATCATTAATCTAGGCCTCTGGAGGAGGGGTGATCTGGATTATATGGATAATACCTAACACTTTTAGTAAATTTGATCGATGCGTAGGGTAATTCTTTAACAAATCTAAAAAGGAAACATGGGAGAAGGTCTTAGTCATATTTTTATCAAATTAGAAGCTCCTACTAGTTTAGGAGCTATAGGCATATCATATAACATTGAGGGATAAACATAAAGAGGTTGTAAATAATAATCACATGTCTAAGTCACCACAAGGACTTCCAACTCCATTTTTAACTTGACTAGGCCTATAATCTTAGGTTGATTTTAGTTTTACAAACAAGGATCCGTGGACATAGAAGATTCATGGTCATTGATTCCCATAGGAACCCCTTTTTTAGTACCATGAGGATTAATCTTATCATTTTCAAGATGTCTGGGAAGGGGTCTTTATAAATCATGAGAGTAGAATTATGGGGAGAAATAGGCCCCATGTGAGTGTTTTTCCTAGGTGAAATGGGATTAACCTAAAACATCTCAATGAAGAGTTGTCTTTGGTCCTCTAGAATTCATTTATGAACTTATTGCAATCTTGACACGTCCAGCATCATGTCCTATAACCCTATGGAAACCACAATATAATTTGTGATCGTAGTCACAAGGTATTTGGTTCTGGTTTTTTTGTAGCCCATAGTTTTTGTTGTTATTCTTCTATTAGTTATTGTAGTTGAAGTTTAGAGGCCTTTTTCCTTGGTTCTAATATTGATTTGGAAATCTAATCGATATGGTTAGGGTATTGAATTGGGCCTTGGGCCTTAACGTATTGAGAGGAATATTATGGAAACTAAAATCAACCTCATGGATAGGAGTTAAATTTTTACTCATTTAATTATTCACATTTTCACTATTATTGTCACTATTTGCACTTTTAGTGCTAACTATATTCATCTTCTTAGATTTATCGAGTTACACCATCTGTCATAACACCAATTTTATTGTTTAGGACCTTGGGTATTTGATTTATATTTTTTTAATGTTATGGTAATTTGAATTACCTTGAGAGGGAGTGACCAATTTCCCATTTGGACCATAAGTCTTTTTTCCACTATCGATCGTCGTTTGGTCAATGCGAAGAGCACCCTCTAAGACCTCCTCATAGCTCCTAAGAGGAAAATTTTGTACCTCCTCCTTGGTTTATCAATTGAGAGAGTGGAGGAATAGATCACAAATCTTCGTTTGATCCATGTTTGGAGCATTGGAAGAGGATTAGAGGACTTTCTACCACCTCTGGATGAAATAGGAAGAGGATTCATTATGCTCTTATTTAATATGAAGGAATCCTCTTATTTATGTTATTAAGAGCTTTTTTATGTTGAAATCCTTTTATGAAATTGAATACGAGTTTTTTGAAAGAGTTATTTGAGGCTTTTGGTATTCTATAATACCAGTCAAGATAAATCCCCTCAAGGGTCTTGGTAAATATATTCTCTACAAAAACATCCTATGTGAGTGGCTCTCTAATGGTGGTCTCATATGCCTTGATGTGGGAATTTAGGTCCCCATGCCATTTGAATTTGGGAATTACTAGTGATGGTTATGGGAGTATTACACACCATATGGTAAATTATAGGAGCTCCTTGGGACACTCAAAGTATGTGCCCACTCTGTAGGACTCAACCATTGATGGTCCTTGATTGTGAGGAGGGGGTGGAATTGGATTTTGGTATGGCATAACATAGGCATTAGGTGGGTCATAAAAACCCCTTTTTCTAATCACATGGACCAAGATAAGAAAACATGTCCCCTTGTGGTGATTTTGAGTACATGTGAAGATATGGTGGAACATTTTTTTGATACGGATCGATAGGGGTGAAACTAGGGAACATCACATTGTCGGTTAGAATGACATTTGAGAATGCACTTTCGATTTCTCTCTATGGTGGGTGTTTATATGAGGAATAAGGGGGCATACCTAATGTTCTTGATCTAGTAATAAGGTCTCCATGGATAGGAACACCCATGTGGACCTAAGAAGGCTATGGTGTGGAGGGAACATAACTATAGTTTTGAATGTGGTGTGGAACTTTTCCTTTCCCTACAAATGGTGTAGAATGTAAAGGATGGGAAATCTAAAAATCCCTAATTCTATCCACCAATGTTGAAATCACATCACTCAATGAATGTGTCACATTCTTCTTAGGCGTGTGTTGAATCTTGTTAGAGGGCAAAGGCACGTGATGTCCTGCTAAAAGCTAGATCAAATAAAATGAATGTCTTATATGTGCACTACAAGAATGTGATCGTCTAAGGAAATGAATGAATTTTAACCTTATCTAGTAAAATGAAGTGGTTAAGGATAATGGTTGCATGAAGGTTTTGATTAATATCAAAATAAAAAAATATACCCTGAATGGTATGTGGGATACGTGGGAATCACCCTGCATGTGTTGTGTTAAAATATTTGGAAACATTCATGAAGGTGTGATAAGATAAATGTGAGAAGGATGAATCTATGGATTCTAGGATATATTCTCAATTAGACTAATTATTTCATAACATGTTAGCATTATCCACTTCATTGTTCAAAGCTATCGGATGTGAGATAGTAATGAGTGGAACTAGGGTGGTTTGAAATATGAGTTGTCTAAGGCCCTGATCAATGTCTATTAACTGTATAACTGTGTTTGATTGTGGAACTCTTGGATCAAAAACTATCTATTTGGGTTACCTAGGGCCTTAGATGGTCATGTGAACATGTAAACAATTAATCTAAGGAAATAAACAAACATTTAAAGAATTCAAAAGAGGCAAGGTCAATGGTTGGGTGACCTAAGACAACTAATGAAACATAGGGAGTTATGTTAATTTATGTCTAATTAGATCTATGTGCCTAAATTAACAAATAAATACAAGCATATTTTAATTAATTTAAATTTATTACTCTCCTTGAATCTAATTAAAACTACATGCAACTAATCAATTTAACATATAAAACTAATTGACTTAGCTAATAAGATAAATCTAATCTACTTTTACGTATTTTTAATGTTTTTAAAAGAAAGGAAATAAGACAAATAAAAGAAACTAGATAATTTAATCGAATGTTTTTGGGGATTTTATGTTTTCTAGAATAAAATAAAATAAATCTACATAGACAATACAACTTCTTCTAATAAAATGAAAATTTCTTCTACTCTAAAACAAATTAAACTAAACAGTGAAATAGCTAGATGTGGCTATTTCCCTGTTGTAGAATGGAATTAATCTAATCTAATAAAAATAAATTTTTTCCTAATTTTTAATTGTGGATATTACTCTCTCTTGTTTTACCTCATAATCATGAGAAGAATGAAAATTTGATCAGAAGAAATTATTCCCTTGAAGCTTCCCCAATAAAATAATAGGAAATACAGAAGGTTTTTGAAATGAAACTCAATGCAATACATAGAAACAAAAACTTCTTCAAACCCACATCCCTTGAAAATCCATAGGGATAGGAAGGGAGGAATTTTTCAATAGAATCCTTTCCCATATGTAGGAAAAATCTAACTAAATGAAAAAAATAAAGTTAGAGGTGTTTTAATTATAAAGAAACAAAATATTGTCTACACAATAACTTCCTCTAATTACTTCCAAGACAAATCCACAGTGATTATCTGAGAATAAATCCTCAATGGAATCTTGAAATGAAACTAGTGGAAATTCTAATTCTCTAAAACAAATGTATTCTAATATTCTATGAATTAAAATTTGTTTAAACAAGGAAAGATTCAAAAAAATTGATAAAACTTCCATCTTAGAAATGTAGTGTAGAGACAATTCCAATTTTAAATGTGCTTTGTGATCCCCTCATATTATTTTCCAATGAGATATCCAAATGTGTACAAGTAACTATGCTATACATTTATAGAAGAAATGAAGGAGTGTTAGAGCTAGCTGGTTTGTAGAAGTTTGGTAGCATATACAAACAAGAGAATAACAATGAAAATGAATTATGTATTATTTTGTACTTCTTGGAAGGATTATTGTAGTGTAACAGTGAAATTCCAAATCAAAAGACTCCAACCAATGCTTCAAGGAAAATTTTGATTTTTATATAAAGTTTGTAGGGAAACGGTGCAACACACTTGGAAACGAAGAAGTGTCAAATCACCATGGGAAGGGGCATTTAACTTGCTAAGAATAGTAAGTAAAAAGAGGAATTATATACACATATAACAAGATTAAAGGAAGCTATTTTGGTCAAGAAATTTATAAGAAAGGTGAGTTAGAAAGAGGCAACATGTGTTGAAAACATATTAGAATGTCTCGGTTAAATACGCATAGAATCGTCGATCACGCAGATCGGTTGTTATATAATCTCCATAATGGTCACAAAAATTCTTCTCAAGTAAGATTGGTGGTTACAAAACCACTAGGGAGGTTGTTTAACTTAAGGCTAGAAAGCTAAGAAAATTCTGAAAAATAACTAAGGAAAGTGGGAAAAGATGGAAAATAGATTAGCAAGGTGAAATAAGCTACAAGAACATGTTGTAAGCTAGAAATTGACTTGGATATCATTGGAATCAATATTTAATCATCATCGGGATTTTAAACCATTATAAAAATGTAGTACATGGAAATTTGGGTGTGTCAAAGACCACTTTCTTTGTACTCCTACTATCAATAACAACATTACAACATTTTCCTTTAGCTTTACATACGATTTTAATAAACACTTTCTTTGAGTTATCTCATTCACCACTTTACTTTCTTCTAAAATAACTATTCTACATAAAAATTACTTACCTCTATCTTGAAACACTTGATCATCAGCTTTATCATCCTCTCTCACCTCTATATCCATCTCCTTGCACGCATATGCCTATTGTCCTACATATTTCTGGCACATGTGATACTTACATGTAAATTGTACTATGTTACATGTCTCTCTCATCTACATGAGACTCATCTCATCTCTCATTTATTTCTGATTTTCCTCTATATCAATCAACCTTCTCATCAAAACATCCATCATCCTATCCATCTTCTCTTTTAAAGATGGTCTTCCCTCTGCTCTCATTTGCACCATATTATCTTCTCTTTCTTCTTCTCATTGTATCAAACTTTTCCTTAAATTTTTGTAGTCATTTTTGCACCCACCAAGAACAAGTGAACCTCATGTGCACTGGCCTATCACCCAGTGGGTGCTAGGCGCTCACCCGAGGCACGTGAAAGGGAGCATAGTCTCTCTTTTATGTGATTCTAGTGGAAGGCATAGTTCATGATTCTGACTTAGTGATTTAACAGACATGAAGAAGCTATAGAGCTCAGGATGGCTTCTACACCCCTTCAGTCATAATAGAAACAAAGCATGCAATAGAAATAATAGAACCAAGAGTTTGTAAATCCACAAATATACTTAATCATTCAAGTAAGGTCCATGATTATACAAGATCAAAAGCAGAGTAAAAACATGTAGATCATTCAGAAGGAGATCTTTAACGTAAACATGATGGTAACCTTATCATATTCATTCATAGTCTTACTACAAAGTATCATAGAGAGGCAGACCATAGTCATGCACCATGTCTGGATTCATACATGTATTCTCACAAAGAAAAATTTCATTCCCCCCATTACATCCCTACTAGAATCCCTTACCCATTCTCACCTTATAGTTCTCTTAGTAATTCTACAGAGCTCCGCTACCTCACTTCTCTCTCTTTCTTTGCCAAGGGCACACGTATAAATAGGCATATGAGCTCTAACAAAATCCTCTAAAGCCTCGAGGTATGGGTCACCCCAGCCCCCAAGTGTCATGTTATGGGATCTTTCTATCACAAGGTATATTCACCCCCGTCACTAGGCTACATCCAAATGGAACCATCTCATGTCATGATTATTTTTGGATCTTTCTATCACAAGGTATATTCCTTCCGGATTCATACATGTACACCATTCCCCATTTCCCATTACATCCCTACTAGAATCCCTTACCCATTCCTTATCTCTTAAATGGAACACTGTTATTTATGTGTATAAATTCGAGCTCTACCCAAAGTCTCAAATTTGCCCCAAAAGAATCTAAGTCCCAAATTGTTCTTCTAGGACACCTGCAATCGCTTTAGGCCGTAACCTTATCCAAATGGAACACATTCTTCATGTGTTCTGTCCCAAATTTTTCTTCGCATGGCACACGACCACGGTTCTCCAAGAAGCCTTTTGAATACTACCTTGCGCGCCTTCACTTGTGCACTTCCTCCGGCCATGTGCACCTATGCACCCTTAAGATTTGGAAGCTATATTCGGGGCCAACATTACCCCACACTTCACCTATTCTCCATCCTTGGGAACCTTCTCAAATAATTTGGTACCAAAATAATGCAAGGCCTTGCCTTGGAAAAGAATAGGGGGAAGAATAAAGAATGGGAGAGAGAAAGAAAAGGGGGAAATTTCCTAAATAAGAAGAAGGGAAAATTTTGTTGTAGGTTGGCCTCCAGTGTACTCCTAGTGCTGACTTACTCTTGTGCTTTAGTGCAGATGTCACTAACCAAGGTGCTCAACTCGTTGAAGGTTAACCCTTCCCCTTTTGTGGTAATGGTTTCCACCACAGTGTCTAGTTCTTTAGTGAGATCTTCTAGGGCATCCATCTTCCTTGTGATGACCTTATAGAGCTATTTTAGCCAAGTTTTGATTGAGACTCACCGGTTCTCAATGGCTTCAGATTTATTTTCCACTTCAGCTATGATCCTTTCTCACTCAGCTCTATTTCCCTTATTCTTTTATCTAAATTCCTTGATTGGGCAAGCGTATGCTTATCACTTTGTTTTGATCCATGAAGTGGTCATGTAGGTACCCCATGGTTTGTGCAGCTATTCTTACATCAGAAAACACCTTGTTGTATTTAGCCACGAGTGCAATGACCTTAAACTTGTCTTCCTTCTCCAAGCACACGCAGCTATCTCCTCTACCGACTCCAAGTCCAAAGGCTTCCTTTCCATGGTGAGGATCCGAGTCAAGTCCTCTAGGCATTCTAAGGAGGATCTATACTTTTACATGGGAGGGATAAGGTCCGGTGCTTCATGATAATTTCTTGGGAGATGAGTTCCACCTTCTTGGAAACTTCATGCACTTTAGCCTTCTCTTCTTGAAGCTCCCTCTGTAGTTGAGTGCTGATTAATTTCTCAAGGCTGAGATCCTTCGTCAGCTTCACTACTTCCTCCTTCCTCTTCTCCAACAGGTCCTCCAAGACTCTAACCCTATCATTCCTACCAAAGATCCTAGCCTCGATTTCCACAGAGACCTTGTTGAGTGTGTTACACACTTTCTCATCTAAAATTTGTTATGTGTTTACAATGGGGTTGTCCCCCTTTCCTTCGGAAAACTTTAATACCACTCCTTGGTTAATCTTGAACTTAGGCTCATCGAGGTGGGAGTTGAATGCCCATGATAGCATCTTCCTCATTCGTGGGTATCCACCCTCAGGGTCAAAGGATTCCATGGTGGTGAGCTCCTTGGTGGGCATGGTACTTTGGAAATGCATGCGTAAAACTTTTTTGGGGTCATCAATGTAACCTATCATTGTTCTTCCCCCTTCCACACATTTACTTCTCATGGACACCCCCTTGGGAATAGTTACCGAAAGAGTTGGGCCTTTTGTGCTACCCACACTCTTCTCCCTCTACTCTTCTTTGAATTCACCGAGCACTAACTCCGCACTGTGCTCCAACTCCTCTTCGACCAAGGTATTGATTATCTTCTCTGCCTCCCTTGTTGCCTTCTCATTCACCTCCTCCTGAGTGAGCTTGGGCATATCTGGCTCCTTGGTACTAGCCCCTTCGCTCCTCTCTTCACTTTGTGCGCCTTCCTCCCTTTGGGTACCCTTCCTCCTTACAAAGATGAAGGCATCATTTGTATCCTCTGCTTCCTCACCCTTCAAATCATGGATATTAATCAGCTCTTGATCCACCTCCAGCTCTTCCCCTCCATCATCATCCTTTTCACCTATATAGGTGTTTGGGTCATCTTTATCTTCAGACCCTTATTCCTCCATTCCTTATTCTTCTTCCCTTGCAAAAAATTCCGGAGTCGGGGATGTTGTCTTTTCTTCATCCGAGGGTTCTTCGAGGATGGTGGCTTCACGAGATCGGGGTCTTTTCCCCCGACCACCATTCTCCTCTTCTTCGGACATAGGTGCTTGGACTTGCAGTATCAATTTATGCCTCTCCACCACTCTTTGTTCTTCCTCTTCTTCTTCTTTCTCCTTGTGCTTTGGTGTTGGCTTCTTCCTTCCCATGGGGTTGTCTGAGATGGATATTTCATTCTCTACATATGCACCCTTCTCAAACTTTGGCCTTATGCATAGGTAGATTCTGGTAGCAATGCTCTCAGCAATGGGTAAGGTCAATGGCCTTATGATGTGTACATCTTGCACAACGTACCTTTCAACATATGTGCGCTTCCCCGGGTAGACCAACTTCTTTCTCATCTCTCTATGTTCACTGTCAAGGGTGGATAGGTCAAGTTTTAATTTCTTTGACTCCTTATACCTGTTCACTCCTACCTGGAAAAATTGGGCAGTAAATGAGAAGGGGAGTTTGCACCAGGGACTCCAACTACCATCCACCAAGATGAATCTACCAATGCAGAAGTGTTGGTATACCATGAACTCAGCTTCTCCTTCAGTCACCATGGGAGTTGTTCTGGGATCTGCCATTCCACCTCAAATGCATTCCTAAGGCGCGTATACCATTTATCCAAGCGTGCCTTGTGCACCCCTATCATTGACTCACAAGTATACTTCTGGAACCTATCCACAGGTGAAGGGTCTTCATCAAGGTACTCCCATACAAACTTATCAGATGCATCCACACCCCGATCTCTGAGAACACAATGGTTAATAGAATGTTCCCAAATAATATCTTTCTCTATGTTCTTTGTGCTGCTTATGATCTCATCTGCTATGTATTGGGAGATATTATATACGGTGCCCTCTATGACCTTCCTACAGACATTCAACTAGGGCTTGCTCACCTAGGTCCACCTCTCTTGTCCATTCAGCTTGGAAATGAGGTGTGTGGCCATTTTCATCACCGGATCACTGATATCCATGACATCATAGTACCTTGATCCCTTCTTATAATCCAGGATGCAATGGTTTCTTTAATTGCCTCCTCATCCTGGAGGTCATCTATGATCGTATCCCCTTTATATCTTAGGCTTGTAAAGTGTGAGATTAATTGGGGAGTTATGCATTTTTTCACCCTACAAAGTAGAAGAAATCTTCATGTGCACACGTGTCATCAGCCATTGGTACAAGCACTCAGGCTTCCTAAAATATGGTAACTCGTAAAGCTAGAGAAGCCCTGCCTTCTCCATTTTCACCTTGACTACGGTGCTGTAGATTGGCATCCCGTCAGGTGTTCCTTTGTTTATGGGGTACACCAGCTCCAGTTCCATTTCCTTTATGATTATACTCGACCAGTGATTGTAATCGATCACGGTCATCTGTCTGATGTGGGACTCCCACTCTTGCCCCAACAAAACCCCATCCAGGTATTGCATTTCCAAGTACCATTCTTCATTGGTATCCAAAAGTATTTCTTCTTCTTTCTTCTTCCCTTTTCCCTTTCTCTTTCCCTTCTTGGATTGTACTACAAGTTTATCAACTAGTTTTTTGGCCGTCATTTTACCCTTTTCTTTCATTCCCTAGTTACTTTCGAGTTGTCTAAGAGTTTTCTTCACACCCCATGCCCTAGAGCACAAACCCTAATTTCTGATTTTCCTCCTTCGATCACGGCACTCTTTCACAATGTTCCTCACACCCGTGAATCACTTCTACTCTGGTTTGTAGATCTAACGAACTGATTGCACGTGAGTTTTTGAGATTTTCCTTTGCATGAGTCATCTCTAAAACCCTAGCTCTTGAAAGAAAATCATTCTCCTTGTTTTCACAAAGTAAAATAATGAACTGCCCATCCTTGTATTTATAGCTTTTCCCACTTTTATGCATTAAAGGCTAGGCTACCTACCACCATACAACAATATTTAATGTGGTGTTTTTCAAACAAACCTAACTTCAGTGCTTTTCCTTACGCGCCCAATCCTTGCGTGAAAAGTTTTTCACCCACGCCCAATCCTTGTGTGAAAAATTTTCCAACCTTCTAGTAGAAAATCCATCTTGATAGAAGACTCTTGCACACGTGTTACCAGTGCCAAAGGCACCTCTTCCATCCTCATGATTCTTGCTTTCACCTACCTCATGTTTTTGCACTTTTTCTCCTTATACGTGGATTTCCAATGTAACCTACTTTTGCTAGCCATCTGCCTTCTTTTCTCCTAATGCCTCTTTTCAACAGGGCCAGTTCGAATGGTCTACCAACCCAATCCTCCTACATAATAACTTCATGCCTCTCTTTATCACCTCACCCCACACTAAATCGATGCGCGGTCCTCTACGCATTCATAAGTCAAAAAGTAATAAGGTTACCGGCACCCAAGGCATAAAACAAGACAACAACGTGAAAGGGAAAAACAAGAAAGGAAAATAATAAAAGGAAATTCTAAACTAACTAGGAAGACTACCTTATTTACAAACACCAAGAAGCATTATTTATAGTAGGGCTTCATCCTACTCCCATTGAAGTGTCCTAGTAATTTTATTCCATCCAAAGACTTGAATCGCATGTGCCCAATCAAGGATGTATGAAATTACATAAGAACTAACCAATGCACCTTCAACTTTTCGGATGGCGTAGAAATTTTAAATCATATAGCAATACCATCCATCGCCAACCTCAAACTATTTGTTCTTAATGTGGCAATCATGCCATGCCTTTTTCTTAGCTTTTTAGTTGTTTCACTCCATCTTGCTACTTAAGTGCCTTTCATCCAACTTTATCAATTAATTAATTCTTTCTTCTAGTGCTTTTTCATCGTCTAACCCTCATGTGCGTGCTATACGCAGAGATGGTAACATGAATTCTACTGGGAAAAACTATTTCCGCACCAAACACCAATTGAAATGGTGTGGCCTTGTTCAACCTTTTGTATGTTGTTCTGTATGCCCAAATGATTGCTAATACCTTATCATCCCAATCCTGCCTACCCACGTCACATATCTTAGTCAATGTGTGACTAAGGATTTTTTTAAATGCCTCCGCAGTCCCATTTTCCTGAGGGTGATAAGGGGTAGTCTTGTGATGGGCTACCATGAATTTTGCCAATAGAATCCTGATTGTTTCATTTAAGAAGTGAGTGCCCGTATCACTTGTTAAACTTAATGGGAACCCATACTTGCTGATAATGTTCTCCCACAAAAATCTAGCAGTTCGTGGCTGTGGTGCAATCCTTAGTGGGCGTAGCCTCTGCCCACCTTGTCAGATAATCAGTATAGGTAATGATATACCACGAGTTAGTCCTTTGCGTGGCTAGTGAGATTGGTCGAAAAATCTATTTCCCACTTTTAAAAGGTTTCACACCGATTGATGATGGGGTGGAAGGGCATCTCATCCCTTTTTCTAGGTTTTCCAAGGTGTTGGTAGTGGTCATAGGCCTTACAAAACTCAATACAATCCTGGTGAATTGTCTCCCACCATAGTCCAGTGACTAGGATCTTACACATAATTCCATTCCTGCATAGGGTCCTCCAACAATCCCACCATGGGCTTTTTCTATTATAGCTACACATTCATGTTCTAATACGCACGGTGCAAAACCTCATCATGGCCCATCTTATAAAAATCCCCATTGATCAATCACATGAAGGGCATGATGCATATATGGATAACCTCTTCCTTTCCAGAGCATTAATCTCTTCGGGTGTCACACCTTCCTTGAGAAAAACAACAATGTCTTCTTTTTCTAAGGGCACGCACCACAACCTAAATAGTTGTGTGTCTAGAATGGTTTCCTCGACACTTTGCGTGTCCTCTCCAAATCAATCCTTGATAAATGATCTGGACCAAAATTTTATTTCCTAGTTTTACTACCACTTTGAATTCAAATTCTGAAATAAAAGTACCCAACAACATATGCACTTTTGCAACACTACTTTTTTACTAGATACTTCAAGGCCATATGGTCAGTGTAAAATATGAAGGGAGTTTCCAGCAGATATTTTCTGAATTTGTAGAGCACGTAGATCATTGAAATGCCTCACACTCGGTCATTGTATAATTATGTTCGGTTGTGTCAACTTCCTACTTGCAAAAACAAGGGATGATCAACAATCCCCTCTCTGGTTGAGAAAGGATGGATCCCATTGCAGGTACTGAGGCATCCACATGGACATGGAAAGGTTTATCCCAGGATGGGAATCGTAGAATAGGTACGGTGATAAGCCTTTCTTTTAGAGTGTCAAATGCCCTCTGCTGTGCACTCTCCCCACCGAAAGGCACTCTTGTGTCTGAGAAATATTTCCAAAGGTGCGGTGATCTTGGCATATCCCTTAATGAACTTTCTATAGTACCCAGTGTGTCTAAGAAATCCTCTCACACGATGCTTTGGCTAGTAGGCTCCCCTAACCCCACAATAATTACAACTTTTGCGGGATCCACCAGTAAGCCCTCTTTGCATATGATATGCCCTAACAATGTTCCAAAAGGAGTTGCAAAGATACATTTCTTGATGTTAAGGGAGATCCTCAACTACCGACATCTTTTAAACATCAACCTCAAGTTATCACAATGGTCCTTGACCAATCCATACACCGTCCAATCATCCAAATATACTTGAAGGAACTTGTGGATGAAGTCCTTAAATGCTTGTACCACTATGCGTGAAAATATAGTGGGTGCATTCTTCAGCCCAAAGGGCATGACCTTGTATGAAAAGCTTCCCCACTCGGTGTGAAAAGTTGTTTTCTTGGTCTTTTTTGGCAATCCTTACTTGGTGATATCCCGAGAATCCATCCATAAAGGAATAGACCTCGCACCCAACAACTCCTTCCAAAATATCTTCAGTAAAGGGGGTGGGAAAAGGATCTATGATGCAAACAACATTCAATTCTCTATAATCCATGCATATCCTAATCTTCCCATCCTTCTTTATGCTGATCACCATTGGACTTATCCATTTTGATTCCTCCATAGCTTCAATGATACCAGATGCTTTATCATTTTGTCTAGCTCTTCTTTAACCCTTACGTGCATGTTGGGATTCATCCTATAAGGCCTCTTCCTAACCGGGCACACACCATCTTTCAACTTTATCCTCATTTCCCCCAATGAATGGTGGACACCTTTCAACTCGTGGTATCTGCATGGGAATAAATCTTCAAATTCATGCAAGAGATCGATGATCTTTGATACTTCCTTGTCTTACCAAAAGTAGTCTCCATGATATCTTCCTTGGGATCCTCGTCCCGAGCCGATGTTAACTTTCTTGGTTTTGAGTGGTTCATGGTACGCGCATGCACATGCATCCACATTATCACCTACTTCACATGCCCCAACCGAACGATTGACATTCAAGATTTCCATCTCCTCCCCATCAACAATTTATACCATCTTTGATTTCTCCTTTTTAGAACACACGTGCTCAAATTGTATGCCTTTTGGTTCCTCCTCTTTGAACCACTCTTCCAATCTAGGTCCACCAAGTAATTTTACTAACCTATCTTCCACCATGGCACAATCCCTAGAGTGAGTGTTCATCTATAACACCTCATATGTTGTTTGTCCTTCATCTAATGTGTGACCACTAACTCTTGCCAATTTCCAATTTCTTGTTTGGTGGTGTGTTTCGAATGGATGTACCAAGCACACGCGTATCCTTGTAGTGTCAAATATAGCTTATTTACTAAAAGGGAGGGTGGTAAAGCTTCCATTCCTTCTCCCTAGACCCTCTCACATGCCTGGATGTGGGAAGAGGTAGGTCCATTGCCATTGTAATCCTTGATAGCGGTGGGTATGTTACTTTTCGAGAATTAGAAAGTAGTGCAATTCTAACTTTTTGCACCACTCTAACAAGTTTTCACTATGTGTGGCCCACCACCTTTCTGCTATGCCTATTAACACATAACCTAGCATACTTCATCACTTGTCCTCCCTCAAGTGAGCCTCCATTTCTCTCAAAAATACCTCAGGGTATGCATACCCAGAATACTTGGTTATTGTCTTTCCTCCCAGGTGCCACACTATACACGCCATTATTACCTTGGTTACCAATCCTTTCAGATGTCACCCAATCAATTCATAAGTCCCATGCACCTAATTATCACATGCTATACTGGTAGTATCACTGATAAATTAAGCATCATCAAACTGGATGACTCCTTTTGTAGGGTGGATGGTCTCTGGATCTCTTATGGAGCGCACATATATTTTGTCCAGGACTTCCTCCCAAAGGGGTTCAGTATAGGGGGTGGACTTCCCATCAACTAGTGGTATAACTACCCACTCTTCCTTATTTTCAAAGCTTATGTACCCCTTGTTAAACTAGAGATCTATATTATTCTTATAACACCATGGGTGCCCAAGTAGAGGTGGGAAATTATCTACCTCGGCAAGCGCCAAGACTTCAAAATCCCCAGTGAACCTAGTCCCCTAAATGGTAATGGTCGCATCCTTCAAGACACCTATGGGCATTGCCTTTGTCTTATTTTCCATATACAACACATTTGAAGATGGCTATAATGTAGGTCTTCCCATTTGATGCCAAGCATCTAGAGTGAGAATTATTAACCTCCACACTTGTGTCAATGAGGATTTCACTAAACAACCATCCATCCACTACTGCATTCAAGGTAATCTCTTTGTCATAATCAAGGTGTGAGGTGGGAGGTTTACATGTAGGATATGTCTTTTGTGTTCTCCCATGGCACGTGGTACCTTTTCTCTCAACCATGCCCCTAGCAGGGGAATAATATTCTCCTACCTCAGCAGTTTACACACCTCCTTAACCTCATCTAAGTCATCCCTTGGTGCTTATACTAGTCTCCTTTGCTCATCTTTTCTAGTTTTCTCTTTTAAGCATTGGATATCCCCTTGTAAACTTTGAATTATGTCCATGGTTTCTTGGTAGACTTATTTCTAGTGAGCCGGGTTTGGATACTTCCCATGTACTACTTCTTCTCTCGAAACAAGAGGTCTCTACCTAGGCACTCCTTTGCACGCGCAGACTCCACCCTCATTGTTACCATAATAGGCTCTAGTTCTGATTCACGTATTACTCACGGAAGCCATTACATGTCAGCATTCTTAATACTCACCATGGCAGCGCCCTTATCCTTCTAGTATTACTGACTCATATGTTTATATAACTCTGGGTACTCTTCGTACTTATGTTTTTTTCCACACCATGAGCATTTTAGAAGATCTAGACATTCATGCTTATAATGGTCTGTGGCTCCACAATTAAAACATGTCCCACGTAGGAACTCACTTCTTCCTCTCGTAGTTACCATGACCACAAAATCCTCCACGAAACCCTCTTCCATGTGCACCTCCATCCTTGCGCTCTCCATACCCATAGTCATCTCCTTTGGAACTACTAGCAATGCCATTCTGGTGCACACACCAAGATCAATTGCCTCATGAATCTAGTCAATCAATCTACAATCCTTGGTGTCATGTGTGGTTGAGGTACATATCTTACAATAACAAGACACATTTTTGTGGATCACATGCTGCAAAGGGGAACCTACTTGCATCATGGTCCTCATGACATATTTCATAGTTTACCACTACAGCGCACACCGCCTTTTGAGTACATATCCCACCATTATCCTTTGTGTGCCCTTCTACATTACAATCCATGCACCACATCCCTCCATGAATCTCTAGAACTATGTTGGTAGATAATTTCTCCAATTGCTTAGCCATGGCAATCATATGAGAGCCTCCAAAAATGGGCTAACACCAGTGTCAACACTACCAACTGCCTCAGCATGCAAGGTAACTTCCAACACTTCATGTGGGTCCGTGAATGTTTTATGAGATAAAGCCCTCCTAAAGGGTGTGATCAATCCTTCGAAAAACCACTGAGCATGTTTTGAAGGGTGAATATCATAAGATAGTTTAGAAAATAGAGTTTTAAAACATGCATCATATTCCTACATGCTCTCTACCATTCCTTGCTAGATTTCTTTGAGAGAGTTGATGATCTTCTATTCAAACTCAAGTATGTGGAATTCCACCAAGAATGCATTTATTAGCACAGTATAATCCATAACAACCTTATGAGGGGCATACTTTCTATACCAACTATGTGTGCGTCCTTGCAAGGTTGTCACAAATTGACTAGCCTTTCGATCTTGGGTCATGATTCCCTTCGCACACCATAGCAGCTCACACTTATGCACATGCTCCATGACATCTTCTATCCCACTATAATCTGTAAGTGTAGAGACATCTTGAAAATACTTGAGGAGGTGGCTGAGGCCCTTGCCCTCTTGATCTAGTCCCTTGGTTTCCTCCGGTGTTTCCTCCTCCACCGGATCCACTAGATCCTGAGCCACCAGCTCCACCACTTCCACCTCTAGATCCTCCTATGTTAGATATAGGGCCTGCGTTTGTCATGTTGAATGCTCCCGTCATCCCACTAAATTACACGCCAATAGTTTTTGAACTAGTACCACTCCCAGTTGTATTTCCCCCACCACTTCCTAACGCGCTTCCAAAACTAGTTGTATATGTGCCTTTCCCAAACATTCCACCAAATACCGAATAGTGTTTGAGGCCATAGAAGTCTGAAATGAGAAGTTATATCTTCTAGGTTCCGATCGATTACTTCCACTAATCAAATGGATCAAATTTACTTTTCCCTCATTAAAAAAAACCAAGCACCAAGGTTTGGTCACTAGGTGGGGTCAGATGTGCACCTACAAATATTCTTTCTCTACACGATGGAATCTCATCAGAAGCCACAAGGTTTTCTCTCCCATTCTTACCAAGATGGGGTACCATAAATCTGCTTCGGGTTCCACATCCTCCACGTGAACCTCAACTCCCATCCACCATGTCTAGCTCCATAACCCACTTGTAATCCCACGTTGTCTATCGATCTCCTTTTCATGCACTTCATTATACTTGAGCCGTCTCTCCTCCCTTTCTTGTTCAGTTGTCAGATCATCCATCCTTCCCCAACCTAGCTTCCTCACCTAGCACTCAGAGTGGTTTAGCCGGCCATAGGAAATGCCTCTAAACCCATGGTTACCATCAAGATTTTGATCACAAGGGGAATAACATGCAGAAATGATCCCCAGGCTCTCACAAGAACTCAAACTTAGCAACTTCTAGATAGGAATACGTGGAAATGGCATATTCCAAAGTGTAGCTAGTCAATACTCCCTTCCACCAATGATCTATAACACGGGTCCATGTTAGATCAACATCTTGCAAGTTCTGATATGCTTCTTGGGTCCAAGGGTGTGACTTATAATTACCATCCCAATCTAGATGTATAAGCCAAGAGCCATTCGAATAACTCTACTAGGAAACAACAGAAGAAGGTTTCATATAACTCATGATAAAGAGTGTCTTCCACCCATCTTCGCGTATCAAACCCAGATCCGGTACTAAATCTTTGAGTGAATTCATCCTCCGTGCTTTTAAACCAATCTTCAACACCTTCAAGTGTTAAGCGCTCCGCCATCACTTTTTGCACAGATCATGATGTATGTCATGTTCCACTACAACTTCAAAAAGATGTCTCGCAATGGAACCAAGATGTAGTCATTTTTGCACCCCACCAAGAAAAAGGGAACCTCATGCATGTCGGCCTATCACCCAACGGGTGTTGGGCACTCACCCGAGGTGCACGAGAGGGAGCCGAGTCTCTCTTTTATGTGAGTCTAGTGGAAGGCATAGTTCATGATTCTGACTTAGTGATTTAATAGACATGAAGAATCTATAGAGCTCAGGATGGCTTCTACACCCCTTCAGTCATAATAGAAAAAACCATGCAATAGAAATAATAGAACCAAGATTTTGAAATCCACAAATATACTTAATCATTCAAGTAAGGTCCATGATTATACAAGATCAAAAGAAGAGTAAAAGCATGCAGATCACTCAAAAGGAGATCTTTAACATAAACATGATGGTAACCTTATCATATTCATTCATAGTCTTGCTACAAAGTATCACAGAGAGGTAGACCATAGTCATGCACTATGTCTGGATTCATACATGTATTCTCAAAATAAAAATTTCATTCCCATTTCCCATTACATCCCTACTAGAATCCCTTACCTATTTTCATCTCATAGTTCTCACAAGAATTTCAGAGCTCGCTACCTCACTTCTCTCTCTATTCTTTTGCCAGGGCACGCATATAAATAGGCATCCGAGCTCTAACAAAATCCTCTCAGCCTTAGATCTCGGCCCCAAGTGTCAAGGTGTTGGTCGCCCCGACACATGCCTCTCCATGTCATGATTATATTTTTGGATCTTTCTATCACAAGTTATATTCCTTCCAGACACCCTGTCGTCAGGCTAGAACCTTATCCAAATGGAACACGTTCTTCATGTGTTTTTCCTAAAAGGAAAAAAATGCTAAGTCCCAAATTGTTCTTCGCATGGCATGCACACCACAGGTTCTCCAAGAATCCTTTTGAATACTACATTACACACCTTCACTTGTGCACTTCCTCTGACGCCATGTGCACCTATGCGCCTTAAGATTGGAAGCTATATTCGAGGCCCAACAATTTTCCAAAAAAATTCTTGTTATGATTCCAAATTATATAAATCAATATCATACTCATTCAATCCAAAATTTTAGTTAGATCCAAATCCTATAAAACAACACTTTCCATGTCAAGAAACACACTTTACTAGTCTTAGAATTTCTCTTCTTCAATCAAATCGCCCCAAAATTCATAATTATGCTTCTAACCTCTTCCACTCTATTTTTGGACTTCAACCAATGCCTATTCAGCCCTCAAATGGATTTAATTCAAAAATAACCATCCAATTAGTTCAAATTTCTCAAAAATATCTTAAAGAGCTTTTAAGGGCATTTCCTTGGTGGTTTCATGGTTAGAGGTATCTAGAAACACCTGAACCAATTGAAAATATATTCAAACAAATTTTACCTATCTTATGATACACTTCAAGTTTCAAGACTCAAAACTCAACATTACTCTCCCAATCACTCTTTTCTACCTTATAGCACTTTAGTTTCTTTTAACCCCGAGTGATGATGTTTTATTCTATAAATTTTATTCTAGAGAATCCTTTAATGATCTACTGACACTTTAGGATACCCATTTGGGTCTTTTTTTTGCCATACCAAGTTTCATGGTACCTTTCTTTGGAGAAATGACTCAAATATCACTATGTCAGACCCTAATTAGGTCTCCTTGTACATTCACACCTATAATGAGGTTTATTATTAATTGCAATCACTTGAGACAAAAATTGGTAATGAATATTTCTGAAATTTGTTCTCCCTTCCACTTAGATGTCTTGCATCAAAATATCTAAGCTCCACTCCTCCTTTGACTAGATTATCTTTCAACCTCTCTCTAGTTACTTTATCAACAAAATTACATCTTACAAGTAGCTATGTGGATTGTTATGCAAAAGTTGGTCTTGACAATTGATAATACTCTAAATATTCTTAAATATGTAAAAAGAAGGTATTTATATCACAAATTCTTGGTTTCATACATTTTCCCTACCTCTTAAGTCTTAAACTCCAACTCTTCACAAAACCCTTAGCCTTAAGCAACTTTTTCAAGACGGTTAGAGTTTTTTCATCAACTATAAGCATTAGGACTATGATCCTTCTTGGAATTATGCACTTATGTCCTGTGAGGTCCCTGTATGCACCCAAATTTACACAGTGATACATTATTCGAACATTTCAAATCCATAATGATGATAAATATTGATTCCAATGATATCTAAGTCCATTTTATATCTTCTAGCATGTTCTTGTGGCTTATTTCACTTTGTTTATCTATTTTCCCTCTTTTCCCACTTTATTTAGTTGAGTTGCATTTTTTTTCTTATATTTTCATCCTCAAGTTATGGAACCATTCCAGAATTTAAGCAACCACCTTGATGGTTGTGTAACCATTGATATTCCTTGAGTGGTAGTTATGAAACTATCATGGTGGTTACGTAGCCACCACTCTGCGTAGATCGGCGGTTACTGTGTGTATTTGACTAAGAATCTCTTATGTGTTTTGAACATGTTTTTCCTCTCTTCTAACTCATTTTTCTTACATGTTTCTTGACCCAATAAGGTGTTCTTGAGATTTTTAGATACATATAGAATTTTTCTTCCCTACTTACTATTATTAGTAAGTTAACTACCCCTCCTTGTGGTGATCTGGCACTTCTTGGTTTCCAAATATGCTAGACCATTTCCCTGCCAACTTTCTATAAAAAGAAATATTTTTCCCAAAGCATTGGTTAGATTCTTTTGATTTGGAATTACACCGTTATGCTTTCTAGAATCATGCCAAGAAGTACACAAACAAACATAATTCATTTTCCTTGTTATTCTCTTGCTTTCATTACTACCAAACTTCATGTAAACTAACTATCTACAGAAATCCTTCATTTCTTCTACACATTTTGAGCACAATTCCCTATACACATTTGGTCATCTCATTGGAAAATAAATTGATTGGATCATAAAGAATAGCCAACATTAGAATTTTATTTGCACTACATTTCCAAGTTGGATGTGTTATAACATTCCTAGAAGCTTTCCTTTATTTAGATAGATTTCAATTCATAGTATTTTATAATACATTTATTTTAGAGAAGTAGAATTTACAATAGTTTTCATTTTCATGTAAGAAGCTTCCATTGAGGATTTCTTCTCATCGCATCCATGTGGATTTTCTGGGAAGAATTCAAAGGAGGTTCTTGTGCTCATATTTTTGTTATTTCTTCACTATAAAATTATTTGTGGAGTTCACTGCATTCATTATTTAGATCCAATTACCACACAAGAAAATATTATGTTAAATTCTTCCTCCCTACCTATCCCTATGGATTTTAATGGGAAGTGAGTTTGAATAATCTTATGTGTGTTTGCGATAGTTTTACTTTCTTCATTTTATAAAGCTTTTGTAGATCGTATTGTTTTACCATGGAAGCTTCAAGGGAATAATTGCTTTTGAGAAGTTTTTCAATATTCCTGTGATATTGAAGTAGAACCAAAGGAATTCATGTCCACAATTAAAAATTAGGAAAATCTTCATTTTTATTATAATAGATTAAATCCATTCAACAACAAAGGGTAAATAGCCACATCTATTTATTTTCTTGTTTAGTTTATTTTATTTTAGGATAGAGGCAATTTCCATTTAATTAGAAGAAATTGTGTTGTCTGTGTAGATTTATTTTATTTAATTCTAGAAAAACAAAAAATATGGATTAGGTATATGTTAGATTTTTTTATTTAGATTTATTTAATTAATTTCCTTTCATGCGAGTAGATTAAATTGTTCATTTTATTTTGGTAAATTAATTGGGAATGAATGTAGCCATTTAAGAGATTAAAATAAGTTTTACTTCTAATTAAGTTAGATTTTATTTTATAAATTGGTTGAAATGAACATTTCAACGTAGTTTAACTTTCAAATCGAACTAGACAATTGAATCATAGGGAACTTATGCTACCCATGCATAACCTCTAATTCCCTCTTGGTCATCTCAGCTCATAGGAATTCACACAATCCGTTATTAGTCTTGGGTTCTCTTATATCCCTCTTTCATAATTTTCCTCAATCTTGCACATTCCTGATTGTCCCGCCATGACCTCAAGAGGTTGAGTGCACCTTAGATTCATGTGTTGATTCTTAGGTGTAAAAAATTGGTGAACCTAACATGAAGGACTAGTTCCTTCTAATTTCCTTTGCTTTCCATTCTTTTACCTGATCTTTCCATTTCTTTCCCTATTTCGGTGGGTATTTTATACCTCCCAAAATATGTCTAGTAGAGATTTTGGTGGGCCATTTGGATCTGATAGATACTACACCAATGTTTAACCATAATAATCCCCTTCCCTTTCTAGATGGGCTAATAATTACACAAATAAAGTGCAAGCCTCTCTTAGTTATGTTTCAAACCCCACTAGTTATGTGAGGATAGAGGAGGTTGATCAACCTTTAAACATGCAATATAATCAATCCAATTTGAACAACATGAACTATACATGTGAAAAAATACCTTATGTCGAGTCTTGTCAAGACCTCACATTAACATGTAATCAATAGAATATGACATTTTTGCACGTATTGATAATCCTCTTCACTAGATAGATGAGTCATTAGATAGGATGAATATTCATAGCTCATGATTTCTCAATAAAATGTGTTGAATACCTATCCCGAGATTCCTATTTCCAAGGAATGAAAGAATGAAAATGCTGAGAAATTCATAAAATGATATCATGTGTCATCCGAACCAAATCCTACACCACAAGCACCTAAACAAGGAACTCAATCCTCACTCCATGATGTTATTTCAACTTTATTAGGGAGGATTATATAACTGAGAGTTCCCAACCTTCTCAAATAACCTATGCAGTAGGGGAAGAACATGGGGTATCCCACCGACAATAAAGCATGTACCCCTATCAATGTACAACCAATGTAACATCCTATGTAATAAGGTTATTCTATCCATCAAAAATGGATGATCTTCTCATGCGAACCGATACCCTAGAGATTGGCCTCACCCTTGTCCCACTTATCCTACACAAGGGCTAGCGAGAAGTGTGATCTCAATGCCACTCCATCAAGAAATGTGACATTCCCTAGTTTCACTCCCACTATCCCATTTCCTAGTGTTGTTCCACCTTACCTACATATGTATGTAAATTCCCCAAGATGGACCCATATACCTTATATACTCCTTATACATTGTATCAAGGAGCTCCATACATTCCATCTAACACCTACACTACGCAGCTATCCAAATCCTCCTCCACCACCTCTTCGTCAAGGAGATTTAATGGTGGAATCCTATACAATGGGTACTTATGCTAAGTATTTGAAATAACCCCTTGAATTTACCATACGAGGTGTCATGATCCCACACCGATTGTCGGACCTTCCTAAATTTAAGGGAGAGAGAGATATAAATGCTCATATTAAGACCTATGTTACTCCCATTAGGGAGTTTGCTTCCTTGGGATTTTATAGTGGATAAGATATTTCTGAAGACCCTTTAAGGAATTTCCTAGGCTGGTTCTATCAGATTCCTAAATCTTCTATACATTCCTTTAAACAAATTGTTTCAGAATTCATAAGAGATATTGATATGAACAAGTTTCTCCTAATAGGGATTAGAGAGTTTTTACATATTAGGTAGGAGAAAATGAATCTACTACCCATTTCATTCGAGAAAAGGCATCAAGCTCTTTACATCTTTGCAAGTGCACCTAACATGGAATAAATATAAATTTTTGATCTCTTCCCTCATTCTCTCAATTGATAGGCCATGGAAGAAGTCCGTAAGTTTCCTTTATGTAGTTATGGGGAAGTGTTAGAAGGTACACTTAGAATTGACCAATCCATTATTGATAGCGGGTGTAAGACTTATGGTCTCAATGGGAAATTAGTGTCCCCTAATCAAATAAATTTTAGTCATCAAAATAACAGATCCAATAACCAAGGACCTAAGGTCTTGAATCGCAATCATAGTGCTACCACAGATGGTGTTGATGATCAAATGAAGAACATTGGTTTTACAAAAATAGTAACACTAACAATCATAACAACAATAACAATAATTCAGGAAATCAAAAAGGCCCTAACAATATTTCCTCAGTCAACATGGTTGATGTGAATCATCCCCCTCCTAAAAAATCTCAAACCAAGGCCCGTACCAATACAAAAAATCTATTCAAGGGGAAACAAATTATGGTTATAACTACAACAGGGGTTATAATCAACAAGAAAACTCGAACCAAAGGCCAAGAGACTAAATTCCCAATATTTATTATGGTTTTCATCATGTTATTGTTCATGATGCTAGAAATTATAAGGAATGAAATAATTTCATATAAAGACTCCCTGAGAATCAAAGGAAACTCTTTATGGACATGTTCTTAGCAAATTCTAAAGAAACCTCACAACCAAGTTACACATGACCCATCCCACCCTAGAATGCAAACCTAGGAATCTATCGAGACTCATTCCCTAAGTGACCTAAATATGTTAAGGTGAATCCTCATAAATTAAACAATGGGTATTCCTATAGGGAGTAATGACCACGAGGCCTCAACTTCTGATAACTCTTGAGTTATTCCTAACCTCGACTCAAACAACAATACAAATATTTTTGGATTAGTTGAGCTAGAGGTTAAAATAGAAATTAATGCAACAACTCAGAAAAGGGAGTACATTTCATAGACTCTTCCCTCTCATTATCTCTTACAAGATAATTCTCATGTAGTCTCAAAACTGATGGGATCCTATGATTTGATATCATATTTGAACAAGACCTTTTCTCACATCTCATTTCTAGATTTGTTGAAGAATTCCCCTGTGCATTGTTCCGCATTTCTTGATGCATTGGTTATTGGTCATTTAATCCATGTTATGCCTCCTCTTGGAGCTCAAATAAATCATATTGAATTTGACATACATCCTCTAGGATAGAGTGATAGGGATACTTTGGGTTTGTTTTTATATAAATAAGATGTCATTTGATGTTGAAATAACCCAAAGAGGTAATCCTTCCTTATATTTGCAGGTTTGGGTTATTAAAATTGCATCAAGATAGCTATGATCAATGATGGGGATGTTGTGAATGTGGTTCCCTTCTCTTTATTGCAGAATTTGGGATATGGGAGACTAATTGATCCTCTACGAGAAACATGTTGCAAGGGTATGACAGTCTTAAGGCTACCTCAATTGGAACTATAGTTCTTCTTATTTCCCTTGGGCCAAAAACCATCTTGATAGATTTTTACATCATTGACAAGGAGATGAATTATAACATGATCCTTGGTAGACCTTGGATTCATCAAATGAAGGTTATTCCCTCCACTTTGTTCCAAGAGGTTATATTTCTCCACTTAGGAAAGGTCTTCATTGCTCAAGGGATCTTAAGCCCTTCAACATACATTTGGAAAACCTCAAGAAGAAAATAGGGGTCCATTAATAATATGAGATCCCTTTGAATCAATTAAAAAAACCTCTTCCATCAAAATAATTGGTCACGACCACCCCAAGCATTATAAAAGTTGAATTTGATGACCCAAAAATATTTGAGGTAACGAAAACAAATAAGGGTAAGGTGATATCTATGGAAACTCTGCCCACCAAAACCACAACTGATATTATGAAAATCTTAGAGAGTTATGAACCAATCCTTATCCCCTTCAAAACATAAGGAATGGGTAACCTCCTTGGCATAGCCTCTCTTCCTTCCGATGATCTCATTCTGGGGATAAAAATGATAGAAGTAACAAAATAAGGAAATAATTATGAGATCAAGACGATTCCCATCAAATCCATCATTAGGGTTTCTTCCATTATAAACCTTTGTCTAAACACAAATTTGTCGAAAACCAAGCTTATCATGTCCATAATACATAATCCCATATAGTGCAATAAATGTTAAAGGTAACCACTACTCCCCTATGCAGGGAACAAATTTGAGAAGTGTATTCATGCTCACATGAATACAATATGTCAAAAATGTGACAAAGAGGTTCACAAAGACCTCTTTCAAATGGACGGATTCACACCAAGGTTAGATCATCATATATATATATATATAATTGTAGGAAAGGGTTATAATTTTAAACCCAAGGTAGTAGGCCCTTGTCAAGAGAACAAAAACTTTAAATATCATGTGTATCATTTGTGTACCTTGAGAGGTGAGGAGTTTGACATCTATTAACTTGCTTCACCCTAAACAATTTTATGCATATTCATTCACATCTCCACTTGTACATTACTACATCCATATTATATACCATCTGTATTATCATATTGTGAAAATTGTAAATCAAGAAACTTACTTTTTAAGCAAATTTTAAGAAACTTTAAAATATTGGTAGAAATATTCAATCATATATCTTCAAGTATCCATCATATCATCTCCAATTTTTAAATCTCTTCATCATTTCAGTAATTAAGACAAAATTTTGACATTGGTCCTACCAATAATTACACACTTAGTTCTATTCATGGTTTCTTCTATCTCATATTTCCCTAAAAACCGTCTCCCTAAAAACTTATTAATGTCACATCTTTACCTAAAAACCTCTCTGATAACAAAAATAATATAAACATTTAATCAGAACTCTTTTCTACCTATCTCAACCTTTGGTGGTGAGACCTAGCATCTTACTAGTTGTGTGGGTTAAGGGTAGGGGGAAAGTGTTCCTTCCCAAAAGAACAATTCTAAAATCAATAAACAAAAAAAATATAAATCAACAATAAATAAAAAAATGCTTTCATTTCAAAATAATACTACACTTCTTTACCCTACCAACCTTTTGAAATGAGCCCATGCTTCTACCGGTAGTGTGAGCTTGGGAAAGGAGGTAAGTTCCTTACTCACTTATGTATTTTCCTTGTATGAGCTCATGTTTCTACTAGTAGCATAGGACAAGATGTAGGGGGTCTCATAAAATAAGTCAATAAGTTGTAAATAATTCAATGAATAAAAATTTATTTGAAATCTTAAAAATCCCAATAAAATGAGTTAGATGTGTATGTTACAAGAGGGTTTATTCCTAAAACTATATTTTTCAATCAAAAGGACATCTACGGATCTAATTCTAGATAAACTTGTAATAAAATCACATTCTGAATTGGTTAGTTGACCTTGCTTAGGGTTGAGTTGTAGGTTCCTAATTAGGTCTTTGTCAAAATATTGTCTTCTTATCACCATATCCATTCATCAAAATCATATAACTTGTGTCCTTCCTAGCTCTCGGTGATGAGCCCTTGCATCTTACTAGTTGTGTGGGGTTAGGAATGGAGAAAGTTCATCTTTTTATTATATCACATTCATCACATTTTTCCAATAAAACAAAAGTTCTAAATATTTCTTGAAAACCAAAGTATTTAATTACAATTTGTTCTCATGTGCATCATATATATTATAAAAAATAAACAATCATTTTTTTTACACATTTTCATCATCATCATCCATAGCATGCATCCATAAAAGCATATAAAAAGCATCAAAAATTCTAAACATCTAAGAGTACATAGATAAAGAAAACCATGATCAAGTGAACTCTTACACATAATGTCTAAACCAAAAATAAATGTATATATGTATATATAAATAACATAAAGTTTTCTGTATAATACCATCAAACTCATACGAGTGTGGTCAAAATGCTCATCTATGAGCCGAAAATCCAAAAAAAATCATATATATGAAAAATTGATCTTAAAGAAATAAGTGCTTGTGGCCTATCCCTCTCTATTGGATCACACAAAAGGTGTAAGAAGAGGGATCCTACTAAAACTTCAATGATGAGAGTGAATCACTATTGTCAGATGACCTCCGTGTGTCGAAAATGAGAGTTCCCATTTGATGGGGTAGGTGATCTACCAGTGGTAGCAGTAGCCTCACTACAATAATGGTCTCACCATTGTCTCCTCTTTTCCATCTCGTATCTAGTAAGTTAGGCTCTCATTTGGGTCGGGGCCACTATAGTATGTCAAGCTAGCACAAACACACCCATGTGGTTTCAAGCCATCATTGTTTCCCAATGTCTACAAGTAATTACTCCCATGTATTTCTTGTAGTAAGTGTTAGGATATCTAGGAGAATTTGACAAATAGAATCTTATCATCCATTAGCAATAGCTACGCAAAGTACAAATAAAAACATCGGAAAGTTAGAAAACCTCTAAAAAATAGATAGATATGTGTATTTTACTAATAATCTAGTCTAAGAGTAAATTTGAGAGAAGAGTAAGTTACTTTACTCAAATCTTTGGGAATCCATAGATCGACCACTTGTGCTTTGGTGCATGAGCTGCTTATGGGAGCCTCCTCTTAATATAGCCTCCTCCACCATGGTCTCCCCGCACCTATCTTCCATCCAAAAAAATAACTCCTCGTTCCCTCCTCCTCTAATGATCAAATGATCATTTGAGTTCAATGTCTCTATCTCATCCTCCGCCTTGTCCCTATTTGTCATGAAATCTTATCTAGTGGCCACCCACTCCGTGTCACTATATGTCTCCACCTCCTCCTCCAACTCGGTATCCTCCTCCGGCTAAGTCTCCTCCTCCACCTCTATCTCGGCATCCTCCTCCTCTCCATTGTGTGTAGTCCTTACCTTAATCTATAGAATTTGCAACAACCTAACTAAATCTCATGCTACATTAGGTGTGTCAATCGAAACTCCAAGAGTGATGATGGTCCACTCAATTTTTCCCTTCGAGCTAGCTCTAGCCTCTCGGATCCCTTTGTACACTATCAAGACTGATGGGAGGGCATCAACATAAGGTAATCCAAACTTTTTTGGTAGCCTATGAACTAGATGGGCCTCTACTCTACTTGTCTGATCTATTAACCATGTAATATAATTATATATAGCCAAGGTAATAGTCTCCTCACCTCATAGGCTAGCCATGTCCTAATATGGATGTGCAACCATGTTATTTTTGCGAGTTTAGAAACTAACCAATTTGGCCCCTTGAGTAGAGCCATGTAAACCCATCTTTCTACTTTGATGGCCCCATGATCTCGCTATCCCAAAACCCCTCTTATAAGGAACCATGTGCTCATATACCCAACTCATGACCAATGTGGAATGAGTAAGGTCCTTTCCCTTTAGTTAGAAAACTCCATACAAATCATAATAAGTGGCACTAAAGATATCGACTCCCCATGTATGCATGTGTCCATGTTACTCAATGCTCTATGATGCATCCCCAACCAAGTGTGAAGCCAATATACCAATAATGGCCTTGTGCAAGGTAGGGATAGGATTGGAGGTTATTGATAGTAGTCTCATCCCATGCTTTTAACTCATGTTAGGTTCTTTGTGTCTCCCATGTATGTTTCATAGCTATGGGCCTAAAGAAATCTGCTCACACTAGCCAAAACCAACTTCCTACCAAAGGATGGGAACCCCAAAATCTAGTATATGTCATCTCTAAAGGATTATCCACTCTCCCCTAACTCCGGTAGCTAGAAGGTGTTTTTTTCTACATCCGAGTAACTTCAATAAATCAAAAATAGGTGACTAACAAGAACAACTAGATGCATCTATGATATCCTCCATATCTCATATTTTTGTAATAGGTCTCTCTCATCTGGATTCAATGCCTCCAAAATTAGAGGAAACCAGTCACACTCTAAAGCTCGATCCATCCGAAATACTACCCCTACATTCATAAACATCAAAAAGAGAAAGTTAGAATCATAACAATGCATAATAAGCTCACCAAAAACATCATAAAAACAATAAAAACTAAAACTTTTACCATACTTGGTCAATTTTGGGAGTTTCCTGTAATTACGCAACCGCCACTTTTGCAGAGTGACAAATTGTGTAAGCACATCTCTTTGTAGAGTGGTAGTTGTGTAACCACCACAAAATTTAGGCTTTTTATGATCCTTTTCATAGTTGTGTAACTCACATGCGGTTCCACAACTGTCACTCTATGCAGAGTGGCATTTGTGTAATTGTCACAATGGTTTCGTCCATGAAAAGTGGGCCATATCATAGGGCCCCAAAATTCAAAAAGAGATAAAAATGCATCATTTTAAATTAAAAAAATCCACATCCCTTGTGGAACCCCCTAGTGATCATTTTAACTGTCAAATTAACAAAATTAACCCCCTCTATGTTAAGTTTTTCACATTTCCTACATTTTAGGGTAGAAATAAACAAATGTAGATAACTCGCATATTCATCACCCAATGAGTGCAATTCCATCACATCATAACACTCTTCATTTTGAATATACTCTCTCACAAAACCATCATAAGTAATATAGAGCTCAAATTTCACTAGGTGGGTAAATGCAAATGATTTATAAAAATAGTAATTTTGGGATATATAACATTTTTTAACATTGTTTTGAGATATATAGTAGTCTAGAGCTAAAATTTCACTAGGTGGGAAGCTTAGATTAGCGTAACTTCAACACACTTTGGTGTGTTATGTACAATATCTAAATTTCCCATTTCGAGCGCCATACTCGGACTTTATGTTTTACACCACTTCACGACTAAAATGCTTCTCCGAGAGAGCAATATGTACACACATGAATTTACATGGTGTTATATTTTCGAGAATAGTTCAAATCGCTAATGGTGGTAAATATCAATTGCAATGATATCCAAGTCCATTTTTACCTTACAACATGTTCTTATGTCTTATTTAGCTTTTTTTATCTATTTTTCATCATTTCCAACTTCCCTTAATTTATTTTTATTTTTTCCTTAGCTTTTTATCCTTAAGTTATGGAACCATGTCGGCGATTACGCAACCACCCCGCGGTTGCGTAACCATTAGTATTCCTTGATCGGTGGTTACGTAACCTCCGTGGTGGTTACATAACTTCCGGTCTACGTAGACTGAATTTATATGTGCATTTAATTAAGACTTTCCATCATGTTTTGAATGCATGTTTCCCTCTTCTAACTCATTTTTTCACATGTTTCTTGATTGAATCAGTTGTTCTTGATATTTTTATATGTGTATCATCTTCTTCTTCCATATTTACTATTATTAGTAAGTTAAATTCCCCTCCTTGTGTTGATCTATAACTTCTTGGTTTCCAAGTGTGCTAGATCATTTCCTATTTATTATCTATAAAAACCAATCTTTTTCCAAAGCATTGGTTTGAGTCTTTGATTTGGAATTGCACCATTATCTTGTCAGAATCCTTCCAAGAATTACACAAGCAAACATAGTTCATTTTCCTTATTATTCTCTTATTTTCATTACTACCAAATTCCCGTAGAGCAACTAGCTCCAACACTCCTTCATTTCTTCTACACATTTCCAACACAATTCCCTGGACACATTTGGACATCTCATTGGAAAAGAAGCTGAGGGGATCACAAAGCATAACCAACATTGGAATTGTCTCTACACTACATTTCTAGGTTGGAGGTGTTATTACATTCCTAGAATCTTTCCTTTATTTAGATATATTTCAATTCATAGTCTTTTAGAATACATTTGTTTAGAGAAGTAGAATTTATAGTAGTTTTCATTTTCCTATAAGAAGATTCCATTGAGGATTTATTCTTAGCTCATCCTTGTGGATTTTCTCGGGAAGAATTCGAAGGAGGTTCTTATGCCCATAGTTTTGTTAATTCTTTACTATCAAATTATCTATGGAGTTCATTGCATTCATTATTTAGATCCAATTACCACATGAGAAAATCTTCTCTTGAAAGATTCATCCTTGTCTATCTCTGTGGATTTACACCGAAGTGATTTTAAAGAAGCTTTTGTGTCTATGTGACAATTTTACTTTCTTCATTTTAGAAGCTTTTTTATATTGTATTGTTTTATTAGGGAATCTTAAGGGGAAGAATTTCTTCTAAGACATTTTTCAATCTTCTCGTGATTCTCGAATTAGAACCAAAGGAATTCATGTCCACAATTACAAATTAGGAAAATCTTCATTGTTTAAAGATTAGATTAAATATATTATGCAACAGGGAAATAGCCACATCAATCTATTTCACTATTTATTTTATTTTATTTTAGAATAGAGGTAATTTCCATTTAATTAGAAGCAATTGCATTGTCTATGTGTAGATTTCTTTTATTTAATTCTAAAAAACACAAAATCCTCAAAAACATAGATTAGGTAGATGTTAGATTTGTTTATTTATATTTCTTTAATTCATTTCCTTTAATGCATATAGATTAAATTTTTCATTTCATTTTGGTTAATTAATCGGGAATGAATCTATCTAGTTAAGATATTAAAACACATTTGTCTTTTAATTAAGTTAGATTTACTTTTCTTAATTGGTTAAAATGAACATTTCAACGTAGTTTAACTTTCAAATCAAACTAGATAATTGAATCATAGGGAACTTACGCTACCCATACATAGCCTCTAATTCCCTCTTGGCCAGCTCATCTCATAGGAATTCACACTACCTATTCTTAGTCCTTGGTTCTCCTATAGCCCCCTTTTAGCATTTCCCGTAATCTTGCACATTACCGATTGTCCCAAAGCACGACCTGTGGATGTCAAGTGCGCTTTAGATTCACGTGTTGATTATTATTCATAAAGTACCTCAAATCATTCCTACAACCTATGATGGTCTGATATTCAGTTATAACTCTCCAAAATGCCTTTTAGTTTTAAACCTAAGGGTTTTGACAATATGCCTGAAGGTATAAAATATCCACAAAAAATATTCAAGCATGCTTTTAAACCTCCTAATCACCTTCCTTGGGTCTATATTCACTTGGATAAGCCTTTAAAAATAAGATCAAGGTTGAAATGCTTGTAAAGTGGTTATTTCTCCCCAAAAACCCGTACTCTGACTCCAAAACAGGGTATACTTAGCTATGAAGATTTGAAACAAAATTAATGATCAACCACTCTCATTCAGGATCTTTGAAGGTATAAGAACACATTATAAAATATATTTGAGCCTATATCCTCTCCTTTGGGTCAAGATTTCCTTTCAAATTATTCTCATTGCATGTACAAGACTGTTAAACAGTTTACTTCATGAACTCTTCACTGTCAAAACCTTTTCCATCAAATAAATGTATGGACTACATTATTAGTCACTAATCCATGAATGCAAGATCTTACCATTATAATAATTACTTCACAAAAAATACAAGAGATTTGACTATTTATCAATAATCATACACAAATCATAGGATCTAAGCTATTAAACCGTAATAACAAAGCTTAACCTTTAATTTTCTTAGAGCTCTAACTTCCATTACTTTGACCATTCGAATGATAGGTATTTAAATTGTTACAAAAGGATATTATATTTTAACAAGACATTTTCCATTCAAATTTAGACCTTTCAAGACCATTTATGTTATGAATATACCTTTAGACAACATCATGGCTTAAATTATGACTACAAGACCCATATTTCTTAAATACACTCACTGTAACTCCTAGAACCCCCTAGGACTTATTCCATGATTTAAATCCCATAAAATACCTACAAGACACCTTACAAACCCTAAACCTTATAAAAATATTCTTCAAATTTAAATTCAAATTTTTGGAGGTAAAGTGTAGAATTTGAATTTGTAAAAGACTACACACACAAAAACCATCCTAGATGAATCCCTATGACCTCATAAACCTACAAAAAAGTTTCAAACCAAAATTTATTCTAAAAATACTTATTTACATATCAAGGAGGATTCTCCTACATCACATTAGGAAGTCTATTCTTTCTTATTTGTGTTTTTTTTTCTCTAATGTAATGTACCTCTCAACTCTCCATCTAACATCATTATTATGGGTTTATTTCTTGACAAGTGTTCCCTATGGTTTATGATTATAAAGGAATATTGATAAATGAAATAAGAGGATTTATAATCATCTCTTAATTCATTATTGCTCACAGTAGATGGAATTTTCAAATTGATTTCGATTGTGTGAACTTTGATGAGGGGAAGATCTCTCACAAGAAAAAAATACTCCTTACCACTTTATGTGTGCATTTTTCTATCAATATTTATAGTAGGGTTTGGAGTGGTTTGGATTTTTGTGTGAGAATGAATATTTATGATCCTAAATTCCTATTTTTATCTCTTAGAATGTGTACACTATTATGGGGGCTTGGTTTGAATTGAGACACATTCAATCAATGGAATTTACAGCAAAGTGTGGAAACTCATGGATAATGTTGGTATGTCCTCAATTTTCAGGATCTTCAAAGGGTATGATGAAGCTTTGAGTTTGGATTTTGTTAGGAGTGGAAAGAAAGACATGTCAGTATTAGGGGGTATTCAATATCTACCTTTGTAGATTTTATAGCCAAAATGACTAGGATGGATAATGAGGGCAAGGAAATATCTAAACTAAAGAAGAAGAGAAATAAGGAGATTGTTAATTTTTGGGTGGGTAAGGAGAGGATTAACTCCCAATTTTTTGGGTTTGAGAGGGATTATCTTCATGCTCCTTTTAATGAGGTATCCCTCTATTTGATGTAATTCATAACCCTTGAAGGAAGGTACAAGGTAGTTTACTCCTATCATTTTCCCATGTTGAATCACATTCGACATGGTACTAAATTTAGTTTCCCTTATTTCCTCTACCGCTCTCTTTCCAAGTCAATTGAGCAAGTGCATAAGGGAAATTATAAATTCCCCCTCTATCTAGGCCTGATCATGGCTTTATTCAAATCTGGATATATGAAATTTACAAAACTACGAAATTTAGGGGTCCTTTGAATGATGACGCCTTATGTTGTTGATGTGGAGCCTTCGAGAATAAGTATAGTGAGGAGGTCTTTATTTCCTCTTCGAGTATGAAAAAAATGAGGATTCCATAACACCAATGTAGAATATGAAGGAAGTTGTGGATAATCTCGAGTCCCTCAAATTTGTGAAGAATGACATTTTGGTGGAAGAGAATATCATGGGTGGTTCAGAAAGATCTTTCAAGGAGATCAATAAATATAGGATTGACATTGATATCAATAAAAAAATCCTCAATGTCATGCTTAGATACTAAAAAACCATAAAGGATAAAATTGAGAATTTTCCCTGATCCTCGATAAGGGTAAAATGGAAATTTGTAATGGAATATGTGATGCTTTGAAGGTAGATATCCAAAGGATGAAAAACTGGAGTATCTTGAATATTAAGAGCATTATAGACCACTTGAAGATTATGGATGAATTGGTTAATGCTAAGAGGGATGGTAATTTGATGGTAAGCACAATAAAAGGAAGAGGGAAGAGGAGAAGTTAAACTATAACAAGCTGAAAATTTCCATTGAGAGCTCACCAATGAATGGTCTAAAGTATTTTGGTCTATGGAAGGAAATAGATCCTACTCTATTTCCTATTGTCTTTGGATTTCCTTAATTGTTATTTGTTGTTAGTTTTTATTTTTTTTTTTTTTTTGTTGTTAGTTTAGTTTTAGTGTCAAAGACATATTCCTTTGTACTTTTATGTATTCTCGGGATTTTTCTATGTATGGGGTAGGGTCCTATTAACCCTTTTTACCTATAATAAAAACATTGTTTCTAGTCGCATGCATGCAAATGGCTTATAACCTTCTTGTGATTTTTAGTGAATTGTGTATGTGACTATTTTATCACCGAGACAGTATATCATTCATTTGTATGCATTGTATTTTATCTCCTTAAATGGTTAAGGATCTAACCAAGGAATGTCCCATAACCACTATTACTAACTAATCTTTTTAAGTGCTTCCACGCATGTTTTAGATTCATTTCTATAATTTTACCCATTTTATTCATCAAAAGAACCCATTATTGTCTCTCTTATTTTCAATGGAAGCATAAATCCATTTATTTAAGTATAATTGATTTGTGTATGTTTATATAAACTAAAACATCTTACATGTTATCCAAATCTATTAATATAGGATGAATTCTGGTCCTCATCTCGGAACCATTCATATTATATTTTTAGATTTTTTCATGTTATCCATTACATAGATATAAAGAAACTTATTTTCAATAATGAAATAGATCTCGGGATTACATCACTCTTAAGAGTTTTCAAATTTATATAACTTTTGAATTATAGTAAAATTATTGTTTTTTATATATTTCTTTATGAATTTATTGTTACGACACATGAAGCACCATCATTAGTGTTTTCTCCATTGGATTGCATATACATTTGGCTCAATCGTATTAGAGTAATTTTTCCAATCTTATATGTTAGAACATGTGAGGTCAAAATACTATAAGTGTGGTGTTGAAACTCTTGATCCTTCATATTACCTTACTATTTGTTTCAAATGACCTCAATATATGTAAGAGGAAATGGGAGGTCCTATCAAATAAGTAATTCATGAATCCCTTAAGAGGTAAAATACAAATATGATGGTATAATATTTTAATTTCCTCTCATAGGTTATTAACGAAACTAGCCCCACCTCCAAAAATATACCCATATCAACTAAAACCATTAAGGTACCAACACCTTCAACGTCAACTAAGTTTTTACATTTCATAGTTTAAAGGAAAAACTGATGTTGATAAATTAGATAAATGAATTGATAAAATAAAATCACATTTTTCTATCAATAATTTATCTGATAATGAAAAGATAATGTTGCACCTCAATAAAGAATTGTTATCCAATGAATAATTGTGAGGACAATTTAAATAATACAATGAAGAATTGTGAGGAAAATTTTAAAAACTACAATGAATAATTGTGAGGACAATTTAAAAAAATACACCCATTATGTCAAATTTGTAATCAGATAGTTAAAAGACTACACTAATGAGTTTCATACTCTATTAGAAAAGTGGGTTCATCTCGACACCGAGACACATAGGGTTCTAAAATAATGCAAAAATTTTTAATATTATGTCCAAGAATATATGGATTTTGTAGACATCAATACTTTGAAAATCCTACAAATATTTATTCAATTTTGAAAAAAGGTCAAAATGTAGAGTAAATAAAGATCCATCCTATTAAAATAAAGGGAAGGTTAATACCAAAAAACAAGGACATGATACATGATAATATGAATATGATAAAAAGTAGGCATGGAAATAAAATCCACAAACATACATAGTAATGTGGTGTACAAATCATAAGAGTGGGTACCATGACGCAAAGGACTATAAGTCCATCAACAAAACTATATGAACAAATTCATGGGCACAAAATGAAGGAGAGGTGATGCAGGATCATCTTGTACATATTAAATGTTTGGCTTGATTAGGTTTCATGGTATGTCCTAAGATGTTTGATAGGTATTGTAGTCCATTTGGACTCATGAATTTTTAATAAGATCCCATATGGAGTTTTCCTCTAAAATGACTCATTTTAATATTTGAATTATCATGTTGGTGGGTTAGTAGGTCTATTTATTTGACTAGGAGGAAGAAGTGATGTAATAGGGTCATAAACAAGTGTATACCCAATCCATGACTTAAGATGACCCTATACCTCACTAGGTTAGGCTAAGCATGGTTAGGTTAGTTGGTTTCTCAACCTAACTACCTCCTCTTCTCATAAAAGACAAATGTATTTGAATGAAAGAGGTTAATGAGAGGTTAGTAGAGGTGAAATTATTTGTAATAACTCCATGATGGCTTAAGAATCCTTTGTAATATCAAGAAATGATTAAATGAAAGGACTTTCTTGAGTAATTCTTGTCAAAATGTTGTATATTTGTGAATCATTGAATGATAAATCAAAGTTGTGATTGTAATTGTTGGTTTGTATATTGTTATAAATTATTGATTGATTCTACATGTGGAGGAAGATTTTTGTAGACCCTATAAGGAATTGAAAACATTTTTGAATGAGTTAAAGGAAATGAAGTCAATGTAAATGAAAGGATTTTGAATGAGTTTGAAAATTGTGATGAATTTTATAAACATGGTGAAGGAATGAGATTGTTATCTTTTAAGTTTTTTTCATAATATTTTAATGTTGCTATAGTTATTGAGTGGGTTATGCAGTCTCAAGGAATCGTGGATATTTTATGGGAATAATAATGAAGTTATCCAATGCTCGAAGGAAAGTGAAATTGTGAAAATGGAGGTAAGAAGATTGTGTATAGACTGTTAATAATATTATTATTGGAGGTGTTTGATGTAATATTATGAATTTTTCATGATCATAATTTTATTATGATGTCTTAAGGAATTCCATGAGTTGTGGATGAAGTTTTTTTTTCTTTGGAAGTGTGAAATATAAAATTAACACAAAATAAGTGTCTCGAGATATGTCTCGATTTAGGTTTTTAAGTTGAATAAAAATGTTGTATTTCCAATAAAATCCCATGAAACTTGTTAAGATTTGTGGAGAAGGGTTTTATAATATTGATAAATTTGTATACATAGTTTTCAAAATCAAGGAAGAAGTTAGGTAGGTTAAAATACCAAACATACACTAAGAAATCTCCTTCACACCTTGTTTTAAAGGGTTTTAAAGGAAAAAAGTGACATAGAATGTGTGGAAAGATATTACCCTAAGTGCAAATAAATGAACATGAAGAATAGAATGCATTCAAAGTGGTGGTAATGTGTCAATTCATTATCAAAAGGAATATTTAGATCAAACGTGAAAACATAGTCTTGACTGTGTGTGTGCATAGAGTTGAGAACTTGAAAAGGAAATATACCTTGTATGTTAGTCAAACATAAACATGAGATACATTTGAATAATTGATAGGTTGAATAAAACATATATGGTAGTTTATAAGGCACAAAATTGGTATAATAACTAAAGAAACTAATTTTAGAAAATGAAATGCATGTACAGTCCTAGATAAAAACTTTGATAGTCATGACCTAATAAGGGATTTAGTTTTCTTTGAAAAGAGTTTCATTAGATAAATGGTGAAACAAGTGTTTATAGGAAGGAATAGAGGGGTATGAATTATTAAGAAGAGGAATAAACTTGAGTATCCATCTAACCAAATGGATGCCAAGATTGTTTTATTACAATACAAGCCTAAAGAGAAGCTAGGTGAGAAAGATAGTCATTAGGTGGAAGGTATTTTAAATGAATGAATCTAGGAGAGAGACTCAAGGAAAGATCAAAGAGTTTTTTAAGTAGAGTGGGGCATGATATGAATCTTGAAAGAATCCAAAGACAAAAAAATAGATTATAGTAAACTATGTGGAATCAAAAACAAGATTGAGGGCTTGAGAAGTCAAAACCATGAGATGAAGGCATACAAAATTTAAGTGATTTGATGTGTGATGAAATTACCTTGAGCAAGTGAAAAATAGTGGTTTGAATTCTTCATAAAATTGGGAAATAAAGAAATAATCAAAACCCTAATTTTGTTACCAAACCCTAACATTGACCTAGTCAAACAAGCAAAAGGGAGAAAATTAGTGTTGGGTGAAGAGTATAAGGATTTGGAAGATAAAAATTCATATATAGAAAAATCTCAATAATGTGTTCGCAAATATGTAAACACTTTTTCATGGTTATGTATAGTTTTCTCTAAACATGAAATCCATGAGGGCTAATAAGGTTAGTAGGAAAACACTAAAAAGAGAATAAAAATTGATTAGAAGAGAGTTGATCCTTGAAACCTAGGTTTGCACTTTATTGAGCTTAATGGGTACTTGGAGAGTTTAGAATTTAAGCTTGAAAGTTTTTTTTGTCATAAAACCCATTTTGAAGGGCTAATAGCAAAACTTGAGGTCTAAATGGAAAAGCAAGAAAATTGAGGATGTGAAACTTGTTATAGGTTTTAATCATGTTTGTATGATGGTTTTAAGAATGTTTAAAGTTGTTTTAGCTTTTGGTTTAGTGATAGAATGAATTTTATGTATTGATCAAAATTTGGCTTATTGAACAAGGTCATTTTTGAGTGATTATACAAAGTGAAATTGAATCTTCTAATGGAATTTATTTGAGTGGATGATTGATAAAGGGTTCTTTGCATCATTTTTTTATTAGAGCGAGAATATAAAGGAATTTTAATTTTTTTATATGGAGATAAAGTTGATTTTGATAAAGAAGCAT
Organism: Taxus wallichiana var. yunnanensis; assembly: GCA_018340775.1. NCBI lineage: Eukaryota > Viridiplantae > Streptophyta > Pinopsida > Cupressales > Taxaceae > Taxus > Taxus wallichiana. The sequence continues at coordinate 549,718,231 of CM031237.1, read as the reverse complement.
TTGTAAATATGTGATTTTTGTTATGTGATGAACTGATGTGAGTTGTTGAAGATGATTATTGCCTTCTTGTGAGAGTGTTAGATAAAGTGACATGTTTCTCCTTGGAGAGAGGAATAAATAATAAGTACTAAAGAAAAAAAGTGAATAAATTAGGGAAGAGATAGAAGAAAAGAGGAAGTCAAAAGACTAGGTGTGTAAAAGAACCTATGTAAGGCTTGAAAACAAGGTGAAATAGACTTGTTTGAGTAAAAATGGATGAAGATAAGTTAGATTTGATGAATAATTTACTTCAGGTCATGATAAGTAAGTAAAAATTGAAAGAGATGAGAGAGAGAAAGAGAAAAAATAGAAAAAGAGAGAGCTAGAGGGAAAGAGAAGATTGTAGATGGAGCAAGAGATTATAGAATTAAGAAAATAAATGAAGTAATTAAAAATGTTTATGAAAGGCTAAGAAGTAATGTAAAGACAAGGTCTTGAAATAGTGATAAGAAAAGTGGTTAAGTGGCCCATAAGGTCACTCATGGAGAAAAGAAGAAAAATACAACTGAGAACAAGGTTGAGAAGAAGAGGAAATAAAGCTAAAGAGGATGATTAAGAGGGAAAGAAAGAAGAAGAGAAAAAAATAGAGAAATAGTAATGGAAGAGTTCATTTTTAAGAAGATATTGAGGAGAACAAGAAAAAACTGATTTTCAGTTTGTGTATGTGAGTAAAGAGCAATTAGAAGATGAGTTACAAGCACTTGAATGTGCTTTGCATGGTGAAGAAGTGAAGAACAAGGAAGAGAAAGTTGAGAAGATGGATGGAGAAATTGAAAGTGAAAAGAAATATAGTGAAGAGACTCGAAAGTCTCTTGAAATTTCAACTAAGGTTTTTTATCATGTGTGCTTGTAGGTATTCTTGATGAAGAGGTGAAAAACATTGAAAAGGAAACTCATATAAGATCTCAAATGAAGAGGCAAAGAGAAGACATACTAATTTTTTTAGATCAAGACAAGAAGAAGAATATGGAGACAAAGGATGAAAACCAAAAGAAGCGTGATGTTGGTGAAGATGGGGAGAAAACAACAAATAAGAGAAGGATCTCATAAGTAGAGCACAATTAGAAGAGAAGAAAGAAGATGTCGATTGTATATAGTTCACTTCTCTCCACTTGATGAGTATGATGCAAGAGAATCTTGTACATATAAATTATTTTGGCTTGATTATGTTTCATAGGATTCTTGGGAGTTATTCTAGTCCATTTAGACTCATGAATTTATAATAAGAGGTCATATGGATTTTTCCTCCAAATTAGCTCATTTGAATTATCATGTTAGTGGGTTAGTAGGTATATTTTTAATTTAGGAGGAATAGGTGATGTACTAGGGTCATAAAATAAGTGTACACCTAATTCATGACTTGGTATGACCATATACCTCTCTAGGTTAGGATAATCATGGTTAGGTTAGGTCGCTTCTAGACCTAACTACCTTCTCTTCTCATAAAATAAAAATGTATTCAAATTAAAGAGGTTAATGAGAGGTTGGTAGAGGTGAAGAAATATGTAATAAATCCATGATGCCTCAAGAAGCCTTTGAAATATTAAGAAATTAATAAATGAAAGGAATTTCTTGAGTAATCCTTGTCAAAATGTTGCATATTTGTGAATCATTGAATAAGAAATCAAATTTGTAATCATGTTATTGTGTATGTTTTTTATGAATTATCGATTTATTCTACATGTGGAATAAGGTTGGTATAGACCCTAGAAGGTCTTGCATTTTTTGTGAATGAGTTAAAGGAAATGAAGTCAATGTAAATGCAAGGATTTTGAACGAGTTTGAAATTTTTGATGAATGTTTAAACATGGTGAAGGAATGAGATTTTTATCTTTTGAATGTTTTTCATAATCTATTAATGTTGTTATGGGTATTGATTGGGTTGTGTAGTCTCAAGGAATAATGGAGAGTCTATGGGAGTAATATTGAATTTAGTAAAATGTCGAAGGAAAGTGAAACGAGAAAATGGAGGTAAAAATATTGTGCATGGACTATCAATCTTAGTTTGAAGGATTTTATGTAATCCTATGAATTTTACATTATCAAAATTGTAATCTGATGATAGCTTAAATAATTTCATGGTTGTGGATGAAATTTTGTTTACTTTGGAAGTGTGAAATAGACAATTAACACAAAAGAAGTGTCTCAGGATGTGTCTCTAACTTAGGGTTTTAATTTGAATCAAAATTGTGTATTTCCAATATAAATCCCATGAAACTTTTTAATATTTGTGGTCAAGGGTGTGACAATATTGAAAAAGGTGTATGCATAGTTTTCAAAAGAAAGGAAGAAGTTAGGTAGGTTAAAAAGACCCAATATATAGTAAGAAATCTCCTTCACACCCTATTTCAAAGGGGTTTAAAGGAAAAAAGTGGATTATAATGTGCGAAATCTATTACCCTAAGTGAAAGTAAATGAACATGAATAATAGAATGCATTCATAGTGTTTTAATGTGTTAATCCATTACCAAAATGAATCTTTATATTAAAACGTGAAAACACAGCCTTGACTATGTGTGAGCACAGAGTTAAGAACTTAAAAAGGAAATATACCTTGTATTTTAGTCAAACATCAAATTAAGATACCTATGAATCGTTGATAGGTTGAAGAAACCTCTATGGGAGATTATAAGACACGAGAATTGGTGGAAGAACTAAATAAACTAAGTTTTAGAAAATGAAATGCATTTATAGTCCTAGAAGTGAAACTTTACAACCATGATGACGTAAGGAGGGATTTAGTTATCTTTGAAAGTGTTTTCATAAGGTAAATGGTGAAAAATAGTGTTTATTGGAAGGAATACATGGGTATGAATTCTTAAGATAAATAATAACCTTGAGTATTCATGTATCCAAAAGGATGCCACAACTGCTCTGCACATAACTAAAGCCTAAAAATAAGTTAGGTGAGTATGATATTCATTACGTGGAAGGTAATGAATGAATCTAGTAGAGAGAATAAATATGAAGATCGTGGAGTGTGTTTCAAGTGGATTGAGAAATGATATGAATATTGAAAGAAGCCAATGATAAATGGAAATAGAGAATAGTAAAATGTGAAGAATCAAAACAAGATTGAGGGCTTGAGAAGTCAAAACCATAAAATGAAGGCATAGAAAAGTTAAGTGATGAAATTACCTTGATAAAGTGAAAAATAGGTTGTTTGAAGCATTCATAATCTTAAAAAATAAATAAATAATCAAAACCCTATTTTTTCTACTAAAACCTAGCATTGACCTAGTAGAATAAGAAAAAGAAGAAATTTGGTGTTGGGTGAAGAGTATAAGGAGTTGGAGGATAAAAATTGGTACATAACACATTTTCAATAATGGGTACCCAAATATGTAAACAATTTTTCATGGTTGTGTAGATAGTTTTATCTAAACATGAAATCCAGGAAAGCTAATAAGGTTAGTAGGAAAACACTAAAAAGAGTATACAAATTGATTGGAAGATTAAGTGAAATTTTGGTTATTTTTGTCAAGAAACCCTTTTTTGAAGGGATATTATCAAAACTTGAAGTCTAAATGGAAAAAAAAGATAAATGATGATGTGAAACTTGTTGCGGAGTTTAATCATGTTTTTATGATTGTTTTAATAATGTTTAAGTTTGTTTTAGCTTTTGGTTAAGTGATATAGTGGATTTTATCCTATTGATTAGAATTTGGCTTCTTGAACAAGGTCATTTTTGAGTGATTGTACAAAGTGAAATTGAATCTTCTAATACAATTTATTTGATTAGATGATTGATAAAAGGGTATTTTTCATCAAGAGGCTCCATAGAGATCTCATGTTCACATGAATAAGGGGATTTTATGGTAGGTGTATATATTTATACAACTACTGACACCACGTGGAAAATGTCTCTTATAAAAGATCATGTAAAAAGATTATTTAAATCATATATGTGGGTAATGGTGTGTCTTTTGACTTTATCCTAGATAGCAAGACTTAAAATAATATATTATCTACAAAAATAGTAAAGAGGATAAAATTGGTAAAAACATCCTCACCGACAACCATACTCTACAAATTGATCCAGCTTAAGGAAGATACATCCATATAAATCAATATTTTCATAATCCATATTAAATCAAATCATTCAATGATGTGGTGGTATGTGATGTTTTACCCTTGGATGTTTTTATGTGATTCTTGGATAACCATACATGTGAGATTATCATGGTGTCTATGAGGCCATTCCTAGGAGTTCCATTATCACTCTAGCTCTTAATTTCTACTATGTCCTATTGGTATACCCTACTAATTCAATGACCCTAATCAATCCAAAAAAATGAAGGTTGATTTTTTAAACTAAGACCTTTTTCCTACTCATGATCAAGTTTGAGGATGAGTAAAATCTTGCAACAACCATAAAATATATCACACTAATCTAAACAACACAATAGAAATAAATGAATTGGATATATGAATACACATTTGTATCCATACCACTTGTTAGCATATAAAATATCAAGGCATTTTACTTAACAAACCCATGAAACTTTTTGTCATTTCTTGAAAAGTTGGTCAAAACTATCAAAATTGTCTCTTTGAAAATATGAATTTGTTATTAAGGTTTTAAAAGTTACAAGTGGTTTCAATGGTACATATTGTATTCATTGGAAAGGTATATGAGTTTACTTTATGTCGCATGGTATGGGGAGCATTCTACAAGCCCTAGACTAGTTTTACATGAGAGCATTCACCTCTAACTCTTTTTGAGGAAAAGGTTTTTTTGATCATCACAGAAGGTTCATCTTATGCAAAATTGTTCAAGAGCCTCATATAGTTCCAATAGTATAGACCAAATTCATTGGAAATTTTTTGGAGCCTAATTCATGATTGTATATTCAGAGAACTTTTTTAGAAGCACGAAGAGCAAACCCATTTTAGATATTAAAGCACCCTAGTCCTTAATGAAGTGTCAAACTTCCTAAAAGGTTTTAAGAGCTCTAGGTGGATCTGGAATCCTTGTTAGTAATCAAATAAAATATTAGGGAGTTCCTCACATACTTCACGTATTATTTTTGGTATTATTCATTACAATTTTTCTTTGTGGCCAAAAATTTTCTGCTACTTCATTATAGCTATTTGATTCACTTTTTCATTTTTGATCAAAACTAAGAAATCAAGAACTCTCATATATTTTTAATAGTTGTAATGTATTAATTGGATGGTTTTTATTCAATATTATATATCATACTACCTTGTAAGTCCTCTTCTTTCTCTAGGAATGAAGGTTTCACTATTCAATTCTTGTTCAGTGTCTCTAGATGTGATTTTGAAAAAAAAACATTCCTCCTTACAATCCATAATGTGATTTTATAACTTCATTATTACAATATCAAGTTACAAATGTGCAAAGTTCCTTATTAATGTTTAAAATGCACTTTTAGGAACTTTTTTGGGTTCCATGGTTCTAATTTGGTGTTGGCATGCACTTTTTGGAACTTAAGTTCCTCATGGAGTTCAAAAATGTGCTTTTGGAACTTAAGTGAGTTCCAAGGTTCTAATTTTTATTTGGATTTTACTTTTAGAACTTAATTAATATCCAAAGTTCTAAATTTGAGTTGGGATTGCAATTTTTGGAACTCATGTGACTTCTAAATTTTAATTTTAAGTTTGGGTGCACTTTATTGGTTCCCATGTCCTGATTATTCACTAAAATTGCACTTTTCACTTGAGGTTCCACTTGGGAATGAAACATATTTCCAATGGTTCCTTATGAAGCTTCAAATTGCGTTTTGGTTCCATATGGGAACCCAAAGTGTGCTTTTAGAACTTAAAGTTCCCTCTTCCAACTCAAAATGTGCCTTGGTTCCTTGTAGCATTCAAAATGTGTTTTCCCACCAAAACCAAAGTTAAATAACTTAAAACACTTCCCAAAATCCTCAAATCTATTTTATAACAAAATTTCATTCTCCTTTTCTCCATGAAAGCCATGAAAAACTAGCTTTATGACCTAACCTCCAGGAACATACTTTTACACATATTTATCGAATCAATAAATGAAATCCTTTGAAATTTTGAAAAGAAAATCTCCTTAAAAATTCCTTTTGAATGTTATACCATGCATGGCATATGATGAAATCAATTTTTCTATCTCCATAAATATTTGCTCACTAGAAATGCCTATTTTGACCTAGTTTTGCCTAAGACATTTTTTCTTATTGCCAAAGATCCCATGATGCAAACCTTATAAAATTTTAACCATATATTCCCCTTATGACCTCAATTATTTTGTGTCATTTCTTGAATGATAATTTTATGATTCAATTTTCAATGAGTAAAATCATTTTTCAGTCTAAATTTCATGAAAAATCATAAACCAAAAATTGTTTCATTTCCCAATATTTATAATGCGAGATATTCGTATTTGAGCATCGCCTATTACTTGGAAAAAAATTCAAATGGATCAAGTATCGTGTGATTTGGATATGTATTTATCTCATGGTGATCTATTTAAGGTTGGAGATGAAAACCCCATTAAAACCTCAATTTGAGCATACTAACTAATTTTTATTATTGGGGCAAAAGTTTTGAAGGGACTATACCTTGTATACAAAAGGATCAAAATCCAAATAGTAAAGGTGAGATAAACAACCCGAGAAGGGAAAAACTACCAACCAAAGACGGCTATTTGACAATATAAGTGAAGAAAGGATCCAAACGTATGATCAAAAAGAAGCGAAAAGATAAAAAAGTAACCAAAAGAGAAACATCATATAGAACTCGACAAAAAATAGTGCCGTAACCACCGATAACAAAGCAACTTCGCAGCCCATACTAACTAATTTTTGATTATTTCTTGGTCTTGATAGCCTAATCGGCCGACACAAAAAGGCAATGGTAGATCTTTCATAAATGTTTTTCCTAGTTAATCGGCCCTAAAATTTAGATTAAAATTTTCTTATTAAAATAACCTTTCATTTCATCCATCTATTTCATGATTAGGTGGAGTTATTTTGAGATATGGAGGAATAATGTTTTCATAGTATTAATCCCTCTTCGCTTGATTTTTCACTTTCCTATTGATCCCACTCCAGAGAACTATCTCAAAATTGGAACACCAATTATCCTCTCAAGAACCTTTGAAAATAATCCATCCATGATTTATTTGTATGATTCCTTCACACATGGTGACTATGTCCATTTTACATCCAAAATCATCATTGAGGATCTTTGAAAACACATTAATAGGAAGAAAATATCATTTTCTAAAGTGCACAAGAATACTGTTGATCATAAAACATACAATTAACTCAATTAAAGGATTTTAGAACCATGATTATAGTGTATTCTTTATCTCCTTACCATCCTATATTTAGGAAAAATAGAAATAAGGGCTTATATTCTTCAAGGATACATTTCCCATTCAGTCAATTCTTGAGTCCATCTCACAAATAAGAAGTTTTTCCATTCAAAATATTTATACATGTCCATTACAGATTCTCAAGAATATTTGATGCTATCAAATCCAAGAGGGCTCATGGTGTTATTTTCTTACCAAATCTATTACACGTGTGATGTGAGTGTGTTCTTCTTAATCATTTCAAGCTAAGTATTTTCTCAGGTGGGAGACAAGAGATCATGTTCATGACAAAGTGTTAAATTGTGTAGTCTATCATTGCTCACAGAGATGAAGATTCAAAAGAGAGCTTCTCAGGGCATGAAAAATATGATCAAGGAGATTCATATCTAGGTCTAAGAAAATATTTTTATGATTAGAAAATCGGCTGAGTAAGTTCCTATTCATTTATAGCATCCATATCCAAAATGAGGGAAGGAAAAATCATCATGGATCATATTCTTTTGATCACAAATTTGTTCTCTTATTTTATCTCTCTAACATTCTAGTTCTCCATTAAGAAATAGCTTTAGTAAAAGTGACTTAAGTCGATAATTTTTTTATTTTCATCACACCCTGTTGTTTTTTTTTCAAAGTCATAAATGAGCTCCGATATTAGGAAATGTTTGGAAACGGGGATTGGTTTTGGTATTCTTCTCGTAAGCATGGAAACATGTTAGTACTTTCCATCTTGCCCCATAAGCTATCAAATATATAACATGTTTAGAAAACCTTGGAATTAATAAATAATTTACCTTGGCTTTGACTAAAGGTAAGACTTTTTGTTATACTTCCATAATTTTGGATTATAATCTCGCTTATGTTTTTTTGTTATAATCATAATTGATTTCATTGGTAGTGAATGTTGATAGCAATGGACTTGTTATTATTCGATGATCAATTGAGCATGCTTGTATTCATTACACTCGTTTGTGTTGATATTATTCTAGTTCATTATAGGATTATGTTGAAACCTCACTATATAAGTTAATGGATCTAACTCTTAACGATTTTTATGGAGCATTACTGTTGGCATGAATTTTGTAATAAAGCCCTAAAATATAGGCAAGGTTAAAGCTAGTCTATTAAAATTTAACTCAACCAAATTATGGTGAGAAGATACCAATAAGGTAATGTATAAGGTTTTTATATGTTTATATATAAATTTATATGGTCTAAGGACCATATCCTAAGTGCAATTAACTATAATGGTCATCGACCATATGTATAGATCATTTTTTAAATTGCAAAGATTAATAGCTTGGTTGAGCACCAACCCGAGCTCATAGGTGATTGAGTTTTTCTTAAGCCATAATTCATGGCCACCTAAGCTATAGCTATTAACTTGCATTAAAATCTAAATGGTCGATGACCGACTAAGAAAAGTCAAAGTTATGAGATAGTATTGGTCTTCAATCATTCGATTAACCTCCATGCAAGATCAAATGGAGTGGAGTAATTACTAATTTTGGTGGCATGTTTTTCTGATTTTTTAACATATTTGAATGTTTTTGTGATTTTTGAACATATTTGAATGTTTTTTTTATTTTCAAGCATATTTGAATGCTTTTGAAATTTTCAAACATATTTGAATGTTTTTTGTTATTTTCTAAGGTTTTTCACATTATGCACAAGTAGCCAAGAAACATGGATGCCCTAGCGTTAGAAAATAATATACAAGGGTAGGACTATGTGTTTATAAACAGGAAGGTGAAGTCACATAAGTGCCCCTAGTGTTAGATGAGTAATATACAAAGACCATCCCTTCACTGATTTATAAGAGGAGAAAAATCCGGATCAAGGCTTAACAGGATAGGTTCACAGGGAATCTTGGATGCAAGTGCGGAACTAGCCCTAGGCTAAGTAAAAGTACCCTCCATGATGCAAGATGCTTGTGAACAACGAATCCTCCCAAGGTGCTGGAAATATTTTTCTTCAAAGGACTTATTCAAAGTGCCACAACCGAGTGGTTTTCACATATGGATGACCTGCTTTTTCTTTTTCTTTTTCTCTTATTTTATTTTTTTGTATTTTGATCATTTTTACTTTTTTGTTTTTTTTTTTGTGCCATGTTTAAGCATAGAACCACTTGAGGTGCATGACATTCATAGGCTCATAGATCTCATCACCATTGGGATGTGAAAGTTTTTTTCTCATGTTCCATATTTTTCTATAATGACATAAGGTCCTAGCCAATGTGGTTCAAACTTGTATTTCCTATCTCTTTCTACCCTTGTGTTGAATTGATTTTCTTTCATGATCAAATCTCTAACCTCAAACTGATGAGGTATGATCCATTTTTTATAATTTTTGGAGACCCTATTATGATACACCTTGAGATGGTTAAGGGCGCGGATGCACTTTTCATCTAGGATTTCTAATTATGTCATCCTTGCCACTCTATAATCCTCATCCTTGTCCGTATAATCCCCAAGAGATATTATCAAGGAAGGAATCTTATTTCCTATGGGATGATATATTTTCTCCCAAACACTAGGAAATAGGGTGTCATGAATAGGGGTACAAATGGAGGTTTTGTAATCCCGCAGGGCTAGGTAAATTTACAAATTCCAATTGCAACCTGTCTTACTCACCATCTTTTCCATTATTCGGACCAATGTTTTGTTGGTGGCTTCAGCCTGCCCATTAACTTGAGGATAATATAGCATAGACCACTTCAATTTTATTTGAAATCAATGAAAAGATCTTTCACTATCTTATTTTTGAAATATTTTCCATTGTCAATAACTATGGCCACCAGAGTACCATACTAGAAAATAAGGTGATTCATGATAAAATTTGAAATTTGAGCACCCGTAACATAAGTCAAAGGAACGAATTCCACCCACTTATTAAAATATTTTATAGTTGTGATGATGTGGGTATGGCTGTCAAATGAGGTGGGGTGAGTTTTCTTATCAAATCTAGTCCCCATTTAGAAAATGGCCATGGGGTTGTGATCAATTCGATGGATGTGATGGTGCATGGATGAAATTTCCATACTTTTGACATAACACACATTTCCTCACATAATTACAACAATTTGTTTCCATAGTAGGCCAATAGTAGCCTACTCTTAGTAATTTCTTTTCTAAAACCATTCCATTTGTATGGGCACCACACACCCCTTCATGTACCTCCTTGATTTCTTGGACTGACTCCATTACATATAGACAACGTAACAAATTCCCATCATAGCCATGATGATAGAGTGTATCTCCTAAGAGGGTGTAACAAGCTATCTGGCAGATGAGGCTTTGTTTTTCTGGAGTGGGAGATGGTAGGAGGAAAGGTATTGTGTTTAAGATAGGCATGGATGTGTGCATACCATGGGGAATAGGGACCAACAACTTCACATGCCAAACAAGATTTTGGCATGTCATACGTAGGATGGCGTAGATTCTCAACAAAGAAAGGAATATCATTTCTCTCTGGTGGAATTTTTAGCATCAAACCCATGGTTTCCATTGTACCTATGGAGTATTTTTGTGCCCTTGAGATCTGTTTGAATGTAATACACACAAAGTATTCTTTCAAATTTTCCACTAGTTTCTTGTAGGGGATGAGATTTTCATCCTTAAATTTGTACTTATCATTGAATTGTTTGATGATCAATTGTGAGTCACCAATGACCTTGACATGGTGGATATCCCATTTTATTTCTAGCTTCATCCCAATGATGAGGTGCTTCATATTCTACAATATTATTTGTACAAGGAAAACCTAGATGGAAAGATTATGGTATGGGGTCTCCTGAAGGAGTAATTAGTACTAAACCTGCTCTCAAACCATGGAATGTGAAATATCCATCAAAGTGCACTTGCCACATGACATATTCCTCGATATACATCAATGATGCATATGAGAGATCTAGACTGATAGGTTATGTTCCCGGTAATGGTGCTTCTGCTAACTGATCAACAATCACTTGTCCTTTAACCAAATTTTGGTATACATACTCAATGTCAAATTTTATCGCAACAAAATGATCCAATTATCCATTCTTCCCGTAAGGGTGGGTTTTGATAACAGTACTTGAGTGGGTCAATCTTGGATATAAGCTTGGTTTTAGTATTCAATAGGTAATGGCATAGTTTTTGGAAGGAAAAGTGATAGCCAAACAAGATTTTTCAATATGAGGATAATTGATCTCATAAGAAATTAAGGTATGACCGAGAGACAAGACATGGATTTTTATTTGTGAATTAGCTCATATTGGGTGAGGAACATGCCACTATAAAATTGATTAGAATAAATATACAACAAAAGTGGCTCACCGGGAGTTGAAGGCATGAGGACAAGTAGGTTGGACAAGTATTTATTAAGCAAGGAAAAGGTCTCATTATTGTTGTGGTCCCCAAATAAAGGAAACATATTTTTTAAGAAAATGGGTAAATGAATGGCATTTATTAGCCAACTACAAAATGAAATGGTGTATGACTTGTATCTTTCCTTGCAAGTTACACAGTTTTTAGATGTTTTTGGGGGCATTTCAATAATGGTGGTAAATTTAGCTAGCTCTACCTCAATCCCCCTCTATGATACAATGAAATCAAGTAAATTTTTTGAAAATACACCAAACACACAATTATTTGATTTAATACAACCTTGTATTCCCATAGGCATTCAAAGATACACTATAAAATTTTAGGGTGATATGCTCTCGTCTTGGGTTTCCCTAGGATATCATCCACATAGTCCTCTAGATGTCATGAATCATATCATAGAAGATCACTGTCATTTCCCTTTGATAGGTTGTACATACATTTTAAGGCCAAAGGGCATCACCTAATAACATAAAGTCCCCCAAGGGGTTATGAATTTTTATGTTGATCTTCATCTACTATTTTAATTTGATTATACCACGAAAAAATCCATCTATAAGAGATATCATTTTGTATCCCATAGTTCACCAACAATCATGTCAATATTGGGAAATGGGAAGTCATCTTTTAGACATGCCTTATTGATGTCTCTAAATTTTGTACAAATTTGGATCCCGATAGGTTTCTTTTGTATGGGGACTATATTCGATATCCATTCTGAGTAGTCAATAGGTCTAATGAAGCCTACTACCAGTAATCTTTCTAGCTCTTCTTTAACCAACAGAGCTACTTGTGGATGTATTTTTCTAAGTTTTTGTTTGATGGGCTTGGTGTTTGCATGCACAACTAGGTTATGCACTACCAAATTTGGATCCAAGCCCAACATATCCTTATATGACCATGTGAATATATCTATAAATTCCTGTAGAAGCATGGTGAATGTCTTTTTCTCCCATGCTAAGAGTGAAGCTCCCAACTTGACTATCTTTGGGTCATCTTTTGTTCTAATATTCACATCGATGGTTTCTTCCACAAGATTTTTGAAAAATCCTCCATACACGTAGGATTGGGAGGAAGGTTGAGATATTCTTATAAGGGCATCTCTACAATATTTTCACCCTTTGTGTGGTAAATTTTCTTGTCCTTTGATTTTGTTACATGTTTGTCAGCCAGTGCCTCAAAGAAGTTTTCACTGTGTGACTTGGACTTTTTCTTTTGCCAAGGATTTTTGTTGGAACTTTTTCCCTCACTTTTTCTTAAGTTTTTCCGACCAGTAAGCTCAGATTCCTCTCCAAAGTATGTGCATGTATCTAAGTCAATGTAGAAACCCTTTGTATGGTCTCCAATCGGAATTATATCTCAAATTCCCATGAATTCTGCAATGGCCTCATCATTTTCAAAGAGGTCCAGTGGTACATGATGTTGTTAGTCCCATTCGACAAGGAAAGGGTAGAAAAGGTCAATTTTAGGTTCAAGTGGGGGTTAAGGTAAGGACAATAGTATCCATGAACAAGCTCATCAAGGAAAGATCCTCATATTGGATATAGTGGGAATCGATGTGTCTCTCTCTAAATAATCGAGCTATCTTCACACTCGTAATAGGAAACGTCTTGATCATTGGGGTGTGATCCATAGAATCGAATTTCGATACCATATCTTTCTATCTTGAAATGTGGGAGAGGAACTTGTTCTCTTGGTCCTTGCTCATTCTTTCCATATCCTAGACCCTTGTAACCCATAAAATACATCATTCAACTAGACTTATCATATTCATGGATTTGGTAGCAAGTTGGCTGAGTATCCTCCAGGACCCAAGTTGTGGTGGGTCTAAAAATTTTTATCTAACAAGTAATCCCCTGTAAGAATGTCCCAATAATTTTCTCATCTCTAAGCTATCTCGAAATGATAGTTAGATCGGCCTCTTGTTTTAGGTGACAATGATAGGTATGAAACTAGGAGAGCTTGTTTCACATTATATTCTCCACAACCATATTCCATAACTTTCATCTCCCATGAATAAAAAGGATAAGTCAATGTAGAAGCTTCACATGCTCAAGAACTTAGGGATTCTAATCTACCCATGCTTCCATACCTTCGATTAAAGAGGAAAAATAATATTAGTAAATGGACATGTATAAGCACCCTTATGCACAAAACTATTGAGATCTCTGTAGTGAGCGAAGGGTTCTAGATCTCCTTGTATTGTAATAGTGTGTCCCTCATGTTTTAATTTGATGCACTGATGGAACTTTATGGTGTGGCATGCATGGCATGAATCCATGGTCGGCCAAGAATCTTATTATATGAAAGTTATAAGTCTAAGACATGAAAAAATTTATGATGTCAAGTTGGTCCTACCTCCATTAGCAATGTGATTGTCCCACTGACTCCCAATCCACATTTTCATAAGCGGTTAGGGTAATAATATGTGATTATAGATCTTATGTATGTCCTGGTTATTTAATTAGTTTCAAAGTGTGTATATTCAACCCTAATCCATGTCCACAAGCACCTATTTTATCTTTCGGTGGGTAATAAATACCTCAATATATAGGGGGAGATTATGTGTAGGATCCTCACTAGGGATCTCCCTATGATTAAAGGAGATGTATTCTCAATGTTTTCCACCATGGATTAACCTCAATATATAGTGTGAGATTATGTGTAGGATTCTAACTAGGGATCTCCCTATGATTAAAGGAGATGTATTCAGTTGGTGCAATGTTTTCCACCATGGATTAAAGATACGAAGGGTCTACTTCTAATGGAACTCCCGACCCCTAGATATTTTTATTCTATATTTCCTAATGTACGTTCGATATTTTAAGGTCCAAGATTGAAATCTTGGAAGATGCCTTCTCAAGTTGTTCTAATAGATTGTACCAACCATCTTACGGGGTTGACAAAGAGGGTTCTAGGATTGTGAGATGGGTGCGACTTTGTTACCGCAGTGTAATCCTTTCCCTTGATCCAAATGGTATTCACATGGTCATTGGAAGAGTGAATACATCCAATGAGTGAATCATAGTGATTATTTTCACTCTTAGTATAGAGGTAGTTCACAACCTTGTAAATTTTGGATGAATCTCCTTGATTCGGCCTTTTCTCATCTGACCTACCATGTTTAGGGAACAATTCTTTGAATATCCCCATATTTTCATTTGGTGTTTGATTTTTTTCTGGGGCGTCAACTTCTATCTCTCCATTTTCAATGAGATCTTGGATGTAGTGATGGAGTCTTAGGAACTTGTCTATCTTGTGTCCCTTGACATGATGCAAATCACAATAGTCATGCTCTTTATACCATGATGGTTTAGGATCATTTTCATCAAAAGTTTGTGTTGTGGGATAAGTCACCATGTGAGCTACATCCAATTACTTCAATATTGCAGACAAAGGCTCATTGAGAGGAGTGAATGTTCTACATTTAGGTGGTGGTTGAATAGGTCCTTTGGTCAGTTTAAAAGGTTGACCAACTTGAACCATTTGTACTTGTTTGGAATATGTGATTCCATCTCCCACCACATTCTTATTTTTTTAAATATTTTTGGCTTC
Source organism: Taxus wallichiana var. yunnanensis (assembly GCA_018340775.1). Classification (NCBI taxonomy): domain Eukaryota; kingdom Viridiplantae; phylum Streptophyta; class Pinopsida; order Cupressales; family Taxaceae; genus Taxus; species Taxus wallichiana. Next base: position 549,702,961 of record CM031237.1, on the reverse strand, counting down.
TCCGTGGGTTTGGCATTTTGATTATCTTTAGAATGTGATTTGATGGTTCCTTTGGCAATGAGGGATTTTTCTATTTATATTCCCTTTTCAATGACCTCTTCAAAGGTACAAACACAATGCATTTGCAAATGGAAAGCAATGTCTGGGTTTAGATTGGGCACGAAGATACTCACAAGTTGTTTTTTAGGAAATGCACAAGGGAAGCAACTGGCTATCCCTCGCCATCTTTGCAAGAAGCTAGTGAATGTTTCATTGGGGTGTTGTTTAGTACCACACAAGTCTGCCATGGTTATGTCACTTTCTATGTTGTATGAGAAATTTCAAACAAACCTTTCTACCAATTCAGGCCATGTGAAGATAGACCCATGAGGTAAGTGAGTGAACCATTCTAAGGATTTTTCCTAGACTCTTAGAAAGAGTCGTATGAGGTAATTGTTGTTATATGCCACTTATTGGCATGCCATGTAAAAATATTTCACATGATCTCATGGATCACCTTTCCCTCTGTATTTGTCAAATTTTGGCATGTCAAAATTCTTAGGGAAGGGTTGAAGCATCATAGTTTTATCAAATGGATGGGGGCATAGCTCTTCATATTGGTATTTCTTGTTATTCCCGACATTACTTTCTTGAAGGCTTGTAAGTGTTTCTTTCATGGATTACATTTCTTGTGTAAGTAATTTCTCTTTAGTAGGAGAAGCAGGGATATATACATGACTGTATTCCATATTTTCTCCTTCTTGGTTTTCCATGTGAAGTTCACTAGCTTTGACCTTAGGCTTCATTTTATGCACATTTTTGTTCATTTATTTTTGTACATGAGATGTTAACAAAGATAATTTTCAACTAAGGTTTTATATTTTTTTACTTAATAGTGAATTCTCCCTCAAGAGGTTATTCTTCTTCTTCGTGGCATGGAGTTTTTTCTACATTTTCATGTTCTACTCTAACTTTATGTGGTATCTTGATGAAAGGCATTCTATAACCCACCACATTATCATTTCCTACATTAGAGGTGGAAGCATGTCCATGTGTTAGGATATCTTCCATGTTAATGAGAGGTTGTTCCTCTTCATTAGCATCATTTGTTGGTGGGATTGTTTCTTGTGCTATAGGAATTCTAGCTCCTAATTCCACCACTCGTGCTAGCACCCGATCTTTGTTTCTATAAATGAATTCATCTAACAAGGCATGGTAAAGTCAAATTTTGTGTGTGGTGAATCTAACTCATCACTGCTATGATCTACCATTTATTCTACATCTTTCTCTAAAGAAAATAATGGCCCAAGATCATGGCCAATAAAAGGATTTGACCCTTGTTTGTTTTAAGTTTCCCAAGTTTGTGTTTGTCTTGTTTCCAATGCCTACTTTTTGGCTTCTAATATTGTTTTATGGGCTATGACGTATGATAGTTTCACTAAGGTGTTTTTAATGTGTTCAAAAGATATTGATTAAGATTAAGTGAAACACAAAAGAGAATGTCAAGAGTTCAAGAATTATAATGAATGTCAAAGTACCAATGTGACAAAGTGATTTCTCTAAATGAATAAGTCAATAGTGATAAACAAGACACAATCACACAATGTTTAGTTCCAAACCAATCAATCAAATGATGTACTTCCTAAATCCATTTTCAAAAAGGTAGTTGGTGTCGTAAGATGATTAACAAAATGTCACTACTTATGTCAAGTTCAAATAAATGAACAAGGCATAAGTAATAACAAGGAGTTAACACAATCTCCAAACAAAGTATACTAAAAGCAAGCTCAAATCTAGTCAAGACCTATATTCCAAAAAGTGGTAGTTACGATTGTGAGTGACACAAAAATGTCACCAACATATGCTAACCAAACTTTGTGAGAAAGTAAGGTATTGATATCAAGACGATATTGATATAACACACACAAATGGTAACACTCAACACTTTTCAAAATTGATTTAGTAATTGGAATCAAACTAAAGCTCGAGTATACCTAGGAATTGTTAAAGTGTACACAACATAACATCACAATATAGATATTTAGGTCAAGTTTACAAGAAACAAGACGTAAATACCAAAATTATAGTGACACGATATAAACAAGATAACCAATCAAAGGAGAGTCAAGGTGATGAACCAATCCTAACTATGATGATGATCTTTACTTGGGTATCATGATCAAAAAGGCTACCAATGATATGAAAATGTCTCCCCACACTTTAGATGTTTAACAACTCAGCCGTAAACATGGATGAGCATAAACAAACACAAAAGTGGAGAATACAATTAATTAGCAATGCAAGGGTAGTCACTCTTCTTCTTATCAACAAAGTTTAAAAATAAAGTGAAGGAAGTAGATCAATTGTGGGTGAAAAAATGTTGGCCTCACTTTGGTAGAGTTTCACCTCACTTCGGTAGAGTGTCACCTCACCTTAGGGAAAGTGAAAACCTAAGAAAAATTAACGCTTCACATGTTTCATGATGAAAAATGGCTCCCAACTGAAATTGGTTTTGATATTGTCTAATTTGGCTACTCTTCAAAGATAGCTTCCTGGTGGTTCACTCAACTAGGTGTCACAAGTTATTTAAGAGTGAAATCAATTTTCCAAAAAAGTCACACTAAATAATTCTTGGAATATCTCGCTTTAGTTTTTCCCCTTCAAGCACAATGGGAAATAAATGCATCCATCGTATACTCTCACTGGGGTCATGATATGGATAAATTTAATGTTAAATCTCATAAATGGTAAAAATATTCAAGTAGGTAATGCGGAGCACTTCCCGGTTCTTCCAAAGGTTCCCACTTGTGTGGAATACTTTGGGGTTCCTAAGACCACCCCGTTGTTGTAACTTAATGCTTATGCTAAAGGGGTTATGTCTTATTTTTAAGTGGATGGGGCGTACCCTTATCTCGAGCTTATAAATCTAGTGTTTTGAATGTGGTGCATTTTTTTCTTTTAGACTTAATGTGGTTTAGTCATTCACTATTTGGAAATCTACAACACACATGTAGTTAGAAAATTTTGTTTCAAACTCCTTTCTTTGACAAGCATTTTTAGGTTACTGCACTCAAGCATTAGTAGTTCTCCAAGAAAATCACATTATTTAAAAGAGGATTAAGAGTTGCTTTTAATTCTCAAGATCATCCAAGGATGTAATATAATAGCATACACAACAAATAATCCAACTAAAAAGTAAAGAAAAGCTTTGCAATCAATGAACCATATAAAAATCTTGATAAATGTTCATTCCCTTAAACCAAAAATGAAAGATGAAGTTTCCAATTTACCAAATGTTATAAAATGAAGACTAAAGTTGTTTTTGATTCTCAAGATCACCCTAAGGTGAAAGATAAGAGCATACACAAATGTTCACCCAACTATATAGAATTGAAAAATTCAAATCAAAGGACCATTGAAAAATTATTTGTAAAAGGTTCATTCCCTTAAGTAAAATGAATAATCAAATTTCCAAGTTAATCCAAATGTTAAAAAGATAGAGATCAAACTTTTTTTTTGATTCTCAAGATCACAAAAAGTTCAAGAGAAGAGAATACACAATATTTGGTCTAAATCAAGTAAATCATGGAAATACAATATTCATCAAAACATTAGACATGTTAGAAAATGACCAATTTTAAAATAAAAGGAAAACATGCAATTTATATAATTATAAATCCCAAATTTATATTTTCTTTGTATATTTAACTTTAATACCTTTCCAATGCAAAAATGGAGTCATTTTTATTTTGGGAGAAAAATTTATGGCCTTCGGATGATGGGTTATGTATATGCTCTTATGCTTACGGGTATGCATTTGACATGCACTCAAAAATGTTAAAACAAATGTCTCTTAATCTACAAAATGGTAAATTTTTTCTAACCAAGATTTAATTTTTACAACAACCTATCACATAAATATATGAATAGAATACTCAATGCTATCAAACATTAACATTCATGATCAAAAACTTAACATTTTCAAGAAATTGACAAAACTAACATGTAGAATGTTGAAAAAGTAAGCTCTAAAAATGAAAAACATGATGAAATATTGAAATTTTCTCACCTAGATTCAATTTTGATAACAAACCACCACATTAATATGTAAATAGAAGACTCAGCACTATCAAACACTAACCTACATGCTCAAGAATTTAAGATTTTCAAGAAATTGACAAAACTAGCATGTAGAATGTTGAAAAAGTAAGCTCTAAAAATGAAAATATGGAGAAATCTTGAAATTTTCCCATCAATTCCAATTTTGATAGCACTTCACCTCCTTTATACCTACAAGGAATACTCAAAACATACAAAATCAACAAAATAAATTAAGAAAAATAATTTATGTCAATATATGCAAAAAGAGGGTTAGTAACCAAAATTGAAACTTAACTACAAAAACTTGAAATTAAGTGCAAAGGACAATGGAGTAAGTCCCACCGGGCATGCCAAATGTATGCAAGAATTTTTTAGCTATGCAAATAGAATTATAACTAACACCTAGTAGTCCTAAAACAAAGCTAAATCAAAATCTATGCATCATCATGCTTAGAGCTTAAACAAGACTAATCTACCAACATCCTTGCATTAGAATATGAATAAACATTCAAACTAACATGCTAATCCATTAATATCTATCTCTATTGAATTTTAATAAAATGAAATGAACCTATTTAGATCCTTAGAAATCAAAGGGTTGATTGTATGTTTGAATCCCAAGGTTTTCAAGAATGGAGTCTTGTCAATCCATGGCTACAAGACCATTTGACATATCTCCATATGACTTCAAAATCTTGGATGGATGAATGCAAGAGATGAAGATAGCTAGCTCCTCCAATGAAGAATACTCTAAGATGATGAAAATGGCTATAGCTTAGGCTCTATGCTCATTTAGGTGTAAGAAGAAAGGTAGGAGGAGGGCTCCTTATATAGCCCAATGGATAAAAGAATCTCTACATCCCTTTACATGTGGGATAATAGGGAGGTTGGGTTAGTTGTGGATAAGGGAGGTTTAGAAAGGGTTGAGTCAACCTTAGGAGAGTTTATTTTGTCCTTTAGTGACTCATGGGGTTTTAGGGGATTTATTAATTAACCAAGTGATTAATTATTAGGTGTGCAAGCTTATAGAAGCTTTTTAGAGTAATAGTTAGTATGATTTATGTTATGAGAGGATTTTAATAAAATAAATGACGATTTATTGATTAAATAGAAGAGAGAATTAATTAATTAAGAATAATTAATTAATTTAGATAGAAAGGGGTATTAATTAATTATAAATAATTAATTAATGTAGATAAAAAGGGGAGCTTAATTAATTAATCTAGATAGAAAGAGGAGTTGATTAACGAAATGTCATTAATTGACGTCGTTGTTGGATAGAAGAGTTAATTAACTAACGTAATATGATTAATTAATGATGATAGCAGATAAAATGTGCAATATTGATGATATGTCATCAATTTGGGAAAGGGTATAATTAGCACTAATTAAGTATTTAAATTGCTTGAACTAAATTATAGGTGTCTAAAATAGTCTAGTGAAGAATCAAGCCTAACTACAAATGATGATCTTGACTTGGGTATCAAGATCAAATGGATATCAATGACGTAAAAACATACCCACACACTTTAGATGTTTAACAACTCAACCACAAACATGGATGAGCATAAACAAACATAAAAGTGGTGAACACAATCAATTGATAATACATGTATAGTTTTTCTTCTTTTGATCAACAAAGTGTCAAAAAAATAAAAGGAAGTAGATAAAGTGGGGTTTAAAAGTGTTTTTCCTCACTTTAATGAAGATTCACCCGACTTATGGTGAGTTAAAAACTAAGTAAATGTAATGATTCACAAATTTCATGATGAAAAATGCGTAGTTTGAACTTTTATGGACTCTCTCTTTGTTCGTAAACAAAGTTTCAGCTCCAAAGAAGTTCTCCCTTTGCAAAGGCTCTCAAAAATTATTGGTACAAATAATTTGGTTCCAATTCAAGATAAGCTTCCTAGGTGGTTCATTGAACTAGGTGTCACAAGTTATCTAATGCGATCTCGATTTACCAAGAAAGTCACACAACCTAATCTTGGATTATCTTGACTTTACTTTACCCCCTTCAAGTACAATGAGAAATTAATGCATTCATCATGTACTCTCATTGGGGTCGCGATATGGATAAATTTGACTCTAACTCACAAAGGTAAAACTAATCAAGTAGGCATTCGAGTATATCTTGTTTTTTTACAAGGTTCCCTCTTGTGTGAACTAATTTAGTTATTGTTATTATAGCTTAGTGATTATTACAAATGGGTTATGTCCTAGTTTAAAAATATGGGGTGTACCCTTATCCGAACCTATAAATACAATGTTATGATTGTGGTGTGTTTTTATCTTTTATTCTTAATGTGGTTTGCTTGTACACCATTTGGCAACCTACACGGAAATTGTATTAGTAGTTTTTGTCTCGATCCTCCTTTCTTTGACAAGTGTTTAGGTCCTGCATGATGGATTTAGTAGTTTTCCACAAATAAAAAGAGGATAAAATGTCATTTTTGATTCTCAAGATCATCCTAAGATGCAAGAGAAGAGCATACGTGACATAGAATCCAACTATGCAATTAACAATGGAAAATACTCAATTTAAATGCAAAATTCATTCATCTTAACCAAATTTGACATTCGTTCCTTTAGAAACAAGTGTTTTTCAAAGCAAGAAAATATATAGAAATCATTTTTGATTCCCAAGATCACCTAAAAGGTGTGAGGGAAGAGCATACGCGACTCTAATATCCTAACTAAGCATGCAACATTCATTAACCCTTAAATAAACCAAGTTATCAAAAGCATGCAAATATTCCCTATAAAATAGAAGTTAATCTTCAATTTAAACCTACAAGGAGTTAGTACATCAAGAAAACATGTTTTTACAAATTTTAAAGTAAATCTCAAATCCGAATCATGTGACACTTGCACTCAATTTTTGATGTGTAATATCAAATTTTGACATGTATCCTCAAATTTTAACATTTACCCTACCCTATAGAAAAATGAAAATGACAGAGTAGAACATTTACCCTCATGTTTTACCATGTACACTCAATTTTTACCGTTTATGCTCAAGTTTTACCATGTATGGTCAAAATTTACCATGTACACTCATCTATAGAAAACCAACAATGATAGAGAAGAACATGTACCCTCAATTTTTACCATGTACGCTCAAGTTTTACTGTGTATGCTCACCTATAGAAAAATGACAATGGCAGAGCAAAATGTGTACCCTAAATTTTTACTGTGTACACTCCAATTTGATTGTGTATGCTCACGGTTTATTGTGTACACTCACCTATAGAAAAATGGAAATGGAAGAGAAGAACATGTACCCTCAAGTTTTACCATGTATGCTCAAATTTTACCTTGTACACTCAATTTTTACCGTGTATGCTCACCTATAGAAAAATGACAATGGAAGATCAAAATGTGTACCCTTAAGTTTTACTTTGTACACTCACCTATAGAAAAATGATAATGACATAGCAAAAAATTGTACCCTCAAGTTTTTCCATGTACGCTTAAGTTTTACCATGTACACTTCCCTATAGAAAAATGAAAATGACAAAGCAGAACATGAACGTGAATTTTGTGCTTCCAGAATGATGTGTACCCTCAAATTTTGATGTGTATGCTCAAGTTTTGGTGTGTACTCAGCCCTAAAAAAAGTTACTTATGTGTGTAATGTAGATGATTTCAAAACATGGGATTCTGACATATGCAACCTCAAAAAGCTCAAATTTTTCCTAATTTAGCTCAAATCAAAGGATAACCCATCACAATAAATCACATATAAGAGACTCAATGCACATAAAGTTAGTAAAATAACCTAAGAATCTTAACCTATTTCACATGTGCATGATTTGGGTTAGCAAAAACTTGAGAAAACTAGAAAAATTCATTAAAATCAAAGGAACTATGAATCTGTCCCATCGGGCGTGCCATATGTATCCATGTATTAGTTAACTAAGCTAAGAGAATTGAAACTAACACCTTAATAGTTCCAAAACTAAGTTAACTAAACAAATATCATCATGCTAAGAGCTTAAAGAGACTAACTACCAACATTATGCATTAGAACTTGAAATGGAAATCAAACTAATATGCTAAGCACTTGAATCTCTACTCTTTAGATTACCAAAACAAATGAATGAACCTAGATAGATCCATGGCAATCAAATTTGATTGTTTGATCTTCAAGGGTTTGGGAATGGAGGCTCATCAAAACATGGCTACAAGACCATTTTGATTCTCTCCATATGACCCAAAAGCTTGGATGGATGAAATGCAAGAATGAGGCTATTAGCTAAACACTAATGAAAGATTCTCAAAGATGAAATGCATATAGTTTAGCTATATGTATGGAATGTGTGTCTAGAAAGGTTGGAGGAGGCTTCCTTTATAACCCAATGGTTTGAAGAAGCTTTGCATCCTATTACATGTGGGATAATAGCAAAGCTAGGTTAGTAATGGATAAGCATGGTTTAGAAGTGGTTGAGTTTACTTTAGGAGAGTTTAATTTGTCCTTTAGTGACTCATGGGAGTTGAGGGGATTTATTGATTAACCAAAGTGATTAATTAATAGGCATGTAATATTATAGAAGATTTTTATAAGAATAATTAGCATGATTTAGACTATGAGAGGGATGTAGTCACATAAATGACGATTTATTGATCTAATGGAAGAGGAAGCTAATTAATTAAGAATAATTAATTAGTCTAGATAGAAAGGGGGATTAATTAATAAAAGGTTGTTAATTGGTGTATTTGTTGGATAGAAGAGTTAATTAATTAACGTAATGTAACTAATTAATGGTGATAGAAGAGAAAATGAGCATTTATTGATGATATGTCATTAATTTGTGGGAAAGGGTATAATTAGCACAATTTAAGTATTTAAATTGCTCAAGCTAAATTATAGGTGTCTACAATTCTCTCCATTCTAAAGGATTAGTTTTTTTCTCTCTCTCTAGTAGGTTGTATTCTTCTATTTATTCCATTAATATTTTCATTCATTCTCATCTTGTCCCTTAGAAAAGTACATGATGGAATTTGTAATAAGTTGAAAACTTTGTGCCTTCTTTATGGAATGAATATATCTTTATAAGGATTTTCATTTAACTTGTATTATCTTTTCATTATCTTATTATGATGTTGTGTTTACACTTGCATGTTTCCTCCAATTTAAATTAGAATCACCTCTTAAGTTGTAGTTGATGAAATATGAGTTCATCTCATTAATACAATTCCCCTTTTCATTTCTTTATCTTCCCATAACTACAAATTTATCCTCCTCTATTCTAAAATTACAATCACAACAAGGGTATTTATGCACATCCCCAATCTCTGGTGACCCCAGATATTAGTCTAGTGTACATAGTTTCTAGATTTCAATAAATGGGAGAATCCCCATTCCCAAGAAGAGGAACTATTTCCCATAGCATTGATGAAATTGCACTTTTTTCCTTGACAACATATTTCACCAACATTTCAATAAATCCCCTCAACATCTATTTATTGATTAACCAAAGTGATTAAGTAATAGGTGTGTACATATTTTTAATGCATTATCACGTGAAACATCAAATTCAAGAGGTCCCAAACACCCCACTTTTGAATAGGACTCTGGACATATGATTAATAATTGAAAATGATGATATCAAGCACTAAATTTAGGATTTGATTTTAGAAGGGGAAATTTTGACAAATTATATCACTTTTTAGGATCCCAATATTTTGTTACCAAAATAAATATAGGATTTTATATAATATTTTCATCGACTATTAGACCTTTAAAAGCTATATTAAAAAATAGATACATTTTCAACAAAAATAGAAATTAATTTGGAATCTTAGGCATATTTCTTAAATAAAATAAACATGCCTTTTTATATTGAGACCTGAAATTCCTAAGAATTAGTTCGTCACGGGTAACGATACTATTGCCAATTTAATCACTTCTATAATAAATTTTTGGATTGATTGCCTCCTAGAACATTTCAAGGGAGCCAAGGTTTTCAAAAAATTCATCTCAAGTCGGGATACCATCAATTTCCCATTGATCTAGTATATTTTTATAAAATTACCTTTTCATAAATGAGGGCTTGTTTGATAGGTTGCACATGCCTTTTGGGATGACAAATTCACTAGAAATATTCATGAGGATGATGAATGATATCTTATGACCATTCATTTCTTTATTTATTTTTGTGAACCTAGATGACATTTTTTTCTTTAGTAAGACATGGGAGTGATATAGAGAATCATATAAAACAAATCATCCACAATTTTAGCTTGATCCAAACAATTCAAAATTGCTCAAAACTTGTAATTTAGCTCACTAATTCTAGTTAAGAAACTCTTCAAATCATGCAAATTTTGGATTAAAAGCAAAAAAATTTATTATTTAATCAATTTATAAAGTTTCTTAGGTATACACTAAAAAAAATAACTATTATACTAACTCAAATCAATCAAAAACTCCTTTATCACTTATATCTCCCAAAATTATCCTTTTAGGCTTCATAAGGCAATGCCTCTAGTGAGTTGGTGGTTGAAGCAATATAAAATTAAACAAAAAATAAATCTATATTAAGGAACACATTTCCCTCATCATGGTGTTTTTTGATTTGGTTTCTTAACTCTCAAGATAACTCACTCAAACACCCCATATTATTCTTTACAACTTCCACTTCCTAGAAGCCCTTGTTCTGCTATTTTTTCTGGTATAAATTTTGATTGATGCACTCATTTGACAAAATAATACCATTATAGGATATCTATTTGAACATTATTATTATGTTCAAGGTTTCAAGGTGACTTCCTTTTCAAGAATCCTCCAAACTTAATCTTCTAGGCTCTGAATTACACCTCTTTTCCCTTCTTGATGGTCTGCGAAAACCTATTATCATAAACTAGGGTCTTTTGTTGCACTTAAAATATTTTATAATTAATATTATCCTCCCTTACCCTCCTCATATGATAGGTATAAAATTTAAAATATCCATTCAAAGGTTAATGATTTAAAACTCAAGTTTGGAAACTATCCCTCCTTATTAACACCTACAGACTTGGCATGGGCATAGGACTATCACAAATATCCACTAGTTGATAACTTTTCAGGGCTTAGTTATTCTTTAATATCGATAAGGACCTTTATTAGATGATTTTTTCAAAGTTTCTGATCTTAATAATTATTTTAAGGGTTCCAATAACTAAATTCCTTACGAACCCTTACATAGGGTTTTACAAAACTGTGTAGACAAAATTTCTTATAAAATGCAAAATATTCAAGCTCGAGGTCTGAATTTTTGTTCACATTACCTCCATAACCTTATTAACAATTTTGTTCTATAAGTGAGGGGAAATATCACAAAATTCTTCAAATATTTCTATTAACTCCACTAAACCGATCTAATAAACAATGTCCCAACCTTCTCAAGTCCTCCAATGCTTATGTAATTAAAATTAATTGTTTCAAATACCTAACTATTACACTATATGTATGAAATGTCTTATTAAAAATTTTCCTCATACTAGTCTTAGTATTTAGATCAATTTCCATTAAAACATGTCAATTTTATGTTAGATATGCCTCAAACTACCTATTACACTGGTACATAAGGAATATCAACTAAATACCACTACAAACATCTCTATATGCACAAAAAAACCCATAAAAACAAGGTATTAACACCCTTTCTAATATTTAGAATCCATCATTAATTATTTTCATATCAATTTCTTGATCATATTCACCTTTTTTTCAAAACCTAACACTCTCTTCAACTGTGCAGAGTCTTTAGAAAACAAAGATACAAACTTACAAAAGTATCATGAGTGCAAATAGAGTTAATACCTCCTTAATTAGGCTTATAATTGCTTCAAGAAATGTAGATCCATTCTCCTATGAGTATCAATTCACAAATGAATTAATATTTTAATCATAAATGTTACTAAAACCATGCTTAAACAACCAAAACACAAAAATCTTAAGTGCAATCTGAGTAACTCCTCTATATAATTTTCATTCAACTTCTTGTTTCCTCCTTTACAAATCTATTTCAATTATCATAATTCCTAAGAAATGAAATACACCTTCCAAATGTGAGTTTATCCTTCAAAATACTCATTCTCCTTACCACGAGTAACTTTTTACTTACATGTCATGACCCTCAAACATAGAAAAGACATTTTCAAGATTTAAAATCATCATTTTTTCTCCTTTCACATACTCTAGGATCCTTCCACTTACATTAATAGAAAAAATAACCCACCAAATCTTACCTCACAAGCCAATAATGGCTCATACTAACTCAAAATTTCAAAATAGCACATTTGGAGGGAAATACAAGATTTGAAATATTTAAAAATTAACTCCACCAAATGAATCTATAAGGAATTTATACCTCCTACAACACCTTGAAAACAAAAAAAAATTACTTAAAAACCCAAAATTTGACCCAAGGAGAGATTCCCCTACATCGGGGAGGACCATGCACAACATATACAATAATTACATCAAACCTTACATCATTATAACATATATGCCAACATAAATAAGTGTTCATTTGGCATGGAGAGTATTCAATACTTGGGATGTATAATAAACAAGGAAAATGTATACATGGACCCAAAGAATATCTAGGCCATCCTATAATTTCTAACCTCAAAGACTCCTAGAAAACTTTGAATTTTATTAGGACTATCCAAATTCTATAAGAGGTTTGTACTCACTTTTTCTCACATTGTAAGAACCTTAAAACAAGTAACATATGATGAGTGAAATTAAAATATGTATGGATAGAGGCATAATAGAATGCATTTACATAGGTGAAGGAAAATATTTATTCATCACCAATTATGGTATATTTGGTTCTACAATGTCCATTTGAGATATAAAAAAATGTTGTACAATATGCACTTGAAGTATTCCTCACCCAATATGGGCATCTAGTGGTATACCAGAATGGTACCTTGTTTGAAATAGTGTGCAAGTACCTAACATACAATAAGTATTTGTATGACATTTTACAATCCTAAAAATAGTAGAAACAATACATTATATAAAAGAGACTCTCATAAACACAGATCATAATATTTTATAAATCATGTAGATGAAATCCAAGTGGTAGAATGATCATCATCTGGAGATGGTTCACCTATGTACAATATTCTCATCTAAACATATTGTACAACAAAGGAAGTGAAAACCAAGTTATTAATTATTTTATTTTTCCCTATTACCTCCTTGAAAATAATCCTCGACTCCTATGGGTATAGGACATTAGACTATTCTCAAATGCATGAGCATGACACTGAATTTTATGACATATATCAAGGATGAGGGCTAGTAAAAATTATTTTAGTGCATCATTTATAGAAATGGTTTCTATTCCATATGGTACACCTCTCTATATTCATATAAGTAAGAATAAAAATTTGATTTTGGAGGCTCGCTATAGTTAGGTTACATGTTAATTTGGAGTACAAAATATATTATTCATCTTGGACAATTATTTAGGGTTTCAAAATCAGCACTAGTACATAACACTTATGTACAAATCTAAAGTAGGTCCTTTATTCTATCGACTAATTCCAATAACACCTTAGGATTCTATCTCAATAATTTAGGTGAATTGGTGTTATTTAGTAGTCCTCTAAAAGAGGAAAATGTAATTTTGGAAACCCAAATATTGGAAGTATGACCTTTACACAACTCTTTCCAATTTTAGGAACAATATGGGAGTCTATCTCAATGGATTTCATGTTATTTATCACTTCCACTAGTAATGTACATGACTATGATTTTTGTGTGTTTTAAAGGTTCTAAAAAATGGTAATCTTGGAACATTGGAAGAAGACAATATTAGTGCAAGAAACTATAAAATTGTTCTTTGAGCATGGCTAAGTTCATTTTGGACTTCTAAGAAGCATTATTTTATATAGTAAATTCTAGATTTATAAGGATGTATTTTTCTACACTATGGTCAATGATGTGCATCTAATTTAATAAGTGCATTGCATTACATCCCCATATTGATGGGAAGGTATATTTAGTGAACAACATGATTTTGAATATTATTCGGATGTAAGACTCCAAACATCCACACTCATTGGATGAAATTCTTGTGTATGTTCAACATAGGTATAATTGATATATTTATAACTCGTGGGACATATTCCATTTTAGATATTTCTCATATGTCATAAATTGGCTCCATTTCATATAACATTAACCATTATATCATAAAAAAATCTTCCCATACATAAAAATAAATGGATAAGGAAACCAAGTTCATGGAATAACTTTGACACATATAGAAACAATTTCCTAATATTCTAGAATGAACCAACCTAAATTACAAGTGTTGTCATTAAGATCGTTGGTTCCTATGTTATCTCATTTTAGTGATTCTAGCTAAAATTAAGATAACCATAGAATTTTTTTGGAAGAATCTCCTAAATTGCCCTTTTGAGGAGATTTTCGGGTTTTCAGGTTTCAACAACATGAAAACATATTTTTTACATGCTACATGCAAATTTTTCCTAAAACCTGAAACCCAAATAAGTCAATCTATCGGGTTTTCAGAACTCATGAACATCGGAACATGATTTGGAAAAAACATGCTTCATGTCGCTTGACTTCCGAATCCTGAAACCCGATATGTTCCTTTATGTCAGGTTTTTGGAACCTTGGAACATCCAAACATCTCATGCCTCATGTCACCTATTTCTGAAACCCGAAGCCTGGATTAATAGCTAATCCTTTGTATCAGGTTTCTGGGCACTCTAAGCATGATGACATGGCATTAACTCAGAGTTTTTAGGTAGTTGGCACACATATCGGGTGAAGTGTCATAAATTCCGGGTTTTATAAATACCCCAATTTTACATGTCATTTTTACATTGTTATTTTTTTTCGAGTGTTCAACATGCACGGGATTTTCATACTTGTGCTTGTGACCTCCAAGCCAATCAAGCTTCTTGATCGATTTCGTGTTCCGTTTTCAATTATTTTTTGAGATTACTAAAGGTATTTTACTTCGATCCTGATCATCTAAGGATAAGATAGGTTATGAAATACAAGTAATGTAAATGGAATCCCTCCACATAGATCAGAATTATGACATTTGAGATACCTTTCGATTTAAGGTCTTTTGGATTTATATTTGAGATATTCTTTTGATGTTCTATGCTCTTTCCTATTTTTCCTCTAGTTTTAGGGTTTTAGATTGTTTTCTTTATTTTAGGTTGTATTCCATTGAAATTTCTTGTTTGGAATTCACCCCTAGGGTGTTTCTTTATTTTATCCCATGGAATATACCATGTTGATTATTGAAAAAATCTAAAATTCCTAACTGGTGAAATGGCGGGAATTTTGCATGTCCTGACACCTCAAAAACTCGATTCCTTTATTTTCAAGTTTTGTAGGGTGTTCAACATCTCCTTGTTTCTATTGTTTTTCGGGCTTCATCAAGTGCTCAAAAATATCCAAGTTTCACCAATGTATCCAGGTTTTACCAAGTTTCACATATATCAATCCTCCACTTAGATGTATGGGTGAATGAAGATCAATATTTATTCCTTGACATCCACCAAGTCATCACACTTTGGTGTTTTGCACTTCTAGTGTCGACAGAAGGTTTTCCATTCTTGAAAGCTAGATACTTTGGAATGGGACCTCAAAGGAAAAAGGAAAAGGATAAGAACAAGGAAGTTGTAAAGAAAGGGAGAAGATTCCTCAGATACGAGCTTGATACATTCTTTGGTTGTGTTTATCGGGTTTCTTTGAGTTTTTAACATCTCCTTGTTTCCACCATGCATCAAGGTTTTACCAAGTGTCTTACACCTACTAAGTTTCGACACTCTCTGCAGTCTATCAAGTTTTATGAAGTGTCCAAAAAGAATTTATTTTTGACATACATTCTAGTGTGTCGGGTTTCATCAGGTGCTCGCAAGTTCTAAAATCTGGATAGTGTGTCGAGTCTATAGGGTTCTTTCATCGAGAAAGTTTCCAAGTCCGATTGTTCAAATAGGAGTTTTCTAGGCATTCTTTCTTCAGGATTTCTCATGTCGAGATCCTGGATCATCTAAGGATAAGTCGGATCAGGGAAGATGAAATACAAGTACCAGAAAATGGAATCCCCCTCCTACATAGATTGTAATTACGACATTTGAGATACGGAGCTTGGTAACATTGACATGGAAGACTTTTGGAATAGAACCAAGGATTCTTCTCAGAGTCCTTGGATGAAGTCAATAACCAATAGTGGCCTCCCTCTTGTAGTAGGATTCCCAATGTCTATTCAATGCCCTCATTGGCAAGTATTCAATGATGATCAAAAGGTATTGTCTTTCCTTGAAAAAAGCTGATAATTTTAGTGAACTATATTTTGAAGGATCAAATCAGCTTTACAACAATGAATCTGTTTGAGTTCATATCAAGATATTGATGGTGAGTTCATTCAGCTAAAAGGAAATAAGATTCCAAAAGGATTAGTTTCTCTGGAAGGTCTATTTGATAAGCATGACCGGTTCATTCAGGGTAAAAGGAAAGCTAAAGGTGCTTCCTCATCAGAGGTAGATCAAGTTAACCTGGGTTCCGCTAATCAACCATGGATGGTAAACATCGGTAAATGCTATTCACCGGAGGAAAAAGAAATATTCTCTTCACTCTTGAAGAGATATATGGACATCCTAACATGGTCATACGTGGATCTAAAGTATTTTAAGCCCAAGATGTGCAACATAGCATTCCTTTGAAGCTTCCGAAGTTAAATCCCACAGTAGAATTAGAGACATTACAACCCTAAGATCTCGGGACTATTCTTGCTGAAATTTAGAAAATTTTAGATGTAAGGATTATATTTCCAATCCATCATTCCACTTGGGTTGTGAACATTTTCCCTTTGAGAAAGAAGAGCAATGTGGAAATTTGGATTTATGTTGACTTCTAAGGGAATCTCAACTAGTCTTCATTAAAGGAAAATTATCCATTTCCCATCACGGACTAGGTATTATAGATGTCAGCATAATCATGGAGCAGAAATTTTATCCATGCTTGATGGATTTTCGTGGGTATAATCAAAATTAAGGTAGTTTCTTATTGCTGAAGATCAACATAAAACAATGTTCACCACTCCATGGGGAGCCTTTGCTTATAGGAGAATTCATTTTGGTTTGATTAACATTGAAGCCATGTTTCAAAGGGCTATGGACTTAACTTTCAGATATTTAATGGGCAAGGTCATAGTTGTGTATTTGGATGACTTGATGATCTTCTCTAAAAATGAAGTGATCATTATGATCACCTGCTTTTTATTAGGATTAGAACAGGAATCCAACTCTTAAGGTGTAGGCATCATGGTATTTCATTAAATCCTAAAAAGTACATGTTTGGAGTGACAGAAGGAAAGTTTTTGGGTCATATTATGACTAGAGAAGGAACCAAGATCAACCTAGAGAGGGTGAAGTCCATTCAAAGCCTTACCCTACCCATAAGAAAAACTAGGGTGCACTCCTTTTTTGGAAAGGTTAATTTCCGAAGAAGATTTGTACCTGATTTTGCTGATAAAACCAAGGATATACTTGGGATGATGAAAGGGAAAACTCCATTTCGATGGAGAAATGAAGGGAAGATTGCTTTTGAAGAAGTGAAAAAGGTAATTACGCATGCCCCTGTTCTAGTATGTCTAGACTTCAAGAAAGATTTCATCATGTACAACTATGCTTCCACTCATACAAGATATCATGAAAGGTCATATTCCTTATGTATTTGACCATCTTGATGTAGGAAAATGAAGAAGGAATTGAAGCTCCCATCACTTTCATGAGCTGCCCATTGAAATAAAATGAATTGAAAATGTCACAAATTGAAAAGCATGCTTATGTGGTGGTAAGAGCAGTGAAACATTTTAGGTATTACGTGTACATTTGAGTTCTCATACCCTCGTTCTCATCCCCGATATTGCAAATAAATCCATCTTGACTCAACAAGATTTAGGTAGTTAATGGGGTAATTGGATAGCTAAAGTCTAGGAGTATGACTTGGACATCAAACCTACCAAGTTGGTATGAGGAAGGGGCCTATGCCAATTGATTATAGAAAATAATGCTAAGACAAAATGCAAAAAAACCGAGGATACCTCTTCGGAATTTCCCATGGTGCTTTTTGTGAGCACAACCGATGAATGGTACACAGATATTGCTTTCTTTCTTGACTTATGGAAAATTCCCCCACATTTAAGCCAAAAGGAGAAGAGGACAGTTAAGTTAAGATTTGCAAGATACATCATGTGGGATAATGGAATATACAAGAAAGGTATTGATGGTGTATTCCTGCGTTGTGTTGATAAGTCTCAGTAGGTGAGGTTGTTAGAGTCCTTCCATAATCTAGCATGTGGAGGAAATTTCTCCTCCTACGTAACATCTTATAAGATCCTACGGGCCAAGTACTATTGGCCTACTCTCTTTCGAGACTCAGCTAGAATGGGTGTCCAAATGTGAAGCTTGTCAACATTTTGTTGGTCATCCTAAGTTAGTAGCTCTTCCCCTGAAGCCTGTGGTGATTGAAGAACCTTTTCACCAGTGGGGAATTGATTTCATTGGAGTATTAAATCCTACCTCTAGTGTGGGACACAACTACGTGCTCACTACCATGGACTATTTCACCAAGTGGGTGGAAGCTGCACCCATCAAGTAGGTAACCTCTGAAGCTATCTCATAACTTCCTCAAAGAAAATATAATTATCAGATTTGGTGTGCCTCACAAGATTGTTTCCAAAACGCCTCTAATTTCTCATCCCATGAGTTGATAGAATTTTTTATGGATTTGGGATCACGTTGGCTCATTCATCCGATTACTACCCTCAAGGAAATGGCCAAGTTGAATCAAGCAACAAAAACCTGGTGACCATAATCAGAAAGTTGGTTGATGAGAATCAAGAGGACATGGCACAAAGCATTGTATGATGCATTGTGGGCTGATCGGATTACTCCTAAATGAGCTATTGGGATGTCCCCATTTTAGGTGTTGTATGGGATCAACACTAAGATACCTATCTTTGTGGAATTGCTAGCCTTACAGTTAGCTAAAGCAATTGAGGATGAAAGTTTTCAAAGTTCTATTGAGAAAAGGATAATGTACCTAGCCAAGCTAGAAGAAGAATGAAGTAAGGTGGTGGATTACATCATAGACCATTAGATCAAATTCAAAAGAATATTTGACAAGAAATCAAAGCAACGTGATTTCTAGGTCAAAGATCTAGTACTTCTCTAGGACAAGAGAAGAGAACAGAAAGGGATGCATGGAAAGTTTGATTCTTTATGGAAAGGACCTTTCAAAGTACATCACTTGAATGGTGAAAATAGCTTCTATCTATCATACCTTGATGGAGAGTTGCTCCCTCTACCTTTCAGTGGTCAACATTTGAAGTTGTTCCATCAGTAATGCAAGATGCTCTCTTGTATTATACATAATTTGTTTTTTGTCGTGTGTTTTCTTTTTTATTTCCTTTCTTCCTTTGATTGTTTTTGGTTTTCTTATTTCTTTAGAATCCGTAGCCCAATGGATAAAACTAGATATTTTGAGTTCTCTTTCTTTGATGTCACCAAGAAATTCCCCAACTGGAGCTAGCTGTTATCTCATTTTAGTGATTCCAGCTAAAATTAAGATAACCATAGATTTTTTTGGAAAAATCTCCTAAAATTCCCTTTTGAGGAGATTTTCGGGTTTTCGGTTTCAACAACATGAAAACATATTTTTACATGCTACATGCAAATTGTTTACCAAAACCCGAAACCTAAAATAAGTCAGTCTGTCAGGTTTTTGGAACTCATGAACATCAAAACATGATTTGAAAAAAACATGCTACATGTCACTTGACTTCCAAAACCCAAAACTTGATATGTTCCTTTGTGTCGGGTTTTCAGAACCTTGGAACATCTAAACATCTCATGCCTCATGTCACCTATTTCCCAAAACCTGAAACCCGAATTGATAGCTAATCCTTTGTATCGGGTTTCCTGGGCACTCCAAGCATGATGACATGGCATTAACTCCGAGTCATCGGGTAGTTGGTACATGTATCAGGTGAAGTGTCATAAATGCTAGGGTTTTATAAATAGCCCAATTTTACATGTCAGTTTTAACTATTGTAATTTTCTTTCGTGGATTTTTCGTACTTGTGCCTGCGACCTCCAAAACTCGATTGAGCTTCTTGATCGATTTTGTGTTCCGTTTTCAATTATTTTTCAAGATTACTGAAGGTATTTTACTTTTCTTGCTGATTTGAGGTCTTTTGGATTTATATTTGAGATATTCTTTTGATGTTCTCTTTCCTTTCCTATTTTTCCTCTAGGTTTAGGGTTTTAGATTGTTTTCTTCATTTTATGTTGTATTCCATTGAAATTTCTTGTTTGGAATTCACCCCTAGGGTGTTTCTTTATTTTATCCCATGGAATATACCCTATTGATTATTGAAAAAATCTAAAATTCCTAACTGGTGAAATGGTGGGAATTTTGCATGTCCTGACACCTCAAAAACCTGATTCCTTTATTTTCAAGTTTTGTAGGGTGTTCAACATCTTCTTATTTCCGTCATTTTTGGGATTCATCGAGTGCTTAACAATCTCCAAGTTCCACCAGTGTATTAGGTTTTACCAAGTGTCGGACATCTATCAACCTCCGACATACACTTTGTAGTGTATCGGGTTTCTTTGAGTGTTCAACATCTCCTTGTTTCTGCCAGTGCATCGGGTTTTACCAAGTGTCTGACACCTACTAAGTTTTGACACTCTCTGCAGTCTATCAGGTTTTGTGAAGTGTCCAACAAGACTTTATTTCTGACATACATTCTAGTGTGTTGGGTTTCATCAGGTGCTTTACAAGTTCTAAAATTTGGATAGTGTGTCGGGTCTAGTGGGGTTGCTCAACAAGCTTCCAAGTCTGATTGTTCAAATAGGAGTTGTCTAGGAATTATTTCTTCAGGATTTCTCATGTTGGATCCTAGATCATCTAAGGATAAGTTAGACAGGTTAGGGAAGATGAAATACAAGTACCGGAAAATGGAATCCCCCTCCTACATAGATTGCAATTATGACATCCGAGATACGAAGCTTGGTAACATTGACATGGAAGACTTTTGGAATAGAACCAAGGATTCTTCTCAGAGTCCTTAGATGAAGTCAATAACCAAAAATGGCCTCCCTCTTGCAGCAGGATTCCCAATGTCTGCTCAATTCCCTGAATTCATTTTGGCCTGTGCTTCCAATTATGACTCAGATTCTCACTCAATGAAAAATCAAGCAAGAGAAGTCATAGTGAAGTTGGATGGGGGTTACTTTGATGACCTCTTAAGATTACCCAACTTTTAATAATATTTTGACGTAGATCTTAAGTCAGCACAGGAAGCCTAGGATAAAGATCAAGAAGACTACATCAAGCATGTGAATAAAAATTTCTTGATCAAGGCCAAGCTAGTTGTCTCAAGGTTTCCCAAGTTTGTCCCCAGGAGTGATTTCATCCTTTAAATTAGTGACATCATCACCTTGCTAAGTTAAGTATTTTGACTCCTTGAGTCAAGAGTCTTATAAGTGATGATATTGATTCTTAGATAAAGACATTTTTAACTACGGGAAAATTCTATATGTTTTCATATGTCCTCTATGCAACAGATCGCATGAGAAATTATCCGAGGTTGGATGTAAACGGAGATAGGATAACATAAAACATATATCGGTACTTCCCTCGAATAACAATGAAGGGTTCCAAAATCAGTTCGGAAGAGTGAACGATGCTTTCGTTTGTGAAAATATCTCGCAGGATGAATCCCGATCTAAGGAAAAGAAGTGTCTCTCGATGAAGCATGGGCTGAAGTATCAAAATGGGGTTGTATCTTTTTACAGTTCAAGAAGTTAACATACCTTCGGGTGGTCATGTACCAGGTGATCCTTTCAAATTTCCCAGATTCCCAGGTGATAAGTTGATCCTAATGGAGTTGGTAAGATAGTTGTTGGATTTCCACAAATTCCAACAAATAAAACACAAGGTTGTTGTATCCTTCCCTATTTCCATCGAAAGGTACACCTTCTCGAATGGTGGTCAAAGCTAAGAATGTGGTACATGAGCTTCAAGACAAGTGTAAGAAGCACATGAAGCACAAAGATGGAATTGATTTTTGAGGAGTCCTTAAATCATACGGGACCTTATACCTACATGGTCCCAACTTAGAATATATTTCGGTTGATCTTCAAGATGAGGTTTCCATCCAAAGAAAGGACAATAGTAGGTTGACAATTGAAGAAATCCAGATGCTTGATTTATCTGACATCCCAAAAGGCACTAGGGATAACGAGAGTGTCCTTTATGCCTCGTATGATGGGTTAAACGAAGATCAATATGTATTCTCGGCCATTGATTGGTCCATTGCTGAGAAATCTTCTATCATGGGAGGAGCTACTCAAATTCTTACCCGTACTAAGGCATGGCTCATTTCTTGGGGAATGAGTTATAAAGAAGGGAGTTTTAAAAGCTAAATACTTTGGAAGTGGGGCCCTCAAAGGGGAAAAAGGAAAAGGATAAGAACCCTTCCAAAAGGCCAATGAAGGTTAAGTTTGTAAGAAAGGGAGAAGATCAAGTAACTACACTAGTGGCCACTCTCCCACAAATAGTTGAGGTTCTTGATTCACCTCCACAACCAGAACAAGGAAATCCTCCTTCAGGAGAAGAGATTTTCCAACCTTCCATTCCTCTTTTGGTTGACATTTTATCAGAGGTAAGTCTTCCTCTTACCTCTTAAGCTCTAATTTTGGAATCCTTTCCTCCTCCCATTCAACCTTCCTTTCCTTAGATTTCTTCACCAAGTTCTTCAACCATGGCTAGTATCTTCTCTGGCCTCTCACCTTCCACACCGGACCCAGATTACCCATTGACATGCCTCCTCCTACTGCACCTTCATTCCCTAAATCCATTACCACAGATGCTACACTTGCAGTGGTTACCACTCCACAAGCTAACCTTCCTCCACCTGAAGATGTGACCATAACACCTATAATGGGAGAAACTTCTTCCAATATGCCTCAATGGTTAGTAGATCAGACTCCGAGGAAGAGGAAGGTGGTTCTTCCATTACCAACCTTTGATTTCAGTTCCTCAAGGTTACTTCTACCAAGTCGGCCAAGAAACCCAAAAGTCTCAAGGATTTCAAAGTGGATGCCTTAGGGCATAAATTTGCGAGATATTTCTACTCCCGCACTGGTGATATAAATAAGGATGATATAATTATCATAGATTATAAGATCACAAGGGTGGCTCTAGGAAAGTAACAACAGATAGAGGGAGCATAGTAGGATGCACAAGATGCCATGAATGTGTTGTGTCGGAAGTTTGAGGGAAACTAAGGAAAATAGAGATGAGTTGAAATTAAAAGTAAAATAGCTAACACAAGTGCTACTCAAGCTCTCAAAGCCTCCCGAGTCAACACCATCATCCTCTACTCCTATCGGGTTAAATTTCTCATTGGTACCCATGATCGAGAACATTAATGAGAAGGGGAGAATGGTTGATGAATGGATCCAAAGGATTCTCTTGCAAGGAAAAGAAGTCATCAAGGACACCATGGAAGTATACAAATCCTTAGAGGATATAAAGAAGGATGGAGAGAAAATGGATGATGAGTTTTCAACAGAAATCAGGAACCTAGAGTTGACTTTCGAAGCTCTCCAAACACTAAAACAGGTTCCATCCCACATCTTGGTCGAGGAAGGCATTGTTCCACATGGGGATAAACATTTTCAGCTAACCAAAGCCATTAGATTTAGAATAAAGATTCTCAATGAAGCTTGTAGAAAATTGAGGGAATCAAGAGATCAATTGGTCGATGGTAATAATGACTTAGAAGAAGAGCTAGTCAAGATCTGTGCTAAGGTGTTGAGTGAAAGCTCGGTATCCTACCTATTGATGATCTTTACAAACAGATCCAAGAATCAATTCAGCATGAACCAACTTATGGATTTAGCCTGGAAATCATTGACAAGTTTGTGAAAATTGAACATTCTTTGGAGACCCTGAGGAAACTCAACAAGAGACTAAAAAAGCTTCCTGGAAATGCTAGCGATACTCAGGAAACATGTGAAGTTCTAAGTGATCATTCCACCATGCCTAATGAAAATGAGATGCAGGGCATAATTTGAAAATTCCAAGAATTTCAGGACAAGAAGGCTTTGTTGGAGGAAGAAAAAGATGATGATACAGAATAAGCATAATTGGACATGTCATTTCAATCCTAAATCGACATGTCTTTTTCATTTTGTTTCATCACATAGGAAGCAAATTTTGACTTGGTCTCCTACGTGAGAGTCAAGAAAAATAGGACTCTCATTAAAAATACTATTTTCTAGTATTCATCCCATTTTCTCTCAACTCCTTTTATTATAAATAAGGGATGCTTATGCATTCCAAAGGGTTGATATTTTTGGAATATTGAGATCTATTGTGAAGAAGGACTTTGTGTTTTATTTTAATCATTTGAGGAATAAAAGTTGATGTTATTTTGAAAAATTTGTATTGTGAGATGTATCTTTCTTAAGATATTATTCTTATGTTCATAATCTTAAGCTATTATTTGTTTAGCATCTTGATCATTCCGATCATTTCAAACATTACATTTTTTATCTAAAGCTCGTATGATTATTTCGTGCTCTGTGTTTACTCAAAAGAAAATATGTTCCTCTCATTTCCTTTCCATTGTGTTTTTCCATAATAGTAATTCCCTTTTTGATCCATTTTACTTCGAAAACAAAAATATCTCCATCTATTGTGGATATGGATTTTGGGATTCTATCCCAACCCCAATGGTTAAATTAGTGTGAATATTGTACATATTATTTTTGTTGTGTTTTAGATTAGTAATAAATAGGAAGCCTCACCTATCTTTGAGGAGGGATTTATTCCCATGTACTGTGGTTGAACCTCATGTTTTGGCATGAAAAATATCCAACCAACACCCTCATCAGTTTTAAGTGATGAAAAGGTGTATTTACATCTACGAAAGAGTGATCAAGGATCCATACAAGAAAATCAAACCTCTATGATATGGTTCATACACATCACCAAATAAGTTGGTGAGAATGGATTTGAGCTAAATATTCCACCTGAATTTTGGTTTCATCTAGTTCTCAATGTTGATATGTTTCACCCATACTTTCCACCACTCTTATATACATCATATATTTGGTGAGGTTTAAAGTACAAAGATGAACATAGAAATTTCCACCATTATTGGATACATCAAATATTTGTTGAAAAATTGTAAAGTATAGATATAAACCTACGATGTACAACACTGATGAACTATGGTAAAATCATTGATAGGGTGGTTAAGAGTATAAATCATCAGTAGGTCACACATTACTTGAATAGTTAAGGCGGGGAAAATGTCACACTAAGGAAAGTGGTTAACAAAGAGCTAGATTGAGAATTCATTTCCACACTTGGTGAAAAATTTAGAAGAAATGGTGCCCATTATTCTTAAGGATGATTGAATGATCCAAAACATGAGTTCTTAACATCTATTTTTGAAATTCTTGAAAATCTATTTTAGAAGGTTTTTAGCATCTCTAATATTTTACATTTTTAGGGTCTTTAGAGCATTTCTAGGCTTCATAATATATAAAAAATTATTAATTTTCTATAGTCATAATATATTTTTATTTCACTTTTTCATCTTTATGTCATGTCTTTTGGTTCAAAATTTAGATAAAGAGACTAGGAGATATGACCCCAATAATGAGTACTTAAAAATATATAGTAATAATATAATTTAGATTTTAGAATCTTTCACTTTTATATTTTTCAATCCACCCATAAGGTGGATAAAATGTTATCTATATAGGATTACCTTTCAATTCCTATATAGAACTCTTCATATTCTATATTTAGGAGTTTTTCATATACTCCATTATATATCTATAAAACAAATTGTTTTAAATAAAGAGAGATATCTATGCATACATATTTCTTACGGGGTTTTTAATTTGTACACATTTTGAATTGTAATAGAATTAGTTTGTTTTTATGGATATTTCATTTTGAATTGATTTCTATAACAATTTTTTTACCACTAGGTTACATCTCAATCCAAATCAAATAAAAAACCACATTTATAGAATGTGAAGATCATAATTGTGTTTCTTGCTAGGAGCTAGTTACCACTATGGAGGGTCACTATTTTAAGGGAAAAAAATATCTTCATCCTAATTCAGATACTAAGTATGATCCACTCATTTTTTATTTTATAGGAATTATGATTTAAAATAATAGTCCCCAATCAACTTTAAAATTATCTTGGAGCAAAATTAAGAATCACCATCTACTATGATCACTTTAGATCATGAGGAAAAAATCAATTTTTTGAGAATCATGGCATCTACCAATTATATAAATGCATATATGACATGTTGGGAAGCTCTATAAAATAGGATAATTTCAAAAAGGAGGTGAGACCAAGAATTTAAAAAAAAAAGTATCCTCCTCCTCTTATTATACTTGATTACTACTAATAACTCAATTGTAGGGAATAATATTGTAATAAATGACCTTGTCATTTATTAATTCCGTTAATGGATTTTTTTATTTATATATATAAATGTTGGTTATAGTAGGAGTATATTAGGGTTTAAATTTTTTTTAATAAGTGTATTCCACATCATACATATTGCCTTTGGAATGTGTATATGTTTTCCTTCTTGTACATAACTTTTGGGATCCATTTATTTTTTAAATTGCAAGGAATATAAAGAATGAATAGAAAGTAGAGGAGCGAATGATTTAGTTTCTATTAAACTAAAAATAATATTTCATAAACTAATTCATAAGAATTTTAAGGGGTCTTGATGATTTTAGTATGCTTATGCATTACTCTTATTCCCAATTGATGTAAAATACTACTAGTCAAAGTAAATAATAGGCATATGCCCCTACAAGTTAGTATAAAGTATAAATAAATTGTCTATATAGCCCATTTTTTTATCTTTTCTCATAAACTCCCTCTTGGTTGCATTTTTTCTTAAGTATTTTCCTTCTATTTTCTCATTGTAGTTGGATAAATTTAAAAATTTGGTCACGAGAATTCTCATAGTTGTATAGCCTTATGATGGTGACATAAAGATTTTTACATGCTTCATATCCATAAATATAGTCACATATTTTTCACTTATTTTCACATGCCTTCAGAACCTTATGTAGTTTACTAAAGTCAAATGTGATCTCCCAACAACTTAAAATCAAACTCTAATGGTAGAGAGACCCATGTCCTTTTAAAATATACAAGGGGAATTAATCATGTATTTATTAGGATAGCATTATAGGACACTTTAATATATCTAAATTTTTCACATTATATGTTAAGGTAGAGGAAATGAGACCATTAATTGAAATAAGAGTATCCCTCTAATATTTTAAAAAGGGTAAAGTTTTAATGTTTTTAAAATGTGAGGGGACATTTGTAAGGATAATGAAGTGATTATGGACTCACATTACATTTATATAACATGAAATTGAAAATAATATATGATCTAAATGAATCCATTATGATGAAGATCGCCATCCTTAAAAAGTCTCAAAATTCCCTTACAGATAGTACCCAATTTTATGGAGTAAACATTGAACCTAAGTGCATGTGTTGCACATGATGTTTCATTATAACTTAATCAACATGGAAAATCCTAAATAATGAGTGAAAGACCCAAAAATAATAAATTTGGGACCCACCCCGATAATATGATACTCCATGATTGGTCCCTTTGGATTCCAATGAGAAGTTTCCATGTATCCTTGAGACTAAAACATATAAGGAAGCTTGTAGAAAAATTTAAAATACATATCGTGTGTCGTAGAGATGTGATTGGCCTAATTTTGGTTTTATTAAAAATATATTAAATATAGTTTAATTGGATTCATCTTTATCTCAATTGGTTGCTTATTGAGCTCACTATTAACTACTAAATTATCTAGATTATGTTTCTTATTTTTATTTGTTTCAAGTTACTTTCACCCACTTTTAAGACAAACATTAAGTATTTTGAGAATCTAAGGTTCATAGTTCTTCTCAATTTTTATAGTGTTCCTCACAATATCGGTGATCCCAAAATCATATTTGATCTCTCTTATGAAACTCTATTTATTTTTTGAATTTCCCAAAGATCCACAGTCCTTAAATATAAAAGACATGGCTTTGAGAAATGTTAATGGTTTTTTTCCCTTTATATCACATCAATGACTATATTATTGCTTTGGTATGATGAATAAATAGGAGACCTTTAATAATATATTATTCTTGGTAGTAAATTTTATGAGGTGGTTGAAGTTAAATGTTTGGTTTTTGTTACTTCCCACATATCTCATAAATAGTGTAAATATAAATATTGTCTAAAATTGGAAATTTTTGGCATACTTATTTGAACATTCTTGGGCAAAATTTTTTTACAACCTTGCTTGACTAAGTATATGAATGTTGACCTTATATTTTCCATGAAATTGAGCATATGTATTGCATTAATATAAGCTATTATGGATATTTCTTATCTACCCTATAATTTACTTTTGTATATTACCTCTTTCATATTATTATAATTTATCTCTTGAATTTTCATATTTTCATAGACTATTATGTTGAAATTTGGTAGGGAAGGATTAAAATATCCCAAAATTCACTCTTCATGTATCACCAACTTTTTCCTCCTTTTATTTACCTCTATTATTTTTCCCTAAAATATTTTTATTTTAGCATTAGATTTAATAATGATAACATTAAAGTAGGTTTTAGATGATAACCATCTCTATCAAGAGGTTCTTTTATAGTAAAAGTACCAAATTGGAAACAGATCTCATTATTTTGTTTGAAATTCAAACATGACATATTCATAAATTAACACATCCATACCATCCCAATTCATCCTATTTGTAACATTATATGGTAGTACTTTATATCCCAACAAAATCCATCACAAGTATTAATATTGATCCTATTAATGTCAATGTTTCCTATCTTAGCCATTTTATTACATCTTTTGTTTTCTTTAACCATTTATTATATCACAATTGATACTTCTTACTATCTTAACTACATTCATTATTTACATGGTTTCACATATTTTTAATTTGGATACCCTTTAATCACAAGGTATTGTCTTATTTCCACATCTTGTAACGTCTTCAATTATTTTTGTTAGATTCCATTAGGTGTCTAATTATATTATTGTCACATATTTTATATGTATTTGATTCCTCCTTATATTTTACTGGGTGTCTAATAATATTTTCAACATATATTTTCAATTATATGAAAAATATTAGATTTTATTAAATGTATTTATACATTCTTATTTCTAGCACATATTTTTGGATTTATACAGATTTATTATATTTTTCATTAGATGTTAATTTTATATCCTTATTTATATGTTTCCATTACAATTATATCCATAAACTTCATCACATTTTTACAAACATGGAAATGAAAGCAATTATCAACACACTATATAAACATGATCATACATTATAAATCATGAGCCATACACAAATGAATCAAAATAATATCACATCCATGTGTGTGTGTGTGTGTGTGTGTGTGTGTGTCCATATTATTTCTCAAAGTGGTACTACATACACCATATATACACCACCTATCACTCAATAATTCCCTTCACCCTCATAAGAGGAGGAGGTGTAATTAATTGAGCGAATAGGGTCTAAATAACTATTTGTATCAATTGAGCTAAAGATTATTCTCTCTCATATGTTCCCTAGGCCTCTTCCTACATATTATCCATTCAAACCCATAACTATAAAATATATATTACATCACTTTTCTTCCTCTTTATAGTTTCATAGACATTTTACAACCTACCCACCTACTCTTATTAATGTAGGGGCATCACCGCAAGGGTTAGTTTAGGTATGAAAAGTTAATTTTTGGGGTTTCGAGGTCTATGGATGGGTGTAGGAATCATTAAAAAGCCTTATTAATCATTTCATAATATTTAGTTATGCTCTGGAGTTCAAAACTAAATAGGTAAGTTTCCTCCATTTTGGTACACATTTGAAAATTTGAATTTTAGAGGAAATTTTGGATTTGTAGGCTAATGTAAGAGATTATAAGGTGTTTTTCCAAGTGGATTTTAGTTTCTGAGTCTTAGTGTCATCTTTAGGGCTACATTATGATCTTGAAAGATATATTGTAACTCCTATTTTTATGTACACCATTTTGCATGTAACCTCCACCTTTTAATGATGACTTTGAACCAAGAAAAGGAAGTTACAAACAAAAATAAAACAAGAGAGGATAAGAAACCATTTTTTTACAACTATGGGAGGAATTTATCAATCAATAAAAATATATTTGGAGCTCCAAAATAAGGTTTTTTTGTGTACTTGTTTGACAACATTCTTATGGTGAAATTTATGTGTGGTGTTTGTATGAAAAGTTGTTTAATACTAGAAATTTATCAACAAGGTATTCTTATAATGAGATAAGCATTAAGCTTTTCATTACATTATTTACATATGAGTGCATGTTTAGCTTTTGTTATTACTAATAGTAGATTCTTGATAAATTTGTATCAAAGCAACTTGGAATAGTCGGTGTTGACACGGTAAAGGAAATGAGTTTGAAAGGTAATGTTGGCATTAAGGAGTGCACTAGGTAAGTTTTTTTTGCATGCATCTACATAGATTTTTAGCAAGGGTATGATTTAGTGTTACTTATATATATACATGTGACAGAGAATTTTAAGTTCATAGTTGGTGTAAGAGACAAAGGATGAGTTGGTGGAGTTGTTTTGGGAACAAAAGAATATTAAGGTGAGTTAGTTTAAACCATGAAAATATTAAGAATCTAGATGAACCTTCATAGTGATGAGGAGGATCTCATTATGATCTATAACCCTAAGACTAAGAAAATTATTCGAGAAGAAGAGCAAGTAATCGGAGATTTAAATACGTAGGCCCCAAAGCACTTGCAATATAATGGTAAGATAGATAAATTAAAATCCTTAACATTAAAATATTATTAATTTAAATGCATTAATTTCAAATTTGTGAGAAAAATTTGAGTCTTCGGGTCTATAGAAGTAAACCCCGAGGGTTTTAGATAAGATGAGTTGTTAGAATTCTCAAACACCACCTCAAAGGATAGAAACTTCAAATTTTCATCCTCTCAAATACCCCATTAAGTTAAAAAGGATTTTTTCTAATACATTGTGACAATGAGAATATTTAAATGAAATTCCCTTAGAAGTTCTCGTAACACTATGAGGAGACCTACAAGTAGAGGCTAAATTTATGGTTTTTAATCTTTCCATACAAAAGAGTGAGAACTAAAACTTTAAAAATGAATCTTTGGCCTAATGGGTATCTAAAAAAGGTGATGTTTTATACCTTGAATCATTGAATCAAAACTTACATCCATTTTTTTATCTAAGTCGGGGATGGTAGCATGAAGTAAGCCCATGAAGAAGACTATGAATGAACTTAGATATCTTGTAGAACCATTTGTATCTTCTAAATGAACTTCTTAGCATTATCAACATTTTTTTATCCATCAACCATTTTTTTAAAGGAAAATTCTAAAGTTGAGCTAGGTAAATAAGAGAAGTAAGTATCAAAGGGATACTTATGTTTAGGATAATGAATAACATGGTTATAAGCATGTTGCACATAAAACAAGTTTTCATCCCAAATTTGAGGATACTTTCTACAATATATTTAGAGAAAATGGACTTGTGTGTGGTTGACCAATTCTATTTTCTCATCGGTCTATGTAAGAAAAGAATTACTTTTCTTCAACTTTTTTTTCCATCATGTCACATAAATCTAACCAAAAATTCCCATTGAATTAAGAATCCTAAGCATAGACAATAGAAGTAGGAAAATCAAAACAAACCCAAACATTATTGAAGAATAAATGTGTAGTTTCTTATCCTCTTAACTACTTTATATAGGGCACCAATATATACATTTTTCTAAATATATCCACAACCATTCATAAATAGTCATGTTTTCTTTGTTTAATAGGAAATCCTCTAAAAAATTCCATGGACACACTTTCCCATGGCCTGAATGATATGGGAAGTGGGGTATACAAGACAAATTCTTATTACTAGGCTTGCTAGTGGCACAAAGAATACAACCTTTTACATATTTAAAAAAAAATCATACATCCAAGGTGAATAAAAATATCTTTGTAACTATGCAACTATTTTACCAACACCAAAATGACCAAAAATAAGAGAAGTATGTGCTTCCCTAATCAAATGAACTCTTTCATCTTGTGGAATACAAATTTTACCAAGATGATAAAGCAATCCATTATGTAAATGATAGTCTAATTCTTCCACTTGTTTACCATGAGTTAGATCTTCATAGACATCCTTAAAATCAACATCTCTAGCATATTGTTCCTTATAACTTTCATGAATGAAAAGACTATGCTGTAAAAGAATAGATGCAATAATAAGAGGTCTAGAAAGCATATCAACAACCTTATTTTGTATACCTTATTAAAATATTTAAATTTTCTAAATTAATCCATCCAACAAAAATTCATTAACATTGTATCTTGGACTATGACAAAAGGTATTATAAAGGATAATGATCCATATGGATTATTATTTCTTTTCTCATCAAACAATGTTTGCAAATTTTCATACTCAACACAAAATTATTAAACTCATTCTCGAAGTAGGATACTTATTTAGTGCACTTGTGAAGGTCTCTAACTAGTGAAAAATATGTTTTATCTTTTTCATCAATATGACACACATAGCATAATCACTTGCATTGATTTCAATCTCAAATAGCTATTGAAAAATCAGGTAATGTAAAAATTGGGGTTCTTATCATTTATGTTAGCATATCAATGAATAATTAGTAATTACTATTATACAGAAACTTCATTCTCGAGCGGGGTGAAGGTTGATACTGGAGCCACTAGAAACTTCAAATGATGGAGGGCTTAGGACCTCAGATGCAAATGTGGATCTATGGACACAAATAAGATAGATGCATGATATAAAGAAGTTATATCTTCAAAACTAAAACAAATAAGATTATATCATAATATGCGGGTGTTACCCGGACAATGTCGGTTCCAAGAGGATTTTAAATCCCTTGGAGGATGTCAACCCCCATGTCAGACAAGATAATAATAGATCATGAACAATAGTAATGGAATATAAAATGAAAAGTAACTAAAATGACGAGAGGACTTAGCTTGTGCTCTGCTATGGAGATGAACTAGGCATCAAGATGGCAAGATAATGAACCATATCAAAGATTTTTCCCTTAAACTAGAAGAAATTAATTAAGCTCTTTCTTCTCTTCTCTAGGCCTAGGTCTCTCTAGGACTTCAATCCTTTTTTTGAAATATGGGGGAAAACCCATATTTATAGCTTAGATGTGAGGTTCTATTGGGGTTAACAGGTAACTGGGGTAGGGAAGAGTAACTTGAGTTAAGAGATATGATGTGATCATGTGGGGACCACGGCTTGAATTATTAGATGGAGTGGGGAGCATGATTGACATGGTAGGTGAGATGATAGATTCCATTTAGAAAGGGGTGTTGGATGGGTGTATTAATACCCATGGATTAATAATTTGTGAGAGATGGGGGATAATGCCAAAAGTTGAATTATCAAATGGGTCTACATGGAGTTCATTTGATAATTAATTAAATAAGGTGAGAAAATGGATAGGATTTCATTTAATTTAAGAAAAAGAGAAGCGAGAATGGAAATTTCATGAATGTGAGATGATGGAGGCAAGGTAACTTTGTACCAAAAATTGGTGTCTACATTTGCCCCTTTTTGTTAATTGGTTTATGATAGCAAGCCATGAGACATAAACAAAAAGGGTTAGATGAGATATATGTGTGAAGATGGATGAAGACAAGACCAAAGGCAAGATATATTAGGAAAAAGGATCAAAATAACAATAAAAAAAAGTATGGTGGTGGCTCTAATATCACATCGGTAGAGGAAAATTACGGTCTCAATGGAGACAGATGACAACATTCTACTACGACTCAAGTGAGTGGGTGAAGACCACTGCAAAGATGGATGTAAACCAAGATAACCAATGGGTCATAGGAAAACATCAAAATATGTGCAATGAATGTAAAATATGTGCGCAATTCTTTGTCTCATGAGGATCGTGCAAAAATCAAGTGTTTGCAAAAGAGACAAGGATGAAGACAATGATGCCCCAACACAAGGCATGAGAAGGACAAAAAGTGAGTTATATGTGTTGACAAGTACAAGGATGAAAATGTGCTCCCTAATATAAGACATAGATGGAATAATCATAAATGTGGACAAGATAAGCATATAGGATAGAAAGATGATTTAAAATGCCTTAAAATGGTAACAAATATGATGGTAATCATGTTTCATAGGAAATATGCATAAGTGTGAGAAAATTATAAGGTAAAAGCAATCCTACTTGTTCGATAAGCAGAAAAGAAGTCAAGATACTTTTGCGACAAAACAAAATTAGAGAAAATATGCATGGAAGAGAACAAGATCAATAGGTGATGGTCATTATGGTATCTTCCAAGACAAAAAAATGTCAAAGAAAGATGGGAATAAGTTAGTAGAAATGGATATGATGATGTCCCTATGAGAGGAATGGAAAAGATAAAAGATGTGACAGGGGTTCTCAAAAAGAGAAGAGGTCAATGTTGGAGAAGGAAGAGCAAGAATGGTAATGAAATAGATTAGTGGTACATAAATGGAGAAACATTGGCATTGATTATGAATAAAAGGAACTATAACCAGATCATACCAAGCCAAAAACACAGATGCTAATCAAACACCATGATCAATAAGATGAAAGTAATTCACCATAATAACTTTACATAAACCTTTGTAAACAAATGAGCAACAATATCATATATTATTATGGAACTCAATACAATACAATGAGAATGGGCCTTACTTAAATAGGTAAGGAATAACAATCTAATAACCATTCAAGGTTTTAGATCAAGCCATAAATCAAGGAAATAACTATTCATCAAAGAAATAGTTAAGACCATAGATATATGAGAGAACTAGACATCAAGGATCTAGTCAATACCATAGATCAAGGAAAGAACTATACCTAACAACTAGATAATACTCCTAATATCTAAATAAGATAAAAGAAATATCCACACACATAAGTGGGTGAGGATAAATAAAATAAAGGTAAATAAAGTACCTAGGTGAACATGATCTAAGGTAAATACCTACTCTAACAGTGAATGAAAGATGTGAGGGATGTTGAGAAAGAGAAAAGGGAATAGACAATAGGATTGGTTGATTATGAGAAGAGCAAGAAATATTGAATATGAAGGTGACAAGGGTATGGAATAGATGATGGAGATAGAGGAGGAAAAATAAGGAATGAAAGGGGAGGAAGAAGATAAAATATAAAATATTATAAAGAAAGGGGAAATGAAGAAGGACAAACAAAGATAAGACAAGAAAAGAATAGAGTAGAGGGTGAAATTATGAAAAAGAGAGAGAGTTATTCAAGACAAAAGGTGTGAAGGAGGATGGAGTAGAGAAAAAGAGAGGTAATAGAAAATGAAAGAGATGATAGAGCAAAAGAAAATTAAGGAAATAGATCATAGTGAGGAAATCCCAAGAAAGAATATGGAACTGATCGCATGGAAGTACATGTGGATGATGAGATGATAAAGGAGATGGGATCATGTTGAAGAGTCAAATTTTTGATGGGGAAGTAAGGTGGAAGTGCGAGGTTAAATGAGGAGGATGATGATAAAGAGTAATTTAAATAAGAAAAGGAAAATAAAGGAGGAGAAGACAACAAAGAAAATTATGTAGAAGGAAGGGAACCAAGAACAAAGATATTTGATAAAGAGTGAGAAACACAAGGAACATATAGAGAAGCTTGAGGGGAGGAATGACATCGATTGGAAAATAAGTAGAGATGCATGAGATGAGGATATGTTGATGATAAGAAAATAAAGAGAGGGTGTATGATGAAGACAATGAAGAAATTGGCAAGGAAGAATGGAAGATGGAGAGGTGGTGAGGAAAAAGAAAGGATGGGATAGGAGAGGTAATGTTAGTGAATGGATGTTAGGAGAAATCCACCGATAATGATCAGTAGGAAAAGATAGGAAAAAATATGAGATGAGGTAGAAAGTAAATGAATAATGGGAGGGGGAACACCAATGAAGGGATGTTAGGAGAAGTACTCTGATAATGATCAGAGGACACAAAGGAAGGAATGAAGATAGAATGGAGGAGGTCAAAGAAAAGGATTCAGGTTGTGTAGAATGGGGATGAGTGATTTTTAGGATAATTCCATTGATAATTACTAGCATGGAAACAAAATATGATGATGAAAGAATGTTAAAGGAAGACCAATGACAATTACGGGTAAATATGGGGGTAGATATGTGGGAGAACTCTAGAAGATAGAGTGGAAAGAGTAAATAAAGGAAGGATAATGATGTGTAAAAAAATGAAGGTGAGGAGAGGATGTAGTGGATGAGAATGAATGAGAGAAAAATGAAGAAACAAGACATGAAATGAATGGAGAAGCAATGGTTAAGTAAGATTACCTAGTGACGGATGATGGAGATGAAAAAGAGACCAGTAGGAAGTGGTGTTTACAAGAATGAAAGAGGAGGTGAGAGGATGTGATGATGGGGAATGACGATAAAATGTAGATGGAGAGAATGTGGGGTAGTGGGCAAGTGCAGGATGACAAATCATGGTTAAGATGGACTCTTAAGTAATATCACCATGCTTTGTAGGAGGATTTAAGTAAGATCACCAAACCGGCAGTGACAATATGGAAGGGGAAAGACAACATTGTATTGGATACAGGTGTGGAAGGGTTGGTTGGAGTGGATGAGTATGATGAGAGGTGGGAGACAAAAGATGAGGAAGATATGATGGGAGGTGGAAGGGTCAGATGAAAAACCATTCTTAAGAGGAAATCTTAAGTAAGATTTCCTGTGATGAATGGTTAAGTAGGATCGCCAAACCGAAAAAGAAGAAGAATGATGAAAAGATTGAGCAACATATATCAAAATGGAACAAGAGATGAAAGGAGATGATATCAAAGTGATAACAAGGAAACAAAGGAGTGTGACATGAGTGGATGGAGGAACATATGTAGTGTAGATGGAGAGTGTAAGGGAAATCCTTAATTGGGATGCCCATGTGGTGGGAGTGATGATGCAAGAGTGTTAAGTAGAAAAGGAGGAGTGGAAAGATGTTTGTGGTAGTGATTGTTGTCTGTTGAAAGAGGAAATGGTGGAGAAGCTTCTACAACAGGAGGATCCAAGGAAGAAGATATACCTTAACTAAGATTTTTTGCTATATGGATGGTTAAGTAATATTTTCAAACTGAAAGTGGAAGAGTGAAAGGGAAACTCAAGGGGAAAGACAAGTAAGATATCTGGTGTCATGTAAGGGGAAAGACAAGTAAGATATCTGGTGTCATGCAAGGGGACAGAAAGGTGAGAAGGATGATGTGGAGACAAATGGTGATGAGTGGAAATGGGGAGTGAGGAGAAATGGATCAAAGACGTTGTTGAACATGTTGAGAGATAAGGAGCTATAGGATAATGAACTTTCCTTGAGAAGGATCCTCAAGTAGGATTCACAAACTGTAATGGTGATCAAGTAGAATTCACAAACTGAAAATTATATTTACAAATGCATTCATGGAGATGATGGATAGATATAAAATTCATAGTGTGAAATTTGATGTGATTTTTATAAAAGATGATCTGGATGAGATGAATGGAACATAGTTGTAGCAAGGGCGTATAGGGAAACTATGTTTTGAAATGGATTGAGATAAAAAGAAAGGTTACCACTCAAGGCATTGCACTTGCTACCGATAGTAGGTGTTAATACATAACCAACGATAGTTAGTTATACCAAAATATCATGAGGGAGATATGGATGAAATACACTTGTAATCCTAATATTGACATGAAAAAGGGATCGAAGATGTGACTTGTACACAGGAAGAGGGATCTCCAAAGGTGGTGTTCCTTAAGTCTATGCCCCAACTCTGGGAAAGGGAAAGAATAATAGTAGAAAGCTTTCTGAAAATGCTGAGAAAGGAAGGTTGATCAATGCGGAAAACCTTCCAGATGCCATAATAATAGAGTATCCATCCTTCAAGGGTATGGTATACTTTATACATAATATAGATGACAAGAATAATAATTATAACCATCCTTCAAGGGATCAGCCTATTTCTTTTGATTTTTCTTTGATTTGAATCTGTATGCTTTTTTGTTTCCTTTTTCTCTTTTTTTTTCATGAATAGCTATCCTTCGAGGGATCAGTCTATTTTTGATAACTTTGATTTTGCCTTTTGCATAAGTGAATTTGAGTTTCACATGGGGGAGAGTTGGGAATAGTCAAGTAAACCACTTAGGAGGGGATAAGGAATGTACAAGAGACACCTTGGACCCTTCGCATGGTTACAATAGGAGAATGAGAAGGTGATGGATGTAATGGTTACGGGGTCACATCAAAGTAGTGAAGGCGGACCACATAATTTAGATCATTACAATGACAAATGGAAGGGGATAAGGATGGAAGAACAATCTAAGGATGTAACTAAGTGATCATTGGTAGATATGCTAACAATAGACTAGTCACAAGTGTAATGCATTAAGAGGTTACATCTCTAGTTTACCACCAAGAGAAGGAAGACATTAAAGTTGCAATAAGATGAGATGATAGCCAAGCAGGAAACAAAACTATGTCTTGAAGGAAACAAACATATGACCACAATGGTGGATTTAGATGAAAATAAATGATGCCCCAAGAGAGACATAAATATGGAAGGACAATCATGGCCTCAAAGGAGGACTTGATGAAATAAACAGTGTCCCAAAAGAGACACAAATAGAGCCACAATGGTGGATTTTGAGAAAAAGGGGTCCCTCAATGGAGAGACAAACATGGCCTCAAAGGAGGGCTTTGATGAAAAATATGATACCCCAAAAGGGGCATAGACATAAAAGGAAAATCATGGCCTCAAAGGAGGACTTGATGAAATAAACGGTGTCCCAAAAGAGACACAAATATAACCACAATAGTGGACTTCAAAATAGATGGTGTCCCAAAATAGACACAAATACAGCCACAATGGTGGACTTCTAGAAAATGGTCCCTCAAATGGAAAGAAAAATATGGCCTCAAAGGAGGACTTCGATAATAAGATCCCTCAATAGAAGAAAAACATGGCCTCAAAGGAGGACTTAGAATGAGATGAGGATTTGGATATAATTAATTTAGATTGGATGGATGTGAATAAGGTAAACAAAACAATGTCAAAGAGTAAAGTCCCCTAGTAACAAGGTATTTGTATGGATGATGTGATTAAGGGTGAGGGAAGGTTGTTCCCCCAATGAGTTAAATGTGAAGGAGGTAAAGGATGTCAAAAGAAATTAGATGAGATTGTTTTAGATTTAGATGGGGTAAACGATCAGAGACCACAAGTGTTCTTAGAAAGATAAGCGGTATTAATGAACAATGGAGGACCTACCTTAGGAGGAATGTCATGTGCAGGAGGAATGGTAAGGGATGATGTGGATGGAGGAATCATGGGAGATCCGATAGATGGGATAGGAATTGGATTCAATGTAGATGGAGAAGGAAATTTACCTTGAATGAGGAAATAATCTTTCTCAATAAGGTTGTGGATGATTGACCGAAATGTCTTACAATGTTCAATGTCATGACCTATGGGGTATGATGATAAGTAAAACTACAATTAGGATTGAACCATGATGGCTTGGGACCATGGGGATTGAAGGATTTAATGGGAGAAATTTTTATGGTAGATGTTTGAGTTAAATGTCAAGGATATCTTCATAAGACCCCATTAAAGTGTCATGGGGAAGGTAACTCTTGTGGGTTTTGATAGGATATTTCAGCTTGGAGTTAGGAGTAAAAGTGGATGTAGATTGGATAGGTGAATTTCATGTTTTGGAGGAAAAATCAAATTTGGTTGGAGGATTGTATTGTTTGAATGTGTATTGATCATTGCAAGATGTTGTAGATGGAGAGACTGATCCTAACATGGATGTTGTGGCATTGGATTGTTGAGAAAAGGTAAAACCTAAATGTTTTTGAGGATGCGCAAGGGACTATCGGGGATGTTTTCCTCTAGCCTTAGACTTCAACTAGAAGATTTACCTCTAGCAAGAATGATTATAATTTTGACTAGAGGATCTGATATCGGTAGTGTGGTTATTAATTGAGAAAATGTCCTAAAACAAGATGAGGACATTAAGTAAGAGATAGGTGTTTGTATGATGTGATTAATGATATCTATGTGAGATGTGGAGTGTTTGAGTTTTGGCGTGGAAAGAGATGATTTTGTAGAGGAAGAATGTAAACCATATTTATTTGATTTAGTTGGATATTTTGGTTCAGTAGATGATCAAAGGGGAATATTTTATAGGGTTACAGATCGAGAGGATTGGGTTGGTGTGATAGAAGGATTAGGTAAAGAATATTGGGGTAGACTGGGTGATGCGGCCATGGGTGAAGATATAGGTAAAGATGTCAAGGTAGGGATAGGTGTATTTGTTGGTATAATAGATATAGGGGTAGTTGGGATAGATAGGGATGTAGGAATATTTGGAATATGTGGAGATGTGGGTGGTGTGATAACCAATGGAGTAGACCTTATGGGTAATGTAATAAATGTAGGTGTATTGTCTGGTGTAGAAGTAGATAAGACTAGTTGAAATTCATAAATGTTTCAAGGGGTAAAAATGATATGTTTTCTAAAGGAGTTAATGTTGAAGGTGGGATTGCAGGGTGCATGTAGTAGAACGAGTTTATTTGGGATGAGTGTGGAGATAAGTGTTGTAGGTGTAGTAACATGCGTGTTTGAGGCAGATGTGGGTGAAAAAATAGGTGGGGAGATGTATGGATATGTGTGGATATGAGTGGGGATGAAATGGGTACTAAGGAGGAATCTAATGTGGTAGATTAGGGTGTATTTGAAGTAATGGAAATGGATGGTATAGTTGAATTCAATGTGGATGTGAGAAGGATAGGAGAAGGTGTAGGTTCAAGACATGTAGTAAAAGTTGATATAGGTGTGACAAGTTCTGAATAAGGAGTGGGAATAATGTCCACTTAGGGACATGAGGAGTTGGTGATAAGATGAGATCTTGATTCATAGTGTCAACCATACAAGTGTTTAATAGTTGAGATGTAAAGATCATGGCTTGATTTGTTGGTGGTTGATTAGTTTGCACAGTGGAGATATAAATTTGGATATCCCCTTGATTTACGATTTTTTGGACATGATCTTTGAAGGAACGACATCTCTCAATGTCATGACATTTAACTCGATGATATTTACAATAGTGGGCTTTGTGATACCAAATAGGCTTGGCTTGTGAGTTATCTACGGGTCATATGGGAGGAAGTTGGATGGAGTTCACAGTAATCAATTTATCGAATACAAAACTTAATGATTCTCTTAAGGGAGTGTAGTTGGATGTTGATTGAGAAGATCATTGTTGAGATGATGTGCTTGATGGATATGGGGATGAGGGTTCAATGACCATAGTGTTGGCCACAGCCTTGAACTTGTCATTATGTGTGAATGGTTTAGTGGATTCAAATTTTGATTTAATTTAACTTAGTTTAAGATGACCTTGCTTAATGACACAGGTTTCAAGATTGTGATCCATTGTGAAAGCTTCATCAAAGGTTTACAATGATTGGATTTGTAAAGTAGATGATATATGTTTTACACATGAATGTAAGAATAATTTGATGAGTTCAGTTTGTGGGATAGTGAAAGATTGTTGGTTTATAACATCATGCCATCGTGCGACGAAGTCGGCGATGGGCTCATTTTCAAACTATCAAATGGTATATAGATCATCGATAAATGTTTTGTGTGTGATATTGATAGAAAAGTGTTCTAAGAACAACTGTACAATTTTATTAAAAGATAATAAGGAATGTTGCGGGATACTATTGTACCAATCTAATGTGGGACTAGACAAAGACATGGGGAAAGTGTGAAAAAGTAGATCACGATCATCTACAATAAGACAACATTTGTGTTTAAATATGAGGATATGTTTTTGGGGATATTCCTTATTGTTAAACTTAGTAAACGTAAGAATTTTCCAATGAGGAGGGTAAGGTTTGATTGGAACCAACGAATGAATCATTTAATTACAAATGTGTTCATAGGATAAGGTGTTCTTGGGTGCTAAGGTAAGGGTTTCTAAACTCACCAAATGATTCATTAAGGCGTGAATTAGATCACTAGAGGTGTTATAAGGTTGAGATTTGATTGGATGTGTGGTTTGAAAGGTAGTTTGATAAGGTGAATGATGTGTTTGTGGGTGTGTGGGTAATTAGGGAATCGTCTGATAAGGTGGTTGATAATTTTTGGATAGGATGTTTGTGGAATGGTTTGATAAGATAATTGATTAATTTGTGGATATGTAGGTGTTTGGGGAGCTGCTTGGTAAGGACTAACATGTGTCATAGGTTGGGATTGCTGCATAGGCTGATGTTGAGCAATAGGGGCATGATGATAAGCGGGATATGTGTGTTAAGAGTTTGAGATGGTTGGAGCATACGATGGGCAGGAATGTAAGTGTGAAGAGGTTGAGATGGTTGGACAGGCCTATTAATGGAATTGTCAAAATGGGATGTGGGTGGAATGTGATCCACCAATTTAGGAGATTGGGAGGATTGAGATATTGTAGGAGATTTTTGGAGTAAGAAGTCATATATGGGGTTAGGAGGAGATTTTAGTGTATTTAGAGGAGAAAGAGATGGTGGTGTGATTGGTTTAGGAAGAATGTCTTGATGAGAGATATGATGGTTGGTGTCAAGGTGGGGACAATTTTGTATGAAATGATTCTCATGAGGTGAGACAATGGAGATTGAGGTTGGGTGACTGATTTACATGTTTTTGAGTATAGAATATTGTTGGGTGATATTGTCACGAAGATGTAATATCATTGGATAGAGCATATTGTTGTTTTGTCTTGATTTGAGAGTGATCTGTAAACTCTTCAACTTTAGAATTATCCATAGAAACACAAATAAATGTTTTTGTTCTACTTTATATTAGAAAATGACAGAGATAGATAGTGAATGAATTATGTTTATGCTTAGAATCCACAATTGCAGGAAAGGAAAGAATTTAAGCTCATAAACACCAACCAATTTTATCCTGAAACCTCAAAGGAGGAAAAACAATCGAGAAGGGAAATTTCTCTTTCTTCCCACTTTTATTGGCCAATTCAAAATAACAAGTAAAAATTTACAATAAGTATGAAAGAGAAGTAGACAATATCTCACACTTCCTCCCAAATAATTTTTGCTCTGTCTCAACACTCCTTTCTTCTAAAAACACAATTCCAACACTAAGAACTTTTTCTCACTTGCTTTCATGCTTTGATGATCCTATTCTCTTCTAAAAACATGTATTTATAGCATTTCTCATGTCCTCCCATGCACTGGAGGATGGGAAAGGTCATGGAGGAGAAGAGACACGAACAACCTTCCAAATTTTGGGTTGTTCATTTCATATTTTTGTTTTCTATCTGAAAGAGCTAGGACCACCACCCAATGTAGACCAATGATTCCATAACCACCACTCTGCATAGAGGCGGTCATGTTACTAAAAATACATAACCTCCATGTATCATTTTTCCTTCTTCGTGCTGATTGTTTTTATGAAGTAGATTCATTTTGGATCCCTATGGATCACACCTCCCTTACTTAGGAGGATTTTTCCCACAAAAGATTAGTAGGGAGTAGATGAGGAAATAATTCCCTCACTTTCTCCTTTAAGTACCACCGGGCCTACCTTGGTGTCTTTCCTTTTAGTCCAATCTGCCAAGACTCCTATGTACCTCTCCTTGTCTCTCTAACCTTCTACTGCAGCACTACATCCTCCTCCAATTCACCTCGTGAGTCCAAGACGCAATCCTCAATGGAAGGTAGAAAATGTAGACCTTCATCTTCATCTAGCATGGATGGCTCATATAGGTGCAAGTTCTCATAGTTTACTACAAATTACATCCTCATAAATGGTGGCAAGTCAAGCCAAAATAATTTTCTCCAACCTGCTCCAATATGG
The DNA here is from genome assembly GCA_018340775.1 of Taxus wallichiana var. yunnanensis. Lineage (NCBI taxonomy): Eukaryota > Viridiplantae > Streptophyta > Pinopsida > Cupressales > Taxaceae > Taxus > Taxus wallichiana. The sequence goes on along the minus strand of CM031237.1, from coordinate 549,658,746 downwards.
TGAAGGGCCCATATTGTAGTGGCTTGAGTTTCCATGCTTGACCTTGTAATCTCTCCTTGCTCAAGTAAATCCAAACTCTATCTCCAACATGTAGCTTATGTTCTCTCCTATGTTGATCATGCCTAGCTTTATACTTGGCTTGAGATTTATCTAGTTGTTCTTTGACTTTGAGATGGATTTTCCGGATCCTCTCAATGAATTTGTTTTCTCTAGTCACCTCTTGTGTCTCGTGTCTCCTCCTTATCCTACTTCCCAACTACTATGTCCAGTGGATTTATAGGTAGATATCCCAAGCATGCTTCAAATGGTGACTTCATAGTGGATGTGTGTACTACTCTGGTTATAGGAATGTTGAATGTAGGCTAAGGACTCATCCCAAGTCCTTGGATATTTGTTGTTATACCCTCTGATCAACTATACCAAAGTCATGTTTACCACCTTTTTCTGTCCATCTATGTGTGGATGGAAATTTGTGCTCCTCTATAACCTAGTATCCATCTTGTCCCATAAAGTAGTCCAAAACTTCCCCAAGAACCTGGAATCCTTGTCAGAAACAATAGACTTTGGCAAACCAAAATGCACCCATACATTAGCAAATAAAATATCTACTACCTCATGTGCTTTTACTATCTTTTTACATGCCATAAGAATACACATCTTATTGAATCTATCAACAACAACATAGATATAGTCATAGACATGTTTATACATAGGTAATCCTCCTACAAAATCCATAGAAATGTCCTCCCACTAATGAGTAGGTACTGGAAAAGCATATACAAACCCTCCTTCCTAGTCTTAGGCTTGCTAGTAAAACAAAGTTTACATCCCCGTATAAATTTTGATACTTCTTCTTGCATATTGGGCCAATAAATGTACCTTTGAAAGTGGGCTAGGTCTTACCAAAACTAAAATGTCCCACTATTTTTGAGGTATGTGCTTCCCTCATCAATATAGTTCTTTCTTATTTTGACACACAAATCTTCCCCCATCGGTAGAAGCAGCTTGTCTTTGATATAACAATCTTCAATCCATATCCTTTCTACCCCTTGGGAATGCAACTACTTAAATGTCACCCTAAAGTCTTTGTCCTAGGCATATGCCTCTCTGTAAGCTTCCTTCGTGAAGGGTTTGATCTGAGAGATAGTGGCCAAATAGGAAAACTTCTCCTATGTGGGTGACCTAGACAACATGTCTACCACCAATTTTATACTACCCTTCTTGTATTTTATCACTAGATGGAACTACTGAAGGAACCCCATCCATTTGTAGTGCCTTGTATTCTGTAATTTAGACTATTCTTGCAAATAATGGAGAGGTTTTTGGTCAATGTGCACAATAGTTTCTTTACCCAAGAAATAATGCTTCCATTTTTTAATTACCTGAACTAGTGCATACATTTCCTTATCATATAATGAATATACTTTAATTGTTGAAGTGAAAGTTTTAGAATGATAACATACGGGTTTACCTCCTTGAAGTAACACTGCACCCATGGGGTAATCACTAACATCTATCTCTACTTCAAAAGGATGCTGAAAATTAGAAAGAGCAAATACTTGTAGTATGACTAAACTTGTATTTCAATAACTCAATGGATTTATCTTGTTCCTTACCCCAGTCAAAACCCTTACTCTTTGTGGCCACTATGTGTAGAGGTGTTGTAATCATGGAGAAACCCATAATGAACTTCTACATGTACTTGTACTACTCCAAAAAACTCCTAGTCTCTATGGCTCCTATTGGTGTTGGCTAGTTGGTGATGGCTTCCACCTTCCTTGATCCACTCATATCTCTCCTACTCTAACCACATGCCCAAGATAGAGAAGTGATTGTTTGGAAAACTCACATTTCTTCATATTATAAAGCAGTTGTTTCTCCCTAAGAACTTGCAAGACTTGTTGTAAATGGGTTAGATGCTCTTCCCATGGGGCACTAAAAATCATTATATCATCTAAATATACAATGACACATGAATCTATGAAATCCCACAATACATCATTCATCAATCTCATAAATGTAGTGGGTTCATTGCATAACCTAAAAGGAAGTACTAACCATTCATACAAAACCTTTTTTTTTTTTAAGGCAGTCTTCCATATATCCTCCTCCTTCATTCTAACTTGGTGATAACTAGACTTGAGATCCAACTTTGTGAAGGATTTGGCATGTTGAAGCTGGTCCAAAAGATCATCTATGCGGGGAAGTGGGTATCTATTCTTTATGGTGATCTTGTTCAAAGCACGGTAGTCGATGTGTATTCTCCTAGAACCATCCTTCTCTGGCACCATTATAATAGGCGAGCCACATGGTGAGGTGCTCAGACGTATCACCCCTTGGTCTAGTAGCTCCTAGAGTTATTTCTTTACTTCATTACTCTCAAGCAAGGATTTCCTATACAACCCAATGTTCAGTAGAGGGGACTATGGAAATAGCTGAATCTCATGCTCTACTTCCCATTTTGGTGGTAACCCACTAGGATCCTAAAAAATTCTGAAAGGACTAAATAATACTATCCAAATCATGATTTTCTGGTTAGAAATATTTGAAACTTCTACCCCATCTTGTTTATCCTTTAACAAAAGTAAACAAAACTGATTATGATTTTCCTGAATAAGTCATTTTTCTTGGTTAGCACTCACCATAGTAACTTGTGTCTTACATTGGTGTGCCCGGATGTTGTAGCTGATCCCATCCTTGACCCATCTGTATTGGTTTTCCCTTCTCATAAATATAGCATCCCTAATATACAAGTAAGGACTCCTGAATACAACATCAAAAGCATCAAGTGGAATAACGTCAGCTTCCAAAACATCAATATACTGGGAATTTATCCCAAACTTGACCTTACATCTTCTTATTACCTAAATTTCAACACCCTTCTTCACCTAACCCAAAGGATAAGGGTGTGGATGCTCATAAGTCTCAAGACCAAGCTTCTTTACAATTTATTCAAAAATCAAGTTAGATTGAGAACCGATATCTACTAAAGCATTTACCTTAGTTCTCTTGATCTGGATTTTGATCGGAATAGTCTACTCATCTCCTCTTCCTGGATGTCCATGTTGGTGGCCGTGCATCTAAGCCTTTTGTTTACATCGGAGTCATCTTCGATTTCCACCTCCCCTTCTATTCTTACATCTATCATGGACTTCTTCGAGTCCTTGGTTTGGTTCTTCAGATGCAACTCGGATGTAACTTCCAACATGTAGTGTCAATATGACCATTAATATCATAGTTCTTGCAAAAAAACTTGGGATCTTTACAAGCATTTAAAGTAGTGTGCATCTTGTTTACCTTTCCCATTACACTTACCCTTGTTATTTGTTTTCCCATACTCTTTTTATGTTGATTTATCGAATGCTTTGCCCTCGCTCTACTTCTCCTTGATTATTTTCATCATCTATGTAGTATGTTTGTACACACACCTTGTTGATATCTTTGGGCTTGGTGGAGATGAATTTTCTTCAAAGGTGAGTGTGAAGTCCTCCCAAGTACTTAGTTAGAATATCCTCATCCTCCAAGTCCATGTTTAGCAACATGGCCTGCCTCCAAAACTCCATAGTATAGTCCTACACACTTTGACCACTGGCTTGTCTAAAATACTGTCATTTAATCATTTGGTTAGTCTTGTGGCAAATAGGATAGAAGTTATCTCTAAGTAATTCTTTAAATTCTTGCCAAGACTTCATAATAGAATGCTTCTTCTTTTCACAAGTGGTTAGATGGGTTTCCCACCAAACCGAGCGTGTCCCTCCATTTTGAGACGTGCAAAGGTGATTGTTTGTGCCTTAGTGACATTATGGATGCTAAATTAGACTTCTAATTATTTTAACCATTTATCAAGCAACTCCACATCTAATTTTCCTTCAAAGCTTTTAATATAAACTTTCGTCTCAACTTTAAAAGGAGTATGATCAGATTTTACCTTTTCTCTTGTATTTGAAGTCTCTTCTTCATGCTCTTCCCCATAACATTCCTCATGGTGGCTCCTTCCTATGCCAAAATTTTCAGCTAAGCCTCAAACCACTAGGTCCATGGAGTCTTGTTTGAAAGAAGCTATCTTCTATAAATCAACAAGCTCTTCTTTCCTTCTAAACATCCTATCCATCATGGTATCCAACATCTCGATTCTACTGAGACCAAGTTCTCTTCCTCCATTTTTCCCCAAATTCTCTATTTCCACTTCTTTGTAGAAATTTTCTGGATCGCAAGGTAAAGCCTCTTCACCTTTAGATATTGTCAATTTCATACAAATCCAAGAACGAATACCACAGTCATGGATAATTGTTAGCTATGATACCAAAATGATCTATAAACTCTTCAACTTTGGAATTATCCACAGAAACACAAATAAATGTTGTTATTCTAATTTCTATTAGAAAATGACAAAGATAGCTAGTGAATGAATTATGCTTATGCTTAGAATCCACAATTACGCAGAAAGGAGAGAATTGAAGCTCATAAACACCAACCAATTTTATCTTGGAAACCTCTTGAGGAGGAAAAACCAATCGAGAACGGAAATTGCTCTTTCTTCCCACTTTTATTGGCTAATTCTAAATAACAAGAACAAAATTTACAATAAGTATGAAAGATAAGTAGATAATATCTCACACTTCCTCCCAAATACTTTTTTCCTTTGTCCGAACACTCCTTTATTCTACAAAACACAATTCCAACACTAAAAATTTCTTGCTTAGTTGCTTTCATGCTTCGATGATCCTATTCTCTTCCACAAACATGTATTTATATCCTTTCTCATGTTCTCCCATGCAATGGAAGATGGGAAAGGTCTTGAAGGAGAAGAGACATGAACAATCTTCCAAATTCGGGTTGTTCGTTTCATATTTTTTGTTTTACTGTCTGAAAAGAGCTAAGACCTCTGCCCAATGCAGACACGACGTGATTCCAGTAACCGCCACTCTACATAGAGTGGCGGTCCATTACTAAAAGGAAAGAACCTTCGTGTATCATTTTTCCTTCTTTGCGATGACTATTTTAATGAAGTAGATTCATTTTAGATCCCTATGAATCATAGAGAGAGTGAAAATAGGTGTGAAATAGAGAAACATTTTTTATGTATGTTGTTGAAAAACAAATCAAGTAGAATATTTTTATCATCATGTTTAATTTTGAGATGGATGTGAATAAAAAAAATAGGTAATGAAGGTTCCTAAAGGAGTCTAAGGTTGGTTTCGTGTAGTTATGGATTGGGAGATGTATGAGATGACTCCTATTGGGTGTTTAGGTCCCAATCAGTTAACCAAGTGAGAGGAATGTTTTGATGTGTTAATTATATTTGTGGAGTCTCAGGCAATGTGTGATAAGTGAAATGCAAAGAGTTAAATCCTTTACTTAAGCTATGTAAGCAAGTAGGATGCGAAGGTTCATTTTAGACCATGATAAAATGTAATATTTGATGCAAATAGTCACTCGAAAAGGGAAATTTTGATGTAGAAAAGAGAAAATATAGAAAAATTAGGAAAACTTTGAAGAATCGTTTTTCCTAGTTATTTAAATGCGTGTGATAGTGATTTATTTTAAAAGTTCCGAGTTAGTGGCCTAAAACGCCCGGTACCCTCAAATGGCACTTTGTTTAGAGTTGCATAACAAGGCCATAAAAATGTTTTTTTTTTTGCAAAGCAAGTGATATCGATGGCATTGTTGGATGGTCACGAATTTGTTGATTTCACCTAGAAAATAAGATAAATGTAATTAGTTGATATGGTTAAGAAAGATGATATAGATGTTGTCAAAAAGTTACTTCATAGAAAAAATAACAATAATGAACCTAATTAATTAAGAAAAATTGTAGACCAACATTCATATACAATAAGAGGAAATAAGCTACGAAAGCTATTAATAGACCATAAACTAAGAGATAAATTAAGAACTGATATTCTTATTAAAATAAATGATCAAAGAAACTATGAACTAATAAACATAGAAAACAAATGGTGAAATAAACGATTAAATGCTAAGATACACTATAAACTATCCACAATAATAATAATAATAATAATAATAATAATAATAATAATATAATAATAATAATAATAATCTATGAAAGAAGCTATGAAATGGACCTTACGAAAATAACTTGGAGTAAATTAATTGATTCAAAATTGATTCGAGATGAGGGATGCATTTAGTTCTTCAAGTGGAATAGTTAACACACACAACTCAAATGATTTATAGATTATTGGTGCGTGTCCATGCTATAGTTGGACTATTTTCAGTCAGACATGTAAAAGGTGTCTCAACTTTACTCACCCATGCGTGTGGGACCAAAAATTGACTTCCCACCATAGAAAGTGCCAATGGGTCATTCTACGTGGGGAAGAGTGTTTCCAAAAGGTATCTCGACTCAACAATGGTGGATGGAAAATCAATTCAAAGTCTTCTTTAGAAAAAGGTGTTGTGAGCACTGTTTATAAATGCAGATTGAAGAGCGGGAAGATTGAATAAATTTATTCCCGATTTCCTTCGATGTCGATGTAGGTGTATGTGAAGTGGAAAAGGCGGACACTCAACACTGAACACTTGATTTCTATCTATATATTAATACACTCAACACTGGTTCTCTCTTTTATACTACGTTGAATGCTTTGGCTTACTTTTATATGGTTTGTTCCTAGGGAGGTTACACTTTTATAATAAATCTTATCCCAATGCACATTCTTTTATGTATTATCACTGGCCAATATTCATCATGGTTGTATATTGCTTATGCTCCTCTGGTGGTTTTGGGTACACTCTTGGCTGCTCTTGTTCTAGTTGTTGGGTTCAATGCAGTCATGACATCTAAGCATTTTGGATCATTTCTGGTATTTATTATACTAAATGTTGTAGCATTGGGGATTGTGAAGTCCTTTTTTTGGCCTTGCAGATGAGGGAGTTGCAGGGTGGGGATTTGTAGGAGGATGGGTGGTGTGTAAACTGTGGTGAGGTGTGAAGAGCTGAGGTAGATGGTGGAAGGGAGATGTGGACGTGGGAAGAAGTTGGATAGAGGTGGAGTAGTGAAGAGTCATGGATAGAAGGGGATATGAGCGCAGGTAGAGGAAGATGGAGAACAACATGGGGTAGGGAGTTGGTGGATGTGAGGTCGGTGGTGAGGATGGAGTTATTCAAGGTAGAGGAGATGGGGATCGAGAGATGGAGAGTAATGCGGGAGGAAGATAAGCTCAAGAGGAGAGAAGGGAGGTGGGGAGAGTCGGGAGTTGATGTAGAGGTTGATGTTGGGAGAAGGGAGTACGAGAGTGATGTGGTGAGGATTAGGTCAAGGATTAAGAATCTCGGGGATGTTGTAGAGGATATGGGCTGAAGGAGGTGGGAGATAGTGATAAGGAGGTGGAGGGAGAGGGATCGGTGAAGCGAGTTTGAGGTGGGAGGGATTTTTCACCGAGTGGCCGAGGAGAAGAAGAAGAGAGTTCATGGGGATAAAGAGATAGGTAGAAGGAGGATGGAGAAAATCACGGGGAGGGAGTAGTGGGTATTAGGATAGAGGCAATGGTAGAGTGCTTGAAGAAATGAGGATCTTGGTGGAGATGGGGATAAGAGAGTCGGGGAGAGAAATCAGATGGGATATTGAGTAGAGGGGGATGGATATTGGTCTATGAATAATCTCAAATAGTTGTTGTAGGGAGTTAGGTGAGGATGAGATGTGAAAGGGGAAAGGAGCTAGGGTAGAGGGAAGCATCGCATGGGAGACGGGAGGATGGGAGATAGCGTGAGAAAATGAGAGTGGAGTTCTTGAGAAGAAAGAGATAGGTGGGGGAATAACTCAGGGATGAGGCTCAAGGGATTCGTGTGGATCGTAATTGTAAAGAGTCGTGGGGAGAAGTGAATGAGAGCTCGTAAGGAAGAGGTGACAAGCTAAGTGGGAAGGAGGGACGTGAGGTCGAAAGGGAGATAGGGAGCTCGGATGGAGTGATGCGGTGAGGATGTGAGGAAATGGATCGATCAAGATGGCCGAGCTGGGAGGAAAGGGATAGGAATAAATAGGGGATGGGATAGTTTAGGAAATTGTTTTTTATTTTTTTATAATTATTATCATTGTTTTCTTATTAATTTGATTTTTTTATAATTTAATTTAATATATATATTTTAATTGTGTTAATTGTTTTGTATATATATATATATATAATAGTAATAACATGAAAGTTTAATACGGAGTATACACCCTTTCCAAATAACACAACGAACTTACCTTCACGACAACAAAAATGACCACATGTACAAAGGACACCACATGGTAGGATCACATTAAATCCTATAAACGAGTGAGCTTACAAATAAAATATTCACAAAATCTATCACATGACGACCACTAGGAGAATAATGAATTACACAATCAAACTTGAAAACACAACCAAATGATAAGGTTAATTTCTAATTTTCTTCCCATGTGGGTAGATGTTAATAGAAAATAAATAGAGCCCGTACCTCCTAGTGATTTTGATGAGTGACCGTACTGACCTGAAATTGAAAAATACTAATATATTGAAAACAAGCAAGTTAGGAAAGATGAATAAAATAAAAAACAAAATGACCAGATCTAGGATTTGGTCCCAGTGGGCATGCTTCAAAATGTTGTCACAGAAACTTCATTCTTGAGTGGGGTGAAGGCTGATATTGGGATCCACCAAAAAAATTGAATGATGGAGGGCTTAATACCTCAGATGCATATGTGGATCTACGGGTGAAAATAAGATACATGCATGATATAGAGAAACTAGATCTGCAAAATTGAAACATATAATATTAGATCATAATATGCGAGGTTTCTCGAGAAAGTGTTGGTTCCAAGAGATTTTTAACTCCCTTGGAGGATGTCAACCCCAGTGTCAGACAAGATAATAATAGATCATGAACAATAGTAATGGAATATAAAATGAAAAGTAATTAAAGTGACGAGAGGACTTAGCTTGTGCTCTACTATGGAGATGAACCAGGCATCAAGATGGCAAGATAATGAACCATGGTAAAGATTTTTCCTTAAACTAGAAGAACTTAATTAAGCTCTTTCTTCTCTTCTCTAGGCCTAGGTCTCTCCATGTCTTCTTGAAAAATATCACAGAGTACTTTTTGAAATATGGGGGAAAACCCATATTTATAGCTTGGATGTGAGGTTAGATTGAGGTTAACAGTAACTCAGGGTTTGGGTAGAGTAACCCGAGTTAAGAGATATGATGTGATCATGTGGGGACCACGGCTTGAATTATTAGATGGAGTGGGGAGCATGATTGACATGGTAGGTGAGATGATAGATTCCATTTAGAAAGGGGTGTCGGATGGGTGTATTAATACCCATGGATTGAATAATTTGTGAGAGATGGGGGATAATGCCAAAAGTTTAATTATCAAATGGGTCTACATGGAGCCCATTTGATAATTAATTAAATAAGGTGAGCAAATGGATAGGATTTCATTTAATTTAAGAAAAAGAGAAGTGAGAATGGAAATTGCATGAATGTGAGATGATAGAGGGGCGCTATACCAAAAATTGGTGTCTACAATTACCTCCTCACTAAAATACCTATTTCACAATTTTCAAGGAATTTAAAGGAGATGTGATCAATGAAAATTGATCAATAAGATTGTTCCAATCTTGGACTGCCCATAAGAAACATCTAGCTTTAGTAGCATTAGTAGGTTTGGGTTATTTCATAATAAATTCAACTTTAGAGGATTAATTTTCAGTTCACCACCCCCTACAACATAGCCCAAATAAACCAAAGATGTTTTACCAAATTCACATTTTAACATATTCAAATATAATTTCTCCTTTTATAAAGTTTCCAAGACTTTCTTAATATGTTCAATATGATCTTCCCAAATTTTACTGAAGATCAAAATATCATCTAAGTAGACAATAACAAATCTTCTATGAATGGCCTAAAAACATCATTCATAACCCACATGAAGGTGGTGGGTGCATTGCAAATACCAAAAGGCATAACAAGCCACTCAAACAAACATTTTTTAGTTTTGAAAGTAATTTTCCAAATATCACCTTCATTGATCCTAACTTGGTGATAACCATTTATCAAGTCTAACTTAATGAAATAAAAATATTTTTTTGATTGATCTAGTAAATCATCAATATGAGGAATAAGGTATAATTTTTTCACCATAGTATTATTTAGTTATTAGTAATCCACACACATCCATAAATTTCATGAGCACCAACAGATTAGGCGAACCACATGGAGGAGTTCTAGGATAAATGACCCCTTTATCAAGAAACTCCATAACTTGTTTCTTGATCTCTTCATTCTCACCCATGGATAACATATACATACCGATGTTAGAAATAGGTGCATCCTTCTATAGATAAATATCAAGTTGTATTTATCTTTTTGAGGTAATATTTATGGATCTTGAAACACATCATCATAGCTAGATATAATCTTCACTATTCCATTCTTATGTTTAGGATCATAACCTTCTAAATATTTGGATTTATCATCATCCTTAGTGTTAGTAATCATGAGTACACAAATCTTGTTCTCATTCATAAGTCTCTTCATCCATCCTCCATATACAAGGGATGATTTTATTTTTATTTGATGAGCTTTAATAATGTATTAAATCCCATCCTTAACAAGAAAAATACTTATTCTCTTCTTTATAGAATTTTTTTTTTCTGTTGAAAAGATAAGGACCACAAGAAAAATGCCACAAATATCACATGGAACCACATATAACTCTAACTTATCAATGTATTTAGAGGTGATTGCAAATCTAGATTTACATTTTTAATGACTTAGAGTTTAACATCATTACATACCCAAACCAAAGGATACAATTTTGGACATGGTTTTGTTTTAGGTTCTAAGTTTTTACAAAATTCTTAAAAATGATATTATCTTGAGATCTACTATTAAAAAATAGTATCATCTTAGTATGTTTTGAATAACTTTGAGGTGGAAAGGTTATTTTCTTTTCTTTTCATGTATAGATTTAGAATTAGAAGAATTATGAGAATTAGTACTAGAAGAGGAAGAAGATGAACCTTACAAACCCATAGTCGTGATCTTTGTCTCATCACTTAAATTGGATCCAAGATCTTGCACTTCGTAGTGATATTTTTTTCACCTCCTTTCTTGAACCATTTTGGCTTGAGCTCTAGATGGAGCTTCCAACACTTATCATTTGTATGTCCTTATTTCTTACAATGTGAAAAATAGGCTTCTCATATTCTTTCTTAATAGTGGAAGTATGTTTTTATTTACCAATTCCTTTTCCTTCTTCTTTATTTTAGGTTGTTATTTTCTTGATTTCTTTGTGAATATTTCCTTTGTGTTCTTACCCTTGGATTCAATGTGGGTAGCTTGGACACAAACTTCATCAAGGTTAGTGGGATTAAACATAAGTATGGTATGTTTCAGATAACTATGTAACCCACTAATGTATTTTAACAGAGTCTCTTGAGTGTAATCTTACTTTAACCCTTATCTTGTCTTAGATTTTTCTAGTCCATAGTAGCTTATTGTATATAACCAAGTGGATAAAAGTGTTTATTCAAAGAGGAAATAAAATCATCCCAAGAATAAATCACTTTACCATGTTTTTCTAGATCCTCTTGAGTATTACTCTCTCAACAAATGAGCTCTATATCACTCAAACGAAGAGTAGTTAGCTGAATTTTTATTCCTCGTCTATAATATTTTGAACCTTGTAGTAAAATTCAATCTTCTTGATCTAATAATCCTTTTTTTTTCTTAATCTCTCCATTATAAATTGGCAATTCAAATTTGAAATCTAGTTTTAAAATGGATGGAACATCAAAAGAAGAACTAGAAGGTTTAGAAGATCTTTATTCTTTATATTTATAATTACCATTACTTATGTTTTCCAATTTACCTTCCATTATTTTTATATGTTCCCAGTATAGACCTTCTAACATACTCTTCATTTCCATAAAATATTTATGGAAAGCTATTTATTTATCTTATCTTCTACGAGACTCCATTGATGTACTTGTACTTGCACATTTTAAACCAATCTAATGATTATACTCGTTAAGTGATCCTCAACCTCAACTTGATCTACACCTAGTAAGAATTAAAAAATAATACTTGCAAATATAAAAATTTGTGTTAAAAATACCTTAATTAGCTACTCTAATACCAAAATGATCTGAAAATGTATTTAAGTTACTCACTTAACTAGTTTTATCATTTTTGGATACTTAAAACAAGATCTCATTTCCCGTAATTAATTAAAAAGGATTATAAACTTTTAAAAACATAATTAAATTGATTAAATAATGAGAAAAAGAGGGGAATATATAGTAGGCAATGCAAAATAAGTGTTTAACAAAGTTCACCTCCGATATAGGCTACATCTATGGGTCTAAGTAAGTTCTTGAACCAATCAATTATGATGCAAAAATTATTTTTACAACAATTAATTACATCAAATAACTCTTTGGTCTACATTATTTTCTAAAAGGCTTTGATAAAATCGATAATAGATCTTTTGGAGTGAAAAATCTTCAAAAAATCTCTAAAACCTCCAAATAGGTCATGCGATAAATAAAGTTACCTATTTAAATACAAATTTGAGCCTTTTATAATGTTTCATGGGTCATGGTTTGTTAATCAAGACCTTATATTTTTACCATAGTGGCCATGTTTTGAATCCCATGTCATCTGTTTAGCTTTGCTTTATTTATCCTTAAAACTAAATTTATCATCAACAACTCACCACTACTACCTAATTTAGGTATTTGGCCTATGTTTTGGTGTTAAAGTTTGTGTGAGCGAGGTCATTAATTTGAATCCCACTTGCATGTATACCTTTTATCTCAGCTTGCACATATTTCTTTAGAAAATTTTATCCCACATTAGGTGTGGGTGGAAAAAACTTGAGCTTAAAAATCCTTGTTTGGTGATATAATTAGGTGGATACGGCCACATCTAAATTTTGTTGTTTAACATACCATTAGACTCTTCACTTTTCTCAACTTTTACTTAACTCACGAGTTGGTTATTGAGTTGGATCATTGGTTGGAATAATGATTTATAGATGTGAGGTGGCTTTTCCACTGAACTAGCAAGGTATAACTTGATCTTGACTCATCAAGTTGGTTGATATGAGGTGGACTCCTATATTTTATCCTCCATCTCATTGAGCTCACTATATGGATCTTTGGTAAACTTAGGAGTTAGTCCCATATTCATAAAAAATGGTCTTCCATGGGTTTTATAATTAAAAACCATCTAATGCAATGTGAATAGAAGCGGTAGGGTCCCCCTCCTAAATAAAAGTGGACCCCACTAATTATAGGGCCACATTGAGCACATAATGTGGACCCCATAATCGACCATAGAACACCGGAGGATGAAATTAAAAACAAAAAAGTTTTATAAGAACATTCTTCCACTTTTCACAACATCATTCGTCCACTTTTCCAACTCGATCATGTTGCCGCATCTATATACAACATGTTGTTTTATTTTTGTAGTTGGAGAGAAATTTCAGCGGTCATATCTTTTATGTACGGCATTTTTTTTTCTCCATTCAAAGGGAATCATAAATTTCTCAATTATTTCTTCCATATGCATGACGTGTTGATACTTTTACGGATCATCTCTGATTGATTTAGAGTGAGGATCCTCTTGGATCACTCCTCCCCACTAGGTAACATTTTCACCACCAAAATATTTGGTTTCATTTTGATAATAGGTGAGTGGCTAGTTCCCTTCAATCTTCTAATTTCCATCCATTTTTCATTTTTATATGCTTTCCCTTCAAACCCATATGAATATATTCAACATCACCTCTTTGCAAATTCATCACCCTCCTTTTAAGAATGATATCTTCCTATAATTTATCAAGAAACTCCGAAGAAAAGTCATCAATAGAAGGTACTTGAATAGTCTCATCCTGATCAATGATCATGGGTGGCTCATACAATTTCAAGTTTAAAACATGTAAAACATAATAAATATGCATATATGGTGGAAAATATAATAAAAGGCATTGTTACCTATCTTCTCATAAATTTAAAATGGAAAAAACATGATTGGTTTAAACCTTTACCTTTACTTGTAAGTCTTTATTTACTTATATGTAGCTGAAATTTATCACCAACTTGAAAACAATGATCGACTTGATGTTATTCATGTATATCCTTGTACTTGGCTCGGCTCTTTTCCAATTTCTTTTAGAAAACTTGATGAAATTTTTTTATCTGTTAGAGTAGGTATTTACCTTATCTCATGTTCACCTATGTACATTATTTACCGTTATTGTATTTATCTTCACCCACTTGTGTATGTGGATATTTATTTTATTTTATCTAGATATTAGGAGATATTATATAGTTGTTAGGTATAGTTCTTTCCTTAATATATCATATTAACTAGATCTTTGATGAATAGTTCTTTCCTAAATCTATGGTCTTGACTAGTGTTGTCACCCTCAAAATTCCCCTCATTTTCTAAGTCTAGACTTAAAAATTTGAGTTGGTGCCTCTAGAAATATTGAAAAAATATATTTTGAAATACGGTTCTTTCCAATGGCTTGTGCTTTCCTCAAAACTTCTTCATCAGATGGGAAATTTCTTCCCATTTCCGAAAAGGTAAAGAAGTCCTCCTAACTCTTCATATTTTTCAAGTTATGGCCCGATGGACCTGAGATGGTATTATTTTCCCAAGGCAAACCGCGGGGCTGGGAGTTTTTAGCACTTAAAACCTTTTGGAAAAGGGAAAAATTAGCGATGATAGGCCCACGAGACCATGCGAGAGAGATAAAAATAATGTCTAAGGTCATTGCCCGATTAGATGGTGCCATGTAGCCGCGTTGAAAAGTCAAAGTGGGGATGCGGGTCGGTGGAGAATTTTGAAGTTTTAAGATTTTTTGATTAAAAAGAGTTAAAAGTGAAAATTGATCTCGCAACCCCATCTCCAAGCGAGATGATGCCACATGTTTGACCATTGAAAATTTAAAGTGGGTCGTGCAGTCCTAAATGTTCCAAAATTCCTTTTCACTATAAAAGTTATAAAACGTAAAGGTTTCCCCTTGCACCCGCTCCAATCAATTTCTTCCATGTGGGAAGCCCAAATTTAAATTTTTAAAATCAAATTGGATGGATCATATTTAAATTGGAGAAATAATGTAACAAACGTATATTTGAAAACTTGGTTTTTCCACCATTAATGTTTCTTTGCGAATCAAAATTTGAAAGGGTGTGAATGATTGGAATGATTTTTAACCATTTCTTGCTTACTTGAGGAAGTTGTAACCATTTCTTGCTTTCTTGAGGAATTTTTAACCGTATCTTGCAAGCTATTTTATGGGCTTTCAAATCCATTCTACGGGGATGGAATTTTGATATTCTAGAACTGTAATTTTGAATATGAAGCAATCAATATAAGGGTTTTCCTCTTTTTCCTTTGTTTTTGTTTCCTTGTTTCTCTGATACATGAATCATTTAATCCATGCATGCCTAGAAACTTTGTGTTCTAGTTTATACAATCTCAAGAACTTTGAGTCTATGGATTGTGCCCATTATAAACATGAATGGTTCTACTCTATATCTCATTTTATCAATACATATAAGGGTTTTCTCTACCATATCTTTTCCATGAAAGTATTGTCTTACTTTTCCTCCCTCTTCTCTTCAAGTCTTCTATCCTCATGTAATGATAACTTTCTCAGCATAAAAAACATTTCAAGATATTGGGAAACCACCATTGAATGAAATATTGTGTATTTATACATATGTTTTCCCCCTGCTTTCAATAAGGGAACCTCTCCCATTAAAGAGGAGGGACTTTCTTGTCCCCTGATTGTGGTTTCATTCAAAGTGCAAATTTGAAACCCAACAATTTTTGGTGACTCTACTAGGGATTTTTTCAACAAATTTACTTCTTATAAAGAACAACTAATTTGATCATTTCTTTGATCTGGTGACTCTAGGATACACTCGTGGTAGAAGGGCTCTTGGAATTGAAGATGCCTAATTTTAACTCCTAGATCAAAAGAATAAATAGAATATCTCGTTCCAGAATCATACCTCCTATTGAAGATAGATCTTCTGGTAGTAGTATTCCTCAAGCACAACTTAGCCCTAATCTACATGCCCTATTCTTGTTGGTGTCTTAGTTCCACTTCAATCAATATTTCCAAGGATGGTAACACCTCTGCCCTTGGGGAAAAAGAGTTGGGCCTCTAGATCTTCGTTCACCATTGTATGAGTTACCTAGGGGTAACAGGAAGAATTTTCCAAAATTTAGAGGTGATGGCAAAGTACACCCTGATGAACAAATTGCATCCTTCATTGTTGCATGTGGGGTCCTTGGAGTTGAACATGAGGATGTCTCTGTTAGGATATTTTTGGAGACCTTACAAGACAATGTTGCGGATTGGTTTTACCATCTTCCTGTTGGGACCATCATCGATTAGAATACTATGAGGAATTAATTTGAGAAGCATTTTAAACCTGCTGTAAAGATGTGCATGCTTTGTTAGCTTAGGTTTCTCAAATCAAGAAGGATCCACATGAGCCTATGAGAGAATTTTTGGCCAAGTTAAACAAGTTGATTAACAAGATTCCACAAAATACTAGGCATGTTGATCAAATTCAAAAGTGTTTCTTCTTGAATGCTCAATTGTCGATAGTAAGCTTTGCCTTGAGGAGAGAAAATCTTGCAACTTTGGATGTTGATCATAGATTGGTTATCAGTGTGGAAGATGATTTGATCATGTCTGAAAGCTGAAAAAGGGAGTCTTTCAAATCAAAGCATATTATTATTCCTCTTCTCCTAGAGTTAATGCAAAAAATATGGCTAATGACCTCATTTCCATCAAAAAACAATTGGCCCAGCATGCTCCATATCAAGATGTTCCAAAGGAGAATTTTCAGCCTAGAAACCACTTGCCCTCTTCTCAAACCAGGTTGGCCATTAAAGGTCCACCCCTCAAGGTTCCTGTTAATGCTACTTGTGAGGTTCTTGAGCCTAATGATGAGGAAGAAAATGGGCTCTATGATGAACAAGAAGAGGAATTTAATGAAGAACTAGAGGAGCCTGGTGGTTCTCGAGTTCATTTTCTCACCACTGAAGGTGTGGACATTGAAGATGACTATGATTATCTAGTGGCTGAGATGAAAAGTGAGTCATATGCTGTTATGACCGAGAGAGAAAACCAAAAAAAGGAAAAAGTGGTGCAATCTACAAAAATATCCAAGTAGTACCCCATCATCATCCCTGTGATTGCAAGAAGAGGAGCTCTTATTCCTACTACTTCCACCCAAAAGGTAAGATTTGCTAGTCCTTCTCCCTCTACTTCTTCTTTTGGGAATTCTTGTCCAACAAATGATAAAGTTGATAGATCAAAGCTCCTCCTACTCCTATTAGTGATTCCCCATCCACATCTAGATCTTTTGACATTATAGACCATCTTAAAAATACCAAGATTCAGATTTCTAAGGCGAGTTTATATCAAACACATCCTAAAGCCTTTGCCAAAATGGTTAACTTTGTAAATTCTAAATCTAAACCCCTAGCCCATTCTTATAAAGGCCTATTTCCTACTCCTCCTTCTCCACCTCAACCCATCCTTATGCTGCATTCACTTTACCCAATGAATATCAAACCCTTCTATGTGACTCTCCTCATAGCTCACCACAAGCTTAGAAATTGTGTCATTGATTTTGGTGCATTTGATAATGTAATGCCTGCAAAATTGGATCATGCTTTGGGTCTAACCCTAACCCTCACTTATGGATATTTTTATTCCATGGAAAGTAGAGAAATGCCTTTAGTTGGGAGAATCAAGGATGCATAAGTAGATTTTGTTTCTTTACCAAAGAAGAAGGTCTTGGCTACCATCTTGGTTGCTGATATCCCTCCTTCCTATGGCATGTTGCTATGTAGGAAATTTTTCAAGGATGTTGGAGGTGAGATCCAAATGGATTGGTCACATGCCTTGATCCCTGTCAATGGGAAGATGAAGAAGCTACTTCCTAGAAACAAGTAGAGTATATTGTGCAAAAGATAGATGATCCTAAAGCACAAATATTGTATGAATACATTGGGCATGAGAACTACATGATCATGTCACAAGAGGAGAAAAGTCTACTAAAGGGAGTGTTGCTTGATCCTAATGGTGTGTGGACTTTGGAGTTTGATGGAAGTTGCTCTTCAGCTGGTTCTAGAGCTGGTGTAGTGCTCATTTCTCCTAGGGGTAAGGTTCATCCTTTCTCCTTCAAGTTTCAGTTTGAAAATACCAACAATACTTTGATGAGTATGAGGCCCTCATTCTTGGGTTGAGCATGGAAAAGGAAATGGGAGTGAAGAACCTTCTTACTTGTGGAGATGCATAACTCATTTTAAAACAAGATAGAGACCTTTATCAGGTAAATAATAGAACATTGAAGCACTATATGAATCTAGTCTAGGGATTCCTTTAAATTCCTTGATGATTTTTCCATTGAAGTTGTGCTAAGGGAAAATAACACTAGGTTTAACTCTTTAGATGTTTCAAGGTCCTTGTTGATTCCTCATCCTGATTTCCCTCAAGAGAAATTCACCATTGAGATGATCCATAGATCCATTGTTCCTGACAATCCAAATAATTGGCAAGTTTTCAATGATGACCAACATTTTCTTTCTTTCTTGGAGCTTAGAGAAGTGACAATCTTCCTAGAGAGTGTGTTTCATCAAATGAAGAGGGTGTCAAAGAAGAGATGGATCAAGATGGATGCATCAAACTAGAAGGAAACAAAATCCCTAAAGGGTTGGTGATTTTGGAGGATTTTTGATAAACATGATAGGTATATGAAATCTAAAGTTTCTCAAGAGGAGCCTAGAAATTTTCTCGGCATTGAGAAAGTGAATATTGGGAGTCTTGATGATCCCAAAATGGTCCACACTAGAAAATGCTGCACTCAACAAGAGAAAAATAAGGTGGTGAATCTATTGAAGAGGTATGTTGATGTTTTGGCTTACTCTTATGATGATATTAAGGCTTTTCAGCCTAAAGAAATGCAACATTTCATTCCTCTTAAGCTTGGGATCAAACCCTTCAAATAGAAGCAAAGGAAATATAATCCAAAGATAGCTAATACAATTTTCCAAGAAATACAAAATATTTTGAAGGCTAAGATCATCTTCCCCATCCACCATTCAACGTGGATTACTAATATAGTGCCTGTCAGGAAGAATAATGGTGAGATCCGGATCTGTGTGGAATTCAAAAATCTAAATCAGGGTTCTTTGAAGGATAACTACCCTCTCCCCATGATGGACCAAGTATTGTAAGTTGTCATAGGCTTGAAGATGCTATCTATGTTAGATGGATTCTCAGGTACAATCAAGTAGAGGTGAATATTGTAGATCAACATAAGATTTCCTTTACTACTCCTTGGGGCACCTTTGCATACAAGAGGATTCCATTTGGTCTCATCAATGTTGGTGCTACTTTCTAGAGGGCCATGGACTTGGATTTTGGTAGTTTGAAAGGGAAATGCATTGTTGTGTATTTGGATGACTTGATAGTGTTTTCTAAAGCAAGAAAAGATCACTTCCAACACCTTGAAACAGTATTGCAGAAGTGTAGAGAGCATGGAATTTCTTTAAACCCTAAGAATTCTATGTTTTTTGTCATAGAAGGAAAGTTGTTGGGACACATTGTTTCAAAGGAAGGGATCAAGATTGATCTGGAGAGAGTTCAAGCCATCCAGAAAATTCCTCTTCCATCAAGTAAGAAAGGTGTCCATTCTTTCTTTGGTAAGATCAATTTCCTTCATTTGAGGACATTAAATTGCTCACATGATGCAAGGAAGAAAACTTTTGGTTATTACTCTAAATGGAAGAAATCATTATTTATTGTTATGCCACTGAAAATACCCTAGCTGTTGTGTTAGCCTAGAAGAATGTTGAAGATCATGATCTCCTAATTGCATTCATGAGTTATGTCTTGAAAACTCATGAGCTGAAGTACACCATGATGGAGAAACATGATTTTTAGTTGTCAAGTAGTTTAGGTTTTACATCCTTAATTCTCATTCTATGGTGCTTGAGCCTGATACAATAATTAAATCCACTCTTACTTAGCAATAATTTAGAACGAAGAGAGGTAATTGGGTAGCAAAGGTGCAAGAATATGATCTTGATATCAGGCCAACAAAGCTTGTTCGGGTAAGGGCTTGTGTGAACTCATTGTTGAGGGAGCTGCCAAGGAGTTGTCCAAAGATGGATTTGATGTTCCTATTGTTCTATTCCTCAACTCGACAAATGTATGGTATGTTGACATTGCTCACTTTTTGACCTATAGAGAATTTCCATCTCACTTGAGTGCTCAAAGAGAAGAGATACATCAAACTGAGGTCTACACAATATGTGTTATGGGATAATTCTTTGTTTAAATGAGGCATAGATGGAAGGTTTTTGAAGTGTGTAGACAAGGAGCAACAAAAGAAGTTGTTCTCTGCTTTTCATGACCAGGATTGTGGAGGTCATTTCTCCTCTACTGTAACAGCTCATAAAATACTTCATGTTGGTTATTATTGGCCCAATCTATTCAAATATGCATCAAAATGGGTTGGTAAATGTGAAGCACACCAAACATTTTTGGAATACCTAAGTTGGATGCTTTGCCTCTCAAGCCTGTAGTGATTGAAGATCCATTTCAAAAATGGGGTTTAGACTTCATTGGAGCACTCAATCCATCTTCTATTATTGGGCATACCCATGTGTTGACTACCATAGATTACTTCACCAAGTGGGTGGAAGCCATCCTAGTCAAGAGCACTACTTCTGAGGTAGTTTGCAACTTCATTAAGGAAAACATATTGATCAGGTTTGGGACCCCAAACAAGATTACGAACCGATAATGCTTCCAAATTTTATTTTGTTGAGATGATGGAATTCTTCTATGGGTATGGGATATCCCTTGCTCATTCTTCAAATTACTACCCCCAAGGGAATGGATAGGTAGAATCAACAAACAAGAACTTGGTGAGCATAGTTAGAAATCTTGTAAATGATTCTCAGAGGAATTAGCATAAGATGCTATATGATACACTTTGGGCTAATAGAATTACACCCAAGAGAGAAATTGTAATGTCTCCTTTCCAAGTGGTGTATGGTGTGGAAGCTCAATTGTCACTCATGATGGAATTTCTAGCCTTGCATCTGATGAAAACCATTGAAGATTCAAGTTTTAGTAGCTCTTTGGACAAGAGAATTTTGTACCTTCAAAAGCTTGATGAGGACAGATTGCAAGTGGTTGATAGAATAGCAACTCATCAGTTGAAATTGAAGGCTTTGTTTGACAAGAAAGCCAAACCTAGATTTTTCCAAGTGGGAGACATTGTGCTACTTTGGGAAAAAAGACATGATCCATGAGGAAGCCATGGTAATTTTTATTCTCTTTGGCTTGGTCCTTTTAGAATTAAACATTTTGCTAGAGAGAACTCTTTTTATCTAGATTACATGGATGGATATCCTCTCCCACTTCCTTATAGTGGGAAGTACCTAAAGTTGTTCAAGTCCTAGGTGGATAGGAAGTCCTTTTGTACATTACATTTGTATTTTGTTTTTTGGCTTGTTTCCCTTTCTTTTTATTTGTTGTGTGGTGTGTTTTGTTTTGGGTCTTCCCTTTTGGTTTGTTTTGTTTCTTTTCATGTCTTATGTGTGTTTCCTTGTATTGGTTTTTCTTTTGACTCCTTTGCCCAATGGATAAGGCACTGGTCCTCTTTCCCAGAGTTATCTACGAGTTCTTGATCTTTCCTTGTGTCTTTGTTCTAAGCCAATTCATCCCCAGAAATATTCGGTTGTTGTCACCCTCAAAATTCCCCTCATTTTCTAAGTCTAGACTTAAAATTTTGAGTTGGTGCCTCTAGAAATATTAAAAACAAAGTATTTTTAAATATGGTTCTTTCCATGGGATTTTGGTCTCCTAGAAACTTCTTCATCAGATGGTAAATTTCTTCCCATTTCCGAAAAGGTAAATAAGTCCTCCTAACTCTTCATATTTTTCAAGTTATGGCCCGACGGACCTAAGATGGTATTATTTTCCCAAGGCAGGCTGGCGGGGCTACGGGAGTTTTTTAGCACTTAACACCTTTTGGAAAATGGTGTAGTTGGTGATGGCAGGCCCATGAGCCCACGTAGAGAGAAAAATAATTCCTAAGGTCCACCACCAATCAGATGGTGCCATGTAGTTGTGTTGAAAAGTCAAAGCAGGGATGCAGGTTGGCAGAGAATTTCAATGTTTTAAGTTTTTTTGTCAAAAAGATTTAAAAGTAAAAAGTGATCCATGACCCCATCACCAAGAAGATGATGCCACATTTCCGACTTTGAATATTTAAAGCGGGTAAGCGAGGCATAAATGTTCCAAAATTCCTTTTTGCTATAAAAGTTATAAAATGTAAAGGTTTCCCCTCATGCCCGCTCCAATCAATTTCTTCCATGTGGGCAGCCCAAATTTAAAGTTGTAAAATAAAATTGAATGGCCCATATTTAAACTAGCAAAATAATGTAATGGCCGTATATTTGAAAACCTAGTTTTTCTACCATTAACGTTTCTTTGTGAATCAAGAATTCAAAAGGGCGCGAATGATTGGAATGATTTGTAACTATTTCTTGCTTGCTTGAGGAAGTTGTAACCATTTCTTGTGAGATATTTCATGGGATTTCAAATCCATTATATGGGGTTAGAATTTTGATATTCTGGAACGGTAATTTTGAATCAAAGAAATCAATACAAGGGATTTCCCCCTTTTCCTCTATTTTCTCTTTCCTTCTTGCTCTAATTTGTGAATCATTTAATCCTTGCATGTTTAGAAACTTTGTGTTCTAGTTTATACAATCTCAAGAACTTTGAGTCTACATATTGTTCTAGTTATAAATGTGAATTGTTCTACTCTATATCTCATTTTCTCAATACATATAAGGGTTTTCTCTGCCATCTCTTTTCCCTGAAATTATTGTCTTCTTCTACCTCCCTCCTCTCTTCAATTCTTCTATCCTCATGTAGTGATAAATTTCTAGGCATAAAACACATTTCAATATATCGGAAAACCACCATTGAATGAAATATTGTGTGTTTGTACGTAGGTATTTCCCTGCTTTCAATAAGGGAACCTCTCCCATTAAAGAAGAGGGACTTGCTTGTCCCCTGACCGTGGTTTCATTCCAAGTGCAAATATAAAACCCAACAACTAGTTATTTGATGACTATTTATTTCCTTGATTTATGGCTTGATCTAAAACCTTGACTAGTTCTTAGATTGATATTCCTTTCCTATATAAGTAAGGCCCATTCTCATTTTATTTCATTGAGTTCTATAATAATACATGATATTGTTGTTCATTTGTTTGCAAAGTTTTATGTAAAGTTATTTTGGAAAATTACTTTCATTTTATTAAGCGTGGTGTGTAATTAGCAATGAGTTCTTCGTGTCTTACTATGATTTTTTTATCATTCCTTTTATGGTATTAGAGATGGAGATTGTTGTTGACATCCGTCTATAAGTTTTATTTTACAAATAAGGTTTTTTGTATATTCATATATTTGGGATTTATTCATATTTTGTTGTTTCATACATTTTTATGCAAAAAGAGACTTCCATTAGATTCAAAAGGTGTGAAAACTCTAATAT
Organism: Taxus wallichiana var. yunnanensis; assembly: GCA_018340775.1. NCBI lineage: Eukaryota > Viridiplantae > Streptophyta > Pinopsida > Cupressales > Taxaceae > Taxus > Taxus wallichiana. The sequence goes on along the minus strand of CM031237.1, from coordinate 549,635,121 downwards.
TGGACTCAGTAAAATTGACCATTTCTAGAGGTAGTCATTTTTGGATATTTTTTGTTGTTGCGGAAGAAAAATCATAACACCCCTAGTCATATGGTATGGTCATATGATGGCTTAAGCTTGTGATTCCTGATAATAGGTTCTTAACTTCAACCCCTTTATTTTTATTAGTGTGGTGAAGGAAAGATCATTTTTTTGTTTTAGTGCCAACTAAAATAAATAGTAAAGCATAATATTGAAAAGCTTGTATCTTTTGATTGATAACTTTCGGATTTGAGTGCCATTTTTTACAAAAGTGCTTGTTTTTTTTTCTCATTACATTGGAACTAATTATTTTTTTAAATTCACTATAATTATAAAGTACCATATTGTAACATGCACTTCATTATAAAGTGCCAAATTTGGGGGGATCTTGTTGCATTGCTTTGGTTTTTGGTGATTTTTGAGAATGAGATATTTATATACTTTGGAATTAGATCATGTTGAGCCATTAAAAACACATAATTACCACTCATGGAAACCAAGAATGGAAATAATAATTAGACAGAGAGGATTATGGGATTTAATTTCTTCGTAATAGCTAGTGTTCACTAGAGAATATGAGAAATTTTAGTACTAGTACAAATTTGATGAGTGTATGGGTTTGCATAGGAACTTGTGTAAGTGACATTATTTTGTTTCAATTGGAAAATGTGACTCTCCTTTAAAAATATGGGAGAAATTGGAGGGTTTATTTAGTAAGGTGGATCATATGAGAGCCATGTAACTTTAAATTGAGATCACCTCTCTTAATCCTCAATATTTTCCAATAATTATAAACTATCTTACCAAGTTCAAGCATTTGTTGACACTATTAAAGGGGAGAGAAAGAGATAAGAAATATGAAGAGTGTGTTTACTTGATTATATCCAAGTTGAGAGCACCATTCCAAATATTTTCTTCTACCTTTTTCTCTAGCATGGATGCCTTAGGTGACACATTCAAAATGCCTACTTAGAAAAAAATTGTGAAAGACTTACTAGGGAAGAATCAAAATTATTTAACCTTTATTCTTCTACATATCAAAAGGAATTGGTTGGATATAATCCTAAGGGAAAGGAAAACCAAAAATTAAAACAAAATTCACCCCTTCTCCATCTCAAAGTTCTCCAAAACCCAAAGAAAACACCTCTAAACCCAAGGATTCTTCTAAATCCAATAATAAGTCTATCCTTTCATGCTCTTTTTATGGGGGTATTGGTCATGAAGAACATAGGAGTTATAAGAGAATGCAAGCCTTAGAGGATGCAATCAAGAAAAAAATTCTATGTCAACTCCACCTCCTTTTAATTATCATGGCAAAGCTCTTAATGTTGTTGGGATATCTCAGTCACCACTTGTAGATAGTTGGGTTATAGATTCAGGTGCTTCTCATCACATGACCTCTTCTAAGGAGTCTTTTATATCTCTAGGTTTAAGTTCTAATTCCAAAATCGAGGTCGGATATTTTTCATTTCCTTCATTAAATGAAAAGGTGACATACACCTTGATGGTGGAAGTATCCAAGATGCACTATATGTTCCTAACATCACTAAAAAAATTCTTTCTATATATTAAATTTGTCATTATGGTCAAGGAAAAATAGTTACTCTTACACCACATGGGGCAAAAGTATGAACTTTGATGAACCTCATTCACTTTTTACTCAAGGTATTTTTTATCATAGTTTTAGAATATATCACTTTGAGGGTTTTGATGACACTTCCTCTATAGGGATATGATTTTTTTATCATGTAGATTTAGAGAATAAGCTTTAGCATGAGAGACTTGGACATCTCAATTACAAATATTTGAAGGATTTAAGCACTCATCGTATGCTTGATAGTCTTCATATGGTTTCTTGTCTTGAGGGATTTTTCCATGGCCATGCATTACGAAACAACACCAAGATACATTTCTTAATAATTTTTGAAATAGTGCTTCTTCACCACTTGAGATTATGCATAGTGACTTGATGGTTTTTCTACCCCATCTTTTAATGGAGCTAAGTACGCACTTACCTTTATTGATAATTTCTTGAGATGTAATTCATTTTATTTTCTTAAGTACAAAAATGATATTTTTTCTCACTTCAAAGTCTTTAAGGATTTGGTCAAGAAACAATCTTCTAGTTACATAAAGAACCCTCGCACTAATAATGGGGGAGTACTTCACCAATGATTTTTCTAAATTTTTGGAAAATCATGGCATTATTCACCAAAATTATGTTCCTCATACTCCACAATAAAATGGCTTAGCAAAATGGAAGAATCAAACTTTGAAGGAAATGGCTAGCTACATGATGCATTCTAGAGATTTACCTCCTATATATTGGGTAGAAGCAATTAATTGTGCTAACTACATTCAGAATCGCACACCACATAGAGCACTTGAGAATTTGACTCCAGAGGAAGCTTGGTCCAATACTAAGCCATATTTCTCATTTTTTCTAGTCTTTAGGGGCCATTCTTGGGACTTTGTGCCTAAGAATAAAATGAAAGCCTTGGATAAGAAGAGAAATCCCTCTATCTTTATAGGGTATTGTGAGGACATGAGAGCTTATCAAATTTTAGATCCTAATACTCGTGAGGTTATTTTTTGAACATGTGTTCAATTTGATGAGAACTTCAGATGTCATGGCTCTTCATCTTCTTCCATGGATACTTCTTTTTATTTATCTCATCTTTGGGATCCTTTCTTTGAGGAAGTTAATGAGGAGGTTATAAACGAGGATCATATTCCCATTGATGTTGTTATTATGCATAAATGTGCTCATACTATAGTTTCTGAGGTAACACCTTTCATTCAGGATCTTCCATTCACTAGGCATCATCATGCACATTCTATATGTTCTGTACTTTTGTGTCAAGTAGTTTCGAGGATCTACGGTCTTTTCACAAGCTCTTAGGATAATACTTGTGGGATGATGTGATGGTAGCTGATTATTATTCATTGATGAAGAATCATACTTGGGATTTGGTATATCTTCTTAAAATAATAAATATGGTTTAGTGTAAGTGGGTATACCGAACCAAATACATAGCTGATGGGTCCATTGACAAGTATAAGGCTCATTTTTTACAAAAGGGTTTTTCACAACTTGAAGGTATTTATTACTCGAGACTTTTGCACCCATTGACAAGATGGATTATGTATGCATTTTACTTGCTATTTTTGTATCATAGGGGTGGACCATATACCAAATGGACGTGAAGAGTTTCATCTTACATGGATATTTACAAGAGGAAATATACATGGAGTAGCTTGCTGAATTTGTTCAGATTCTTCTCTTGTTTTTAGACTCAAGGTCTCTACATGGTCTCAAATAATCCCCTTGAGATTGGTATGAGAAGATGGATTATTTTATTTTATCTATTGGTTTTATTTGTTTCCAATCTTATCATATAGTATATCTCTAGCATGTTGGAAAGGATATTGTGATACTTTTTATGTATGTTGATGATTTTTACTTACTAGTAGTTCTTCTTCCCACATTTAGAGTATTCATAGGGTTATTTGTACACATTTTGACATGATAGATCTTGGGTTATTGAATTATTTCCTTGATTTCATATTTCTCGAGATAGATTCATGGATTCATTTGAGTCAGCAAAAATACTCCCATGATCTTCTTCAACTCTTTGATATGGCTGATTGCAAACCAATTCCATCTCCTTTTTAGTCTAGGGTTATTCTTAATTCCACATGTACCACTCCACTTTTTGATCCTACATTAGATAGGAAGTTGGTTGGAACTCTCATGTACTTGACCCATACTCATCTTGATATTTCATTTGAAGTAGGGCTTGTATCTTGGTTTTCACATTCTTGTCATTATTCACCGGCAGGTTGCTAAAAGAATTTTATGCTATTTGTAGGAAACTTCCCACTTTTTCCTACACTATAGTAAGGGTTCTACTCAGTTGGTTGGATATACATATTCATATTGGGTAGGTTATATTGATGACAAGTGTTCCACTTCTAGATATATTTTTTTCATGGTTTTTCTCCAATTACTTAGGCATGCAAAAAGCAATAGGTTATTGCCTTTCATCTTCGATGTAGAGTACAAGGGAGAATTTATCAGATCACTTAGATTCTTTATCTTCAACAATTATTGATAGATTTTAGATTCCCATAAGATTCACCAAATGTACTTTGGTGTGACAACCAAAGTGTAATTCACATTTATCGCAACCCTATTGAGCACTAGCAGACCAAGAATATTGAGATACACATGCACTTCATTCATCAACACATTTAGGATGGATTTATTTTCTTGGAGTACATTTTGAATCAGTAGCAGTTGTAGATGTCTTTATGAATCCTTTCACATCACCTCGCTACCTTGATTTACATGGCATGCTTGGGGTTTTAGAATTTGTTCTTGGGGGTATTCATGAGAAAATCATCCTTCTTATTCTTTCTCTTTCCTTCTATCAAGATTATTTCCTACTTTTTGTTCAAGATTTCTTCATGGATATATTGTACATGATTACCCGATTAGTCCTAGTTGTCGGGACTCATACTATGGATTTTCCAATTTTATTTTGGGACCCTATCTTCACTTGAGTGGGGTGTTAGAGTAGGTATTTACCATAGATCATGTTCACTAGGTACTTTATTTACCTTTATTATATTCATCCTCACCCACATATGTGTGTGGATATTTATTTTATTTTATTTAGATATGAGGGACATATTATCTAGTTGTTAGGTATCTAGTTCTTTCCTTTATCTATGGTATTGACTAGATATTTTATGACTACTTCTTTCCTAAATATATAGTCTTGAATAGTTCTTTGATGACTAATTCTTTCCTAAATCTATGGTCTTGAATAGTCCTTTGATGACTAGTTCTTTCCTTGATTTATTGTTTGATCTATGACCTTGACTGGTTCTTAGATTGATATTCCTTTCCTATATAAGCAAGGCCCATTCTCATTGTATTTCATTGAGTTCCATAATAATATATGCTATTTTTGCTCATTTGTTTACAAATGTTTATGTAAAGTTATTATGGTGAATTACTTTCATCTTATTGAGTGTGGTGTTTAATTAGCATCTGAGTTCTTTGTGGCTTATTATGATCTTTTTATCGTTCCTTTTAGTATCTTTTAGATGAACTTGTTAGCCTTATCAACATATTTTTTTCCATCTGTCATTGTTTCTTGTCCAAAGGAAAAGTCTTAAGCTGATTGGCTTGACATTTTTTCATTAAGAATTGGAACTTAACTCATGATTTGTTTGTTGAGATGGCTAGTTAGTTGTTAGGATGAGTTTTAGATGTGAGGTGGCTTAGCCACCGATCTTACGAAGGTATAATTTTGTCTTAACTCACCAATTTTTTTGAGAGGAATTGTACTCCTATATCTTATCCTTTAACTCACCAATATGATTATGTCGATCTTTGTTAAACTTGGGATTTAGTACCACATGCATACAAACTAGTCTTTCATGCGTTCTATAAGCAGAAAACCATACATGAAAGTTTCAACCACCTCCTCATCTCTTGTCCCTTTGCTCAAGCGGTAATTTCCAAGGTGTTGGAGCTTTTCAAAGTACAATGGGTCTACCCTAATTCCATTGAGGAATGTTGGTTACAATGGGATTTTTATTTTAGGTATCCCTTTCTTATGGTTACCTAGAAAATGGCCCTTCCCACTTCATCTGGAGCTTATGGAAGGAAAGGAATGCTCTCATCTTCAAAAATCAGAAGGCTAATATAAAAAGGTTAGTTCTAGTTTGATTTCCTTGATTAAAGAGAACTCCAATCTCATTAAGGTGAAGACTAAAAAGGCCGCTTCTAGTAGAGAAGAGGAAGTGCTCAAACAATTTACCTTCATTCCACCTCAAGTCAATTTCTCATCCACTAAAATTAAGTGGTCCAAACCTGAAAGGGGAAAAGTCAAACTTAATTTTGATGGGGCTTCTAAAGGCAACCCTAGCCTGGCTGGTGGAGGGCATAATCAAGGATCATAATGGGGACTGGATCTTAGCCTATGTTGGACCTTTGGGGACTCAAAGCAACAATGTGGCTGAAGCTCGTGCTCTTCTCTGGGGTGTTAGTCTTGTTAAGGAGAAAGGAATTAAACATATTCTTATTGAGGGGGACTCTCTTCTCATTTTAAATGCCATCAACAAGACTAGTTACAATAATTGGGCTTTGGGTAATATTATTTATGATATTAAAGAGCACCTTAAGTACTTTGATTCCCATATCATCACTCATATCCCTCACATCGAAATACTTGTGCGGACATATTGGCGAATGAGGGAGTTCAAAGTAATGATTTCAAAGTGTGGAAAAAAGGTGAGGTCATACATGTGCATATTAATGATATTATTAATCATGAAAAGTTGTAAGCACTTCACCTTAAGCAACACGAGGGAGAATAATGGGTTCATTTTCCAATATTGTAAAAGCATTTTTGGCTTAAGCTATTCTTGGAAAGGAAAGTATAATATAAAAATTTTCATACCTCAAAGTGTAGAGAATTAGAGTAAAAATTTGGCCACCATGGGCGGAGATAGAACCAGATTCGAGCCATCTAGCCATGGGCGTATTGTGGAGGATAAGTCTATGTGGCACCTATTTAGGATTGGGGGTTTCGGAACTTTATCACCAGACTCCAAGGGCATGATCCCTCACTTACTATGGAGTTCAAGCTGGCGTGGAAAGAGGGGAAAGTGGTGATCCATGGCATGGAAATTGATACGTCGGAGGAAGCCATTGCCCATATTACTAGCATGGACATGGAAGGTCTAAAAATATTTAAGGATAGGAATTAGAGAGAGTAAAAATCAATACTTTATTTGTGGGAAAGGAAATTGTCCATTACTTCACCGATGGCATCACTCATTCTTGTATTCCTGGGGTGTGGAGGGAGGTCTTCCTACACATCATGAAGTATCTTACCCTGGAAGGTAAATATCACAAGATATATACCCACCACTTGTCGTTTCTGAACATGTTTAGACACAAGAAAATGCTCAGTATTCCCTTCTATCTTTTTATGTCTCTGACCACCTCAATGAAGGATTTCCAATGGAGTAAGGTGGAGTCCCCCATCCACAAGGGCCTCATTCTTCTCTTGTTTCGCAATGGGAAACTAGCCTAGGATAAACAAATGCCCCTAATTGAAGATGAGGAGGATATTACCCTAGATGAGTGTCTCATCCAAGATGAGGGAGGGTAATCTAGGTACTAAGTATATGGGTGAGGGGAATAATGTGGAAGGGATGGAAAAGAAGGAATCTTTCTCATTGAAGGGTAAGGATAAATTTTCTTTGGAAAGGAGAGCATGGTCTGATGTGTGGAATAACAAAGTTCGGTATTTTTAGATATGGTGGTCCAGGTCCTAGAAGAGACTAACTTGGTGGTGAGAAAGGGCATGATTGATAGCATTAAGCCACCAAGAAAATATTCTTAGCCTAGAAGAACATCTATGGGGATATCAAGTAGTTGGACTCTCTGGTTTGGGATTTGGGTGCTCATCTGGATGTTGTGGAAAAAGAGAAGCGGAAAAGGAGGTGGATCAGTTTTGATGATGTTGAAGAGGAGGAGGATTCAGAGGAGGATACTAAGGAGGACATTGAAGAACCCCCCAGAAGAAGCTGAATTCTGATCCTAGCATGAAAGATGAGATCAGGGAGGTTAAACCCTCCAACAAAAGTAAAGCTAACTAATGGAACTTCTTCCAAACTGTCTACAGACTTTCAAGGAAATTTCTCTATTTTTTCTTGTTTAATGGCTTAGTTCTCTTTTTCTCATTGTTTCTTGGACCCCCTTCTCTGTTTTGGAGTTAAGTTTGTTTAACTCTTTGGGTCCTATTCCTCTTTTTCTCGCTTTGTTTCTATCATGATGTAATATTTTTGTACTTGGCCTCTAGGAGCCTATCCCTATTTTTTACCCTATCTAATAAAAAGAGTTGACATGTTCCCCCTCTTGAAAAATAGTATACCCCACTAACTATTAGGACTCATTTTCCACATAATGTGGGCCCCACATTGACCATTATAAACTAGAGTTTGAAACCAAACCAATTTTTTTCACAAGCACACTATGCCACTTATCACCATGTCATTTTTCCTCTTTTACAACTATGATCATGCCACCTCATCTATGTGAAAATTTTTATTTTATTTTAACACTTATAGATAAATTTTAGTGAAACATATCTTTTGTGTACATCTAGTTTCCACATTTAAAAGGAATCAAAAATACATTGATCATATCTTTGATATGAAGATAGATTTGAAAATTGTGTAGACCATATTTGATCAATTAAGAGTGATGATCCTCCTAGATCACTCCTCCCCACTGAGGAACTTTTGGACCACCAAAATATTTGGTTTTATTTTGATAATAGGTGAGAGCACAATTCCCTCTTACAATTTCAATCCATTTTTCCATGTTTGGATGCATTCCCTTGATATCCAAATGAAGATATTAAACATAACCTCTTCATGAAGTCCTCATGCTCCTGTCAAGAATGGTATCTTCTTGTAATTAATCAATAAACTCGAGAGTAAATTTATTGAAAAAAGGTACTTGAATAGTCTCATCATGATCAATGATCATGGGTGGCTCATACAATTTCAAGTTTTCAACATTTACAATGGAATACATCTACATATGTGGTGGAAATTATAACTAGAAGACATTATTATAAATTTTATCCAAAATACTAATTGAGATATAGTTTGTTAGTTTAATCTTTTTACCTTCATTGATAAGTCTTTCTTTATTGATATGTATCCAAATTTTATCACCAACTTGAAAATGATGATCAACCCAAGTTGGTCAACCCTATCCTTGTACTCATCTTGGATCTTTTCCAATTTCTCTTAGATAGCTTGATGAACCATATGTATCTTCTGAATGAACTTCTTAGCCTTATCAACATCTTTTTTCTATTTGTCATTGTTTGTTTTCCAAAGGTGGGTTAGGAAAATAACCAAAACAAGTCTCAAAAGGATACTTATGTGTAGAAGAATGAATGACACAATTATAAGCATGTTGCATATAACACAAGTGTTCATCCTAAAGTTTATGATACTTGCTAGAATATCCTCATAGTAAATGCACTATTGTACGATTGACCACTTCTATTTTCTAATTGTTCTATGGAATAAAATCAATATTTTTCTTCGAATATGTGTCCATTATGTCCCATAAATCCAGCCAAAAATTCCCAATAAATTAAGAATGCTTATCGGAGAAAAGATAAATAGGAAAAATAAAATGAACCCAAACATTGTTGAAGAATAAATGTGTAGTTTCTTCTCTTATTATTTGTTTTTTACAAGGCACCAATATACACATTTTGCTAAATTTATCCATAACCACATACAAATATGTCATGTTTTCTTTTTTCATAGGCAAGCCTCCAACAAATTCCATGGAAATAATTTCCCATGGCCTGGATAGTATGCAAAGTGGGGTATACAATCCCAACTTTCTATTACTAGGATTTCTTGTGGCACAAAGAATACAACCTTTAACATATTTAGATACATTTTCATACATATGAGGCCAATAACAATATATTTGCAATTGTGCAACTGTTTTACCAACACCAAAATGACCAAATTTTTGAAATATGTGCCTCCCTTATCAAATGAACTCTTTCATCTTGTGGGATAATTTTTTTACCAATATGATAAAGCAATTTGTTATGCACATAGTAGTCTAATTCTTCCACTTATTTACCATGAGTTAGATCTTCATATAAATCCATAAAATTAGCATCTCTAGTATATTGTTCCTTATAATTTTCCTACGAGAAAAATGACTATTTTAAAATAATAGATGTAGTGAAAGGAGATCTAGAAAGCATATCAACAACCTTGTTTTGTATAGCTTTTTATACCTAATCGAAAGATAATTTTTTTGTAAAACACCCATCCAAAAGAAGTTCTTTGACTATCAGTAGCTTGGAATATAAATAAATGTATTATAAAGGCTAATGATCCATATGGATTATTATCTCTTTTCCCATCAAATAATGTTTCCACTTTTTCAAACTCTACACCAAAGCATACAACTCCTTTTCATAAGTAGGATAGTTCCTTACCACACTTATGAAGTTTTATTTATGGTTACAGATAGGTTTTCTCTTCTACCTCAATATGACGCCCATGGTATAATCACTTGCATCAGTTTCAATCTCAAATGGATGTTGTAAATTAGGTAATGTCAAAATTTTGGTGGTTCTTATCTTTATTTCAACATATCAAAGGATTTATGACACTTACCTCCCTACTTGAAAAACCTATTTCACACTTTTCAAGGAACAAAAGGATTTTAAATCAATTAAAACTTAGAAATAAACTTCCTCTAATACTAGACCACCCTTAAGAAAATTCCATATTTAGTTACATTAGTAGGTTTGGGCCATTTCATAATAAATTCAACTTTAGAGGGATCAATTTTTAGTTCACCACCCCTACAACATAACCCAAATAAACCAAAGATGTTTTACCAAATTCATATTTTAACATCTTCAAATATAATTTCTCCCTTTACAAAGTTTTCAAAATTTTCTTAATATGTTCAATATGATCTTCCCAAATTTTATTGAAGATCAAAATATCATCTAGTAGATAATAAAAAAATTTCTATGAATGGCCTAAAAACATCATTCATGACCTCATGAAGGTGGTAGGTACATTGTAAATAAAAAAGGAATAATAATCCACTCAAATAGACCTTGTTTAGTTTTGAAAGTAGTTTTCCAAATATCACCTTCACTGATCCTAACTTGGTGATAACCACTTCTCAAGTCTAACTTAGTGAAATAAACATAATTTTTAGCTTATCTATTAAATTATAAATATGAGGAAGAGGGTAGTGGTTTTTGATAATAATATTTTCCTATGCTTGGTAATCCAAACACATCCGCCAAGTGCCATATTTCTTTGGTACCAACACAATAGGTGAACCACATGGAGAATTGATAAGCCAAATGACCTCTTTCTCTAGAAACTCTATAACTTGTTTTGTTATATTTTTATTCTCAACCACAAAAACCTATGCATGCCAATGTTAGGAAGAGGTACATCCTATTACAAATGAATCTCATGTTGTATTTCTCTTTTTGGAGGTAATCCTTGTGGCTCCTGAAACACATCATCATAGTTAGATATAATCTTCACTATTTCATTATTATGTTTAGGATCATAACCTTCTAAATCCTTGGATTTATCATCATCCTTAGATTCATCAATCATGAGTAAAAAATATTTCTTGCATTCACAAGCCTCTTTATCTTTCCGGCATATACAAGTGACAATTTTAATTTCATTTGATGAACTCTAAAAATGTATTCAACCTCATACTTAACAAGAAAATACTTATTCTCTTCTCTATATATAAGTTTTTTTCAAAAACATAAGGAATACCAAGAACAATACCAAAATATCAAATGGAACCACATCTAACTCTACCACAAAAATAAATTTAGCTTCTTACCTTTTTGTTAAATTCTAAGGAAAGATTTGGAAGAGAATTTATTACCTTATTTTTTTGAAATAATTGTTTACTCACTCATTGCTAGTGAGTCATTGAAGTTATATGCTCAACTTGTGTAGAAGGTTTTTGGGATGTAGCTTTAGATAAAATAAATCCTAATAAAGAGCTCATTGGAGTGGCAAAAGGGAGAATAAATTTGTGTAGTTTGAATGTGGTAGGATAGATGCCCTAGGAGTATGAATTGTAGTTATAGGGCTTAGCCCTACCAATTTATAAATGAAATAGGTGTTAGAACCTTGAGAAATTATCCTAAAATAAAATATGTCCCTTATTCTCAGCTTTTCCACTTCTTTAGGATCTGTTGTGGTATGTACCTTCTTAGTTTCATTTTTACTTCATGTACACTAAATTCACTCTAGGTAATGGTCAAGGTGGGAGGAGGAGTAGACATGATGGAAATTGGTGTGGTGGAAGGTGTGGAATTTGATGGATGGAAAGTGATAGCCAAAAATTGAGTAGTTTTTAGGGAAATGGTGGATGGTGATGAAGATGCATAGTTGAAAACAAGGGCACTCAATGTGGAAATAATAATTAGAGTAGTTTATAAGGGGACATGAGTTTTTATAGCATGATAAACCCCCTCGTACTTACAAAACATGATAAATAACAGTAGTAGTGGATACATTCAACAATACCATACCTTATGTCACAAAACTAATTAAAGAAATAGAAATTGAATGTAATAAATTATAGACACAACACTTTCAATAAAGGGAATATAATTAGATACCTTACTTGGAATCACATCCATTTAGAAACTAATGATATTAAAATACTTTAAAATTTACCACCTATTGAATACACCGGTGGGAAAACTATATGTGGACCAACACAAACTTGTGAAATAATCAATGTGGTTAACTCAACAATAAAAACATCAATTAAAACATAAGGTAGTTGAGGAAATTGAGATCTAGACACTAGTGAAACACTCTAAAGCTCACCACTAAATGAATAAAATGGTGGGATGGCTATATTTTATATGGGGACATCTAAAGAGGTTGTAATAACCATACTTGTCATAGATTATTGAGAGTAAAATTGAATGGTACATGAGAACTAGAATCAAATTGATCATAACCTTGGGGTGAAAAGAGATGTGGTCCTTATATAGATGACAAAGCTTTAATAATACCTTTAAGAATATATTTACATAATTCCTCATTCAATCCTTATTGTACTTCACCTTATTCTTCCTCTATTGGTTGTTTCATTCCTACCTGAATGATCCCAAATTGCACCTTTCTTTCATGCATTACAATATTAGTTTGGGGATTAAGGAAGATCTGATCCTCTTGGATTTGCTATTTTTAGGATAGATCTTAACAACCAATTTTACTTTTAATGTAATACAATGCTTTCTCAATAACCCCTTAGAGTACCAATATCTAAAAATATAATTTCCTATGAATCTAAGATAGTTCCCAAAATCAGCCATTATCAAAATTGAATGTTAAGTATTAAACTCGATCTCTACAAACTTAAAAGGGATGTAAAACCAAAACATTTTTTGTTTGGCCTTAAAAATATCTACTATTACATGTACCATTGGTTTACCACTTCAATTACCACTATTTTATTAGGTACATAGATTGGAAATATAGTAGGATGAGAATAACAATCATAAACTCTTATTATTGTATAATCATCATAATACCAACATTATCCATTTTACATGGTAGTTTTTTCATTGCATATGATATCCAAAGCATATATCTATTATAAAAAATGGGATAAAAATGATTTCATATGTCATAATGTGTTTCCCATACTTATAACAAAGATATGACACTATAAGCTAGATGGATAGGTTGGTTCCAGGGCCATAGGGAAATAAATTGTAATTGAAATCTAGCCTATCACACATTACATCTACTAGTTAAATGACCATGTAGAATATTTGATTTGGATTTAAATGAGATATATTCCATTTTCCTACAAATTTTAGGTAATTAAAAAATCATAACGTGGGTTTGTTTGTGAAATAATTTGTCACAAGGAAAAATTAGTGGATTTTTACCAACTCTCTAGGACTAATTTCCTCATCTTGTTAATAGTGAGGCTCCCATTTATTGAATGTATAAAACAAAATATCATGTGGTTGTTAAGTTTAGGATCACACAAGAATACTCCACTAGACATGTGGAAAATTTCTTACACCTAGTGCAAGTAGGAATTCTCTTAGAGGGACAGAGGGTAAAAGGGATTAAGAATGTGGGAAATGAGGATTATGTTTGTGGATAGGAACTTAGATATTTACACAACATTAACCAAAATATTTCTAAACTCAATTAGAAGAATTTAACTTCAAGAACAAGACAAGACAAACAAATCACAAACAAATATTTATATTGATTAATTGATAAAAACACTAACACCTTGCTTGGTTTTACAATATTTTCATGTTTACAAAGTGTATCATGTAAATAAATGGAGGAAACATAGATAAAGGAAATATAAGAATTTTATCTATTTCTTATATCTTACTAGTGCAATAGCTATTTACTTAGAGACTTACATTTAAAAAACCCTTTGGAATGAGGGAGTCATCTAAATATATAGATTTACAAACATAACCTTCATCTACCCCACCCACATGACTTTTCACTTAGCCCTAAAACTTATAACCTTTCATATTCCTAGAAAGGAAAGTGAGCCCCTTATTATTAATTTAAGGGAACTCATTACAATGTTAGACTATAGGTCACATTAAAATGAATAAGATAAAAAAAAATGAAAAAGTACTTCCTAACAAAGAATTAGAATATGAGAGAGAAATGAAGGAGGAGAGAAGAAGAGAGGGAGAAAATCATGTTGATGGAGAAGAAGCATCCACCAATAAATATTTTACTTCCAATGAACTCTTATGGGAATGTAGTTGGAAAGATTTATTCATATTTGAACTCTTTGCTAAGCGTGATGTACAGAGGTGTCACTTTATCTTCTTGAGGTGTTGAAATTTATCGTACATGTGTAAGGGGTCAAATTGAAAAAAATATAAGATTGAAGGGGTTAGGTTGAGGGATATAACTAAGGAAGAAAGGAGAATTGAGTATGTATTGTCACAATGTTGATTTCAAAATTTCTATCCTTGTCTAAAATTCCTTTCTAATTCATCATTTTCATCATGATCATGCACCATCCCTTTAAGAACCGAAGAAAATCTTGATATATACGGGAAAGATACAAAAATTGAAGATGGACATCCCAAAGAAATAAAAGGGATAGTCTATATGTTATAGGTTGAAGTAAGTTGGGTTATTGGATTTTATTCATTTTAGTTTCATGCTTTAATTAAATTGAAATTGATTCATTCCCTTATGATTACATGAAATTACTTAGTGTGTTGAGTTGCAAAGGGTTCATTTAACATTATGTTAATGAAAAGAAATGCAAAAGAAACATGTACAACTCATCACAATAAGTAATTTTCATTTAATTCATAAGTTAAGTGTACAATGATCCCACACAAGCCATGGGAAATGACTCATCAAGTATAGTACATACAAAAGAAAATGCATATACATGAAACTATAAATATAGAGAAGGAAGAAAACCCATCATTTCCTAGAATGAGGTGGAATTATTTCATGCCTCCTCGATTCACAACCACCTCATTCTCATCATCTTCCTTTCTAGAGTTAGAATACCTAAAGGTAGAAATCAGAAGATGGTTAGAGCTCTAGGTTTTCATCATTCTCATAAACTATATGGCTTCAGATATATGAATTTCCTTTCATGTGTACAAGAAAATCAGAAATAGGAAAGGATGCATTATATAGAATCATAAAATAGAAAGGATGTATGACATGGAATTAGAAATAGAATGATCATAATAATCATTATTATTCTATCTTCAAGATGAAGTAAACAACATGATAAAGAATGAAAAGAAAAGAAACATATTATCATCTTCTGGAGGCATTCAATAATAAATTTAAAAAATGTAGCATATAGAATAAATAAATAAAAGAGCCAAGAAAAGAGGGTCCTATGGCCCTACCATTTTTCTAACCATTTTTCTTTTAATGTGTAATTATAGAAGAGTGTGAATAACGAGAAATGGACAAGCTACATATTTGCATCATAATCATAAACACATGGTGGAAAAATATGCTATAAATATGTACATATTTTTGTCCCTACAAGAAGTACATGTTCATATTTTTCATCATATCAAGTTACATTCCAAGATCCAACAGGTATAAGCTATTCAGTTAGAAAGGACAAAGTAAAATTTCCAAGTATGCATCAAAATGAAGGAGAAGAATAAATTTTCATGAACTATGTGTTTCATACTTGGAATAAATTCACACATAATGGATAAAATAATGTCATTAGAGTCATGCATTTATCAAAACAATGTTACAAAATCTCTCATCAACACTAACAAGATAGGGTACAAGTACCAAGTGCAAAGTTGATGAAATGTATTTCAAGTATGGATATTGTTAAGATTAAAATTATTAAAGAGCTTCAGTGTACAAAATTCTAAAATAGATACAAGGTTACAGGTTTCAAATATAAAAGGAACACCAATTCATAAAAATATCAAGTTTTAAGAAATTATGGTCTTCAGTACACTTCGAAAGGAGCTTAACAATTTTTACACAAAACATTTTAAAGCATTTTATTAATTTCATATTTAAGATGCTCCATGTTTTTAAGGAAATATCATGAAATTCATACAAATATCCGAGCTCCATCAAATAATGCAAGAGAAAATATATAAGCAATGTTGTCATCCTCAAAATTCCCTTCATTTTCCAAGTCTAAAGTTAAAATTTTGATTTGGTGCCTTTTAAAAATATTGAAAACAAAGTATTGTGAAATACGGTACTATCACCCATATTTAAACCGGCGTAATAATGTAATGGTCGTATATTTGAAAATCTAGTTTTTTCACCATTAACATTTCTTTATGAATCAAGAATTTGAAAGGGTGTGAATGATTGGAATGATTTGTAACCATTTCTTGCTTTCTTGAGGAAGTTGTAACCGTCTCTTGCAAGCTATTTCATAGGATTTCAAAGCCATTATACGGGGTTGGAATTTTGATATTCTAGAACTATAATTTTGAATCTAAAGAAATCAATACAAGGGTTTTCCCCTTTTTCCTTTGTTTTCTCTTTCCTTCTTTCTCTGATCTATGAATCATTTAATCCTTGCATGCTTAGAAACTTTGTGTTCTAGTTTATACAATCTCAATAACTTTGAGTCTATGGATTATTCCTGTTATAAACGTGAATAGTTTATTCTATATCTCGTTTGCTCAATACATTTAAGGGTTTTTTCTGCCATCTCTTTTCCTTGAAAGTATTTTCTTCTTCGCATCCCTCCTCTCTTCAAGTCTTCTATCCTCATGTATTAATAACTTTCCGGACATAAAACACATTTCAAGATATCAGAAACCACCATTGAATGAAAGATTTTTATTTGTACATAGGTTTTGCCCCTACTTTCAATAAGGGAACCTCTCCCATTAAAGAGGAGGGACTTGCTTGTCCCTTGACTGTGGTTTCATTCCAAGTGCAAATCTGAAACCCAATAGTTTTTGGTGACTCCACCGGTGATTTTTTAACAACTTCTCCTTTTAAAATAAAAACTAATTTGATCATTTCTTTGATCTGAAACTCTAAGATACACTCGTGGTAGAAGGGATCTTGGAATAAAATATCCCCAATTTCAACTCCTAGATCAACAAGGTTTTTAAATTCCTCCAACAAGAAGAAATAGAAGAGCTCATTCCATATGAACACCTTCTATCGAAGACAAAGCTTCTGGTAGTAGCATTCCTCAAACACAACTTAGTCCTAATCTTCATGTCTTGATTCTTGATGTTGTCTAAATTCCACTTTAAGCAATCTTTCCAAGGATTAGAGCACCTCTACCTTGGGGACAAAGAGTTGGGCCTCTAGCTCTTCCTCAACCATTGCATGAGTTACCTAGGGGTAACAGGAATAATTTTCCCAAATTTAGAGGTGATGGAAAAGTGCACCCTGATGAACACATTTCAGCCTTCATAGTTTCATGTGGGGTCCTTGGAGTTGAACACGAGGATGTCTCTATTAGGCTATTTGTAGAGACCTTGAAAAAAATGTTGTATATTGGTTTAACCATCTTCCTCCCTCTACTTCTTCTTTTGAGAATTCTTGTCCATCAAATGATAAATCTAATAGATCAAAAGCTCCTCCTACTCCTAGTAGTGATTCCCCATCCACATCTAGATCTTTTGACATTATAGACCATCTTAAAATGACCAAGATTCAGATTTCTGAGGTAGATTTCTATCAAACCCATCCTAAAGCCTTTGCAAAAATGGTTAACTTTGTAAATTCTAAATATAAAACCCCAACCCATTCTTCTAAAGGACTTTTTCACACTCCTTCTCCACCTTAACCCAGCCTTTTGGTTGCAGTCACTTTACCCAATTAGAAGATAAAACCCTTCTATGTGACTCTCCTCATAGCTGCCACAAGCTTAGTAATTGTGTCATTTATTATTGTGCATATGATAAAGAAATGCCCGTAAAAGTGGCTCATGCTTTAAGTCTAACCCTAACATACACTTATCACTCTTGTTATTCCATGGAAAGTAGAGAAGTTCCTTTGGTTGGGAGAATCAAGGATGCACAAGTAGCTTTTGTTGCTTTTCCGCAGAGAAGAAGGTCTTGGCTACCTCTATCAAACTCGTATAACCCGAACCAATCATTTGACCTTTGGATTCTATTCTAGCTTAGCCTGTTAGATTAGATCTATTTCTTATTGTGTTTTAAGTGAGATACCTAAATCATTTCAAATTAAAATAGGATTTACTTTGTTTACAACATTAAATTGTTTAAAATAGTGGACTGACAACCATCTAGGAAGTATCACACTTCCTAGATCTAGCATACGCTAGGCAGTTCACTTGCCCATATTGTTTAATTCCTTCTAATGGTCTTGTTTTTCATTACAAGTAGTTCCTCCTAGCCAAAAGGAAGCTCTCACAATTAGCTATGGATTTGGAAGTCATACGCGTGCAACAACCCATCAACCAACATTTGAATAGGTATTCCTCCTACGCTCGTTACCCTATTTTTTGTCAATACTTCAAAGAAATGATCTAAGAAATAGGTGAAACATTTTGGCACGCCCAGTGGGACCCATCCGGGTTCCTTACATTTCATTCATTCCTAGGAAAATTTTTGTGTTTGTTTCCCTTCTAAAAAATCGTACACACTAATTTTCTTCCTTGGTAACCCACCTCTTCTTTCTATTTTCTCTAAAGGAAACTTTTCTTTTGGTGTAATTAAAAAGAACCATTTCTTCATGTTTTCTACATTGTAGTGAAAGATCATCCCTCTTCCTCTTCATCTTATTGTGTCATCCAATTTCACATCTCGATTTGGGCTTAAAAATAAGTGCATTCCATTCTGATTTATTACATTAGCTCACATTAATTGAGGGCAACCTATATGCTGGAAGTCATGCCCAGCTGATGGTTGACAAATGAATCGTAGAAAATCACTTCTTTCCTTTTCTTTCTCTGAGTCTTACCAAATCTTAGAAAAATTAAACATACACACATTCTTAAATAACATCCTACCTAGAAGAAGTTGTAGGTGATCACATGATAATGGTACAGTGGGCACCCAGCTCACTGCTCTGTCGAGTCATACTTCAGATCGAAGCCCACCCCCACCATAACATACTTGAAACCTCACCTTTTAGATCTCCTTCTTTGTAGGAAGCCATCCTCACCAAAAACTCTATTTCACAATTCATGTGTCAGTCCCTAAATAACATAAGCTAAACAAACATAATAGAAAAGGCACTCCTAGGATCACATTTTTCTTAGTGTTTCTGCTTGGCTTGTATTTTGAGGTGAGAGATCACATTCTTAACTTTTGTTCATCCTTGCACACTCCTCATCATAGCTAGTGTATTCCATCTTCACCTAAGTGTGCTTGGGCCATATCACCATCATTCTCAGAATTCTGGGTCTGATTCCACACCATATTTTAATTCACAACCACTTTTCTTTCATCACTATTTCAATTTCATAGTAACCATCATCGGTTACCTCTGACCGTCATCGGTTATACCCAACCGATGTCGGTTCCAGGTCCTTTTGCTAACCTACTCAAAAGGACATTTTATTCATTGTCTTCCACTTTTCACAGTTCCTATCACTACCCTCATACCCATTGATGGTGTAAGCATCATTAGATTTGACATACTTGTCAAATTTTACAATTTTCTTGGGTTTTCACTCACTTTCCATTTTCTATAGTGACCGGTAGTGGTTACCCCTGACCAGTGTCGGTTTTCCCTAACTGACATTAGTTAGCCTATTTCACATTCCAACCACCATTTGGTACCTAATCCACTTTTTTTTTTGCCAAATTTACTTGTTCCTACTATTCTCTGTGTAATTTATGAGAAGTAGCCCTACCTAATCGTGTTGTTTCACATGGTGCTGACCAGAAGATAAGCAAGTGCACTCATATTTCATGCCACTTGTCAACCACTCCCACCTAGTCCTTCACCACCTTCCATTTTATCACCAGCCATGGAACCCATCCAACCTATTACTATCACTACTAGAGATGAGGAGTTCACATGACTCCTTAACAAACCCCTTCCGCCTTGCGCTTCTACCTTTCCCACTCATCCACTCAAGATGCCTTAGGTCATTTGATATATGGCATGCCCATGTCTATCCCCTGTATCACTCCCACTCTCGCATTGGCCCCATCTGGCTCCATGCTTTCCGAATCTACCTTACCCCAATCGTTTCGTAGCTAGGTCCTATACCCACTATAACTGCCACATCTGCTACTTCCGTGGCACCCACTACATCCACCATACCCATGAAAACTACCCCAAACACAACCTCATCCACCCCTAATATCTCACACATACCCTAGCTACATTACCACCTCTAGTGTTGATGACCCCTACCCCATTTCAGAACATGGTCCTTTCCATTCCACAATCATTAGCCCCTATTTCCACTAGGGTTACCACAACCCTTCCACCCCCATATACATACCACCAACAACCTCCCATTTCATCCATTATACATTCTCGGTATGTAAACCATGTTTCACCGCCTTATTCTTAACCAACCTACATGGCATCACCATACACTAGAGTTCCACCTCATTATATGCCCAAAACCAACCCCCTCACACTATAGGAGGCCCCCAATCATCGCAACCTACCAACGACCTAATCAAATTGATCTTGGACAAGATGAAGACATTAGAGGCATCGGTTTTAGGATCCTACAACAATCTCACCTATGACAAGATTTGAAATGAGACCATTCACCCATCCATTCCTATCCGCTCATACCCCAAGCATTGGGAAATTCCTAAATTCAATCATTTCAATAGCAAAGAATACCCGCAATATCATTTGTGATCGTTTAAAAATGGGTGTTATCTGATCACTCACAATGATGCCTTGCTATTGAGAACCTTTCCCATGTCTTTGATTGAACCTGCATTAGATTGGTATAGTGGGTTACCTAGACACTCTATATTCTCATTCAATCAGGTAGCCCAATCCTTCTTAGATCATTTCTCTATCAATATCTTCAAGAAGGTTACCGTGATCGACCTATACTCCACGCCTCGATATGAGGATGAATCTATCGTAGATTTTGTCCTCTCGCTGCGTATAGCCTAATCAACCAACTTACCTTCCAACATCCACAAACCAAACTCATCAAGCTCTTCACACGGGCTTGTGCTAGACATATCTCACCAACCTTGCAGGTCCAAACCTTCCGAACATTCAATGAAGCATTCACTATGGCACACAAGTTATAGATTCGGGCCATCAAAGAGAAGAAAATCCAATTACGCAATAAGAATTCAGCATTCAAGTTGAAAATACCTCTTCTTCTTCCAAACCAAAAACCAATTATTCAAAAGCTAAGGGAATCACTAACATAGTGGTACTCAAGGCCAGCCCATCACATTAGTCAAATCAAGCTACCCCTTCATCTAATCTCTCATCTATCTAGACTTTTCAATTCGGACGAGAGCAATGGGAAATATACCCCAATTGGGGAACCTTACTCTTTTTCTTCTTATCAAAGCTAATCCATCACTCTTCCACCCATAAAACCACACACTATTTTTGACTATGTCCGCATGGTATAAAGAACACAATTTCATAATTATCATCGAGTAAAGGTCATAGTGATGAAAATATACTTTCAAAAATATTGTCCAAGAAATGCTCAAGAAAGGGAGTTAACCTTAATCCTAATGATACCCATACACATCTTCATGAAACCATTTCCCAACCATGGTCCACACTAGACCTCTTTACCCATACCCGCGAGGTATCTATCTTTACCTCCCCCAATTACCTCACATCCCTTCCATAGAGGAAATCCTAGCCCAAAATCCTCCTTCCACATTAGAACCAACCTCCCCTATTCCTTCACCCACAAAGGAACATCTTTCATCTCCTTCATCACCTATAGAGGATTTTACCACTAACATCGAGACCATCTCACCCCGGCTTCTCCACTTAGATAATCTTTACCCACAAGCACCTCCTCCACCCATAGAGGAGCACCCATTACCTCCTCCACCCATAGAGGAGCACCCATTACCTCCTCCACCCACAGAGGAGCAGCTATTTGTTCCTCCACTTATAGAGGAGATCCCATCATCTCCTCCACCCATCATAGACCCAGTTGATATACCTTTTCCAATTGGTGAACATTTTCCATCAGCTACCCAAAATCCTATAGACCTACTTTCAGCTCTCTTACCCACTGAAGCTGAAGCTAGCTAATTCCCCATCTCTAAGACACATTTTAAGGGAATTTCCATTAGGTCCTCACCAACTCCACCTACAGATGTGTCATTCTCACGTTTGGCTGATCACTTATATTATGTGGATAGAGCCTTACTATGGGGGCATCTTTTTCTTCCTGTCTCAACACAGATGCAGAGGTCCCTTGTCGATACCTCCACTATCTACCCAAAGATATTTTGACCAATCAAACCAAACCCAACCACCTCTATCACAACTCCTTCCACAACACCTGTTATAGCTCAAACCGCACCCTTACCCATAACTCAACCTACGCCTAAACCCAAACCCATACCTACAACATTTGCCTCAACTAAACCCATTACCACTTTAGGGGTCACCCCGACTACCAGCCTTACTCATCCACCTATCAAACTAGATTTAGCTACATCCTCTAAATTCAACACCACACCTACTCGATACCCAAATAGAATCACCAAACCCATATAACTCATACCCCAGCCTGCACTAATCACACCTGCACTCTCTCATCCGTCTTAGGATCTCACTTCCCCACATGGTCAAGAAACCTCCACCCATCAATAAACCAAAAACACAATAGCCCATTCCTTCCTCATAAACCCCGACCTACCTGATGCCCAACCCGACTTACACCTACACCTAGCCTCTTTACTACCCATACCTCTAATACCCTCGCTAGTTACTTCACTACCCACTACACCGCAGCCGCTGTCTCTCACACCCCAAGCATGACCCGCGTCATCTACCTTCACAACACCCCCATTATCCCCATGGGTAAATCACCCTCTTCCCCAACTGATTTTCCTTCTATACCTCATACACCCACATCAACTTTACCCAAGAAGGTGTAACCCAAAAACAAAACTCCACTACCCTACAACAAGTTAGTCAAAACAACCACACACCCTCCCACCCATTCACCTACTATACCCATACCTAAACAAACATGAATGACACCCAAAACTATGCCAAAGACCCAAACCCATAGTTCGAACCCCTCCTCTTTTAAAACCATTCCTTGAAAATCAACCACACCTACACCAAAACCCATGTTCACTTCCCATTGTGATCAATGAAGCGGGTCTTATGCCAAAATTTTAACCAACCTCCTTGATACTTCTTTCATCACATTACCGCCACTTAGACCTTATGACCCCTTCAAAACCCAAGCCAAAAGGGTTTGACGATACTAAAATTTTTGTATACTATCATGTGCAAGGGCATGATGTGGAGAACTTTAAGGCCTTGAAAACCATCCTTATCCAATTGTGTCCACTAGAAACCAACTTTAACGATGACAACCTTCTCGACGAGGACCCCTTCACCGACACCCATTCCACATTTCCCACTCAACAACCACAACCTCCACCCTCACAGCTCCTAGAGCCACCCCAAGATTTTAAATTAACATGGTTTGCATCAAAGAAATTTCCACACCACCACCCAAATGTCATTGTGCCTAGCTCACCTCACAAGGCTTTTCTCCTCTCGGTAGATTTTTTCCCTTCATGTCATTATACCACTCATCCTACACCTTCTCCATTTTCCAACTTCCCTCAAATCAACATGATACACGTCACTACACATGCGTAGAAGGGTAAAGAAAAGGCAACTAACCCACCAACCAATCCTATACCCAACATACCATCTACACCCATACCTAAAATCACTATCCGCGGCCCCACGTACCCCATTTCTAATGGTGTCACACATCGCACCATGCTCAAACAATTACACCAATCTCCCCTCAAAATGTCCCTATATGACCTCATCCAAACCTCGGAATCCCATCATCAAGCTCTCATGGAGGTTCTTCAATCTATTGAGGTTTTACCTAATGACCCTACACCCGTAGCCTCCATTATCACACCCCATCATGTAGCCTCTCTCACCAAATTACCACCTTCATCTTCACCCCACCTTGTTCACCAAGTGGCCTCCCTTAGCTTCTCAGAGGAAGAGATCACACCACACCAAAATGATGACCCGGACCCAGCCCTCTTCATCTCTATCCACATTGATGACATATGGGTATGTCATGTGATGATTGATGGGGGCACTAGCATTAACATCATTTCATCCCATGCATTCACTCAAATGCACATACCTGAAAATTACATGCATAAACACCCAATCATTTTGTGTTCATTCAATGACGCTATCACCTCTACATTAGGCACTATCATCCTCCACATTTGTGTGAGCCCCCATACTATTCTAGAATTATTTTATGTCTTAGAGGGGGAATTCCAATATAACATGTTAATTGGCGCACTCCTAGATTTATGTCATGGGTTATGTTCCTTCCACTTTGTATCGTTGTGTAAAGTTTGAACATGAAGGACACACTTATACCATTCCAGCTAACCCATCACCTTTCAAAACATGTAACATGCTTTACCAACCAAATGATGTGCTCATACCTATCAAGCCATCTACCTCCATGACCACTACCACTTCACCTACACCTCCACCTACCAGTACAACTGCTACTTCTACTGCACATACCTCCTCCATTCCTACTGCTGCCATAACCTCCATAGTTGACCCATTAACTTCCCAATCTATTAACTCCACCTCCGCATTGACCTCCGACACATTATCCATACTGGCTACCTACATACCAACCACTGATCCCTTGGAAGGTGTTTTTCAATGCCTCACTCTAGGGGAGTACCGCCTATATAGTGTCAACACATTTCTTACTCCACAAGAGTATGGAATTCTTCACCAACACCCTCGCTATGATCACCGTATAGGAGAATGCCTCCTTTATGGTCCTCCTTATCTTCATACTAGTCTCACCTATGGGGGACTTAATACTACCACTTACACACCCAAACCACCATCACAAACCCGCCCATTTTCCGCTGACTTCCAATCACTTACCAATCACCATTTCTCCCACACCTTCCTACACCAATGTGCGTGGAAGGGTTTTGGTTTTGTATTTTACAAGCAAGGCCGCCATACCATTATTCCATGTACCACCCGCACACATAACGACCATTGTGGTATCATATTTCCCGAACCACCTCCCAAACAAGCCCGCATTGAACTCATTAAGGACACTAGCTCTTCTCCACCTTCTTCACCCACTCCATCTTCATCACCATCCTCATCGAAGGATTCGATGGATCTTAAATCTATCCATCCTAAAAAAAATTCATAAACACCATTTCCTTGGGGCTCTCGACTTATGGATGTGAGGGAAATGCCCTTTAACTCTTCCCTTCCCATATCCTCGAAATGATCGATGAAGACACACCTATAATTAACGCTATTCAATGTTAGGATGATGATGAATCCATACTCACCTACCTTGGTGCGAAGACTCATATATTCATCACCATTACCCTCGAGATGTAAACTATGTTAAATGAATCGACTATCGAGATCAACATTCACACTCAGACGACCCGCACATCCTAAAGATCGATAATCTTTAGATGTTGTTGAACAGAACCCATCACTTCTTTTCTTAGAGATCATAACCATGCTTTCTCTTGGTCTTACATGCAGACATGCCCATTCATTGACCCCACCATCATGCTCCACAATATTGTAACCATTCTCGATGCCAAACCCATCACACAAAAGCTAAGGAAAATGCACCCCCACATTTCTCTTCTCATCAAAGAAGAAATTCAGCGCCTTCTTTCTATTTCCTTCATCTTACCCATTGATTATCCTCATTGAATTTCTAACATTTTCCTCACACTAAAGTGATAGGGAGACTCGTGCATTTACACACTTTCGTGACCTCAACCTAGTCTACCTAAAAGATGACTTTCCCTTACCCGGTATTGATCAACTAGTTGACCTCACTCGCTGGTCACGAGATGCTATCACTCATGGATGGATTCTCGGGTTATAACCAAATTTTTCTTGCCCTAGAAGATCAACACAAGACCTCATTCATCACCCCTTGGGGGACCTTCTACTATCGAGTCATGCCTTTTGGCCTTAAAAATGTTGGTGCCACATATCAGTGGGCTATGACTTACATATTCCATGATATCATGCATTGCATATTGGAATATTATGTGGATGATCTCTTGGCCAAATCTACATGTCACTCTGAGCACCTTGTCATCCTTAAAACCATCTTTGACCGCCTCATTAAATATTATGTCTGCCTTCAGCCTAAGAAGTGCATATTTAGGTGCTCTCAGAAATCTCCTCGGGATTTATTATTTTCCTCCATGGTATAGAAGTTAACCCTACTAAAGTCAAGGCCATTTTGGAAATTCCTCCACCCACTACCCTTTGAAAACTCTGTAGTTTGCAAGGTAAGTTGCAGTCCATTCACCATTTCATTTCACAATTATCTGATCGGTGTCAACCATTTCATCATCTGCTCAAGAAGGATGTCTCCTTTAAATAGGATGATTATTGTCACGAAGCTTTTGAGGCATTAAAACAATACCTTCTCCAATCACCCGTACTCATTCCACCTAAATACGATCAACCTTTTACCTATACATATCCACTACCAATCACTCCTTGGGATCCATGCTCACTCATCACGATGGAAAACATAGGGAGTAGGCGCTTATTACATCATTCGTACTCTTTTTTGACTATGAAACCCGATACACCCATCCCAAAAACTTTTCTTAGCCTTAGTCTTCATTGCCACCAAACTCCGTCCTTACCTACTCAACCACAAAACCTATGTTGTGACCAACATCGACCCTTACACTTCATGTATGCCAAACCTTATCAAAATCAGCATGCTGCATGATGGCTTATGCTTTTAGCTGATCTTGACCTTGAATTCATTCATAAAAAGTCCATCAAGGGCCAAGCTATCACCAACCAATTGGCCGATGCACCTATTTCCAAGGTATCAACCCTCTAATTTTGAATTTCTAGATGAGTCGATTACCACCCTTTCCCTAGACAAACCTCCTTATCAAATGAAACTCTTCTTTGATGGTTCCAAGTGTCGGTGTGGGGTAACACTGGTATTATCCAAATTCCTCTCAATGGAGAACCCATGCCTTTGTCTTTCAAACTAGATTTTGAGTGCACCAACAATATTGCTGAATATGAAGTGCTCGTACTAGGTCTCTGAGCCACCTATGCCCTAGATGTCAAATCAATAAAAATCTTTGTGATTCTCAATTGGTCGTGAACCAAGTCAATGGTATGTACCAAAGTCATGTGTACGAGATACTTAAAATTATAAACATCATGTAGACATACTTTTGACCACCTTTGACCATTACATCCTTCAAACCATCCCACATTCAACCAACAAATTTGTAGATACCGTGGGCTACTTAGCTTCCCAAATACTTGCTTCACCTACTGATTCTACAATATTTGTCATTGTACAATGCCTCCAATCACCTTCTTATTTACCTCATGATGTTCACTTGATCGGAACCACTACCCCTGACTTAGAGTGACCTTTGGTATAAATAATACTTTGACTACCTTTCTCTCTCCATCTTACCTCCTGATCTCACCCATAACAGACAACGTGCCTTCCTTAAAAAGGTATCTCATTACGTCATTCTAGGGGACTCCTCTACAAACGTGGATTTGATGGTATTCTCTTATGATGCCTCACAAGTTTCTGAAATTCCTTATACCATTAAGGAGGTTCATGATGGCATATGTGGAGGTCACTTTAGTGGCCTTGTTGTTGCTAAGTGTATTCTTTGCCTAGGCTATTATTGGCCGACCCTTAACCATGATTGTTGTGACTATGTCAAACATTGTGTAAAATTCCAACAACATTCCAATCTTCATCATACACCTAGTCACGCCTTACAGGTCACTCGTGACCTTTAGCCATTCTCTCAATGGGGTTTGGATCTTGTCGAAGAAATCAATCCCCATTCTTCCCAATGCCATCAATGGATCATCACTACTACAAAATAGTACACAAAATGGGTGGAAGCCATACCACTCATCTCCACAAAAGCCGAGAAAATATGTGAGTTCATTAACCACCACATCATTTGTTTCTTTGTTGTTCCTCATCACCTCATCACTGACAATGGAAAACAATTCAAAAACAGAACATTACAAAAACTTTGTGATGCCTTTGGCATTCATCTTAGTTTTCATCACCTTATTACCCAAAACCAATGGTCAATCTGAATCCACTAACAAAACCCTCAAAAAAATTATCATGAAAGTGGTTGACGATACTAGGGAAGGATTGGCATACACACATTCCTTTTTCCCTGTGGGCATACACACTAGTATTCACACTTCCACTGCAGCCACACCATTTTCTCTGGTCTACGATACAGAGGTTGTTCTACCTCTTGAAGTCTAGATCCCCTCACTCTACATTTCTCTCCATGACATGCTCACTAATGATGACTTTCGTTAGGACCGTTTAGCATAGCTAGAGTTATTAGACGAACGTCATCTTAACACTCTGGATCACCTTCAAGTTTACCAACAACGTATCAAATGTGCCTATGAAAAACATGTTCATGAATGAACCTTCCAATTTGGTGACCTTGTCCTGAAAGAAAATCAACACGTAACCAAAGCAGAAAAAAGTAAACAGGGAAAATTTTCTCCTAATTGGCTTGGACCATACATCGTAACTCATACCTATGGATCAGGTGCTTATCATTTATCTTCTCTTGATGGTAAACCCAAACCTGAGCCCTTAACACCTTGCATCTTCAACCATTCTATTGTTGACTCGTCATCCTACCTCACCCTTTGTCTCTTTCCATGCTCATCCCTTGAGCGCTACCCACTCCATACACCTCCCTAATGATTAAACAAGAATCATGTGAGTACCCATCACTTGTTATCTTCTCTTAAATATGTGTACCATGGCACTGCACATAGCATGATTCTCATGGATACTTTTCATCTACCTTTAGATGAGATCCCATGGTCATTTCACCTTTCCCTTTGAACAAGAGTCCTATCTTTCACCTTGGTCTTGTCCATGACTACAAAGACCTCACAATGGGACCAAACTCCTTGAGTCAAACTTCTAATAAAAAGATGACTCCCTCAAAAGGACATCTTCCTCTCGACCAATTGTTACTATAAATAGACTGCTCCCATGAAGGACAACTATGTAAATCTCTTCAAAAAAACAACAAACAAAAAGGAGAGACAAGAATCTAAAGCTTCCCGCATCGATCAGCTTCAGAAGACCTCAAGGAGTTAATTTCTTCATCCCATATAGACTTCCCACATCGATCAATCTATCTCAAATACAAGTCAAAATAGAAAAAAATTCATCATGGACTTGCCCATTGTGACCTTGGATCTCTTGCCAAAAGGCATGATACCTACTACCAAATAAACTACCAATTTTCACCCTCTCACCATTCACATTTTCATTTCCTATCCACCTCAAGGGACCTCTTGGAACCATGACATTTGGTGATCATGTGACTACTTTTCACCCTTAGAACAATCAATCATGCAATGTCTTTAGGGTCTTATGTTCATCACCTCCTCCAAGGTATGATCTACTCGGTATGATCTTACCCAATCAGGTGGCTTTATTTCCCCCTTTTATCTTTTAACCATCTTTGTTTATGTTTTGATCACCTTATACAGGACTTGGTCCTCGACACTTACTTTTGGGGTAGATCTCCTTATTTCGCCATAATCACCCCCACCTACATCATTTTACCTATAATCTACCCACACCTAGCAGATCTAAACCCTCCTCATTTTCTTCCCTAGCTTATGGGAGAACTACATCGGCCTGAGGTCCCTTTTCATCGGGACTATGTAGGTAGCACTCCAAGGGCATGGGGCCCTTAGAGGTTAGCTCGGCCATCCTCTACCCTAAACAATTCATCTTCCATGTTCCCCACCATTTACACCACATCTCACTTAGTTTCCCTTTTATATACAAAATTGGAAATTAAGCCACATACATAACAAGTTGCTTCATATTTTATACATTTATTACACCTACCATTTCTCTATCATCACTATGCATAGATTATACCACATCTCACATATGACCCATAGTATCATTCATTACAAAAATAATGAATCACAACTTCACCTACTTTCAACATGACCATGCCTACCAACCTGGCTCGATCCATGCCTATAACCTAACTCAATCCATGCCTATAACCTGACTCAACCATGCCTACTAACCTGACTCGATCCATGCCTAACCAAACCTCAACCATGCCTAACCTAGTCTACATCAATCCATGCCTAACCAAACCTAACTCATCCATGCCTAACTAAACCTAACTCAACCATTCCTACCAACCTGACTCGATCCATGCCTAATCAACCTAACTCAACCATGCCTAACTAACCTGACTCGATCCATGCCTAAACTAACCTAACTCCATCATGCCTAACTCACCTAATTTCCATCCATATCAAAACAAAAATCCATATCTCATCTACCACAAGCCATAAACCAATATCTCATAAACACATCAACAAATCACAAAATACCATGTATCTCATCATATAAATCAATAAATGTGTATCTCAATATACATGCCTATCTCATCATGTCCATCATCTCAAAATGTCGCACGTAGGCCGATATACAATACAAAATGTCATTGCACGCAGCCGGTCTCATATATACAAAAAGAATGAATCAATAAAAATATATTTGGCACGCAGCAGTATATATGCTCAAAATATACAAATCACTCATACATCCTCACTGTCTTCGGCATGCTGGCGTATATGTATAAAAATAAAACTAGTATACATCAAAAACTAGGTGACCACATATTAGGCATCTCACCAGATGTCCTCCATCTCTGTGTCACCTATACCCTCAACCTCCTATGTCCCTACTGGCACCTCACCTAGAGCTGGTCATCATGCACTGGTGGCCTCTCCTTGATCGGCCTCAAATCTCGCCGACCTCCTATGCTCTCTCCACACTATGAGTATGGGATCTCATCCTCTCACTGGATGCCTGTTGTGCCTTGTACTTGGCATAGGATATGAAATCTATCCTGCCTACCATAAGCTGGTCCTGATAGTATCTCACCTCACCTAGGGCATCTTGTAACTTGGATACAGGCACGGTCTATGGTGGTCCCATAGGTCTCGGCCCTTATACCTGCTCCGCAACAACCTTGCCTTATGCCTGCTTGTGAACTGGGACCTACTCCCGGTGCTTGTGGTGGTGCCCCTTGACCCTGTGCTATATCTTGGCCTCGTAAGGCTTCAATCTATTCTATTCTAGGTTGTGGCAAATAGCCCTATAAACCTACCACCTAAGCCTATAAGGCTGCCACCTGACCATCCCCCTTACCATCTCCATCTCCTCCATCTCCTCCATCTGCCATTTGGGCCTGCAGACTGGCCACTTGTACATGTAGCTCTGCTACCTCTACATCCAACCCTCCATATGTGTCTATAGTATACCTAATTGGGTAATCAGTGTAGCTACCGCCCCTGTAGGGTGTCTCTTTGCACTATAATGGTAGCTAGATCCGGCTGCTCTGAGTGCGGTGTTATGGCTCGTGAATCGAGCCACCCACCACTTCCTATACCTATTTGTACATCTAGTGTCATCTATCCACCGATCCATTGGTTACTCCTCCTCCCCTATGGGCACTGTAGGCTATGGTAGAGGTAAGGGCCTCTCCACATTATCTCTTCGATATTGTGGGAAGGGTGGAAAATGTCCTCAGTAAGAGCCCGAACTTTGCCGCAAACTCTATCTACCACGATCATCTCATCCTCCCTAGCACGGTGGCCTTATATCCACCTCTCTAGTTGGAGCTTAGCTAGCTCCTCATGCATATGTTCTATATGAGGGGAATCCCACATATGTCCTCCATATAATGTCCACTCCAAACAATCCCTCCAGTAACTACCAAAATGGGCCACATCATGTGTCGGCCTATCCGATCTCCGCTCTCCTATCACCACTTGTCGGCCTATCCCACCCACACAAATCTAGCTGGGAATGCATCTGCTTAGGGCATCCCTATAGGTCACATGCACACTATGTGCTCATATGCCCAACAATGTAGTATAAATGTACAACACAGGCTAAACCTGCGCAACCGCCCATATGCCCACAGCTCTCTGTATAGCTGCACTAAGAATGTTGGTGCCCAAGAAAAAGCATGTCTCATACACCATCATATCGTGGAGTACCCCATTAGTGATTGGGGAAAGCATCCACCCTCGGCATTTAGCAGTGCATAGTAGCACACTGCCTCCATCAACAGAACCACTAGCCTCATCTCATCCAGATGGGCTAGGTACATCTCTCCATAGCTCAAACTAGCACTATGGAATCTCATATCAGCCTCCCCTCACCAAAAACTATCCCAATCAGCTCCTCTGAGGCCTCGAGGAGATAGAGTAAACTTGGGCACCCAATATGGGTAACCGTAAAATCTGAACATGTCCTCCAAGGTGATAGTCATCTCACCCATCAGCAGGTGGAACGTGTTGGTCACGGGATCCCATCTATCGATGAGCATGACCATCAAGTTGGGATTCCGAACAACATGTCTGTAATAGAAAACCCCACTCAAACCCACTGCCTCCACATGTTGTAGCTCCAACGAGTCACTGTGTCGTGCACTGTCACCAGTAGAGGCATAACCATGTCCCACATATGTAACTGTGCTCTCCCCTGCATCCAATCCAAGCATGACATTAATCCACATTTACCATGACCATATTCACCAATTATCATTACCCTCCACCCTATTTTCACCCTACCCATCTCAACTACCTAGCCCACATCACTTTTTCACCCTTGTGCCTAAAATCCTGACTCGGTACCGGTTCATCCTAACCGACTCCGGTCACCTTAAACCGGCATTGGTCACCTACTTGGTGACCGATACCAGTTCACCACCCTTACTAACCATGGTTACCCCTTAACCAACATTGGTCACCTATTTGGTGACCGATACTGGTTCCACCCAACCGACGCCGGCCACACTTGACCGACGCGGTCACTATCACGGAAAAACCCGCAACTTCCCAAAACCCCCTTTTCTAAAACCTCCCCTACCCCTTTTACCCCACCTAAAATGACCTAAACTACCCCTGGACCTCTACCCACCCCACCTATACCATTTACTACCCTCCCCTTCCTCTTTTTCCCACTATTCCCCCCATACCCAAATTTAATTTTTACCCACCCACACAAACCACAAAACCTACAAATAACAATAATCTACTCCTCTAATCTATCAAATCCACAATGTAGAGTAGGGCACTTACCTCATCGCGCTATGACCATCTCACTGGCATGTCTTGCCACTATACCGGTGGCCCACCCGATCCCTCTCTCGGCCTCTACCATCACCAAATAACTACTCATAACCTCCACCCAATCAAATCTCTCACCCTGATCCCGTGGACCCGCTGCTCACCAACCAAACCCTCATCAAATCACACTACCAACTCACTGTCTCATTTCCTCCAGACACTTTTCTCTCTTTTCTCTTTTTTTTTCATTTTCTCACTTCACAAATAACAAATGAATAACAAAAATGTAGATTTTTGTTTTTATAACCAACCCGACCTAACCGACGTCGGCTACCATTGACCGACATCAATCGCATGCCCTACCTATACCATCGCTTGCTATCCTTGACCGGCATCGGTCCACCCTCACCTGCACATTGCCTTCCCTTTTGCCCTTTTACCCCACCCTTCACCCTGATCCTTTCCCAACCCCACCTTTACCCAACCCATTTACCTTACCTTTCCTGACCTCATCATTTACTACCTCCCTTTGTCCTCCTTTGGGGACTCATTATTTTACCCCTACCTTGGCCTTACCCACGCCATGACCTAGCTATTTGGACTTAGACCATCGCTAGTGACCTTTGACCTCATGTGTTCACTATACCTTGTGGCACTATTACCTGTGTTATTGACCTAATGACCTTACCTAGCCTATTTCCATGACCATTTATCCTAACCCTACCTTTGGTGTACCGGAACATACCTAAACATTCCTACACCTAACCTACATTATGTTTCTTGACCATATCCTATACCTTGGATACTAGAATCACTTCAACCTTGTTTGGATAAACCTATTGACCTTAGACGATGTAGAGTTTGCCTGCTCTTCAACCCAATAGCATGCTGCAGTTTATACATGTGTGTGTGTTTGATTGTTGCTACCTTTTCCCACCCATTACCTCGGAATGACCCTAGTAGACCTTTTACCCTTTTTCCCTATGCCCACCTACCTTTTCCTCACATTTCCTTTTATCAAACCACTCACCATTCTTCCTCGTTAGTTCTTGGTTTGAGGGGGATCATGTTCACCCACACATGGGGCAAACACATCTTATTTTTATTAGCGTTACTTACCAATACAAGCTATGCAACAAAAAAAGGGGAAAAATGTAGACACTAAAATTAGGTCACACTCCCCTTTGGTCCCTCGATGAATAAACACCCTTCATTACATTCACCTAGCCATGGCCCCCTTCACCCTAATATTAATTTAATTAATTTAATTAAATTAATGCATTATTCTCACTATATCTATTATTTAAATATCTTATTTTAAATAATATCTACACACATACTGCTTCACTTAGACACCTCACCAAGCCAACTCAACCTAAGACCTATTCTTAGTAAGTTTCCATAACTAATTAAGACTTACCCAAACCCTAAAAATCAATGCCTACATTCCCTCTAACCACATTCCTACATGCTCACAAGAAGCTCCTAGTCTAATCCATGGGTTAATGACACAAGATCCGAGGAAATCAAGAGGATCTCCCTAGTTTAGTAAACCTAGGAAATCCCACCTTGACCAACGCCGGTTACCCCTAACCATCATTGGTTAAGCCAAAACCACTATCGGTTACCCTTTTAACCCCAAAACAACCTTATTCTCAAGGTTGGAAGTTGGAAGCAAGAAGCAGAAGGTTGGCAAGCATTAACACATCTCAGAGAGATAACACATCTTTAGAGAGTGAATTCCAGTGAGAATCTGCATGCAAGGAAGGAGATCAAGCATCTTTTCTTGCACAGCCATCCCAACCATGATCTGATCTAACCAAGCAAAGAGGAATGTACATGCAGCCCATGCAAAATTTCCTTCAATTGGTGATCACTTGTAGCCTTCAAACCCCTCATCAACACCTCCATCCCTCACTCACATGAATTCAGACCAAAATCCAAGTAAGTATAATGTCATACTTTTATGGTTTATTTCATTTCATCATCATTTTATCATCTATTATTTACCTAGCCACCTATTGACCTTCTCCAACATTTCCACCTCCATATACCCATTAAAACCCTACTAAAGCCTACCCCAATCACCCAATACCTCATCCTAACCAACCAAAGTCCTTTGTGTAATCACAAAGGAGACCCAAAGCTTGTTTTGTGGCATTTCCAGATTTCCATCAAGAATCGCACCGGTTACACTTGACCGCCATTGGTTACCCTTAACCGACATCGGTCTCTGTATTTTCCCATACAACTCGAATAAATACCTACCCACCAAATTTCATCTCACCCTCATCCACCTGTGATCTACCCGAGACCTCTGTCAAACCTGCAGAACCCAGAACCAATCATTTGACCTTTGGATTCTATTCTAGCTTAGCCTATTAGATTAGATCTATTTCTTATTGTGTTTTAAGTGAGATACCTAAATCATTTCAAATTACAATAGGATTTACTTTGTTTACAACATTAAATTGTTTAAAATCAGTGGACTGATAGCTATCTAGGAAGTATCACACTTCCGGATCTAGCATACGCTAGGTAGTTCACTACCCATATTGTTTAATTCCTTCTGGTGGTCTTTCTTTGCATTATAGGTAGTTCCTCCTAGCCAAAAGGAAGCTCTCACGATCAGCTGTGGATTCAGAAGTCATATGCGGAAATAACCCATCAACCAACATTTGAATAGGTATTCCTCCTATGCATATTACCCTATTTTTCATCAACACTTCAAAGAAACGATCTAAGAAATAGGTGAAACATTAGTAGCTTTTTGGACAAGAGAATTTTGTACCTCATAAGCTTTATGAGGAAAGATTGCAAATGGTTGATAGGATAACATCGATCAGTTGAAAGTAAAGGCTTTATTTGACAAGAAATACAAACCCATAATTTTCCAAGTGGGATACATTGTGCTTCTTTGGGATAAAATACATGAACCACGAGGAAGCCATGGTAAGTTTTATTCTCTTTACCTTGGTCCTTTTAGAATTAGACATTTTGCTAGAGAGAACTCTTTTTATCTGGATTACATGGATGGATCTCCTCTCCCACTTCCTTATAGTGGGAAATACCTAAATTTTTCAAGTCCTAGGTGGCTAGGAAGTCCTTTTGTACATTTCATTTGGTTTTTGGTTTTTTATTTGTTTTCATTTCTTGTTCTTTGTTATGTGGTGTGTTTTTTTTGGGTCTTCCCTTTTGGTTTGTTTTGTTTCTTTTCTTGTTTTGAAAAACACATTATTATGAAAATTGGTACTTTCCAAGGGCTTATGGACTCCTAGAAACTTATTCAGTAGATGGAATATTTCTTCCCATTTATGAAAAGGTATAGAAATCTTCCTAACTCTTCATATTTTTCAAGTTATGGCATGACAAACTTGAGATGGTATTATTTTCCCAAGGTGAGCTGGTGGGGCTGCCATAATTTTTAGCATTTAACACCTTTTGGAAAATGGCATAGTTGGAGATGATGGGCCTGTAAGCTCATGTAGAGAGATAAAAAAGGAATTTCTAAGGCCCGCCACCAATCAGATGGTGCCACGTAGCCATGTTGAAAATTCAAAGTGGGGATGTGGGTCAGCGGAGAATTTTGAAGTTTTAAGCTTTTTTTAATCAAAAAGAGTTAAAAGTAAAAAAGTGATCTCGAGACCCCATTGCCAAGTAGATAATGCCACATGTCTGACCGTTGAAAATTCAAAGTGGGCGAGTGGGATAAAATGTTCCAAAATGCCTTTTCACTATAAAAGTTATAAAACGTAAAGGTTTCCCCCCACACCTGCTCCAATCAATTTCTTCCACGTGGGCCCAAATTTAAAGTTGTAAAATCAAAATCGAATGGCCCATATTTAAATTGGTAAAATAATGTAATGATTGTATATTTGAAAATCTAGTTTTTCCACCATTAACGTTTCTTTGTGAATCAAGAATTCAAAAGGGCATAAATGATTGGAATGATTTCAGAATTTCTTCCTTTCTTGAGGAATTTTTAACCGTCTCTTGTGAGATATTTCATAGGCTTTAAAATCCATTGTACGGGGTTGAAATTTTGATATTATGGAACTGTAATTTTGAATCTAAAGAAATCAATACAAGGGTTTTCCCATTTTTCCTTTTTTTTCTCTTTCCTTCTTGCTCGATCTATGAATCATTTAATCCTTTCATGCTTAGAAACCGTTTCTAGTTTATACAATCTCAAGAACTTTGAGTCTATAGATTGTGCCTATTATAAATTTTAATGGTTCTACTCTATATCTCGTTTGCTCAATACATATAAGGGTTTTCTCTGCCATCTCTTTTCCCTAAAATTATTGTCTTTTTATCTCCCTCCTCTCTTCAAGTCTTCTATCCTCATGTATTGATAACTTTCCAAGCATAAAACACATTTCATGATATCAGGAAACCACCATTGAATGAAATATTGTGTATTTGCACATAGGTTTTGCCCCTGCTTTCAATAAGGGAACCTATCCCATTAAAGAGGAGGGACTTTCTTGTCCCCTGATTGTGGTTTCATTCCAAGTGCAAATTTAAACCCAAAAACTAGCTAACAGATCTTAAATTTTCCATGATGAATACTTTCATAAGTCATTTCCAAAAAATCCAAATTAGATAATAAATTAGCAAGTTCATATTTCTAGAATTTGCAATGCATTTTACAAATAAACATAGTTTATTAAAGAGATTAAATTATGTAAAATAAAAGAAACCTATGATATAGACATATCTAGTAATGATCAAGTTATGAGCCATATTTTTAAAGGAGGAAAAAGTGAATCAAGTCTCAAAATTCTCAAGCTCATGAGCCAAAACATAGAACCTAGAAAGTATGTGATTATAGGAGGAACCAAAAAGAATGCATAATAAGTATGCAACAATTATCAAATTCAATAAAATGTGCAAGGTAGGTATTTCAACAATAAGACAAGATCAAAACAAATATTATTCTCATAATCGAATCGAACCCTCTAGAATCATGTATTAAGAAATATGAATGAGTGTCCTACATACGCTTATGGCAAGGAATTTATAAGGATCTTAAAGTACAATAAGACACATTTTTCAAAAGAAAATTTCATCGAGAGAGGTTAATATGATCATTTCTAATAGCTTAACATTTGTGAATTGTTAGGCCTTTAATCATAAAGCTTGCATTAGATGTATATAGTAGACTTGTAGCTATAATAACTTCTTATCATGATGTATATATTTTATATATGTTATATTATTATTGGTGGGTTGGCCTTGGTGATGTCCATAGCATAGGAATATTTTATAAAGGGGTTAATAGATAGTATTTTATCATCATATTAAGCATTTGATTCTTATTGCATGGTTTGAGGTTTCCCCCTTGAAGTGGATAAGTTATTATACATTCATATTGAGATCATTTATCTACAATATTGTGTTCTTAGGTGTTTTGTTGCTTCTCATAATCTAACTTATAGAATTAATTTCATTACAAGTGGTATCGGGCCGGATCTCGGTAAGTGTTGCATCAAACCCTAACTGTTAAGGTTCGGCTATGTCTCAAAATTGGTAGCAAATTTTTCTGCAATTTTTTTTTTAGTGTGGCGAAATTCGTCAAGTAAGATCCTCTCCAAATTTAAAGTATTTTTGGATTGTTTTAAAAAATTTATAGAGGTTTTATATTTTTCATAATTTAGCTACCAAGGGTATTATTTTTGGAAATTTTCTAAGTTTTTATATTTTTCAAAAAAAAATCCAAAAATTAGCTAGGGTTCTTTTTATGATTTCCTCTATTCATCTAGTAAATTTACGAAACCCCAAACCATAAAATCGTGCCCTATTCCATCTACCCCAAGTCTCAACCCCTACATCATGACCGGTAGATTAACCCGAGGCTAAGAGAAAGGTTAAGAAACTCTGGAGTGACCCAAAATAAGAAAGATATGGATTTAGAATATTACGGTTTGGGAGTATTTTAGGTTGTCATCCAACTTAAGGAAAGGTTAAATAACATGGTGAGTAAATATGACCTTAATAATTGTTATCCAATTTTGTGCACATGGAAAAACTAGACAAAGGGGTCCTATTTTGACCAAATTATGACATCAGCCCCAAGGGCCCATTTCTAGTCATCATGAGATAACATGATTAAAATAATTAATGAATTGCATAGGTGAGCTCACCAACATTAAACGGTGTCAAATTGAGCTCAAATCGGTGAAAACTTAGTGTTGGCTCGGTTGAGAACTCATTCATTCATCATTAAAACTCAACTTGACGGGTCATTCAAGCCCAACATTGAGGCAAGTCGGTTTAACTCATGAAGGGGATGAGGTGGCTCGAGAGTTTAGGTTGGTGAGCTCAACGAGAGGTGCGAGGAGAATTGACCAACATGTCTATGGACTGAGTTGGTCGAGCTAGATGAATAAATTAATTGCGTGAGACCTTGAGCCATATCGATAAGAAGCATAAAATGATGGCTCACTTAGAGCTTGCCTTGAAGGATTGGCTTGGCATCATCGGGTTACAAATTGGATAATACAAAAGTGTTCATTGATTAGCTCGGTGTATAGAGTGATAGGGTCTCGAAAATAGAATTAGAAACCAAGTTGAGTGTGAGCTGACGAGGCTCAATTTCTACAAGAAAATAGGTCATAGAGAGTAAACGTGAATGATCCAAGAGGATCCCGATTCACTCAGGTGGAGCACGTGCAGGTTCATAGGAGCTAAAATGTTGGTAGGAACTCATGATGACATGTTTAATATCTTTATGTCATTACAAGGGTCATTACACAATGAGTGTGAGGGAGATCAAATCATTGATGGAACAAACATGAGTCATTATAAGCCATGCTTACATGTCAACCAGGGTTTCACATGAGTCATTGAGCCAAGGTAAGGAAGAACTTGACACAGATTGTGATTAGTAGGCCATTGATGAAATCATTGAGCCATATCAACTTGGAAGGAGGTATGATCACCTTGCCATGTAATATAACTCAGAAATTCGAGGAGATTCAAAACTTGGCAAAGAGTTCAAGGTGGCTTGGTTCCGATGTGATGAGAAGCTCATAGCTTGGGGTGATGAGCTCATTGATATCTCAATACAATAATCCAGAGCTCAATCGTAGATGGTAGGAGAAAAGAAAACTTAGTAGATCATGGGACATAGCTTGCTATGGTGGAGTTAAGGAAGAGCTCGGGATTGAATTTGACAAGTTTTGGCGTTTTGAAGGATGGTTCTTGTAACTGGAGTCGTCCTATCTTGGAGGCATGAGAATGAAGGCCGAGTGTGGCTTGATATAAAATGAAATATGGCATGGATGCAGCCCAAGCAAGTTGGTCGGATTCAGTGTTTCGCAAGTTGAGAGAGGATCCGAGCTGAGTTGATTAGAGGAAAAATGAACTCGAGTTGGGAGATAGGTCTTGTTCAGGAACTTTTAATGTAACATATGAAGGAATCAACAAGTGTTAGTTCGAGTCATATCCAGTGAAGAGCTGGGTGGATCCGTGGAGTGGCTCGGTTGGGAGAGCTCATGGCGCAAATCATATCTCATGAAGAATGAGCTAAAAAGGATATGCCTCGGGAATTCCAATACTACAATGAAGGTTGACAATCCATGATTGACTTTAGTGACAAGAGATATGAGTGAGCTTGAAAATGGGTTCTTCTTGGCCTAGAGATGGCCTCAGCTCGGAAACTAGGAAAAATGAGCTCAGTTGGCCAAGCTAAGTCAAAGTTTTGGATAATGAGGTGTGGAGGCCAAACTCACTGGGCTCATTTGGATTGCATTTAGTGGCAAGAGATGGTTATAGCTCGTTCACTAGTTATTACCAAATCGAATATATCATCACCAATTTAGGCATGAGATATGAATGATGTCTCAACATGGAGCTCATGGTTAGACATAAGGCATAGTGGAATGAGGTCCAGTTGTTGTGTGAGATAAAATAGGCCATTACAATGATATATCATTCCAAGTTGAGATCTTAGAAGGTGATTTCATCTGAAAAATGGGGTGAGTTGGTTTTCAAACATTGCAGACTAAGTTGGCATGTATGAGCTTGGTTGTTACTCGCAATTCGGGTTAGTGGGAGAAGTTCAAGCTATGAAAATTTGGGAAGCAAGGGGAGTTTTGGGAATCCTTAGTATTTCACCAGGTGAGTAGGAAAGATAGGGTTTAAATCCCACATATCAAGATCGTAGTGGGGATTGTGGAGATTGAAAACCAAATTTCCAAGATTTGGATGGCATAACTCATCAGGGATTTGAAGGGCCTGCGGCCATGGTGGAAATGTCATGATGGCAAGCCAAGGAGGATGCACCACAATGTGGAGATTCATGCGAGGATGGCCAAGTGGAGTAGTGATGGTGGAATGCCAAAAGAGAAGTTCCATGAACCAAACATATGAACTTGAAGCCAAGTCAATGTCTAAGTTATCCCTCAAGTTGTTAGGGAGGCTACATGCGAGATGGTGAGTTAGTCACCGAGTTGTTAGCATGGAGGTTGGAGTTATTTTTGGAAGTGAGGTAGTGACTT
This sequence comes from Taxus wallichiana var. yunnanensis, assembly GCA_018340775.1. Lineage (NCBI taxonomy): Eukaryota > Viridiplantae > Streptophyta > Pinopsida > Cupressales > Taxaceae > Taxus > Taxus wallichiana. The sequence goes on along the minus strand of CM031237.1, from coordinate 549,593,077 downwards.
ATCATCATAGGGATCTATATACAAAAATTTGCATCATCTAATCGCCAAGTATTAGTAATGGAATGTGGAGTTCACTTGGTTAGGCTAATTCACATCGTGGCCAAGTTTTAGGACCCAACGTAGGTGGAGCTCATAAAATCAAGCCATACGAGAGAAAAGAGAAGGAACAATCCCTAAGGGACTCAATTCATTAAATTGAATTTAACCTCGGGCTAGATAGGCAGAGTCGGTGTTGTGTGTCTAGGTCTTCATATGATTTGACAAAGGTAAAAATGGTAAAGTTGAGCAAGTGTATCATCTAGGAATGAATTCTAGGTATTACCTATGAGCTCTTTGTTCTGACATGGTAGGTTTGAATGTTCTGAGAGGAGTCCATTTCACTCAGATGGAACAAAACATTCGTGGGAGCTCAGTGTTGGTGTGGAACCATGAAGTCATAGTAGAAAACATAACTCAAAACATTGAACAAAGAAATGGAAGCTAAGATATATAGCATTTGGAGCTCGAACTAATGGGCATCATGTAGAATCACACACGAGCGATGGGGGACTCATCGAGTAAGGTAGAATCATTCAAGATTGGCATAAGGAAAAGGGACTAAGTTTGTATTCATGCGTATGATAGGCTGACGCATAGAAAATGTGACATCAATCAACTTAGTTCATAAGAGGAGTGTGAATTTCCTGGAACTCAAAACTAGTTGACTCGGAAACCAAGCCATGGAATGGAAATAGCTCGAAGGAGAAGGTCTAGCTCAATATAAGTGATTTTTGGTCTTAACTGAGCTCATAACAGGAAGCTCACTTCAATAATGTTCAAGAGGAGTTTTTGAATTTCTCTATCAATACTCATTAGGTGAAGGATGATCCAAGAAAAAGTCGAATGATAATTAGTTTGGCCTGACATTTACAATTGGCCCGTAAAAGGTAAGTGGTGAGTCATTCCAAATATAGCTCGGTCTGTGTTGATTCATGTAAAATCAAGTGGATTCACCAATCCTTTAATGGGGTAAAGGTTGAGTTAAGTCACTAGTTGACACCATGAGCTCGAAACAGGTCAAAAGACATGGCTATAATAGAGGAGTTGAGGTCAAGCTCAATTTAGGATAACTTGGTGGTTGCACAAGTTGGGCCAGTTGAGAGCGAGCAAGCTCGAGAGGTTTGGGCGTGTCCCGGAGCCCAGTGAAATAAACAAGGCTTAGTGGAGAGTTATTCAATAGTGAAATCACTTGGGGCTCATAGAGCCACATCGCAAGCTTCATGAAAAGGAAAGGAGCTAGATTCTTGCAAAGGAACTCAGTGCGCAGTTACACACTTAGCTCGGTGCAGCATAGAAGGACTCGAGTCCAACTCGGTGAGTTATCTCAAAGAAGCCAACCACCGAGTTGGACTCATTTTTGGTCTTTTCTTCATGACCCCTCCCTCTTTAGGTCAAACCAGTCAACGGGGGTCCCACAATTATTTTTAATTAATTTAATATTTTCATTTAAATATTTAAATAATAATAAATCACTTGGGGCTCATAGAGCCACGTCGAAGCTTCATGCGAAGGAAAGGAGCTAGATTCTTGTAAAAAACTCAGCGCGATTACACACTCAATGGGAGCTTTTGTGGCAACATAGAAGGACTCGAGTCCAACTTGGTGAGTTGGCTTGGCAAGCCAACCACCGAGTTGGACTCATTTTTTGGCCTTTTCTTCATGACCCCTCCCTCTTCGAGTCAAACCGGTCAACGGGGGTCCCACAATTATTTTTAATTAATTTAATATTTTTATTTAAATATTTTAATAATAATATTTATTATTATTATTTAAATATTCTTTTAATTAATTGAGAGACTAGGTCAACCAGGCATTAATGACACATGATGGAACCTTCTAAAGTGGTTCAACCAATTGTAATAAATGAAACATCATGTGCCTTCAATTTAGGAATGTAATTATGACTTTTCCTCTTCTCTCTCACATATTCTTCTATAAATGTAAGTTGGAGGCTCATTCCAAAGGGTTCCAACATGTCAGATAGGTTGGAAAGTTAGACATCTTAGGCAAGTGCAATTTTTCAAGAGTCCTCTCTCTTCTGCAAGTTGTCCTTGTGTGTTGAGAGAAATTTCAAGCCTCCTCTTCAAGACTATAATGAAACCATTGCCTCTTCTAAATGTATGATGCATTTTGCATGTTATTGAAGTAATAAAAGTGTGTTTTTTGTGACTAATCTCAGTCCTTTCATCCTTTTATACTTCCTTGTGCCTTTTCTCATGCTTGCAAGTACACTATGCAAGTTCATGTTTCTATTACAGGTTCTTGGATTTATGTGCTTATCAAGTGGATTATTGCATGCAATTGAGTTGTGGTGTCTATTCACCCTTCTTAAGTTCATCCTTCTTCACTGGGAAACTGATATATTGCTTTGTCTTGATCAAGTTTAACAAAGGGAACACATGTTTCTTAGTTTGTGGTATTTTGTACCCTCTTTAAGTTACAGTAGTAGGTGAAGTTGATCTATGCTACAAACACCCTCTTCAAATTAACCCTTCTTGAGTATGGTAACACCCTTTATTTTTTGCATCACCATCCCTAGTATAGTTTCATTTCTACAAATCTCTTTCCCTAAAACCCATAAAATGTTAATATAGGACTATATAGCCTTTTTATCACACTAGGAGTAGTACAACACTTAATTTAGGAAGAGGAAGTTGGCCTTCTCTGGAGGTTCACCTTGAGCTCAAGTCCCACAACTTGAGAGGTGATCCCATGTGTCCCAATCACACCGAACATCTTGTTCACATTCTAGACATTCGAGAGGGTGTAGTGATTTGGCAACAATAGTTTTTGGCATGCCTGCTGGGACAAAGAGTTGGTACTTATCTTCTCACTTACACAAGTCAAAGTACCTAGCGACTCTATATCTCTGGATTCCAAATCTTAGTGCATTAACTTATGTGAAGAATTCAAGACAAGAGCTTCTTCAAAGCAAGGAAATTATCAGCATATCAAACTTTCCTTATCTCCTCCAAAGAGAAGATGAAGAGGCATTTCAACATCACCAGTTGTAGCTCTACCTCGTAGGGGTCATTCAACTCCTCCGTATAGAAGGTTCACTCCACCAGGGAATAATCAACCTCTTGCTACTATGGCATGAAACCAAGTTTTCCCCCTTTCAATGCAAGTAATTCCTCTTTTGTTGGCTCAATGTGACCCTATACCTATTGCGGCACTCAAAATTTACCCTTTTACATAGGGGAAACTCACATTACTCCAATGGAACATATTCTTGATGTAGCCAGCATTTGTGCCATACATAATGTCACAGAGGACAACGTTGTGGTTAGAATTCTTGCTACCTCTTTTAAGGGAAAAGCACTTCAATGGTTTCGAGGGTTAAGTGTTGGTAGTATAACCACTTGGGATGAATTAGGAGAAAATATCTGTAAACAGTTTGAAGACAAGAGTGATAATCTTTCACTTTTGGAACAACTCACTACCATGAAGAGAGCTCCCCAAGAATACATGAGTGACTTCAACTTCAATTCCACAGGACCTAGAATAGGATTCGCACTTGTAAAGCCTTCTACACATAATGCATTCTTGTATTATTTTGAGCCTTGAATAGTGATGTAGCATTCATGATCCAGTCCATGGGAGGGGCTACATTACCTGACGCCTACGATGTTTCCATAAGAGTGGAAAATTCCTTGATTCAGGCTGGAAAGATAGCTCCACGACCACCAATGCCATTGTCTCTGGATCTTATGAACAATTAGCCTATCATTGCTCCTATTCCAAAGTAGCCTCTAATCAACCAGCTCAGTCTGCCCCTGCCTCTTCAAATGATCTATTTGAAGTCAAGTCACTACTACAAACGTTTGGAAACAAGCTTGTTGCACTCAAGAGGAAACAATTTCAATACAATCATCCATATCAGCCACAAAATCAGTAGTATTAGGCTAACCATCCTCCTTTTCAAGGGAACAATCAGCTGTAAAATCAAGCTACAAATCAAGTTGTGAATGTCAGACCTTTGAAATTTTAGAACCCTCTTGCTGCTAGTTCATCTAGAGCCATTGTACCTGTCCAGAATAATCTAGTTCAAGACTACGAATGGTGCTACCCTTGTTCTCAACCCCACAATCAAAATATTTGTCCCAATGGAGTTCTTGGCAAGACCATATGGTTTAAAGTGTATCTGCCCCTTCTGAGAAAATAGATGACACATCTACGTAAGAAATAATAGATCAACCACATGCACTTAAAGAAACCACTTTTCTAAACTGGAAAGCGAAAGATTTTTACGGGTTGAATACAGATCCTCATCAGTAGTGGAAAACACTCATTCCAAGAAGAGAGAAATGGAACCTCAAACTTCCAAATTTGATCAAACATCCACTTCATAGCCTCAGACACAAGTGGCGGTTGATAAATATGTGGGAAAGAAACCGCCAAAAATACCTATTAGCCAAGCTGCAAGAAAAGAAGGTTCATCAGGCATCACGGTACCCAACAAGCATTTTCCAAAGGAGGATCCCAATGCTCAAAGAAGTGTCAGAAAAGTAGGAGCAATTCCCTTCAACATAGTGGAATAGATGAAGAAAACCAACCTGAGCATTACTATGTGGGACACACTCTCAATTCCTTCTCAAAGAAACTTGTTGCGAGAGGCTCTGAACAATTTTGGTACAACCGGCAGATCATCAAGTCATGGAGCAACAAATACTATGAGTTTGTGTCAACCAGAAGGGAAAATTATTCCTAAAGAAAAAAACTACCACCATTCTATATTTCCCTGATCATTGGAAACCACCTGGTGCACAATTGCATGATCGATTCTGGTGCTAGTAGCTCAGTCATGCCCAAAAAATTACAGATGTACTAGGCATACAATATATGCCAATTACAAGAGGAGTTTTTAGCTAGATGGAATATTTGTTAAGACTGTTGGAGTTATCAAAGGACTTCAACTTACCATCCATGCATGCCCAAGTTTTTCATTCACCTAAGACATATCAATCATTGATCTTCCTCCTCTCTTCGCCATCTTCCTATCACGAGATTTCACTGCCAAGATGGGTGGTTATCTATCAGCCAATTGGTCACATATGATTCTCAGGACTCAATACAGAACCAAAGTGACTATAAGGGTGGAACCAATCTGCCACAATCATGTAGAACCCTACACTACTAGTCCTATAAATGGGAATTACACCATCGAGATCCAGAAGAAGAAGATGTTGATCATGAACCGACCACTCTCATTGAAGAATCCCCGATACTATGCTAGATGAAGTAAGTGGAGATCATCAGTATGATCCCTATGCTGATGTATTGTAGAAGAAGAAGTTGGTTTTCTACTTTTGGAAGAAACAAGATTGGGTACATACTGCATTCATGAAGAAGATACAATCATACCGTAACTCGTCAAAACACCAAATGATTTGGAAGGACTATGGAAATTGTTCTTCGATGGCTCAAGAAGTAAGAATGGATCTAGTGCTAGTGTTATGTTAATATCTCTAGAGGGATATAAGTACTTCTCATCTTTCCGGTTGTAATTTAGTTGCACTAACAATGTTGCTAAATACGAGGCCCTTATATAAGGAATTCAACTAGCCCAAAAGAAGGGGATCAAAGCCCTTACTATTTTTGGAGACAATGAGTTAGTTTTCCATCAAGTGACATCACACAGTGCATCCAAGAATGATATTTTAAGATCATACAAGAACTGATTCTGGACTTAATTGAAGATTTCAAGCTTTTGGAATCCACACAGTTCCTAGAAATCAAAATCAAGATGTTGATAGGCTTGCTACAATTGGCTTGCAATATGACATACCTGTTGATGTCATGAAAGAAGGGAAGTAATTTGTCAAAATGGTTTGACCTGTAGTCCCTGATAATGTGAGTAGCTGGAAAGTGTTTAATAGTGACAAACAAATTGTCCTTTTCCTACAAGAAGAGGTAGAGTTTTCTGCAAGAAATCAGGATAAGTTGTAAGAGTCATATGGTGATCAAATTATACAATTAAAAATAAAAAAACTACCAAAAGTCTTAGTCACTCTAGAATCCATTTTCAATTTAGATGATCAAGCTAAAATACAAAGCTCTAATATGGTGGTCAATGAAGAAGACTTTTAGGAAGTTGAGGTAGCGCATGAGAAGTTTTTGAAGATTGGAAAAGTATGTAATTCCAAAGAGAAAGAAGCTTTCATAAAAAATTTCAAGAGTATCATGACATATTTGTGTGGAGCTATAAATACTTGCATGGTTTTTATCCAGTCTAGCACAACATACCATCAAACTAGATCCTAATGCCAAGCCAGTTCACCAGAAACATAGGTTGATTAATCCCAAGATCAAGCCACTAATGAGAAATGAGTTAACCAAACTCATCAGGCCTACATAATTTTTCCCATCAAGCATTCCTCATGGGTAGCCAATCTAGTTCCCGTAAGGAAGAAGAACAGAGAGATTCGGTTGTGCATAGATTTTAGGGATTTGAATCATGTGTCATTGAAATACCATTACCCTCTTCCATCAATGGAGTAGATCCTTCAAATAGTGGCAGGAGCTCAAAGATTTTCTTTTCTCGATGGATATTTAGGTTACAATCAAATCCTAGTCCAAGAATCTAACCAATTCAAAATGGCTTTCACTACCAAGTGGGGCACGTATGCCTACAAAAAATGCCATTTGGATTGTCCAACACCAAGGCTACTTTCTAAAGAGCCATGGACATGGTGTTTAAAGGACTAATCAATGATATCATCTTGGTTTACCTAGATGACATAACTGTATATTCTAAGCATGTAGATGATCACATCGTGCATCTAAGGAAGGTTTTCGAAGGTGTAGGGAATTTGGGGTTTCACTCAATCCCAAGAAGTGTATTTTTGTAGTGCATGAGGGAAATTTGTTGGGGCATGTTGTTTCAACGGAAGGAATATCAATCATCCATCCAAGATTCATTTGATTATGTCCTTATCTCTCCCAAGTCATAAGAAGGGTCTCTAGAGTTTTCTGGGAACCATAAACTTCATGCGGAGATTCATCCCTCAATTCACGACATTGGCTAAACCACTAACAGCCATGCTAAATAAAAACATGCCATTCTCATGGACAAAGGAAGGATGAGAGAGCTTTGAAGCCATCAAAATGGAAATTTCTCAAGCTCCCATGCTAGTGAACCCTAGTTTGATAAATAATTTATCCTTTATGCTTTTGTAGGTCAAGAGAGCATTTTAGGGATCCTCACCCAATAAAATGATGATCTGATGGAGTAGCCAATTGATTTCTTTAGTCAATCCCTCAAATACTATGAGTTCAAATACTCATTCATTGAAAAATAGGTCTTTGCAGTTATTTGAGCTTTGAAGAAATTCAAGCACATGTTGTCCAACCAAAAAATCATTTGAGTGTGTCTCATCTAGGAGTCAAGGAGTTTTTGTTGAACAAAGAGATGAATAAAAAGTGTGCTTTGGATGGATCACGAAGGTGATGGAGTATGATGTGTATATCAAAGTTACCAAACTTTTCAGAGTTAAAGGTTTGTGTCAACAACTTGCTGCAGATATGGAATCAAAAGGTGATGAAGATGTGATGCTCATAAACACTGATGAAAGTGATGATCAAGTTGATTGGTTATCCAAAATGAATAATTTCCTCTTCTCAAGAGTATATCCTGTGAACATGGATAAAAACCAAAGATAAAATTTCTATCTTCAATCTATTCCATATGTTTTGGTAGATAATGTTCTCTTTTGAAAGGATTTGAATGGTGTCCTCCTTCGGTGCATAAGACCAGAACAAGTGAGTAAGATACTAGAAGAGTTTCATAATGGCCTATCTAGAGGACATTACTCTACATGAACAACTGCTACCAAGATCATGTGAGCCAATTACTATTGGCGGTTTGTTCAAAGATGCCCATCTCTGGGTAAGGAGATGTAAAGAGTGTGCCTTTTTCACAGGCAAGTAGAAGTTGGCAGCTCTTCCACTACATCTAATTCAAGTGGATCAACCCTTTGTTCAATGGGGGTTGGAATTCATCGAATGATTAATCCTCCATCTAGTGATGGACATAAATGGGTCCTTACTGCAAAAACTATTTTACTTGATGGACAGAGGTGGTAACATTGAAAGAGAGCAATGAAAAGGTAGTTCTGGATTTTTGTAAGGTATAATGACAAGGTTCGATGTTCCTTTTACAATCATTTCAAACAATGTGATGGATTTTCTTGGTATGAAGTTGAGTGAATGGGATATTAAAAATGGGGTCTACCTCAAGACTTTGTCCAATTACTATCCATAAGGAAATGGATTGGTTGAGTCTAGTAACAAAAAAATCATAAGGATTGTTAAGCGCACGATGGAAACTAATAAGAGGAATTGCCATACACATGATTAAGATCACCTTATGGGCGAGATCGAGATCACATGTAAAAGGGCCATAGGAATTCTCCTTTCATGCTTTTATATGAAAGGGAAGCTAAAATTCCAATCTCCTTAGAGTTACCTTATTTGGAGTTATCTCATCAACTTGAAGTTATGGAGAGTGATCCTATGATAGTAAGGTTCACTAAACTCATGGAGTTAGAGGAAGTACAAAACAAGGCTATGAAGAATTTGGAGAAACATCAGGCTTAGGTTAAGAAATATTTTGACAAGAAGGCATCTGATAAGCATTTTCAAGAGGGAGATCTAGTCCTCAAATGGGATGAAGACAGGGCCAAGCTAGGAAAACATGCCAAATTTGAAGCTCTTTGGAGTGGGCCATACATCATCATGAGTTACAAAGAGGTGAATTAATTTCATCTATCCAGGATCAATGGAGAAGAACTTCCCATTCATGTGAATGGGATACATCTCAAATCTTGTTTTTGAGAAGTGTTCCACCCCGTACAGTTTAGTTAGGTGTTTTCCTCTAAGTGCTTATGCACATTGTTGTGTGTTGTTGTTATTTTTTTCCTTTTCACTTGTGTTTTTTTTGTTATTCTTGCACATTGTTTCATCATTGAAGGTGTTAAAGAAAAGGAAGATTTAAAGTTTCCATAAGAGTTTCATGATCTTCCTCATTCAAAATTCTGCAATGTTCCATAGATGTCAAGCATTCAATAGTTTCAGTATACCTCATGCTTAGCATTCCAGGAAGGTCCAAGATCGGTTATGCTCAAGAGGATTTTGGGATGTATCAAAGAAGATAAAATCACTTTCAGGATTCCAATATTGAATCCATGCCCAATGAATGAATTAAGGCTATTGAAATTATGCTTAGTAGGAAATCATCCTTAAGAGGTCGCAAGAAATTTTATCCAATTTTGCACACATGGAAAATTAGACAACGGGGTCTTATTTTGACCAAATTATGACATTGGCCCCAAGGGCCGATTTCTAGTCATCACAGGATAACATTGTTAAAATAATTAATGAATAGCATAGGTGAGCTCACCTAACATTAAACGGGGTCAAATCGAGCTCAAATCGGTGAAAAATCAATGTTGGATGGGTTGAGAACTCGGTCACTCATCATTAAAACTCAACTTGATGGGTCAGTCGAGCCCAACATTGAGGCAAGTTGGTTTAACTCGTGAAGGGGAGGAGGTGGCTCATAGTTTAGGTTAGTGAGCTCAATAGAGGTGTACACAAACCAACCGGTGGTATGTCAAGGGACTTGAGTTGGTTAGAGCTAGATGAATAACTCAATTACATGAGACCTTGAGCCATATCGATAGGAAGCATAAAATGATGGCTCGGACATGGAGCTCACCTCGAAGGATTGGCTTGGCATCATCGGGTTGCAAATTGGATAATGCAAAAGTGTTCATTGATTAGCTCGGTGTATAGAGTGATAGGGTCTCAAAAATGGAATCGGAGACCAAGTTGAGTGTGAGCTCATGAGGCTTAATTTCTGCAACAAAATAGGTCACATAGAGTAAATGTGAATGATCCAAGAGGAGGCCAATTCACTTAGGTGGAACGCAACAGTCATGGGAGCTCGATGTTAGTAGGAACTCATGATGATATGTTTAAGATCTTTATGTCATTATAGGGGTCTGATTACACAATGAGTGTGAGGGAGATCAAATCATTGATGGAATGGACATGAGGTTTTATAAGCCATGCTTACATGCCAATGGGTTTCACATGAGTCATTGAGCCAAGGTAAGGAAGAACTCGACATGGACTATGATTTGTAGGCCAAGGTTGATGAAATCATGGCGAGCCATGTGAGCTTGGAAGGAGGTATGATCACCTTTCCACATAATATAAATCAGAAAGTTGAGGAGATTCGAACTCAGAATAGAGTTCAGTAGCTCAATTGTAATGAGATGAGAAGCTCATAGCTCGGGGTGATGAGCTTAGTGTAGATCTCAATACAAAGAATCCAGATCTTAGTCACAAATGGTAGGAGAAAGAGAACTCGGTGGATCATGGGACATAGCTTGCTACAATGGAGTTAAGGAAGATCTCAGGATTTAATTCGACAAGTTTCATCCAAGAAGGATGGTTACCGTAACTCCAAGCTTGGATCTTCCTAGAGAGCACGAGAATGAAGGTCAATTCGACTTTGATATAAAATGACATATGACGTGGATGCAATCTCAAAAGTTGGTCAGGATTTTGAGTGTTTCATCAAGTCATAGACGCATCCAAGATGAGTTGATTGGAGGAAAAATGAACTCGAGTTGGGAGATAGGTCTATCAGGAAATTTTAACTTAACATATGAAGGACTTAGCAGGTGTTAGCTCAGAGTCATATGAAGAGTTTGGTGGTTTAGTGGAGGGGCTCAATTAGGATATCCCATGGCTTAAATCATATGTCATAAAGAATGAGCTAAAGCATATTCCTAGGAATGCTAAGACTACAATGAAGTTCAAGCATCTAGGATTGACTTCGGTGACGAGAGATACGAGTGAGATCAAAGATTGGTTCTTCTTGACATAGAGATGGCCTTAGCTCTCATACTAGGAAAAAAGATTGGTTGGCTGAGATAAGTCAAATTCATGAATAATGAGGATTCGAGGCCAAACTCATCGGATCATTCATATCATATTTAGTGGTAGAGGATAGAAGAAGCTCATTTAGTAGTTGATAAAAGCTTAAATATATCATCACCAATCTGCTCATGAGAGGTAAACAATGGCTCGACATCGAGCTCATGGTTGGATAGAAGGCATAGTGGAATGAGGCCCAGTTGTTGTGTGAGATCAAATAGGCCATTAAAAATATAACTCATTCCAAGTTAAGATCTTATAAGGTGAGTTTGTCTGAAAATGGGGTGAGTTGGTTTTAGTTATTGCAGACTAATTCAGCTTTGTATGAGCTCGGTTGTGACTCATGCAAGCCAGGTTGGTGGGATAAGTTCAAGCTATGCTGAGTTGGGAAGTAAGGGAAGTTTTTGGGAATCCTTACTCTTTCACATATCAACATCATAGTGGGGATTGTGGAGATTGAAAACCAAATTTCTGAGCTTTGGAATGGCATAACTCATTAGGGATTTGAAGGGTCCCGCGGCCATGGTGGAAATGTCATGATGGCAAGCCAAGGAGGATGTTCCACAACGTGGAGATTCATGCGAGGATGGCCAAGAGGAGTAGTGATGGTGGCATGCCAAAAGAGAAGTTCCACGAACCAAACATATGAACTTGAAGCCAAGTCAATGTCTGAGTTATCCCTCAAGTTGTTAGGGAGGCTACAAGTGAGATGGTGAGTTATTCTCTGAGTTGTTAGCATGGAGGTTGGAGTTATTTTTGGAAGTGAACTAGTGACTTATCATGATAGGGCTCTACATACAAAAATTTGCATCATCAAATCACCAAGAAGTAGTAATGGAATGTGGAGTTCACTTGGTTAGGCTAATTCATGTCATGAGCAAGTTGCATGACCCAATGTAGGTTGAGCTCATAAAATCAAGCCATACAAAGAAACATAGAAGGTTCGAAGCCCTAAGCGACTCAATGCATTGAACTAAAGTTGACCTTAGGCTAGATAGGAAGATCCGGTGTTGTGTGTGTCTAGGTGTTCTGTTATGATTTGATAGAGGTAAACATGGTGAGGTCAAGTTGGTGTATCATCTAGAAAAATATCTAGGTATTACCTATGAGCTTGCAGTTCTGACATAGTAGGTTTGAATGGTATGAGAGGAGTTTGTTTCTCTTGGATGGAATGAAACATTCATGGGAGATCGGTGTTTTGTGGAAACATGAATTTGCAATAGAAAACATGAAACTCAAAATGTTGAACAAAGAAATAAAAGCTCGAGATGGATAGTATTTGGAGCTCAAACTAATGGGCATCATGTAAAATCACACTCAAGTGATGGGGGACTCATCGAGTAAGGAAAAATCATTCAAGCTTGGCATACGAAAAATGGAATAAGTTTATATTCATGCATACGATAGGTTGTAGACAAAATGTGACATCGATCAACTCGATTGTGCATAAGAGGAGTGTGAATCACCTGGAACTTAAAACTAGTTGACTAGGCAACCAAGCCACAGAATGGAAATAGCTCACAGGAGAAGGTCTAGCTCAATATTGGTGTGTTTTGGTCTTAATTGAGCTCATAACAAAGCTCACTTTGGGAATGTTCAAGAGGAGTTTTGGAATTGCTTGATCAAGACTCATTAGGTGAAGCATGATCCAAGAAAAGGTGAACAATGATAAGTTTGTCTGACGCGTTTATAGTTAGCTAGTAAAAGGTAAGCGAAAATCATTCCAAAGATAGCTCGGTCTATGTCAAATCATGTAAAAGAAAATGGATTCACCAAGCCTTTTATGAGGTAAATCTGATTTGAGTCACTATATGACACCATGATCTCTACAGAGTCAAAAGACATGGCTAGAACGGAGGATCGAGGTAAAGTTTGATTTAGAAGAACTTAGTGGTTGCACAATTTGGGTTGAGTTAAGATCCAGTGAGCTCGAGAGGTTTGTATGTGTTCTGGAGCCTAGTAATAATAAACAAGTATCGGTGGAGAGTTATTGAGTAGTGAAATCCTTAGGGCTCGTAGAGCCAAGTTCGAAGCTTCATACAAAGGAAAGGAGATTGATTCTTGTAAAGGAACTTGGCATGGTTACACACTCAGCTCGGTGCAGTGTAAAAGGACTTGGGTCCAACTCGGTGAGTTGGCTCGGTAAGGCAACCACCGAGTTGGACTCATTTTTGGCCTTTTCTTCATGACCCCTCCCTCTTGAGTCAAACTGGTCAATGGGGTCCCACAATTATTTTTAATTAATTTAATATTTTTATTTAAATATTTTAATAATAATATTTATTATTGTTTAAATATTTTAATAATAATATTTATTATTATTTAAATATTCTTTTAATTAATTGAGAAGACTAGGTCAACCAGGCATTAATGACACATGATGGAACCTTCTAAAGTGGTTTAACCAACTGTAATAAATGAACCATCATGTGCCTTTAGTTTAGGAATGTAATTATGACTTTTCCTCTTCTCTCTCACATATTCTTCTATAAATGTAATTTGGAGGCTCATTCCAAAGGGTTTCAACAAGTCAGATTGGTTGGAAAGTTAGACATCTTAGGCAAGTGCAATTTTTCAAGAGTCCTCTCTTCTGCAAGTTGTCCTTATGTGTTGATAGAGCTTTCAAGCCTCCTCTTCAATACTGTAATGGTAACCATTCCCTCTTTGAATGTATGATGCATTTTGCATGTTATTTAAGTAATAAAAGTGTGTGTTTTGTGACTAATCTTGATCCTTTCATCCTTCTATACTTCCTTGTGCATTTTCTCATGCTTGCAGGTACACTGTGCAAATTCACATTTCTATTGCAAGTTCTTGGATTTTTGTGCTTATCGAGTGGTGGAGTATTGCATGCAGTTGAGTTATGGTGTCTCTTTTCCCTTCTTAACTTCATCCTTCATCACTGGGAAACATATATATTGCTTTGTCTGATCAAGTTTAACAAAGGGAATGCATGTTTCTTAGTTTGTGGTATTTTCTACCCTCTCTAAGTTGCAGTAGGTGAAGTTGATCTATTCTATAAACACCCTCTTCAAATTAACCCTTCTTGAGTCTGGTAACCCCTTTATTTGGTGCATCACCATCCCTAGTATAGTTTCATTTCTACAAATCACTTTCCCTAAAACCCGATAAAAATGTTAGCATAGGACTAGATAGCCTTTTTATCACACTAGGAATAGTACAACACTTAATTTAGGAAGAGGAAGTTGGACTTCTCGGAGGTTCACCTCAAGCCTAAGTCCCATAGCTTGAGAGGTAATCTCATGTGTCCCAATCACACCAAATGTCCAGTTCACAATCTAAACATTTGAAGGGTGCGGTGATTTGGTGAAAACAATAATGAGCTTCTTCATCTTGAAGTTAGCCTTAGGGGGAACTTTAGATGGAATTTAAATCAATGAAGCATGATATGTTTCTTTTGCTTTTAAACACAACTCCCAATTCTAGTCATATGGGTTCCTCTAACAATACTCACACAATTCCCAATCACTCTAATCCAGAGGCTCTTTTTCGATTCAAGTGGATATCCTCACCAATGTCGAGGCATCCAAAGTGGAAATGCGTAAATTTGATGGAAAGGATCCACTCAATTGAATTACCCAAATAAATAATTTCTTTGATCTCCATCAAATCCTATCGGGAAAAAAGATAAATTTGGCTTCCTTATATCTAGAACTGACAATTCATTTTGTATTATTGGTTATGTGCTCAAAGGTAGGAGAATGGTATAAATTTCACATGGATAGTTTTCACTAAAGATCTTCAATTACACTATATTTCTAGTGTTTCAGATAATTACTTTAGTCAATTAGAAAAGTTATGACAAACATGTTTAGTTAAGGAGTATTTTCATCAATTCAAAAATATTCCTTGTATGTAAATGATATTATAGAAAAGCATTTGAATGATCTATTTCTTAGGGGTCTTAAGGACCACATTTAGCATGAGGTGTGCATGTTTAATCCACTCAAGGTTTCTTATTTTATTATCATGGTGTGTAGGGAAGAGGAAAACTTTCTTTCTATTAGAAGGAAATCCTTCTCTAACATAAAATATCGTAGCACCTTTCCTCTTTTGTACCCTTGGCCAGTTCGGCTAACACCTCAAAAAATTGAAGAAAAAAGAGAAAAAGGGTTATGTTTTAACTATGATAGAAAATATGGACCAAATCATAAATGTTCTAAAAAAACTATTCTACATTAAAGGAACTGGTGATGAGGAAGAATATGAGGAAACATCAAGTGAGGAAGTGGAAAAATAGAGGAAGAATCTAAAGATCCCCATCCCACTATCTCATTCCATGATTTATCAGGTATTATTACTCCAAAAACCCTTTAGGTCATGGGTTATCTTAAGAAGTAGAAGGTGACAATATTGATTGGTTTGGGGGACACATATAATTTCATCAATCAAAAGCTCACAACAAGACTAAATTGTTTCATTTACCCAACACCTAAATTTCAAGTAATTTTTGTAGATGGTGGAACAATCCAATGTTCGAGTAAATTTAATAAAATCATACTTATGATGGGTGACTATACATTATAATCTACGATGATGTTTTCTATTCCAATGGGTGGATCTGATATTGTCTTAGGTGTTTAGTGGCTCGTAAATTTGGGCACCATAGAGATAAATTTATAGGAATTGTTGTGTGCTTTCCTTATGAGGGTAAATAGTTTGAACTCTGAGGACTATAGGAGAAAATTCCTCAGGTGGCTAGTTCACACCAAATGCAAAATATTCTTAAAAAGGGGACTAAAGGTTTAGTAGCATGATTTTTCTCCATAGAATTTTAACCACCAACAATGGTAGTGCATCCTAATATTCGAAGATTATTGATTAACATGCGGTTGTTTTCAAGTATCATGGAGGATTGACTCCTAAAAGAGAGCACGATCATGCCATTTAGTTGATTCCAAGAATCCAACCCCCCCAACATTAGGCATTGAAGATACCCATATGTGTAAAAGAGTGAGATCAAGAATATGGTGGAGAAATATTGGAAATGGGTAGCATTCGTCATATTCGAGTGTTTATTCTACTCCGGTGGTGATGGTGCACTTGCGAGGATGGAAGACAACACATGTATCTAGACTACCGAGAACTCAACAAGTGCACTATCAAATATAAGTTTCATATTCCTATTATTTTTATTTATTAGACGATTTGCATGGTGTAATTTATTTTACAAAACTAAATTTGTGTTCTAGGTATAACCAAATTAGAGTAAAGAAGGAATATATTCATAAAACAACCTTCATAACTCATCAAGGGCATTATGAATTCCTAGTGATGCCTTTTTGTCTTACCAATGCACCCTTCACATTTTAGAGTTTGATGAATTCAATATTTAGACCATTCTTATGGAATTTTGTCTTGGTATTTTTGATGATATCCTCATCTACATAAAATCATGGGAGAAACATGTACAACATGTCAATAGAATCTTAGATAAACATCAATTATATTTCAAGCCTTTGAATTATTATTTTGGGGTGCATGAAGTGGAATACTTGGGACATATTGTCTCTCAAGAAGGTGTTAAGGTGGACCCTTACAAGATGCGAGCCATGGTGGAATGGGAAGCCCCGAGAACCCTAAAGCATTTAAGAGGTTTCTTAGGTATCACCGGGTATTATCGAATATTTGTAATAAAAATATTGGTATAGCAGCACCACTTACAATTTTTTTGAAGAAATACTCCTTTCAATGGAATGATGAAGTTTATATTGCATTTGAACAATTAAAGGTGGAAATGTGCACCACTCTTGTATGGAAACTCTAGATTTCTCCAAGACCTTCATATTTGAATGTGATGCTTCATGAAATGGGATTGGAGTAGTACTCATGCAAGAAGGAAATCCCATAGTATTTGAGATCTGAAAGCTAAAAGGAAAGAATTTTTTGAAACCCACCTATGAGAAGGAAATGATAGCAATATTACATGCAGTCAAACAATGGAGACCATACTTGATGGTAGACACTTTAAGGTCAAAAATGACCATGATAGTTTGAAATAATTCTTAGATAAATGACTATATTCATAAGAACAACAAAAATTTGTCACTAAGATGTTGGGGTATGACTTTGGTATTATTTATAAGAAAGGGAAGTAAAATGTGGTTGTTAATGCTCTATCTAGGAGGGATGAGTCAATGAAAGCATTGTTATGTGCCATCTCGATATTAAAGGAAGATTAGGTAGATCAAGAAAGGGAAGAATGGTAGAAATATGTAACAAAACATACTCTCATTCAGAATCTCAAGGAAGATACAACCATATTAGAACAATTTATATGGAAGGGGGATACATTGTGGTACAAAGATAGGTTATATTTGTGTAAGAACTCTACACTTAAACACCATGTTCTTTCAGATCTCCATTCTTCTCCACTAGGTGGTCATTTTGGGTTCTTTAAAACTTATCATAGAGTTAAGCATGATTTATTTTGGGAGGGTTTGAAAGGATATGTTCAAATAAATTTGGCAGAATGTTTGGTGTGTCAAAAAAATAAGGGTGAAACCATTAAGACACCAGGTCTCCTCCAACCTTTGTCTATTCCTAACAAGAGATGGGAAGAGGTATCAATGGATTTCATCACAAGCTTACCTAAATTAGAAGGGAAAAGCATCATCATGGTCATTGTGGATATATTTACCATGTATTCCCATATTTTCTCCCTAGCTCATCCTTTCATACCTAAAATACGATTGTCATCTCATTTATGGACACATTTTAAAAGCTCCATGGCACACCTAAAATTATAGTAAGTGATCGTGATCCAATATTTATAAGTAATTTTTAGATTAATTTGTTCTCTTGTTAATCTTATCATCCTCAATCAAATGGGAAAAGCTGGGGTGGTAAATAAATGTTTAGAGGTATATCTTCGATGTTTTACTTCGAGATAAAAAGAACCTTGATGTAATTGTTTCCACTTATAGAATGGTGGTATAATACTTCATGTAATACCTCCTCCAAAATGTCTCCATTTATGGAAATTTACTAGTACCATCCTCCATCATTCATCTCTAGCTTAAAGGTCAAACCAAAGGTGAGATAAATCAAACATCACATTCAGCACTAGCACGAATTTGTTAGAACAAATGCAAGAATATATAATTAAATAATTATAGATCCACGAATTAACAGTTGAGGATTATAGATTATAATGTGTAGACATTAACTAGATGTTTACATATGCATATAATAGTTAATATATTATGAATGAAAGAAAATAACAATAGCTGAAAGTAAATGAGACAAGAGACACCAGATTTAAGTGGAGAAACCTAAAGGAAAAAAATCCACTAAAAAAGCACTATCTTATATTAAGAATTTATCATACTTTCACCCAACACTTCCACTTCACTCCTTGATCTCATAGTAAACACTAGAAACTTCTATCTCATTATATAACAGCTCACATAAGTATCTTAAGATTTTAGATCAAATGGTATATATGCTCCTTAGTAAAAGTAAGATCACCAAGCAGCCCAATCCCATGAGGGATCATCCTATTTATATAGGATGGGTGAGTGGTTATACCGCTTCACTCTTTTTAAAGATATGAAAGACCGACTAAGATTATTAAAAATAATCTTTAAGATAGGGGTTGTCTAAGTGGTGGTCCACCAAATGGTATCCCCACTTGACATTAACATACCCCAACACTCCCCCTTAATGTTAAGTGGGAAAAAAAAAAAGACATGCCAAGTTTACCTTTTTCTACAAAAGGATTTATCGATCCTTAAATAAACAACAGTGATTCAGGCTAACATGCAAACAAGGGAAATTAACTAATCTTCACCATACAAAAATTATTAAGAAAAGTGTTTTACATATGAATACTTACATCAGATTATGGAGCCTTTTATAAACTAAGGCATACCCATAACTAAAGCTTCATTGGGATTTACAAGTAACTTCACATAGAGTGACACATTTACTTATTAAAAATGGAGGAAGTATTGGAAGTTTACAATAGTCATTAAGAGGTGGAATTTTCATGCACACTCCCCCTCAATGGAAACTCTGATAGGCCCAACAAGGCACGAAAATTGTAAAAATTCACATCACACAATGGCTTGGTGAAGATATATGCAACTTGATCTTTAGTAAAATAGAACTTGAGATCAATATCACCATTCAAGAATTTCTCTCGAATAAAGTGCATATGAACTTTAATATGCTTGGTCCTTTGATGTTGAACTAGATTATTTGCAAGAGAAATGCAACTCTGCTATCACATAGAAGAGTAGTTCTCCTTTGATGCCCATGTGCAGTCATCCAATAGTATTTTTAGCCACATAACTTCTTTTTCATCTTCCATGGTGCTTATATACTTCACTTTAGTAGAAGAGATATAGACATTTTTGGTTGCTTCTTACTACTCCAAGTGATGGCACCTACACCCAACTTGAAAATATATCCATAAGTAGACTTTCTATCTGTAGCATCACCAGCATGATCAAAATCACAATAACCAAATAATTGTGCATCATTACAAGAAGAATAAAAAATACCATAATTGATTGTTCCTTTAATATATTTCAAAATTCTTTTTCCATTTTCCAATTATCCTCATAAGGTTCTTTGCATAAATCTTGAAACTACTCCTACTTGCATAAGAAATATCAGTCTAGTAATAGTCAAATAAATTAGACTACCAACTAGCTACCTATACAGAGTAGGATCAAATTTAGCACAAGTTAGGTTTAGGGTCTAACTTAACACCAACTTCAATAGGAATGGAAACAAGCTTACAGTCAATCATGTTAAATCTTCTAAGAAAATTCACAACATACTGAGATTGAGATGCAACAATAGACTTATGATCTTGAAATATAATCATGCCAAGAAAATGATTTAATAAACCTAAATCAGTCATTTCAAAATATTGTTTTAACCTTTCTTTGATTCTAACAATTAAATTTCTATCACTACTAGTAATCAAAATATCATCAACATAAAGAACAATAATGATAATATGATTGTTATCAAACTTAACAAATAAATCATTATCAGAAAAATAGTTAGAAAAACCAAGCTCTAAAAGAAACTATTAATTTTAGCATACCAAGCTCTAGGAGCTTGCTTAAGACCATACAAATAATTTTTAAGCTTACATACATAAATTTTTTACCAGTTTCTTCAAAACCTTTAGGCTGACTCATATAGATTTCTTCTTTTAAGTCACCATTTAAAAAATCATTTTTAACATCCATTTGGTGAATCTCCCAACCATATTGGGTAGCTAATGCAAGAAGAACTCTTACAATGCTCATCTTAGCAACATGAGAAAAAGTCTCAACATAGTCAATACCTAGTTTTTGAGTGAAACCATGAGCTACCATCCTTTCCTTGAAATTTTCAATCTCTCCTAGAGAGTTATATTTGATTTTGAACAACCACCTAGATCCTACAATGCTTCTTTTAAAGGAGGAGGGACTAGTTCCCAAGTGTCATTTTTATTAAGGATTGTATTCATCCTTCATAGCCTAAAGCCATCTATCATCTTGAGATGATTCTTCAAATGATTTTGGTTCTACCTCATATAGGGTCATCAAGGAATGATAAGTATGTTGACTTCTAGTTATCTTTCTAAGATTATCAAGATGAGAGTTTTGAACAAGACTTTGAGCCCATTTAGGAATCTTAGGTTGCAAGACATTTTGAGATGACTCCCCCTCAATATCCATCATATCTAGATCAAAATAATCAACCTCTTGAACTTTTGTTTCCATGGGAGAAGAATTATCAGGCTCTATCTCCAAAGCAACAGAGGAGGGTTCATGAGGATCATCAGAGAAATTTCTCTCTAAGACTTGAACATTTTTGTTTTCAATAATGTCATGCTTGAATGGATCATAAACTCTCAATCCTTTAGTTTTACAGCCATAGCCAACAAAAATACAAGAAAAATAGGTTGGATCAAGCTTCTTCCTTTTTTCTTTTGGAATGAAGATAGAAGTAGAACTACCAAATATTCTTAAGTGAGAAATATCTAGTTTTTATTTTTCCAAACTTCATGAGGAGTAGCTTGATGAAGAGATTTAGTAGGTACTCTATTAATAATATAGACAATAGTGTTCATAGCTTCAACCCATAAGAACTTAGGCACATTGGAAGCATGAATCATAGTCCTAGCCATTTCTAAGATAATCCTATTCTTTCTTTCTGCAATGCCATTTTGTTGAGGGGAATAAGGAGTAGTCAAATCTCTTTGAATCCCACATGACACACATAACTCATCAAAAAAATTTTTGTTGACATATTCACCTCCATTATCAATCCTAATTCTCTTAATTTTCATATTAGAAGCATTTTCAACTAGAGATTTAAATTCTGAAATTTAGATAGGACATCAGACTTCTTCTTAATGAAATAAGACCAAGTCATTCTAGAGTAATCATCAATAAAAAAATAGCATACAAAGCACCACTGAGAGAAGGACCTCAAGTGGACCTCTCACATCACTATGAATCAATTCTAATAACTGAGAAGAATTTGGATCATGATGTTTTTGAAATGGTTGAGCATGTTGCTTACCATGTAGGAAAATTTCACAAGTTTCATGACCTAAATTTATCTTTGGAAGACCAACAAAAAGATTCATTCTAGACATATCATACAAGATTTTGAAATTTACATGACCAAGTCTTTCATGCCAAAGTTGAATATCATTCCTAGAAGAGGAAGAAAAGAAAGACTCGACACAAAACCATCAAAGATATACAAGCCATTTTTCTAAATGCCAAAAGCAATAACATTTTAAATTTATCTTTTACATACCACTTATCTTGCAGCAAAACAACTTTACAATTTTCTTTAGTTAGCTAAGAGCAAAGAAAAATATTATTTTTCAATTGAGGAACATACAAGACATTCCTAATTACACCATTTGATAGCTTAACATTGCCACAACCTTCAAACCTAATGATTGAGTTATCTCCTAGATAGATATTCTCTTCACATTTAACTACATCTAAGAGGATACCAGGAGTACAAGTCATGTGCCTAGAGGCACCACTATCAAGAATCCATTCATTGTCATTTGAAGTTGAAAGGGTAGTATACAAAGTAATAGACTTCTCAGCCACATTTTCTTGAGTTTTCTTTTGATTTTTCTTATGATTATTAGGCTTGTTATTCTTAGAATTCTTAGCTAATTTGTTAATCTTTACTCTACAATCAGACTCTTTATGCCCAAATTTTCCACACTTATTACAAGTTCCATTAAATTTGACTTTAAAGTTCTTATTGTTCTTAGTAGAATTAGTCTTAGGATTTGATTTAAATCTAGATCTGATATTAGACTTCTGATTATGATTGATGTTATTCTTATTATGAGAAGACTTATGATTTTGAGAGAACAAAGCTTGAGAATCAGTCTCTTTTGAATCAAATTTCTCCATGACTCTCTCTTCTTAAATCAACAGAGAAGACAAAGTGTCCAGATCAGGCATATCATTCTCATTATGATACTTAGAATTGAGAATTGAGATGTAGTTTATGAACTTTTCATGAATATTAATCTGAATTATAAAGTACAAAAGCTTATCTTGAAATAATTCACATTTGTAGCCATCTAATTGATCTTTAATGTTCTTAATTTTAGCTAAATAATTGAAAATTTTCTCATCCCCTTCATGGGTGTTGTAAATAGATCTAAAACCAGTTTAATGATCTTAGACAACCTATTTCCTTCATGCATGGTTTCTAATTGCTTCCATGCATCTGTAGGTGAGTCCATATGGCCTATATGCATTAAGAATTCATCTCTAATGCTTTGTAATAGGATGGAAAGCTTCCTAAGATCTCTGAGAAAAATAACTAAGGTTTTTAGGGGTAGCTTGTCTCCTGTGGGACATTTTTCTACCACTCACAAGATCCCAGATCTTTCTAGCCATGAAACAAGATTTTAAACACACTCTCCAAATGCTATAATTTGTTCCATTTAAGAGTTGAGACTTATCCAACAAAAAACTTAGTAGAAATGGCCATTTTTAATGCTCAAACGGAAATGGAAACAAATATAGCTAAAAACTGAGTCAAGGAAGCCAAATGGAGACAAAAAATAGCTACATATCTTCTTAATAGCTATACAAATGCAAACAAAATTGAATTTAATCAAAAAATACTAGCTTTGATCGAGATTAAGATTGATTTAACAGAGCTTAGTCGAGTCAAGCTATAGGAGCTCAACAAGCTATTTAGCAACTCAACGGGAAGCTCAAAAATGAGCTACTTAACAAATAAAAATAAGAGAGGCATGTGTTGGCTTTAAAATAGATCCTTGAGTGGACGTGAAATCTTTAAAAATAAATTTATGCCTTTTTGGGTCCAAGAAAACAAAAAATAAACATGCGTCAAATACTATAACAATCTTGATGACATAGAAAAACAATTAAACTTATTTATTTTCAATTAGCTCACATTTTGCAATGCAACTAATAAGTCAGAAGATAATTAATTAAAAAAGGAACCGTATACACATGTGTCTTAAATTAATTGGATCACTTTTTCACACTCTAACACAATGTGAAATCAAATTCTTAGTCAAAAAAGACACTTGTTGAAAAAATTAATGGCTAAAAAAATAACACTTAGCGTCTTTCCACCAAACCTTAAAAATTTCCTTAGGCGAGACTTAAGGTCCTCAAAATGAACCAAACTTAAAATAAAGTTTGGGTCCAAAATCAAAAATGATATATGTCACAATCTAAGTGGCTAATAAAGCAAAAAAATATTGACACCTTGACACTTGTGAAGGTTGACACAATTAAAAGATTAATATACGTGTCAAAAAAATAATTGGTTTGCGCTTCACAAATATGCTGACAAAGAATAAGCCAAAAAAAATATACATGGAGCCTTTAAATGGATCACACTTCACAAATGACAGAGGTTGAAAATGTAAAAATAGATGTACATGTCCAAATGTTATTGGTTCACACTTCACAGTGTAACCAAAATGACTAAAGCAAACTAAAGACATGTGGAGCCTTTTAAATGGCTCACTTTTCACAAGACTGACACACACTAACAAATGTGAAAAGGTGGAAAATTATTATTGGATAACTACTACCACAAATGAATGATTGAAAAATGTAAAATATGGAGCAATTCTATTGGCTCGATTTTACAAATATGAAAAATGTGAAATAAAAAAACTTGGAGTAATTTTATTGGTTTACCCTTCGCATATGACACAAACAAAAGCTAAAATAATACTAACAATGTGAAATATGGAGCTACTTGAGCTATCTTATTGGATCGTATTTCACAAATGACAGAGGAAAACTAAGCCAAGTCTGACAACATGGAGACACGCATAAAGTACTTATTGGCTCGTATTTCACAATTTTACATTTAGACAAACAAATGATTGAAAGATAAAAAGAGAAGCAATGATGGAGCCCTCGATTGGATCGAGCTTCAAAAAAGACATAAATGTCTAATTTGAAGACTGACAACATGAATCTAGCTGGAGAAAAATGATTGGTTCAAGATTTGCAAAGAAAAAAATTTGCAAAAAATTAAAGATATAATCAGAAAGATGTCAGATTGAATCCACTTGGCACTCTAAGAGTGGATATGGCTTCATGAAACATGAAAAAAAAGGATAATGAAGCTATTTGGAGAAATTTTATTGGTCCAAGATTCATAAAACTGATAGGATCTTAATACAAAACAATAAAGTGAAGCCAAATGGCGTAAAATGATTAGATTAGGCTTCGTAAAAGTAGATCTAGCAAAAAATAAATATTTAAAAAATGGAATGGATTTAAATGCATTGAATTAACTGGATCTAAAGAGATATTTTAGATCCATAGTCAAAACATGACCCAAACGGCTATAAACGATGCGAAAAACTTAAAATAAGCTCATAGACGATAGATTTAAACCATAAATGACTTAAACAAGATGCAAAAGCAAATATATAAGCATAAAAATCTCAAACACATGATCTAAACAACCATTTAGACAATATTTCACCTATATTTCAAAAAATATTTAGGTGGGAATTGGAAATTTAAACCTGGTTAGCTTGAAGTTGTCGGCTGAATTTTTAGGGTTTTGTAGATCAAAATATCTTCAATATTCTTCACTTTTTAATCCAGAAAACATTTAGATCTATATCTACACACACATAATCACAACTCTGATACCATGTTATAAAAAATGTGGGAAGATATAATTGAAGAATTATAGATCCACGAATTAACAAGTTGAGGATTATAGATTATAATGTGCATACATTAACCAAATGTTTACATATGCATATAATAGTTAACATATTATGAATGAAAGAAAATAACAATATCTAAAATTAAATGAGACAAGAGACACCATATTAAGTGGAGAAACCCAAAGGAAAAAACTCCACTGAAAAAGCATTGTCTTATATTAAGAATTTATCATAATTTCACCCAACACTTCCACTTCACTCCTCGGTCTCACAGTAAACAATAAAAACTTTTGTCTCGATGTATAACAACTCGCATAAGTATCTTAATATTTTAGATCAAATGGTCTATATATTCCTTAATTAAAGTAAGATCACCAAGCAACCTAGTCCCGTGAGGGATCATCCTATTTATATAGGATGGGTGAGTGGTTATACCACTTCAATATATTAAAAGCGGTGAAATATTGACTAAGATTATTAAAAATAATCTTTAAGACAAGGGCTATCTAAGTGGCGTCCACCAAATGCTTAACATTGGGGAAAATGTTTCTTTAAATGGGAGTGGTATGTTACACCCTTAATCATATAGCTTACATTGGATGTATATAGCTGACTTGCATTTATCATAAATTATTATCATGATGTATCTCTTTCATAAATGTTACATTATCATTGGTGGGTTGACCTTGGTGATGACCATAGCATAGGAATAGTATATATGGGGGTTATTAGGTAGTATTTGATCATTATATTGATCATTTGAGTCTTATTGTATTGTTTGGAGGTTTCCCCCTCGAAGTGGCTAAGTTATTTTATTCCATATTGAGATCATTTATCTGCAATATTGTGTTCTTTAGTGTTTATTTTTGCTCATAATTTGAATTACACAAGTAATTTCATCACGTGAACATAGTTATAAATCTAAGAACCAAACAAGCCCACAAGCTAAGCACATCAACCCACACAGTTGAGACAATTCATGTTTAAATTGAGCTTCATGAATAATAAAAAAATTACTTTATGTCATTAGCGCATAGTAAATCAATGTCAAATAGCATAGAAGCGAGCCAAGGTCACGTACACAATAAAGAAAGTGTGCTCATTTGTAAGGGCTTAAATTTTTTATATGAAGCTTCTATAATGAAAAACAATGAGCTATCAATACATACCAAGGTCAAGTTAGCTTGTAATCGAGCCACTCTAGGCAACTAGTGAACTAGGACCGAGCTCAAAGAGATAAAGAAAGAATAAAAGTCACACCTTCAGTTCATAGAAATCTCATGATAGATGAAGCTCAACATTCATACTTAGGAAAACACATCTAGACCAAATAAAAGAAAACATCCATGAATTTATTTAACCCAAAAAGTAAGAAAAACTCATCCATGAGAACATGTGTAAAGACAACCAAATGCATTGAGCCAAAGCATAACAACATGAGTTTAGGGTTTTTAATGAAGTTAAAACTATGCATACACTAATGACAAACTTGATTCTAAGCACGGTGAGTTCCCACAAGTGCTACACTATAAGCTAGTTAGAAAGATAAATGGCGGTCAAGTTTTGTTAAATCTAGTAAAGTAAATACAACACATATACCTAGTCAAACCACAAATGGTGATTTATATGCAATATATAATTTTGAGTCTCTAACAGTCCATCTTGAGTTGGGTAAGAATATAAATGAGCTCATAAAACCAAGCTCCCCATATCATAAGAAAAATGGAGCCACGTTGAAATAAAATAATAACCCAAAATCATGCAGGTGAAACCCCATAGTTTAATCCATGAAGGAAACAAAAGAAAGCATGGCCGAGGTGGAATAAAAGGAAAATTAAAGAAAACTCTAGAGCTCATAACTAAATATAATTTATGATCACAAAAAAATAAAATAGTAAACCAAAAATATAATACTAAAAATCATATTCATAATGGCGAGCCACATACCTTTCAAAGCAAGCTAGGATATTTTTGAATAAGAGCAACGAACTCTCAACTTAATGGACATGCAATGAAGTCTTGAACTGTGAAAAATAATTAATAAAGATATCTCCCCATGAAGTAAAATCAATTTCAAAACACAAATTTTTAAATCATATTTTAATAGTGACTATCTAATAAAGGCTCGAGAAGGAATAAAGAGCTTCAAGTTTCAAGCAATCTATCTTGAACTCGTAACACAACGGTGAAATAAAAATCTTGATAAATTAACTCCCAACCATAGAAAAAAAAAAAGGGTGGACATTGAAGCAATAAAAACATTTCAAAGGTGTTAACTATGGAAGCCATAGTTAGTATGAGAACCAAAACCATAGCCAAATACCAACATCGGGATCAAAGACAACAAGAATAACAACAAGTAAATTTTGACTCATTCTCCTTGGTGTATAAATCTTCTTGAGGAAGAACAAATGAAAAAATTAAGAATCTTTTAGGTTTTTTCCCCTAATTCCAATCAAATCAAATGTGGTAGAAATTTTACCATAGTAAAAACTATGGTTAGTCATTATTCCCAACCTTATCCTTTTTCCATGCCGACATAGATGGGGTCTTGAAATAATTAAATTATTGTTTGTAAAAGGAATACCTTATCATTATTAATGTTAAAGGTTGGCATGAAAATGATGAGTCATGATGCCCAATACCCAAGTCTGCAGTGGGCTTTCACATGTGTTTAAACTTCACAAGGAGAATTATTATGCTTATCCATTATCCAATCTGAGAATATTAATGTTAAAACCATGCAATGTATTGTTGAATAAGCCAAAATTAAAATTTTCAAAACAAGACAAAAGGACCACATGATTGGCCAACTAAAGTCAAATTGCTATCATGCATGTGTTTCAAAATAGAAAAATTCAAATATTTTTTATTCATGTAAATCATGTGAAGCCAAAAAATTCCCTTATGGATTTTTACCTTTAAACTCAAAAATTACCTTAACTTATGCAAAATCTTCGTACATTTCCAAAGGCATGATTAGGGAGTCAAATGCTGTTTGGTGAGTGCATATAAAGCTAAATTTGGATTTATCTCCAAATTATCTTAGTGTTAAACTAAAGTTGGAAAGGATATTTTTGGAGAGTTTGTGAGGTGATTTTTCTTATATATACTAGTGTTTTTGCAAGCATTAGGGGATTCATTGATGTAAAAATTACTAGAAAACATTTTCCAGTGAAAGCATTGATAATAGAAGTTTTTTTCCTTTCCATAAATACTTACAATATTATACATTCAAGTAGTTTATTCTTGTGATTTTCCCTAAATTTATTAAGTTATCTGCTTATGTTATTTTCCCTTATTGCAAGAAATATGTGTTGTGTGTTTATTTTAGTGTGCATGCATATTGGAAGTTATGTATTGTGAGTCATCCCTTCACATATTTCCATTACTTTGCCTTGAAATATCACCCAAAACCCTATGATTAGTGCAAGATAAATATTTTCTTTATCATTTTATGTACATCTCCATAACAAAGTCTCTAAAATCCATGGTGTATCACCCTATTTTCTATTTTTCATTCTAGCCCTTACCCCAGTCATATCTAGTTAGGAATACAATGAAAGGGAACTAGCCATTAAAATCGATAGATTCACCTCACTTTTAGGATACCCATAGTCTCGTGAGGTGTTTCCATTGTTTATCCATAGAAGTGAGGAGATAGAAGGACAAAATATTTCAATCCTAACAAGGGTGCACTTCATTAGATAATCATTTTTGCACACTGGTGGGATCACGGATCAGATAAAGTGATCATCTGCATCATTCATACAAATATGGTTTATTTTCATGGTTGTACCTATAATTTCAATTTCTACAAATCAAAAACTCAGTCTATTGTTTTCAAGAGTTAATTGATCAAGTCCAAAAGAATATGGAAAAACATCAAGCATAAGTTAAGAGCACCTTTGACAAGAAGGAAAATATAAGAGTCTTCTAAGAAGGAGACATTGTTTTGAAGTGGGATGAAGATAGGGAAAAGCCAGGAAATCATACAAAATTTGATACTATTTGGAGTGGTCCTTACATGATTTCATCCTGCAAATAACATAATGTGTTTCAACTTGTGAGGCTGAATGGAAAGGAACTTCCCATTCCTATGAATGGTATGTTTCTCAAGAATTGTTACTGAAATTTTCTCAATGTTGGTTAGAGTAGGGTAGGTAGGATTTAATTTGAATAAAGTGTTTATACATGCTTGTAACATATTTTATTTTCAATAAGATAATTTCATACACAAGATCCGGTTTCTTCCCGGATCTATTCTTATTTTTGATTTTTCATGAAAGGCATAAATTTTGTTTTAAGGTAAAGTTTTTATGTTCTTTGACTCCATGCCCAATGGATGCATAACAAAACTTAATCATATCAGCTAGCAGAAGCTTACCCCACAAAATTTCCAAAAATGTTGACATTTCTCACACATGTGTGAGGGGTCAACTTGAAACTTTGTTTCTAAGATTTAAGGGGTTAGGTTAAGGGATCTAACTAAGGAAGAAAGGAGAAGTGAGTATGTATTGTCACTGTTTTTGTTTCATAATGTCTATCCTCCTCCTAAAATTCCTTTACAATTCATCATCTTCACCATGATCTTGCATCATCCCTTAAAGAAATGATGGAGGATCCTAATATAGACACTAAATACATGGCAAGTTGAAGATGGACATCCCAAAGAAAGAAAAGGGACAATCCATATGCTGGAGGTTGAAGTAAGTTGGGTTGTTGGATTTGATTCATTTTAGTTTCATGCTTTAATCAAAGTGCAATTGATTCATTCCCTTATGATTACATGAAATTACTTAGTGTGTTGAGTTGCAAAGGGTTCATTTAACATTATGTTAATGAAAATAAATGCAAAAGAAACATGTATAACTCATCACAATAATTAATTCTCATTTAATTCATAAGTTAAATGTACAATGATCCCACATAATTCTGGGAAATGAATCATCAAGTGTAGTACATATAAAATAAAGTGCATATACATGAAACTATAAATACAAGAGAAGGGAATAAAACCCATCATTTCCTAGATTGAGGTGGATTTTCTTCGTGACTCCTCATTTTGTAGTTTCCGCATTCTCATCCTCTTCCTTTCCATAGTTAGAATACCTAAAAGTAAAAATCAAAAGATGCTTAGAGCTATGGGTTTTCATCATTTTCATACACTATATGGCTGCATATCTATGAATTTCATTTCATGTGTAGAGGAAAATCAAAAATAGGAAAGGATGCATTACATAGAATCGAAACTAGAAAGGATGTATGACATGGAATTAGAAACATATTTATCATAATTAGCATTATTATTCTATCTTCAAGATGAAGTACATAGCATGATAAATAATGAAAATAAAAGCAACAAATTATCATCATCTAGAGGCATTCAATAAGAAATTTTAGAAATATAGCATGAAGAATAAATCAAGAAAAGAGACAAATAAAAGAGGGGCTTATGGCCCCACCATTTTTCTAATTGTTTTTCTTTTAATGTGAAGTTACAAAAATTTTGAATAAAATAAATGGACAAGCTACATATTCTCATCATAATCACAAAAACATGTTGGAAAATATATCATAAATATGTACATATTGTTATCCCTAAAAGAATTACAGGTTCAAATTTTCAACATATGAAGTTACATTCCAAGCTCCAACATGTACACATAATTAAGGTTAGAAAGGACAGAGTACAATTTACAAGTATGCATCAACATGAAGGAGCATAATACATTTTCAATAACTATATGTGTTTCAGACTTGGAAATATTTGTACATAATGGATAAACTAATTCCATCATGGTAATGCATTTATCAAAACAATGTAACAAAATTTCTCATCAACACTAACAAGAAAGGGTATGAGTACCAAATGTAGAGTTGAAGAAACTTCTTTCAAGCTTGGAGATTGCTAAGATTCAAATTCTTATAGAGCTTCCGGTGTGCACAAATTCCAAAGTAGATACAAGGTTACAAGTTTCAAATCTAAAGGAACACCAATTTGTAAAAATATCAAGTTTTAAGAAATTATGTTCTTTTAGTACACTTGAAAGGATCTCAACCATTTTTACACAAAACATTTTACAAAATTTTATGAGTTTCATATTTAATAGGCGTCGTGTTTTCAATGAAATATCATAAAGTTCATACAAATATACAAGCTCTATCAAATAATGCATGAGAAAATCTATAGTAGTTAAAGGATCATAAATTTACCATGATGAAGAGTTGCATAAGTCATTGCCAAAAACTCCAAATCGGACAAATAAAATTATAGGTTCATATTTCTAGATTTTGTAATGCATTTTTCAAATAAACAGAGTTGATTAAAAAGCTTAAGGTATGAAAAATAAAAGAAACCTATGATATAGATCTATCTAGTAATGATCAAGTGATGAGACATGTTTTTAAAGGAGGAAGAAGTAAAACAAGTCTCAAAATTATCAACCTCATGATCCGAAACATCAAACCCAACAAGTATGTGATTATAGGAGGAACTAAAAACAATGCATAATAAGTATATAATAATTACCATGTTTGAGAAAAATGTGCAAGGTAGGTATTTCACCAATAAGAAAAGATCGAAAAAATATTATTTTCATAACTGAAGCAAACCCTCTAGAAATCATGTATTAATAAAGTTGAAAGAGTGTCTTGCGTATATAGTTATGGCAAGGACTTTATAAGGATCTTAAAGTACAAGAAGACACATTTTCAAAATAAAATATGATCGAGCTAGGTTAATATGATCAATTTCTAACAACTTAACATTGGTGAACAAATTTAGGAACCTAAGAAATAGAAAACCCCACAAGCACAAGTAAATTAACCCACACGGTTGAGACCAAGTAAAGCTTAAATCGAGCTTCAATTAATAATAAAAAATCTAAGTTATTTCATTACCACATAATAAATCAATCTCAAACGGAATAGATCATAGCGGTGGTCACATACAAAATAATTAAAGTGTGCTCATTCAAATGGATGAAAATGTTTATACCAAGTTTCTATAATGTAAAAATCTAGCTATTAATACATACCAAGCCCAAGTTATCTTATAACCAAGCCACTCTAGGTGACCAAAGAGCTAAGACCGAGCTCAAAATAAAGAGCTAAAGAAAGAATAAAATTCATAGCTCGATTTCATAGACTTCCTACGATAGACAGATATCAACATTCATACTCAATGCAAATGGATATAGACAAAATAGAAGAAATCATCCATGAATTTACTCAACCCAGAAATTAAGAAAAGATCACCCATAAGTTCATGTGTAAATAAAACCAAATGCATTGAGCCAAAGCATAATAACATGATTTCAAGGTTTTGAAAAAATAGAAGTTAGAACTCTGTATACACCAATGTCGAATTGATTTGAAGTAAGATGAGTTCCCACAAGCGTAACACTACAAGCTAGGAAAGATAAATGACAACTGATTTTTGTTAAATCTTGTAAAGAAAATACAACATAAATACCCATTCAAACCAAAAAGTGTGAGATGTATGTAATATAGAATTTTGAGTCTCAATAGGCCATACCAAAATGGGTAAGAATGAAAATGAGCTTAGAAAAACCAATCTTCCCTAGTTAAGGTGACTGGAGGGAGTGATAAGGAGTGATGAGCAGGGAGTGCGGGAAGGAAAAATGGGAAGGATGAGAAGGAGCATGGGAAAATTAAGAAGGAAGGAAGGATTGATGGGAAGGACGATCAGGATGAGGAGGAGAAAGAAGGGTTAGACAACAATGGTAGGGAAACTGATAATAGACAGATCCCGCTTGGAATCTCAGATATGATGGACCAATCCTCGAGGGAAAAAGGTATGAGAAAAACCCTTTCTTTGGGTGAGAATCACGTGGTGCCTGGGTCCCCCAAGACTTATGCAAATATTTTGAACTTGGAGAAAGAGAAGAGTCTTGGAATCATCCCTCAGCTCAAGTAGGATGCTTCAGGTAATTTTTAGAAATACCAGATATCATTATTGACCAAATCTAGAGAAAATGGAGAATGCTTTGATAGGAAAACTGGTGGGAGGGCATCCTAATATTGACTCTATTAGATCTTGGGCTGGTGCTAAATGGAAACCTAAGGGGCACATGGATGTCACTGCCCTTCCTAATGGATTTTTCCTGTTTAGTTTCAACAACTCTGAAGATCCTCAGAGGATACTCATTGAAGGCCCTTGGTTTCTTGGGAAACTTGGCCTCTTTCTTAGGAAATGGACTCCAAATTTCAACCCTGAAAAAGAGAATATTAATCAGTTCCCCATATGGGTGAGACTCCCAGGTCTTCCTCTAGAACTATGGGATGTAGATATTATAAAAGGAGTTGCTAATACCCTTGGAACCTTTGTTGTTGTGGATAATGTGATGCTTACTAAATCTAGAGTGGTTTGTGTGAGATTTTGTATTTATTCTCTGATGGGATCTTCCCTTCCTAAATCCATATCTCTGCACTCAAAATTGGGAAGCTGGGAATAGAAAATAGATTTTGAAAACTACCCTCTAAGATGTGAGAAATGTCAGGGGTGGGGGCATGCCAAGCACCAATGTAAAATGACTATCTCCAAGGTTTTCAGAGAAAAAGCATCCAAAGGATATGGACAAAGGTAAAGGAAGTGCCCCATTAGCTACTCCAAAGAAGGTAAATTCAATTAAGGGCATCCAAATAATGGAAAATAATGGAAATGAATCTAGAGAGGAAAATATCTTGAAGCCTGTCTTTATGGATGAAGAAGGTTTCATAGAAGTAAGGAATAAGAAGTTCCAACGGAATGCCCATTCGAACCCCGGTTCCAAAAGGCTATGACCCATGTTCAAGTGGAAAAGGCTCTATCCACAAAAAAAAAAAGCTGGAGAATCTACTGAAGGAAGTGGAAATATTTCAATCAAAATATCTAAGTGAAGGCAACCTCAATGAGGCTTTAGAATTGTGTTCAAATCCTTTTGAAAATATTCAGATTGAGGAAAAGGAAAAGGATATTGTGACTAATGAAAACCAACTGGTTTTAAACAACACTCATGAAATCTTTAAAGAAAAGGTCTCTTCTCAGCTTGTTGAGGTCTCAGAGCTACTCAAGCCTAGTAAGGAGGAATTTAACCTATCTATTTTTTATTCTTCTTCTACTCCTCTCAAAGGGGAAAAATCTGAAGGGACCCCAAAAAAAGCTGGATCTGGGAGACCCTCCAAACATGTGGCGAGAAAGAAATAGAGTCAAAAGGAAATAGATGATGGTACCCAATCAAAACTGGATCTAAGGAGTTTTAGAAGAACTAAGAATCAAGTGACTAAATGAATATAATATCTTGGAATATCAGGGGTTTGAACAACCCGGTCAAGTGGAGATTGATAAAAGATCTGGAGAAGAATCACAATTTTGATATCCTGGCCTAAAGCAGAAACTAAGATGATGGAGGGCCCTTTTCTTGAGACTTGTGGTAGGTCTTACAAAAATTTTAGGGGTTTTGTTGTTAGTTCGATAGGAACAGAACCGGGGGAATGGCTGTTATTTGGAATGAAGAAAAAATCAAAGGTACAAAGCTCCTTAACAAAAAAAACCATATGGCGGTGCTTTTTCAGGATAAAATATCTAAAGAGTTCTGGATCTTATCTAATATCTATGCTCCTAATAGTAAAAGTGAAAGGAAAAAACTGTGGGCTGATCTCTCCAAATTTCAGAATGTAATCAAAGGCATAGAATGGGTGATTTTGGGGGATTTCAACACTCCTTTGTGTCCATGGAAAAAAGGGGGACATATAGATCTCTAACTCCTCGAAATCTTATGGATGTTGAGCTTAGGAAGAGATTTACTTTTAGATAAAAGGGTAAGCACTGATCCTTGATAGGTCTCTTGGGGTTGGTTGAACAAAGAAGCTTTGTTTTCCCTTCCTCACATAGGATTTGATCACAATCCTATCCTTTTCCAGATCAAGGCTAAGGATAGGAGGAGAGTCCCATTCAGATTTGAAAAGATGTGGCTCTTGATGAGGATATTACTTGAGTTGGTGAAGGAGTGGTGGAATATAAAAATCAAAGGTATGAATTTATTTAGAATTGTTAAAAAACTTGCTCATGTTAAAAAAACTAAAAGAATGGAATAAAAAAAGTTTTGGCAACATTTTCGAAAAGAAGCAATCCCTAGCTAAGGAGATTTCTTCACTCTAGAAATATTTGGAGTCACAGGAGGTATGTAATTCTATATTTACCCAAAATAATGAGAAGGATTTACTTGTTGAGTATCATAACATCCTCGGAAGGAGGAATTTTTTTGGAAACAGAAATCTAGAGCCCTTTGGCTTAAAGAGGGTGACAAGAACACAAAGTTCTTTCATATCTCTACTCTCAAAAGGAGGATCTCTAATAGAATTCTAAGTATAAAAAATGGAGAGGGAGTTATGATCAATGACTCTAAGAAAATTCAACAAGAGGCGTGTTCTTTCTTCAACAGGATTTTGACCTCTTCTCGGGTTCCTAACAACACTAAGGAAGAGCAGTTTCTTGACGTGATTCCCCATCTAATAAATGATGAAGACAATCTCATGCTCACTAAAATCCCTTTGATGGAAGAAATTGAATTCATGATCAAATCTCTAAACCCTGATAAAGCCCCTGAGACCTGATGGTTTCCCAGCTTTCTTCTTTCAAACTTTTTGGGATATTGTGAGAGATGATATTTGTAGTGCTATCTAGGAATTCTTCAAGAACAAAAAGATGCTACAGGAGCTTAATAGAACTTTTTTGACTTTGGTTCCTAAGAATCATGATCCTACGGAGTTTAAAAATTTCAGGCCCATAAGTCTATGCAACTGTGTTTATAAAATGTGCTCAAAAATTTTGGCCTTGAGAATCTAGGTTGTGCTACCTTCAATTATCTCTGATCAGTAGGGAGGTTTTGTTATGGGTAGACAGATCCAAGATGGCATTATCACCATCTAGAGACCCTCCACTCTGTGAAATAGAACAAGAAAGAAGCTATGTTCATTAAGTTGGATATGGAAAAATCCTATGACAAGTCTCTTGGTCTTTCCTTCTTGAAGATTCTCTCAAGATTTGGCTTTGGTGAGGATTTTAAGGAGATGATTCTATCTTACATCTCCACTGCCAAGTTCTCAGTCCTGGTTAATGGGAATCCTTGTGGTTATTTTAACAACTCACGTGGTTTAAGACAAGGTGATCCTATATCACCCTTTCTTTTCATTATTTTGGAAACCCTAAGTAGAACTCTTAATAAGGCTACCATGGAGGGCAGAATCAGAGGTATCTCCCCTACTATAAACTACCAGAGGGTTTCTCATCAACATTTTGGATGATACCATGTTAATTAGAGTGGCTTCTATCCCCGAGGCCAGAGAATTCAAGCAGTTAATGATGGATTATGAGGAAGCTTCGGATCAATTGATAAACTATGGGAAAGATCTATCTTCTTTATCAATACCCCTAAAAGAAGAAGCATCAAAATTGTTGGTATTCTTGGTTGCTCTTCAAAAACCCTCCCAACCAGATACCTTGGTATGCTTATTGGGATGGAAAAACCAAAGAATGTTGAATGGAATTTCTTAATTGATAGATTTCTGAAGAAACTTGAAGGGTGGAAAGGCTCACTTCTATCTCAAGTGGGAAAAGTTGTCCTTAAATGCTCTATACAGAATTTACCGGTTTATACGATGTCTATCTATAGATTACCCTCTGAGATTGCATGCAAGCTAGAGAGCATACAAAAAATATTTCTATGGAGTGGAACTAAATCAAAAGACAAATTCCTCTAATTTCCTGGGATAAGGTTTGTTTCCCCAAAAAAATTGGTGGCCTGGTATCAAAGATTGGACTAAAATGAACAAAGCTATGCTAGCCAAAATGAGTTGGAGACTATTAAAGGAAGATAGTGTCTAGACTAGTATCATAAGATGTAAATACTAGCCCAACCTGACTGCTAATGAATGGTGCTTTTGTACCCAGAACTCTAATGCTTCTTCTTACTTCTGGAAGTCCTTAAATTGGGATAAACATGTGTTAACTGAAGGATGTAAATGGCTTGTTGGAAATGGTCGCACCATTAACTTCTAGGAGGACAAATGGCTGGAGAATGTTCCTCTCAAGACTATCTTCCCTTCTATCTCAGAGACTTTGTGTCCAAATATGGGACTAAGGTGAGAGATTATTTCAATATGGATGATCCTTTGGGTCAGTGGAAAACCATATCTTTGGATCATTCTAACAGCTTAGAGATCTCTGCTATTAACAACAAATTAAGAGGAGTTATTATTAATAGAGAGATTCCTATTGAAGATAGCTTATATTGGTCTAAGGAAGAAAATGGTATTTTCTCGGTCAAAAGTGCCTACCGCTCCTTCTTTCATGAGGAGGAGATAGGTGATAATTTTAATTGGGGAGCATATGGATCAAAGAATTAATCCCCAAGATTAATATGTTTTGGTGGTTGGTTATCCATGATAAGATTCTTACTATTGGCAATCTAAACAAGAGAAATTTCCACATGGTTAATAGATGTGTTTTGTGTGAATCAGATTGTGAAGATGCCTCACACCTATTCCTGAACTACCCTTTCCTTGTTTCAGTTAGGGAAACCATCCTTAACATATTTGGTGTCAACTGGGTCTTCCCGGATTCCATAAAATTGTTGTGGATCCAATGGACTAGTCCTTTTAAGAGCCAAGGTCTGAAGTTCTTATGGATTTTCTCTATAATTCATTTGGCCTGGGAAATATGGAAGGAAATAAATAGAAGAATATTTAAAGGGAAAAAAAAGTCCCATGTTAAAATTGGAGCCCATTGTGTGAGATCCATCCTGGCTAACTTTTCTATCTTGAACTCCCAAAAGAAGTCTTTCTCTCAGCTAGGAATTTTGTTTCTCCATGAAGTGGGGTCTGGGACCTTCTACCCTTAGGCCCCGGGTCTAAACCCTAGACTTAATGGATGGGTCAAACCTAGCAAGGACATTTAAAATTAAACTTTGATGGAGCCTCCAAAGGTAATCCTGGGCATGCTGGCTATGGTGGGGTCTTTCGTGATTCTAAAGGAAGTTTTATTCTTGGATACTTCTACAATTTGGGCACTCAAACAAATAATGTTGTGAGGAGCTTTGTTGGGGTCTTTTGGGGTCTATCTATAGCTCTCCAACACAACTTTGTTAATCTGGAGGTGGAAGGTGATTCCCTGAACATAATTAACAACATAAATAAGGAAGGTCCCATCTCTATTGCCAATTTTAACTCTATTAAGAGTATTAAGCAAATGGCCCATTCTTTTAATTTCATCTCCTTCAAACATGTGTATAGGGAAGCTAATGCCATGGCGGATTTCTTTTCTAACATGGGGGTTAATGGGCATGATTTGACACTTTTGAGGGAGATTGAAATTCTCGATCCCAAGGTGCGGGCACACTTATTAAAAGACACTAATGCACACGTATAAGGTCTCTTCTTGGGAGGACTATCCTGTCATGATTTTTTGTTGTATGATGAATTGGCATTTATTTCTCAATTATGAGAAGATCGGGGTGGTGATTTACATGTATTTTTGGAGAACTTTATTCTAGCAACCACTATTGTAGAATCATTTTGTGGTGTGCGAGTAAGCTCTCAACTCTTTGGTTTCTGAGTTGTTTTGTGAAGAGGCCTTTGTTGTTTAGAGGTATGGGTGGGGATCTCATCAGGACTAAACCTATGTTGACCTTGTTGGGGTCACTCCCGATGTTATGTCCCTGTTTGATAGCAAGGGTTTTACCCCTTTTCTAAAAATATTTGAAGGGCACTACGAGAATCTCAGCAAAGACTTTGCTAGCGCTTGGAAGGTGACCAAAAAAGGTGTTGTTGTGGAGATGAAAGGGATCAGTCTAGAGATCACTATGGATTTTGTGGCTAGAGTTATGGGCATTCCGGTGGTTGGTAGAGAGGTCTACAAACCAAAGAAGGAAGCCTCTAAAGAACTAAATTCTGTTTCTTAAAGGTAATGAGAATCTCACCTCCCATTTTTTTGGCTATCTTAGAATGTCTTTACCTAAACCTTTTGATGAGGTGGCTCTCACCTTAATTCAATTCTTAACCCTAGAAGGCCGCCACAAATGTATCTATGCTTACCACCTCCCAATGCTAAACCATTTTAGATGGGGGCAGGCTTTTAGTTTCCCTATTTCTTGTATCATTCTCTGTGTGCCTCTGTCTTGCATTTTTAAATTACGTAGGATCCTTGTCCCTCTCCACCAGGGCTTTATCCTTTCCCTTGTCAAAAGGTGGCCCTAGACATTGATAAAATTGGTGCTCTCAAGTTGGCTTTGGAAGCTTATGTGGATGGTTCGAGTCTGATTTAGAGGAGGAGGATTCGAGTGATGATGAGGATTCTCTGATGGAAACATAGAAGAGGATGAGGTGGAGGTGGTTGTGGCCCAAAACCTACAAGACCTAAAATCAAGTAGACCTCGAACACTGAGCCAAACACTAAGGGTGAGTCTAGCAAATAGGGTACCCCAACTCCTATAAATGCTCAATTAGAACAACACTATGAAGCTATGGGTCAGGTCAGCTTGATCAAAGGGGACAATCACTTATCGGCGATGGTTGCTGA
This sequence comes from Taxus wallichiana var. yunnanensis, assembly GCA_018340775.1. Classification (NCBI taxonomy): domain Eukaryota; kingdom Viridiplantae; phylum Streptophyta; class Pinopsida; order Cupressales; family Taxaceae; genus Taxus; species Taxus wallichiana. The sequence continues at coordinate 549,553,313 of CM031237.1, read as the reverse complement.
TATTGATGAACTCAAGGGGACATGCGGCTCACTAAGAGCTCGGTCCAGTTTCTTTTTAATGATTGACACAAGATGAGGGAGCAGGTGCAAGAAGCTGTTAGCAATGGGTAGGGTGGCGAGATCGAGATCCTAAAGGCCAACTTGGGGGCCATTACCAGGGATATGGATCAGGTTAAAGCTATCCTCCATAGCTATATGGAATGGAGCATCATGACTATTAAGTCGACCCTACTAAACCTTCAAACTCTGGGGCATCTTATCAATTCTTATTGTTTTGTGGATAGTAAAGGAAACGGAAGGTGACCTTGATGGTTTAGACCTGGGCTCTTTGGTTGTTAATATTGATGCTATTTCTAAAGAATGGGCTAAGGTGTTGGAGGGGCTTGAAAAATCCTACAAATGAATTTGGTGTGGGGTGTTCTGTTTTTCACTATCTCTATCTTTGGCTGTTAGTTTTGTTGATGTTGTTAGTTGCACTATGGTTTTTTTCTTGCTATTAGTTTCTCTTATTGGGCTCCTAAGTGCCCTTATTACTATGAACTTTTATACTATAGTGTTTTGATGTTATTATAATTTTTCTTTATCTGCTCTCATGGAGCTTTCTGGTTTATACGGGGTAGGGTCCCCTTAACCCTCTTTTACCACTAATAAAAAAATTAAAATGGAAACAAGTTGAAATAAAAGAATAACCCAGAATCATGCAAGTGAAACCCCATAGTTTGAGCCATGAAGGAAATAAAAGAAAGCATGGCCTATGTGGAATAAAAATACAAGTAAAGAAACGTCTAAATCTTAGAATCATTTTTAATAGCATTAGATATAACAAGCTCAAATTAATCAAAGAGACATAATTTGTGCACAAAATCAAAGGAATATCGAGTTGTATAAAAGGTTTGAGTATTTCAATAGTAGAGTTAATTTATGAGCACAATAAAATAAAATGGAAAACTAAAAATATAGTACACAACACTCATACCCATAATAACGAGCCACATACCTCTCAAACCGAGTTGGTATATTTTTGAAGTGAGACAATGAAATCTCAACCCAACAGAAATACAACGCAGGCTGAGTCATGAAAATAAGTAATGAATCTATCTCCTTACAAAGTAAAAGCCATTTCAAAACACAAAGCTTTAAATCAAAGCTTAATGGAAACTATCTAGTGAAGGATCGAGTAGGAATAAATAGATTCAGGGTTACAAGTGAGTTATTTTGATCTCACAACACAAAGGTGAAATATAGAGCTTAATAAATTGACTCCTAGTCATCAAGGATAATTTTAGTGGTGAATATTCATAATATGGTGAATATTCCATTTTTAAAAAAATTGAAAAGGTGAATTTGTAGCGCGAGTCGGCGACTTGTGTCGCCTAAAAATTATAGTATAATTTTTTTAAGGGCTAGCTTCACCTACCCTTGAAAATATCCCCTATATAACGGGCTATATTATTTTTCAAGTAGAACACTATTAGCTCACTCATACCACCTAGGGGAATATGTATTATCTAGTACAGTAACCATGCGACAGGAACGTGGAGGCTGCAAATGCGCAAAAAAGAGTTTGTTGATGCGTGACATGGAGAGTTTGTTGACATACAACAGGAGAGTTTTTGATGCATGACAAGATTACAGAGAAGTAGATGCACGACGAGAGATTTTTTGAAGCGTGACTCGAGAGATTTTTGTTGCATGACCAGATGGTGGAGGCTGCAGATGCATGACAAATATTTTTGATGCGCGTTAGGAAATCTCTATCATGTGTCTGTAGCCTTCTGTCCCACCACTTAAAAATCAGGTGACATTTTTTTTGTCAGACCCCCAAAAAAATTGCCTTCCCATGAAAACGGTTTCGAGGATATTCACCAAGTATTTTCCACCTCTGATTTCTAAGAGGTCTCTTAAAATGAACCCTACCACCATAGAAAAGCAAAAAGGGTGGCCATTGAAGCACTAAAAATTGTAAAAAGGTGTTAACTATGGCGGCCATAGTGAATATGAGAACTAGAAACATAGCCAAAGACCACCACCAGAGAAAAGGGAACAATGGTGGCCAGTAAATTTTGACATCATTCTCCTTGGCGGTTGAATCTTCTCAAGGAAGAAAAATGAAAAAATGAATAAGATTTTAGGGTTTTGGGCCCTAATTCCAATAAAATTGATTGTGGTAGAAAGTTTACCATATTAAAACAACAATGATTAGTTGGTGTTCTTAACCTTATCCTCTTTCAATGCCCATGTAGATGGGGTCTTGCAATAATTGAATTATTTCTTGTAAAAGGAAGACCTTATCATTACTAATGTTAAATTTTAGCATGCAAATGATGAGTCATGATGCCCAATTCCCAAGTCTGCATAAAGTGGGGTTCCACATGCCTTTAAAATTCACAAGGAGTTAATTATTATGCTTATCCATTATCCAATCAGAGAGGATTAATGATAGAACCATTTAATGTGTTGTTGAATAAGCCAAAATTAAAATTTTCAAAACAAGACAAAAGGACCACATGATTTCCCAACTAGAGTCCAAACTACTATCATGCATGTGTTTCAAAATAGAAAAAGTCAAATATTTTTTATCCATGAAAATCATGTGAAGCCAAAAATCCTTTTGGAGTTTTACCTTGTAAACTAAAATTTTTCTTAACTTATGTAAAAGGTCCTTACATTTCCAAAGGCATGATTAGTGAGTCAACTACAGTTTGACCAAGTGCATGTAAAGCTAATTTTGGATTTATTTCCAAATTATCTAAGTGTTAAATTGAAGTTGGAAAGGATATTTTTGGGGATTTTGGGAGGTGATTTTTCTTATATATACTAGTGCTTTTGCAAGCATTAAGGGATTTTTTGATGTACAAAATTGCTAGAAAACATTTTCCAAAGCAGATTCCCATTAAAAATAGAAGTGTTTTTCCTTTCTAGAAAATACATGAAATATTGTGCATTCAGGTAGTTTATTCTTGTGATTTTTCCCTAAATTTATTAATTTATCTACTTATTTTATCTAACCTTATTACAAGAAATGGGTTTTGTGTTTTTATTTTAGTGTCCATGCATATTGGAAGTTGTGTATTGTGAATCATCCCTTCACATATTTCTATTAATTTACCTTGAAATCTCACCCAAAACCCTCTCGGTGTATGAAAGATAAATAATTTCTTTATCAATTTGTGCACATCTCCATATCATAAGTCTCTAAAAATCCATGGTTTATCACCTCATTTTCTATTTTTCCTTCTAACCCTTACCCCCAATCAGATCTAGTTAGGAATACACTGAAAGGGAATCAGCCCTTCAAATATTGAGATTCACCTCAATTTTGGGATACCCATAGTCCATGAGGTGTTTCCATTATATATCCATAGAATTGAGGAGATAAGTATAAAATCTGTCGATCCTCATAAGGGTGCACTTCTTTAGATAACATGAGGAATGTGCACGAAGCTTAGGATCGAGTCTTAGAAGTAATTTTTATTTTTTAGAATTATTTGAACAAAATTTTATGATCCTTGGTGGTAATAACATACTTGATTTCTATAAGAGATTCCAAAGTGTGTCCTCATTGAACGATAAGGGATCTCCTACTTATTTCCTAACCAATTCCTCAAATGGCTTCAGAAGGTCTTTCATCAATGAATTCTCATTTACTAGAGGTGTTCCAAGTTTCTGCACTCTATTGCTTATGTTTTCCTAAATTTGTGAAGTGAGCTCATCAAAATTATCAAATTTCTTGAGATAATTATTCAACATTCCATATCAGGCAACCAATGTTTGGGACCAACTTGGGGACATATTCTTAGTTACTGAGAATTGAACATGTTTTTTCCCGCCAACACGAAAGAGTCAAGATTACCCATTTCCATCACCAATGATACTTTTATTACTCAATTTCATATTTATTCATATTTACCTTCATGGTGTTGGAAATCACAAAATCAAGTAGTGTAAGGATATCAAGAAGTAAATTTTTACCTTTCTTGACGATCTTGTCAACCCACCTGTCATTGGCCCTTCCCTGCATGGTATGACCTTGAGAATTTATTATTATTATAGGATTAAATCTATTGACTCGGGTAACATTTTTGGTAGCGAGAGATGGGAAGGAAATAGGAACCATGAATGACTAAACATATGAAGTGAGGGTTTTCACATGTTCTTTTAACTGTTCAATCTTCTCTTTGTACTCTTTGTTTCTTATTAGTACATAAGAGGAAGACTCTTTAAAAAAATGTGCATCTCCCTCATGTGTTGCTGGCCCCAAAGGAATTTTTTTCATCTCATAATCCACCTGATTCATCTCCTCAATAGGATTTACCACTTTTGGTTGGGAAACTTCTACATATTGGTTACTAGAAACACTGCTGAAAAAGAGAGAAGTTACTGGACTTTCTTACCTCATTTTTCCTTCATAATCTTTGAGATGGATTAAAATTATAGCATTAATACTTATTTTATTTTTTTAAGTTAACTTCCAATCAATTCTTGGATCCATGGGAATATCGGTGTTGTGGCAAGTTCAATGTTAGGTATGATTTCATTCCTGTGTTCACGATGAAGGACCACATCTTGCATTTGATGAGTTCAATCAAAATGAAGAATAGATACTTGGATATTGATATGAAATTATGGGTTTTAAAGGATTAGTTTCTAATTTCTCAAGATCCTCGATGAGATCCTTGGTGAATTTTTCTTTCTTTTTAAGTCTCATGTAGTGAGATCCTTTCATTACTATTTTCTTCCTCTTTTCTAACTCCCTAAATGAGTGGAGCTCATAGTTCTCTCCAATGTCTTAAAAGATAAGATATGAGATGATTTCCTCAAGAGGGTTTGAATACCACTAGATTCTATAGAGCAACCATTTTTATCTTGAAACCACTCTTTAGACCTATCAAACACCATTGCGGTTCTCTCATTGATATCACCTGATTCATGAACACTCCATCGATGATGGAAGAGGAAAAGACTTCATTTCTTGTTATTTTGGATCAAACAAATCAGTTCCATCATCTTTTGCACCTTTGATGAACCATTAAAAACCAAATATTTTCATCTGACCAAAAATTATATTCATATGGTCTCTTTTTCCTTACCTCAATCATCCATGAAGTTGACTCAATAATATTAAATTTAGGGAATATGGTGAAAATCGAGGAGATTGAATTTTTTAGGATTTCTTCATATGTAAAAATCAACCCTAGATGTGTATGAATGGATGTCAAGGGAGTTAAATGAATCTTCAATATTTGAGGTATCAAAGAACACTTTTTCAAGAGTAAATTCCATGAAAAATGGGAAAAGACACACCTTTTTTCCTACACAACTCAAACAACACTATTTTATCATTGAGATACATGGGGATTTTGCAAGAAGTAAGATTAAAAATTGAAACCCTAATATAAGAAAAAGTGGAGAACTGAGTGAAGAAACATCCATATCTCTTGATCAATGTTGTAGCTTGGGAAGATAACCTCAACTCTAGATTACCTTCTAACAATTGATGATGAACATGGTGAATGCATCATTCACCCTATAAAAATGATGATTACTTTCCTTAAGAGTGAGTTGAGGATACCTTTCATAGGTCAGTTCTTTATGAGATACATTTAAAGAAATAGTTAGGCCTTTGAAGGGTCTCATGTGCATGAGAACATACACCAAGTATGAGGTCATTGTGAATTTACTTATAGCCATAAATTATAGTAATCGACAATGAATGTTGTCACTTATGATCTATTCCCAATCTACCACTTGGTTCCCCTCAGTGGAAACAAGTATGAACTAGGCCATCCATTACTCAAATTCCTTCATCATCTCTTTTCCCATACCATGCATAACAAGATGATCACATATGAATAACCCTCTTAGAACTCAATTCTTGACAACCTCTTTAGCACACGATAGAGTTTCCTACCTCATTTCAACCATGATCCTAGTATGATACCCTAGAGGTATGATTCATTCTTTTACCATTCATGAGATGTAAACTCTTTAGATATTATGACCATATTGTTGCTAGTTGGAATCTTCATACACTAAGAAATTCCTTTCGAGGCAATTACTTCAAGGATGGATTTTTCATCCACCCTTACTATTATAGAATCTATATCGTAGTGTTGAGAACAAGATAGCACCAATTATGTATTTTATACTGACATTGGATGGCCTCCTACCGCAAAACAATGCACTTGTGAAGATCTTCTCTTCAATAGGCTCTCTTGGTCCTCTCGAGCATCCTATTTTTAGGTCCTCTAGGTCCATGTGAATTTCATCACTTTCAACCACACCCGGATACTTATTTAATAGAATTGAAATAAATTTCATACTATATAATTTTAACTTCATGTTTCCAAAAATCAATAAGATGAGTGAAAATGGAGCTAACAACAACTTTCTGCACCAAAATATGAAACTTTCTATTTTTAGCAGGTGGGGTCGAGTTTTATTTTGAAAAAAGTTAAAAACTTTTCAAAAAAACTTGTTCTCTAAAACTCTTAATCCACTTAGGATATTTTTAGAAATTGTTTATTTTTAGGCACCTCGCTTTTTGACAACTGTTATTTTTATAAAGTTACTGATTGACCCCCTGCTTGGTGTTTCTCATTATTTTTCGATTTTTTGAATGTTGAAGGTTTATTATTTCAAGTAACTTGATATTTTTAGAACCTATTTAGTCATATCATATGATATTTTAAGTAATCAAACTTACTAGTGTTGGATTGTGAAAAAACCACTATCTTTTTTTGTTTTGCACCGGATCTCATGTTGCAATTTTCATTGTTTTTTACCCATTATAACTCTTAGAAATCAAAAGGAAACTTTCTAGGGTTTTTTTTTCATATTTTTGTATCAAAAATTCTAGGGCATCATATTTTATGAAAATTTAATCTTCCCAAATTCTTTTGGAGAAGAGAAATCGAACAAATTTTCACCGCAATTGGATTTCTTATTAGAGAGATACGAGAAAAAATTGGTTTTGGAGGCTATGGTTATTCTAGAGAAAAAATAAATCATTGATAGTATAAATCTATGTTTTCCAAGGTATTACAGAGAAGAAATGGTGGATGGTTTACCTGGTGAATAAATGGTTTAAAATGAGTTATATTTCACTTTTATGATGTCCTGCAAACTTTGGTTTAACCCAAGGTCGATGAGAGTTTAAGTGAGGTTTAAATATGGTTTCCACATTTTAATGGAGAAAAAATGGATAGAAATGGATCCCAAGTGTTCCTTGTACCAATATTAATATAAGTGTCGGCATGGGAGTGAGTGTGAGTGAGATGAAGGAGCTAGGAAAACACCATGCGAAGCCGGGAGGGGTCATATGAATGATCGGGGGCTGGTGCTTGGGCATGGGAAAATTTTATTATCCCCTATATCCCATTGAAAATTGGGACAAAAAAATTTCCCATGGGTATTATTGGATGCAAGTGGAATAAAGGGGGCTGAGTGGTTGAGCATAAGGGCTTAAAAATAAGTTTGAGCCTAACGAGAGGTTGTGTGACTTTATGGGGGCCAAGAATGGGCATGATGCACAATTTCTTGTCCCCTTTTTCCCTTTAGTGACATGTGGGACACAAGAGACATAAAATTAATCTATTGGTGAGGGATTGAGGGTGCAATTTTGTGTCTCTCATGTCCCCCTTTCACATGGGACAAACAAGACACACGAGACACTTAGACATCGGGTGCCCTAAAGTACACATATGGGATGAGGATTAGGAAAAAATTTATTTCCCCCATGTCCTCAATTTCCCTATGGGTAAATTAGGGATAAAAGGATGCCAAAAGTGTACCTTTCCATTTTGGAAAGCCATATTTGCACTAACTTGTCAAAAACAACTTGAGAACATACATTTTTCACCCTAGAGGATTAGGATGATATTTTGGGGTCAAAATTTATATTAATTTGACTCCAAAATCCATTATAATACTAATGGAATAATTTTTAGACCTTTAATATTTCTACAAATCCAAAAAAATCCCTTTTTGATCGAGAATTGTGAAGGGCCCCTAATGTTTGAACTATCTCAAGAAATCATCACACCCGAGATTAAAAAGTATGTTCCCATCATGTATATAATTATTAAATATTTATAGTGAATATTTTATTTCATTTTAACTCCTTACAGATCTCCCGAAATCATCTAGATAAATTGAGGTTTGTAATTTGACTCATTCATTGCACCTAAAAACCCACTTTTGAATAGACTTCTAAGTGAATGATTAAATATTTACTAAATATTCCTAAAAAAATTTAACACATTTATGTCCATCTAATACCACCTTTATATTCTTAATAAATTTTTCTAACTCTTCCAGGATTGAATACATGCTTGAAAATGGCCAAAATTGGTCTTCCTATGCTTCCTGGAGAACTAGTCTTTTGTTACACACATTACTCGAATGAAATAATGAACCTTGTTATAATATTTTGAAAACTTGTAAATTTTAAACCAAGGAATTAGGAATAATTTAAAGGAAAATTAGACAATGACACGAGGTAGGTGACCATGAGAGGGATTCAAGGATATTTGGAAGTAGATTTCTCATTATGGCTTAGTTGTCATGGTGTAAGTTTTGCATTTTTGGGTTAGGAAATTCACATGAAAACATGCATTTAATTCTTCTTAATTATTCCAAATAATAATATGAAATTTGAATGATACATTTCGAGTGGAGCGGTCTGAGTGGGAAAACATGATTTTGAATCTCGCCTCGAAAGGAAGTAGGGAGATGGGGATGGAGAAGGGAATCTGCCACGTGAACCTACACAATTTTAGGAAGTAGAGGGCCCCAAGCCCACGTGGGCCGGGGTGGTCTCAATGTAAAGCACAACTTCTGAAAAGGGGATTACACAGGTTGAATTATCTCATAGAATTTCTGAAAGCGTCCATCATTTCACAATCCTAGAAAAGCTCATAGATAGAGAAATGCAGAGGAATATACTATCCTCGAGTGGTAAATTACATGGGCCATGACCTAATGTTTATGTGATAAGAATATGGGAAGGTATGAAATGGAAACCGAAAGGTAACATGGAAATTTATTTGCTAACCAAAGGGTTTTTTCTTTTCATTTCAATAATATGTAAGATTATTACCAAGAACTGGTGAAAATACCCTAGTTTTTGGGAACCATGGGCCTGTTCTTAAAAATATGGAGCCCAGGATTTGATCCAGACAAATAAAATATCAATTTCATGCCATTATGGGTCAAACTCCTAGGATTACCATTGGAATACTGGGAACCAGTAGTTTTAACAAGTTTGGTTAAATTTCTAGGCACTCTAGTGGCATTTGATGGTGTAACCAAATCTAGAACCATACTATATTTTGTTATACTTTGTGTTATGGTGGACTTGGATAGTGAGCTATCAAAACATCTCACTATACATTCGAAGATAGACAACTAGAAGAAAACATTCGAATATGATACATTTGTTACCGATGATGCAAGAAGTGTAACAAAATGGGACAAAACATCAAATCATGTCCAAAGATTGTTAATGATGGAAAAACAAAGGAACCAAGGAAAATAAAGGAATGGCAGGAAAATCAAAAATAAGATCCAATGAAAGGAACATAACAAGAAAATAAAAAATCAAATGAAAATCAATATGTAGATAAAGAAAATCCTTTGACCTATTTTGGAAATCGGGATCAAGATGATTTAGAGGAAAAAGATTTTTTGTTCAAACTCAAATAAATGAAATTCTCATGAAAAATATAGTAATAGAGAAAAATGAAATAGTGGAGGGGGAAGCACAAATAGAAATAGAAGAGAACAACAAACAAAGCAGTCTAGAGAACCATGTGGATAAGGAAGAAGTAAATGCAAAGATTCAAGAAGATTTAGAGGTACTGGTAAACCAATTCCAAGATGCACAACAAGAGGTGGAGATGGGAGAGATGGGCATAGAAGAGTTATTTGAACAAGAAATAAAGTCCTACCAAGGATTAAATATGGAGGATTTTTCTAACATGGATTAGATTAAGGTGATAGTAACACCAATAAAAGGAAAAAGAAAAATGCAAGAAGCATCATCTTCTAAACCCCCAAGAAAAATGTTGATGTTGGAAGTAGATCAACTAGAGGAAAACCTTTGAGGTAAATAAGAGAAAAGAAAATAAATAGAGATGGAAATTGTTGCAGGGAAGCAAAAACATTATATCTCAAGGGATCCAAAAACCCCAAAATTTTAAATGAAATTCATCACCTATGAGAGGGCTGAATAATACAGTCCAATAAAGGATTCTCAAATACTATATTGAAAATCATAAGCCTAACATATTTGTGCTAAAAGAAACAAAGATGGATGCTGATAACTTCAAAGTACTGGAAAACAAAGTGTGGAGAAATGCAGAGGTAAGTTGTGTGAGGTCAAACGGTGCATCTAGGGAATTGTTATTCTCTGGAACAATTATATGGTTTAAAGTCACACCATTCTAGAAAACCCCAATAATCTATCTATTGTGTTCACGTACCAACAAATTAACAAGACCTGGATTCAATCTAGTATCTACACCCATGTCTCAGCTAAAGGAAGAAAGGTTTTATGGATAGAGGTAAGCTCTTTTAGAAAGAATTGTAAAAAAATGATTGGTTAATTTTAGGAGAATTTAACAAACCTTTATCCCCGGTTGAAAAGAAAGGGGATGTCAATACTATACTTCTAGTATGGAAATTTTTTCTAATTTTATAACTCATAACTCACTAATGGATATTGAATTAAAAGGGATAAATTTTACATGGAGCAATAGGAGAATGGGAGAAAAATTAATCATAATTAAACTTGACAGAGTGTTGGTCTCAGTTGAATGGTTTTCATCTCAAGATTTTTTCTTTCATCCCTCCCAAAAAGGATCTGATCATAGCCCTTTTGTTCTGAGTATTGAAGACAAAATAAAAAGCTCTCCGAATCCTTTTAGATTTGAAAAAATGTGGACTAAGCACCCTTATTTTTATCAGAGAGTACAAGAATGGTGGAAAACTAACAAGCATGGATCTTCCATGTTCACATTAATTAAGAACTTGAAAAAAGTTTTAAAAATGCCAAAGTTTGGAATAAGGAAGTATTTGGAAACATTTTTGAAAAGAAAAATAAAATCACAAAGGAGATAGAATGGCTGGAAATAAAAGTTCAAAATGTAGGGATGGATGTTAACGATTATATCAAAGAAAAGGAACTCCTATCCGATCTCCATAATCTCAGAACATATGAAGAAATCCACTGGAGGTAGAAATCAAGAGCATTTTGGTTAAAGGAAGGAGGCAAAAATAATAATCTCACCACAATGAAGCACAGAATCCACAAGAAAGAAAACATATGGCATCAATCAAGAAAGAGGCTATAAAGTTTTATAAAAAACTTCTATCTAAAGAGACACGTGACAATGAAGATAATACTAATTTTCTACTCAATTTCATACCTCAAGTGCATATATACAAGAGGAGCTTAACAAGATTCATGAACCACTAAACATAGAGGAATTGAAAAAGGTTGTTTTTTTCTCTTAAAGGAGAAAAAACTCCTATCCTGAATAGATTCCCATCCTTCTTCTTCCAAATCTATTGGGATGTTTGTAAAGATGATTTGTGGAAAGCAACAAATGAATTTTTTAGAACGTAAAAATCTTAAAAGAGGTGAATAACAATTTTATTGTGTTGATTCCCAAAAATAGCAGGAGCAAAAGACTTTAAGGAATTTCTCCCAATAAGTCTTTCAAACAATATCTATAAGATTCTCACAAAGACAATTGCTTCCAGAATGCAACCCTTTCTAAAAAATATAATCTCTTGGCAATAAGTTGGTTTCATTTAGGGAAGGCAAATCCAGGATGGCATAGTGGTGGTTCATGAAACTCTTCACTCCATGGACAAAAGAAAGAAATCAGGTATGACAATCAAACTTGATATGAACAAGGCGTTTGACAGGGTGTATTAGGAATTGTTAGATATAGTCCTGAAGAAGATAGGATTTAATATTCACTTCAGGAAGATCATCAAAGAGTGCATCTCAACTCCCATGTTTTCCATCTTGATAAATGGAACACCTACAGGTTTTTTTGGAAGCTCAAGGGGTTTAAGGAAGGGTGACCCTATCTCACCCATTCTCTTCATCATAATGGCATAAAGCCTCAATAGAGCTATCAATAGTTACATAAAGGAATGAATCTTGCATGGTTTTAACCCATCTTTTAATCCCCATTCAATGTCACATCAAAATTTACAAACAACACCATCCTCTTATCCATTGCCTCAGTCAAGGAAGCAAAACAGTTCAATTTTTTGTTAAATTTTTATGAGGAAGCTTTAGGACAGCTCATAAATCATGGGAAGAGCTTTGTTTTTTTCATAAATACTCCCAAGGAATGGCAAAGGAAAATAGATTAAATTTTAGGATGTGTGATTAAATCACTACCAGCCACTTACCTAGGAATGCCTATGTTTAAAGGCACCCCTCTATCTCTCATGCTGGAACCCTCTATTGGATAGATTTCAAGAAAAGTTAGTGGGTGGAAAGGGATTTTCATATCTAGTGTCGTTAGGGTCACCTTGATCGAAAGCACCCTCCAAAACATTCTTGTTTATTTGCTTTCACTTTTCAAAATTCCATAGAAGATCATTGATTCAATTGAAAAAATGCAAAAAGATTCTTGTGGGAAGGTGTCGAGAACAAAATAGAATTCACCTTGTTGCTGGGAAAAAAATTTCAAGCCAAAATCACAAGGGGGTTTAGGCATAAGGAACATCAGAAAATGAATAATTCCCTTCTGAGCTAAAATGGGATGGAGATTAATCAAATAGGATTCTCCATGGTGTATCATCATAAAAAAATAAATATCTACAAGAGAACACTACTAATAGCTTCACTTTAGACATGGATCTCCGTGATGGTTCTTACTTATGGAACTCTCTAATTAAAAGAAGAGAGATTATCACTAAAAGCATCAAGTGGGAGCTTGGGAATGGCAGCAAGATAAAGATTTGGGAAGATAAATGGAATCTAGATCCGAGTCAGCAACAAAAGTTTGAGCTAAAAAATCAAATAAATAGACTCAGATTGAAGTATGGTGAGACCACAAGTGGATACATGGAAAGCAGAAATGGGAAGGCTGAGTGGAGAAGACTTTCTTTAGAAGAGCAAAATGAATTGGAAAGAGAAAAGTTGGCCCTTATCCAAAAAAATATTTCAATCATTTACATCCCAAAAATCAAGGTCGAGGATGATTTAATTTGGCAAGATGAGGGGGATGGAAACTACAGTGTCAAATCTAGATATAACAGTCAAATCCCACCCCACATTCCTCAAAACTGTTGGAGAAAAGTTTGGTATAAGGAGATAATTCCTAAGATTAACTTTTTTTGGTGGCTCATAGTTCAAAATAGCATCTTCACAAAGATTGATAACTCGAGAAGAAAAGGACATAAATATCAACAGATGCATTCTTTGCAAAGAAACCGAGGAAACATTTGATCATCTCTTCATTCACTGTAAATTTGCCTATAATATTTGGGGATTAATCCTTAATAAAATTGGCCTAAAATGGAAACATCCCAATTCTATGCAAGAGATGAAAGATATCTAGTTCTATCACACCAAAAATCTCTTTGTTAGACTTTTATAGGAGCTCATTCTTATACACATAGTTTGGGAAATTTGGAAGGAGAGGAATAAGTGGATCTTTAAAGAAAAGGATCTTAAGGAAGAAATTATTTTCAAGCATCTGATTAGGTTCATTACAGAGAACTTCAAAATTGCCATCAAGTGCAGCAAAGGTAGCCCACATGATTCGATATTATTTTTCTTAGGAAATGGCAGCTTCAACTTGAAAAAGACCCCCAAAGGACAAAGCTCTAAAATTTATAGGAGTATGATGGTCTAGAAACAACCTCAAGAAGGATGGCACAAGGTAAATTTTTATGGGGTGGAAAAAGGAAATCTAGAAAAATCTAGAGGAGGAGTTATTAGAAACAACAAAGGAGATCTAATTGTAGCTTAATTAGAAAACATGGGTGAAAACTAATCATTATGTTGAAGCCTTAGCCGCCTCATGGGGTATTCAACTCGCCTCCTCTTTGAACATTTCAAAACTTTGGGTTAAAGGTGACTCGATGAATATCTTGAACTTTCTTCAAAATAAAACCTCTCCCAGTTGGACCATCAATAAAATCATTGATGACTCCATTTTCATGCTCAAAACTTCACAAGCTATGAAGTCTCCCACATCTTCAGAGAAGGAAATAGATTTATTGATATGTTTGCTAACATTGGAGTGGGATATGACATTCTTCAAACTAGATAGGGGTTGAATCAATTCCTAAAGAGATCTTAACAATAGTGGATAGAGAAAAACCCAACACTGAGACACCTATGACCATCTCCTTATAATATTTTTGGCCTTTACCTCCGTGTCTTATCCTATTTTTGTTGGCCCTCTTACTGGGTGTGTTGTTGGTCAACCAATTTGGTGTTGGTTTCTTATTTTTTTATGGTTTTTTATTGGTTCTAGGTGAGGTTTCACATCCTAACTAGTTATTTTTTATATTTTTATTTTATTTGGTTTCTTGAGTTTTTATGGTCATATCTGGATTGGAGATTCATGTTGTATTAGTGTAGGGTCACCGACAAAACCCTCTTTTTACTAAATATCAAAAAATAATGAAACCTCATGATTGATTAATAATTTCAACATTCTTTACTTCCCAAATTCAATTGAGAAGAGTTATTACTACCCCGATCTCTTTCATAATGTGTTGCACCACCACTTTTAGGTTAATCTTCTTCTTTAAGCCGATGGAATCCTTTATGAATTCTATATGCATTTCTATCATTAACTTATTGATAAAATTCCTCGTTACAAACCATGTTGACCTTTGGGAGTTGATATAGCTCACTAAATGTGCTTTCATGAACTAGGTAAATAGTTTACACACTAGATTCAAGTACCCCATACTACGTGGTGCATTGGGCTAGTATATGTTTGAAAAAATCCTTGAAATAAAATAGTTTAGGATTAGAAGTATATTTATAGAGGCCTAAATATCTTATTTATTCTAAACTATCATAATATTGATTTTTGTATCACTTAACTCATACTTATCAAATTACCTATTCTCTAAGTATATTATTTCATAGTAAATTTCATTGTAATTGGCCAATGGTTTCAATAGTTATTGGGAAAAGTGTGTGTCATTGAATTCTAAATTAGTAATCATGGATTTACACATGAGTAAATTTGTGAGGACTTGTGATGATTAATAATGAATTTCGTGATGATTTATAGTTTTTATAAGTGAATTTTGATCTCTCTATGAACTTTTCTTTCAATTAATAAAACTCATGCTAAAAAAATTGGATAACATATAAACTTATATAATATTCAAATGCTTATTTAGTTCACAAATGAGATAATTTTACTACTATTTTATCCTCAAATATGATTTCTTTGATCCCCATGAATTCATTTAAAATGAGCTTTAATGACATTCCTTGCTTTTCTTTAAGTTAGGATCCATACATGCCTCTAAAAATTATTTATTCTCGGTGATCCATATTTTTGATCCTTGATAATTATGTCTATTAAATCTCATTCTCTACCCCTTAATTTTATCACTCATCATGAACCGACGACCCATCATTAGAGTAATGTAGACCAATAACATGTTTCCTAACTTAGACGTGATTCATCCACTTATCTCGATTTACTCGACTATCAAGCCATTTAAACTCTTGACTTTTCAACTCCATGTAATTTAAACTCTTTATGAATTGGATACTTTTCATTAGTACTAAGAATATCTCAAGCGTGATTAGTCCATGTGTACATTGTTACATTTTTTAGGTAAATTGAATATTTTTACTTTGTTGAAATGGTGAAACCATCTCATATATATGGAGATCCATCATTGGTCCACATGGTCTCCTTTCTCAGGTAACCAAATACTCTATTTTGGACATGTGTCAACCTTTAGGGGCCTCCATGTATATAAAGCCTTGATCTCTATTTGACTTCTCAACGCTGTGAATAACCCAAGTTTCAAGAAACTTGTCATGTTTCCTTACCAACTATAAATGAAAAAAATAAAAATACGGATGTGAAAGTACTTTTAATAATAAAAAAAGATAGGAAATAAAACCAAAACAAGGTTTGAAATTTGAAAATTGTCTCTCAAAGTGTGGGCTATAAATATTATGGGGTTTCACCAAGCCAAAACATAAGGTATATTGAGGCAAACATTGATAACACATGATTAGTTGAGATTTTAATTAGTTTTTACTTTATAAAGTGTATAAGTGGTTGCTTAATCCCAACATAAACTAAAGTTTTTATTACATTAAGAAAATGTGTTTAAGACTAAACTAATACCAAAGGGGGCCTAATGTGTATAATTTATTTAAGATAAGTATTGTGGGTACCCTTTAATTTACATAAATCTTATGATAGGAATGAGATCAAATGAATATAGAAGGGTAAAAATAATATCTAGCATGAAAACTATAAGTAATTGCACAACATAGGAGAATAAGAACAACTTAGCTTGTATTAGGAGATCTAGGATGATTTTGGTCTATAAAATAGATAGAGAAGTTTGGATATATATTTTGCAACCTATGTCTAATAAACTAGGATCAGGGACTTCTTTAGACAAGAGAACCCACAAGAGGACAAGACCACTCTAGGTGCTAGTGTCTCGATCTAGGAACTAGTGTCTTGGTGGCATCTCTCGCTTTTGGTATTTTTAGGGTCTGAACTTGGTTCCCTCCTTTTATTGTTTATCACTTCAAATATATCTTAGGGTTATTATATATCACATGTTCATGTAAAAAAAACCCTAACTACATGTACAAATCTCAAGAAAGAAATAAATGAAACAAATAATGCATATTATTTAGTCGAATGACCTCTCTCGGTCACCCCAATGTTATATTCATGAGTGTTGTACTAAATTTCAGACTATGTAGTTTTGGTGTGTGTGTGATTTCAATTATGTCCCTTGAAGCTATTTTTCCTTATGCTACTCACACCAAGATAGTGGGCTAAAAATAATTTTTCCTCAAAGATATAATGTGTCATATGGAATTTAGAAATAACCCCTTTTATGCAAGTGAATAATGCATCCCAAATGTAGTCCTTGAGTATGGAGCACCTGTCCAAGTGATAGAAAGTAAGTATTAGCTCCCAATTTCCTCGCCCTAATAATAAGTGACTAAATCATGTATATACATGACTCCCTTGTTTGAATTTTATCATCGACAATTGAAAATCCAACCCAAACCGATATAGGTAACTCTACAAAAGATACCAAATGATGTGGTAATTCAAAATCAAGAAAATGAGGGAAAAGGACAGAAGCACCCAAAGGGGACAATAAAGCACCTAGGCACTCTTTTCCCTAATGGGTGGTAGTGTCTAGGATGCTCAAAAGATGTAATAGTTAGTATAGAGATGGTTCACATGTCGTTTAGTATCCAAAAGTAAAGTGGTCATTCTAGAAAAGTAAATAATAAGAGTGTGGGAAAGATAAAAGCAATGAAAGGGAAAAATAAGTGTTGTTAATGTCTAGTATTCTTACTTTGGAATAATCTATATAATGATATACTTAGAGGCATGATGTAAGTGAATGAATATTTTTACTACATTTACCCTCACTTTATGTCATTGAATGAATATTCAGTAGCATAAAGTAGATAAGTAGAGTGTACCTTGTGGAGAGTCAGAACCAATAATGTGTCAAATGAGGGTTGTAATTGATATCATGTCAAATGGAGTTAGTATAATGTGAATCATAGAATCTAGAGGAGGATAATGATCTTAGGGGTGACCTCCTATGTGTAGTATAATTGATTCATGCATCTTTTCCTTGGATATTACCTTTTTCGAGTGTCATCGTGTTTGATATTTCTTACCTTTAGGCATCATGTTACCAAGGGAAGATTATTAGGAGAGATGTAGGATTTTCCATCCAACCAAGAATGCTTCCCAAAGGATAAGTATCACCGAACAATGATGAACAACCCAATTGAAAATTTCCACAAGTGACACATCGATCAAGGCATATAATGTTAATGCACATGCCTTAGGTGTCACTCCCTATTTAATCCCGAGAAAACAAAGTAATTATCTCCTTGTAGTTTCCATTGATTTTCTTCCTATTGGTAATTGATTGCAATCTATAACTCGAGTCTGCATTACTAGAATTGGAGAAAATTTTCATTAGAAATAAGTTGATCCTATAATGTTCTTATTTTTTTCCCTATGAAAGGAGCACCCAGGTGGGACACTAGCTCTCACCATTCATGTATGAGTTGGGCACTTCTATCTTTTACTGAATTTTGGATCAATTTTTATCAGAACCTATTTTTAGCTCTTATTTATTCTCCGATTTTACTTTTGTCAATTTGTATCTAGTATGTGAATTGTTGAGAGGGTGAAATAGTCACTCGATGATTTCCCCCACTCATTTGGGGTGTGTGAGATGATTCAAGGTGAGAGAAACCAAATGAGGAAAGTTAAAAATGATGGACATATAAGAAATATAAATATGTTATGGGGAATAGGGAATGCACATGGTAACAACCATGGCGTATGCAAACAATGGGAAAAAGGCTAGCCAAAATTGTTAGTCATAAAAAACATACATGATGTAATAGAAACAAGTCATAAGACACAATAACATTACAAAATACATGTGGATTAGTTTTTGAATACATGGGACACCATTTAGGATTTTTCAAGACAATCGAAGCCTTAAAGGAGGTACAAGGAAACAAGTAATGGATATAGAGAATAACCTAAAAATAATGACAATCAAGAGAAGATATAAAAATCGAGAGAACCCCGATTAGAATTAGGATTGTAATACAAATGCTACACATGAGGCATTAATTACCATGTTAGGAAAAAAATGATATTATGTCACAATTTATATAGTTGGAAATAGTAATGAAAGTAGTAGATATTCCAATTATAAAGACTCCGAGTATAGAGAAATATAAAAGGTAGATTCCCCCATGAGCCTCAGTGGGAATGATATGGTACAATGCCAAGAATCATACATCATGTAGAAACTTGTGAGTGATATGAATTCACCTTAATTGTTACCATGTAAATGTGCATGTGTGTATGTAAAAATTATAGATCATACAATGAATCTAAATAACAGGATAAGTAATGTGCAACATAGAATAGAATAAATAAGAAAGGATACATGTCCAATCAAGCTCTAAGCTGGTATTTTTGAATTTTTGTCAATATGTGAACATGAAATAGAACATCTATGGGAGGGGAGCAAGATTTTTCCCCAATTTATGTGTGCAAAGTGAGTTCCATGTAAGTAAATTTTCCCTCAACTATCGTGTTTAAACCTATAACATTAATGCATCATCGGGTAGTGAGGGGAGATAATATTCCCCAAGTGTGAATGATATGTTGATCTATCTAAGAAGGATAGGGGTAAGGGCCCACTATCTACCAATGTAAAAATATGAACACATGTGAACATGATCCAAGGACCTAGTGTCATGTGAAAGTGCATGTATCATAACATGTGGAGTAGGATTGTGTCATGCATGTGGAGAAACTAGAATAGGTGGAACATTGGTAAGTAATAAGTGTAATTTGGGAAACATGAGAGATACTAAGGAAAAATGTCAACATAGTGAGGGGAAAACCCTATGGAGTCTAAGATCCCAAATGTATGAGGAGTAAATGCAATGACATACATAATAAGGATATGACCAGTAGAAGAAACTAGAATAGGTGGAACATTGGGCTTGCTGGAAAATTATGGAAATATTAAGTGCAAACATAAGGATCAATGTGTGATTCAAGATATGTGTAACATATGTATTTCTATGAGGTTCATCAATATCAACTACAAAAATGGAGGGAGAGACACAAGACTCATCAAAAGCAATAGATGCAATTTGCAAAGATTTAAAGCATTAAATTTGTTTAAACTAACCCCTATGACCATATATATAAATTTGGAAAGTGGGGAATTGATTTCCCATGGATGTAGCAAGATGATGTGTAGCCATAGTAAATTTTTCATGCATGGGAGCTTAGAAAGTGAGAGTATTAGGAATCAATATCAAATTATAAAATTGTGTTATAGCTTGTGATGAGGAAGGTACAAAGAGTGATGTAACATTGGAATCAATAAGCATATGATCATTATAAGTACATCAAGAGTGAGACATAATGGGAAGAGTATCATGGGTGTTAATAGAAATTTTATCATGTAAATCAATAACATTATAGTTCATCAAAATAAGAGAATGATGTGTAATGTAAGTAGTAACTTCATTATCATGTATGAGAGGGATATCACAAAGATTAACAACATGAGGTGTTTAAGATATTATAGAATTATCTATGGAATAATGTGTTGTAAATGAATTTTGTGTGATGGTATGAGTAGATAGAGTTTCATGCATAATATGTAACCAAGGATGGATAAGAAGGATATTATTGTTTCACTGAATAGTGATGCATACATAAGAGAAAAAATGATAAGGTAAGGGTGAGGAGAAATACATGTGAATGAAGGTGGAAGGTAGAGTGTGTGCATTCTGATTTCCTAATCCAATGTTGATTGCAAGATCTTTCTTTTCCTAGGAGGAACAACTCCGTGAATAAAAACAAGGCCATAGAAGGAATATTAAACAATATATGTTAGTGTACTTCCTAGAGTATGCTAGATCTAGGAAGTGTGGTACTTCTTAGATGGTTGTAAATCCACCGTTTAAAACAAATTAATGTAAGAAATGATTTAAACCAATATTATCCTACTATATTTGATATGATTTAGGTGTCTCATTCAAGTACAATAAACCAATTTAATCTAACAGGATAGGTTATGATAAAATCTAGAAGTCGACAAGTAAATAAGGTTGTTGGGATAGGTCAAGGTTGGGATTTAAGTGATTTGGGTTGTTTGGGAGAAAGGTATAAGGTGGTTGTTATAAGCGCGCTCTACTAGACACAAAGAATGATGTTGGTCTAGTATGACCAATGTTGAGGTTTAGGTTAATCAAATCGGTAGGGTCAGCCGATAGAAATTTAATGAAGTTTGGTTTTGGTGATTCTCTATGCTTGCACAGAGAATGGTGAGGTTGATGGTCCAGTGATGGGGATACTCGAGATGTCCTGGAGTCGTGTATGGGAGGATGGGAGGTTCAATGTAGTTAGGTAAGGGGGATTGACATGAAGGTGAGAGGTGATGGGATGCAAAGGAGATTAGGACTCTTAAACAGAGATGAAGAAAATGATCTCACTAAGTATGTAAAGATACATATTTAAATGTACTTACTAGTGTTTGCATACCTGGTGTTTGGATAGAGGTGATGGTTTATCCATGGAAGTGGTGGCCAAAGTGTCACGGTTATGCTTCTTATAATGTTTCCATGAATGTTTTCCCTTTATATCGGTGCGTTTTGCTAGTTCAAGATGTTTGGATGTGTAGGAGTGCTCTAGTGCATGCTTGCATGCAGATATCTCTTCTCCAAAACTCAAATAATTCTTCCAACCACTCAAACAAGGTTACCAAAGTGTAGTTGAACATGGTTTAGGTTGACTAGAAATGGTTTTGGTTGATTCAATCGGTTAAGGAGGGATATCCTAGGTTTCCAAAATAGTAGATCTTGGCTATCATTTTGGCCAATTTTGCCTATTTTTATGGATTCAAAATGTCTTATTTATGCGTAAGTAAGTGTGCATGTTGTTAGAGTAAGAATAGGCATTTAGTGTTAGGGTTATACTAATTCTTACTTAGTTATGATAAGTGGAGATTGAGTCCTAGTAAAAGGAAACATACTAATAATAGGTTTATGATGAGGTGTCTAGGTGAGGTGGAAATTAATTTAATTAAGGTATTTATTAATGAATATTGTGAGCATGGGCATTAATTTAATTGCATATAATTAAATTAATATACATGTGGGGTGAAATAGAGTGTGACCTAAATTTGGTGTCTACATTTCACCCCTTTTTTGACATGTATCTTGTATTGGTAAGCGATGCTAACAAAAATAGGAAGTGATTGCCCCATGTGTGGGTGAAGGTGATCCCCCTCGAACCAAGCATTGATGAGGTGTAATTAGGAATCAGTGAGTGGTTTGAAAAATGTGGATTTTGTGGAAGTGGAGGTAGGTGGGGAAGTGTATGAGTACTATGGGAAAGGGTGATAGTCAACTTGAGTAATAGGTAATAGGTAATGGGTAATGAAAAGTAAACATATGCACATATATAGATTGCAACACGATACCAAATTGAAGAGCTTGAAAACTCTACATCATCCAAGGTTGATAGGTTTATCCAAACAAGGGTGAAGTGATTCAAGTATCTAAGGTATAAGATATGGTCCGAAACACAATGTAGGTCAGGTGTAGGAATGTTTAGGTATGTTCTAGTACACCAAAGGTTTTTTCATGATAAACGACACAGAAATAGGCAAGGTATAGTTGTTTGGCTAAAATAACATAGTAACAACATCACAAGGTATAACAAGTACATAAGGTCAATGGTCACACCAAGTAGGTTAGGTTCATGAAAATAGGTCATGGCACGAGTAAGGCCAAGGTATAGGTAAAATAAAAAATACCAAGATGCAACTAAAGAAATATAGGGGTAGTGTGGGCTTGTAGGTATGGTTCAATAGGTGTCTGTAATGATAAAAGGTGTTTGAGCACTAATGGTTGCAGGTAAAAAGGAAGCTTATCAAGGGAAAATATCTATACGGTTTGACCGATGAAGGTTATATGGTGAGTGATGTCGGTTGGCTAGGGAACAAATATGACTGATGTCGGTCATGTCGAATTGGAGTTAAACAAGGAAAATTCCATTTTTTACAGAATCATTTATAATTTTCTAATTATAGAAAATGATATAGGAGATATAGAAAGTTGGAAAGTGACGTAACAAGATGGAGAGTTGAGTTGGCAAGTATCGTAGCGGGTGATTGACATTCGGTAGGTGGGTCCATGAGATCATTTCAAACAATTTAATCCGTTGTGAGGTGGGGAGTTGATTTGGTGATGGCAGAGGTAGGAGAGGGTACGAGTGGACCACTGGTGTAGTGGCTAGATGTACCACCATGGCAATAGAACCGCAATGAGGTAGGATTTGATCCTGATCCTTCATTTGTTGTTGAAATAGGTTGGTAAAAATTGGTTTTGTTTAAAATTTGGGTGAAATTTTAATTTTTGAAAGTTATGGGTAAAAATGAAGGAAATGAGGGGTGGGAAGGTCCAATGTAGGTTAAATAGGAGTGGGAATGAAGCTAGGATAGGTTTGGGTAGGTTAGAATGGGTATTTAGGTTAGATTTGATAATTTTGTGAGAGATAGGGTAGGGGTTTGTGGATTTTGATGCGGTGACAATGATTGAGGTCAATCAAGGGTTGGCTAACTTTAGTTGGCCTTGGCTAAGATCACCAAGTATTAGGTGACCGATGTTGGTGATTATGGACCAATGTTGGTCAAGAGTGATTGATGTCGATCAGTCTAAGGGAAAATAGGTCAACAACGAGATAAGGTGGGAGGGAATGATAGGAAATGAGATATAAAGGTGGGTATATTGAGAATGGGTAGGGTAATAGGTACCAATAGGGATGAGTGGAGGGATGTGAAATTGGGATGGGGGAGAAGGGGTAGTCTTTAGGGTTAGGGTGTGGTTATGGGGTAATAAGTAGGGAGGGTCTTGGGAATAGGTTGGTTGGTTACGAGTTACGTTGGGTACGGTTAAGGTTTAACAATGTTGTGGTTTGTTGGATGCAAGCTAGGAACCAACTGTGAATGTAGGGTAGAGGTCCACCACTATTACTAGTGGTACAATCAAGTGTGACCTCCGAGGAGTGGAGGCACGTGATAGACATCATCGTGATTGGGGTCTAACACTACAGGCACATAGTTTGGGAGCTGATCTTGATGGTTACACTCATCGACAAATGGGATTTAGTGACCAACACATTTCATTTGTTTGAAGGTGAGATCACAAATCCCCTAAATGATGTGTACAGATCCTATGGCTATCTATAGTTGGACAAAGCAGGTGTATTTGATTTCTTCAGAGGCATCAGAGGAGATGATGTTGGTGGTGTTTGGAGAGGGGATGGCGGAGATGAGGTTCCATAGTGTGAGCATGAGTTATGGAGATATGTACGTGGCCCATCCTCGAGATGGGGTTAGTTCTTCCTGATTATGGAGGAAATTTGTTATTTTCTCGCTACTAGATGCAGAGGGTGGGGAGATTCCCACGTGTGCTGATGAGGGTTATCTATGAAATGATGGAGGAGAGGAGGAGGAGATAGATGAGACTAGCTTGGACATCAAATGGGCCAATAATTGATGTCATCATTTTTATTATTTATTTTTGATATATACTAGCCTGTGTGTTGATGATAGTGAGGTTGTACATGAGATTTTTGAGAGTTTTGACTATGCACCGGTCTACATGCTAAAGATGGTGAGGATTTATATGAGGGTTTTTGAGATACTGATATTTATTTGTATCTGTGTATGTATGTATTGATACACAAACTCTCTCATTTATATAGTTGATTATGTTTATTGGATGGATGATGTACTTGTGTTGTAAAATTTTCATTGTTATATGTATATGGGTGGAAACCAGGTGGATTAGGCATGATGGAGTCAGGTCAATTTAGGCATGATGGAGTCAGGTCAATTTAGGCATGGTGGAGTCAAGTCGGTTTAGGCATGATGGAGTCAGGTTGGTTAGGCATGATGGAGTCTTGTTTTTAATTTTGATTTAATGTCCAAGTTATTGGTAACATGGGAAATAAATGACAATTTATAGGTATGTTATGGTGTGAATTTCTAAAATATTTGATATCATGGAAATGTGAAATGATTAATTTGAGGTTTTATAATGTGATAACATGGTAGATATGTATGTTTGGTAATTTTCCAAGTGTTATAAAAATGAGAATTAAGATAGAATATGAATAGGAAAATGGGGGAAAATAGGTTAGGGTAAAGAGTGGCCGAGCTAACCTCCAAGGGCCCCATGCCCTAGGAGTGCTACCTACATAGCCCCAAGTGAAAAGGGGCCTCAGGATGATGTAGTTCTCCCATAAGCTAGGGAAGAATATGATGAATTAGAGGAATGGGTTGGTAGGTTTTAGGCATGATTGAGTCTAGGTCATAGGCATGGTTGAGTCTTAGGTGATAGGCATGGTTGAGTCTTAGGTGATAATGGAAATATTTTAAAATGTAGGTGTCGAGGGTTTTGTCTGTATAGGGTAATCAATAAGTAATGAAGAAGGTAAATGGTAAGAGGTGGTAAAAGAGCTGATTAATTGATAAGAACCCTAATGATTCCACCATACCAAAGATGGGCTTATCAACGTAAGACCATAAAGGCATTGCGTAATGGACTATTCTAAGGGTGAAGAAAGTCACATTATCATGAAATTTTACATTTACGGCCAGTCCCTTGAGTGGGAAGGGAATTAGGGTGAAAAGGAAATGAGGTGAAAAAGGGTGGTTTAGTTTAACTTAGTGTACGACATCATGTTTACCTAGAAAGAAACTCATGATCAAAAATAGTCAATTCCATGACAAAAGTTATCGTTGTCTTCTTTTCTTTTTTTTGATAGATGGTCAATGTCGGAAGTCTATATGGGATGATTATATTATCTCCTTGAGGTCTTCATGAAGTGATCAATATGGGAAGCTTCGAACATTTTATTATTTTTTTGTAATGACTTTATATAGTTGTCCTTCGAGGAGCGGTCTATTTATAGTAGTGAGATAGAATGAAGAGATGTCCCTTTTGAGGGAGTAATCTTTTTATTGGAAGTTTTAATCAAGGATTTGAATGCGATTTTACTTTTGGATGTTTAATTCATGGACAAGACTATAGAGAAAGAGTAGGTTCTTGTTTAGAAGACAAAACCATATCACACAAAGGTTAAGTATGAAAGAGATAGTTTCAAGTGAAGAACAACCATGTGATTCCATATTTGAAAGAGAAAAAAGTATCCATGAGAATCATGCCATGAGTAGAGACATGGTACTCATATTTAAAGATAGGTTGAATGGTGACAGGTAATCACATGATTCTTATTTAGTCGTTGATCCTAAAAATAGGTAACATGAAATGTGAATGGCGCTCAAGGGAAAATGGTTAATAGAAAGAAGGTGATATAGGACTTTATTTCAACAATAATATGGTCTAAGATGTAAGGAATTGAGGGGCTCAGGTTCAGGTTTACCTTTAATTGAAGACAAATGATAAGCACCTGATCTATAGCAATGAGTAACAATATAGGGTCTAAGCCAATTAGGAGCAAATTTTCCTCGCTTACTTTTCTCTTCTTTGGTTACATGTTGATTTTCCTTCAAGATGAGTTCACTGACCTGGAAGGATCATTTGTGGAAATTTTTATCGTAGGCACATTTGATATATTTTTGGTAGATTTGGAGATGATCAAGAGCATTGAGATGACATTTTTCATAATAACTCAAGTTTTGCCAAACGGTCATGACGAAAGTCATCATTCTTGAGCATGTCTTCTAGCAAGATGCGAAGAGATGGAATCTAAACTTTGAGAGGCAAGACAACCTCGGTACCATAGACTAGAGAGAAAGGTGTGGCAGCATTAGAAGTGTGAATACTAGTGTGGTAAGCCAACAAGGTGAAAGGAATGTGCGTATGCCAATTCTTCCCAGTATCGTCAACTACTTTCATAAGAATTTTGTAAAAGGTTTTATTGGTTGATTCGCTTGGCCATTTTTTTGGGTAATAAGGTGATGAGAAACTAATTTGAATCCCAAAAGCATCACAAATATTTTGTAGGTTTGATTTAATTACTTTCCATTATCGGTGATGAGGCGGTGAGGGACGCCAAAGCAACAAATTATGTGATGGTTGATAAATTCACATATTTTCTCAACTTTTGTAGAAATGAGGGGAATGGCTTCTTCCCATTTAGTGTATTATTCAATAGTGGTTATAATCCATTTATGGAATTGTGAAAAATGAGGATTGATCTCTCCAAAAGATCCAAACCCCATTAAGAGAAAGGCCAAAGGTATTTTGTGACTGTAAGGCATGACTAGGTGTGTGATGACAATTAGAATGTTGCTGGAATTTCACATAATGTTTGACATAGTCACAACATTCATGGTTTAGGGTTGGCCAATAATATCCTAGGAGAAGAATGTGTTTAGCGATAGCTAAGCCACTAAAGTGGCCTCCACAAATTCCTTCGTGAACTTCCTTGATTATGTAAGGGATTTTGAACTTGTAAGGCATCGTAAGAGAATACCATCGAAGCTGATTTTATAAATAAGACCACCCATGATGATATAGTGAGAGAAACTTGTAAGAAAGGTGTGTTGTCCATTACGAGTGAGGCTGGGTGGCGAATGGAAAGGGAAAGATAGTCTATAAACTTCTTATACCAAAGGTCACGTGGGTCAGGTGCAACGGCTCCGAAGTGAAGTTGACCTCACGAGATGAATAAGAGGGTGAGTGTAACCTTTGTATTATGAAAAATATTTTTGATTCGGTAGGTGAAGCAGTATTTGATAAGTTCGGTAGGCCATGGTATCCACAAATTTATTAGTAGAATGCGGGGTGGTTTGAAGTTCATTACGGTCAAATGTAGTGAAAATTATGTCGACATGACATTTTTCCTTTTGCGAGTAATTTGTTACAACACTTGGTATATACCATTTACTTAGTTTACAACCAGCTAGGAATCACCAAATATATTAATTGATTTAACATCTAGGGAGATGGCGGTTTGAATGCCTAATATGAGTGCTTCATATTTGGCGATGTTGTTAGTGCAATAAAAATATAGTTTGAAAGATAAAGGCATATGTTCACCATCAAGAGGAATGAGGATAACAACTGTCTTGCCTCCATGCCGACATTTGGAACCATCAAAGAATAAGGTCATCTGGTAAGTGGTATCATCCATAGAGAGGGTAGCAATGGATTCTTTGGGGAAATCAAAGTTAGAGGGTTGATCTATAGAAAGAGGTGTGTATTCTAGTTGGTAAGTGATGGTTTTTCCTTTGACATACTTTTGATGGATGAATTCAAGGTCAAGGTCTGTAAGAAGCATAAAGCAAGGTGTAGCATGTTGATGCTAGTAGGGTTTGGCGTACATGTAATGTAGGGGGTTAGTGTTAGTGAAAATGAAGGTTTTTTGGTTGAGTAGGTAATGGTGAAGTTTAGTGGTGACAAAAATAAGGCTAAGACAGTTTTTAGTATGCGTGTACCTATTTTTATAGTCCAAAAGGATACAACTTATGTAAGAGACCACTTGCTTGAGGTGTTCCTCATCGTGATGAGTGATCATGGCACCTAAGGAATTATCAGTAGTAGAAATGTATAGGTAAAAGGGTTGGTCATCTTTAGGGGAATGAGCATTGGTGGTTGAATAAGGTATTTTTTAAGGTGCCAAAGGCTTTGTTGCATTCATCATCCCATTTGAATGAGATGTCCTTTTTAAGGAGATGATGAAATGGTTGATAGCGGTCGAAAAGTTGTGAAATGAACTGACAGATAGATTGCAACTTACCTTGCAAACTTTGAAGTTGACAGAGATTAGTAGGTGGAGGCATTTTGAGAATAGCCTTTACTTTAGCAGGATCAACTTCTATGCCACACAAAGAAATGATGAAACCAAGGAGTTTTCCTAGAAAGTACCGCGAAGACACATTTCTTAGGTTGAAGGAAAACACAATACTTGATGAGGCGGTCAAAGATGAAATTAAGGAATGTCATGTGTTCATCCCAATGTTTTGATTTGGCAAGAAGGTCATCTACGTAATCTTCTAATATGTGATGCATGATGTCATGGAAGATATAAGTCATGGCTCATTGATATGTAGCACTAGCATTTTTAAGGCCAAAAGGCATGACTCAATAGTAGAAGGTCCCCCAAGGAGTGATGAAGGAAATTTTGTTTTGATCTTCTTAAGTGATTAATATTTGATTATAACCCAAGAAACTATCCATGAGTGATAGCATTTCATGGTCGGTGGTGAGATCAACTAGTTGGTCAATTCATGTTATAAGAAAGTCATCTTTGGGGTAAGATAAGTTTAGGTTACGGAAGTCTATGTAAATACGAGTCCCACCGACACTTTTGTGACAAGAATGATGTTATAAATCCATTGGGGATAGTCAATGGGTAGGATGAAGGAAACTAAAAGAAGGCATTGAAGCTCTTCTTTGACAAGAAGGGAAATGTGAGGATGCATTTTCCACAGCTTTTGTTTTATGTGTTTGGCATCAGGAATGGTTACGATATTGTGGACCATAATGTTTGGTTCAATACCGGGCATATCAGCATAGGACCAAGAAAAAGCATTGCTATGGTCCGGAGGAAAGAAGTAAAAGCTTCCTATTCAAGAATCTAAATATTGGCTTATCTTTAGAATGTGTGGGTCATCCTGAGTGTTAATGTTGATTTTGATAGTTGATTCGTTCAACATGGTTTGTGTCTCAAAAGGTAATGATCGGTGAATATAAGAATCTTCCGCACCAAGGTAGGTGAGTATAGAATCATTGTCCTGACATTGAATGACGTTAATAGAAGGTGTATCGTCATCGATCATGTTAGGATACAGGAAGGAAGAGAAGATGGAGCCTTGCCATCGCGTTGATAAGTCAAAGGTCCCAAGGAAATTATGTTCACGAAAAAAAAAAGCTAGGAGGAATAGATTCGGGATCTATGGAATCCATGGGTGAAGGTGGTGACATTGGTGAATGGGGTGGAGAAGCTTTGTCTTCCTTAATGAGGTCGATGCAGGCCTTCTTGGAAGATGGTGTAGAAAAGCCAATGCCACTATGATTGTTGTGTTTACGGGTGGTACATGAAATGATGGTATGGAGGCCTTGTTCATAAAAACTGAAACCAAAGCCTTTCCATGCGCAATGATGAAGGAAAGTATGGGTGAAGCAGGTGGTTAGTAAGAGATTGGAGGTCGATGAAAATAGTCGTGTTTGGGATGGAGGTTCGGGTGAATAAGTGGTAGTATCAAGTCCCCATATGTTATTTTGGTAGGAAGGTGGGGAATACCATAAGGGAAAACCTCACATATGTGGTAGTCATAACGTGGGTGCTGGCGTAGGTTTCTATACTCTTGCAGAGTGAGGAATTTGATAATATTGTAGAGGCAATACTTCCCTAGAGTGATACATTGAAAAACACCTTCTAAGGGATCAGTAGTAGATATGTGGGTAGCAGGGATAGATGAATCACTAGATGATTGGGTAGGAGGGGTATCGATTGGTTGGGAAGTATATGGGTCAACTGCAAAGGCTACGAAAGTAGTAGGAATAGAAGAGTTAGGTGTGGGAGAGGTGGCAGCAGCATTGGTGGATGGGGTCATGGGTAAAGGAGAAGTGGGGGTAGTGGCAGATGCCTTGACTGGTATAAGTACATCGTTAGGTTGGTACAACATGTTAAAAGTTTTGAATGGTGATAGGTCAACGGCATGGATGGTATAGTTATGCCCTTCATGTTTGAATTTTACATAGCGGTGTAAAGTTGAAGGGACACAACCCATGATGTGAATCTAAGGTCTGCCGAGTAATAGGTTATACTGGAACTTTTCCTCTAAGACGTAGAATAGTTTCGGGACAGTGCGAGGGCCTACGTGAATGTGAAGGATAATAGTTCTAAGGGTGGAGGTGATGGCATTGTTGAAGGAGCGCAGCATAATTGGGTTATTATGCATACAATTGGAAGGGATGTGAATTTGATTGTACATGTGGGAGGAGATAATGTTAATGCTAGCACCACCATTGATCATGACATGTCATACATGTATGTTGTTGATATAGATGGAAATGAAAAGGGTAGGATCTGGATCATCTGACTAGAGAGGTAAAATATCCTCATTAGAGAAATTGAGGGTGGTGACTTGATTAGTAGGCATGGGGGTATAAGAAGGAGATGATTTGGTAAACGAGGCCGATGATGATGAGGGGTGATAATGAAGGCCACTGGTATGGGGTCATAAAGGTAAAACTTCAATGGATTGGAAAACCTCCATAAGGGATTACTATGAGATTCAAAATTTTGGACAAGATCGTATAAAGACATATTTAGAGGGTATTGATGTAATTGTTTTATCATTATGCGATGGATGACCCCATCAGAGATAGGGTATGTGGGTACTCAAATGGTGATTTTGGGTGGAGGTGCGAGATGGTATAATGGGCATGGGGTTTGTTGATGGGATACTTGCTTTTTCTTTTCCTTTATCTTTCTCGGGGCACATGATGCAACTTGAACCATTTTAATTTATGGGGACATAGTAAATGGTGAAGGTGTAGGATGATTAGTGTAACAACATGGTGGGAAAAAACCCACCTAGGGGGAAATCCTTGTGAAGTGAGCTGGGCACACTGACATTTGGGTGGTGATTTGGAAAACTCTCTTATACGGGCCATATTTATCTCAAACTTTGGAGGTGGAAAAATGGTTATGGGGGTGGAGATGCGGGTCATTGAAGAAGCAAGGGGGATAAGTGCACGAAGTTGGTGGATAATTCCATGGACATAAAAACTTGAAATTTAGGAACCGCAATTGCGGTTCCTGAATTTTGGCTTTGGCAATAACTAGAACCTAAAACGGTGATCGTGGTTTAGAACCACGATTGTGTTTATAAACCGTGATCGTGGAACTTTGAGATTAAAAAAGAAGTCCTACGAGTCCTCATTTTCCCCATTTTTCATTTCAAAAAATTTGTCCTAGACATTTTTCACTGGAGCTTTGAATACCACCTCAAAATTACTCATCGGACTTCTAGATCATGATAGATTCAACCATGCCACCAAGACGAGGAGGTAAGCCCCCAATTTTAATCATTTTTTTTGCATTTTAGGTTTTTTTTTTGCATTTTCATGGGTTTTTTGAAATGTTTGTTTATGTATACAATTTTCTTATTTTGTCAGTTGGTCGGCAAGCTCGAAATCATGCAAACTATCAAAACATTCCTCAAAACCCTCCGAACATTCCTCAAAACCCTCCTCCAAACATAGATCCACCTCATGTGGCTCCTTTCCCCACTAAACCAACAGGAACACAAGATAATATCATTGGAAGAATCCAAGAAAATAAAATTGTCATTGAGAACCTTATTCAGACTATAAGACAAAATCATGCCACAAATCCGTCCCGCATGACTTTAGCCAACACATTGCAAACATTGATTGGTGAATTCGACTCCGCAACCAACCAAATACATAGATGGAATACCTTTAGAGGTGATTGTAGGTAGTGGTATGCAGATAAATTATCCCATGCAGTCGTAAAAGACAAAAAATTGGAAAAGACCTCATTTGTGCATTATTTACTAACCCAAGAACCAATGCCCCCTGCAGCTACTTGCAAACGGTTCCCAATCCATTGGTGCCACAATGACCGAATCAAAAACAATTTTTGGGACCGATGGTGGATGGTTTTTTATTATCCACCATGCAGCAACAATGAGGTTCCTCTCTATTTTTTGAAGAAATTATATTGCGATTTCATGCTTAATGAGGTCCCGAATTATTTTGACTTTTCTGAATTTTTTGGTCGAGGAGGTGGCTCTGCATAGAGTAGACCTGGTGCACACGTAGGTCAACCAAGGATCCCCCATGCCCCAAAACCCCCACTACCTTTAGTTATCCCTCCTACAATGAAGGAGGTTGTGGAGATTGACACACTACATGCATTGAGGGATCTCACTAATACTCTGACCCAACATAGTGACCCAGTTATTGTATCCGGTGATGTTGGTAGAGGCACCATTCTAGCGCATCACACCACTATGGATCATGTGGTGTCATATGCACTGCATGGTGAGACATCATTTGCTAGTTCACATGATTTCTTTTCTATAGATGAGATGTTGGGAATGTTTTTGGAACTGGTGCCACTGATATTGGTCTTTCACAGGTAAATTTCAAATATATATATATATATATATATATATATATATATACACACACACACACACATAGTTTAATTCACATGTTTGATATTTTAATATATATGTATTTGATTGTACGTCATGTACATACATGTAAAAACTAATTTTTTATTTTATTTTAAATAGCAAGAGCCGATGAAGGAAACATCTAGTGTCGACATGCTAGCTACTTAGTACGCTGGGCATGTTTCAAACATAAGTTTCAAGTTGTACAAACTTACATTTTTAATTTCATTTGATTGCACTAGATTATTATTATAATGTTTCACGTGTATGTTGTACATATTAATATGTTTGTCTTTTATACACAGGATCCTAGCGGGTCATCATCTACTCTGGGAACTAAGGCTACTGGCATGCCTCACATGAGTTTTATGCAGATTAGTTTCTATATACACTTTTTTATAATTGTGGAAGCTCACATGGATTACATGCTTTGGACCTCTTATGTGGTGCAGTCATGTAGATTTTAATATTGATTTGTACATTTTTTTGTATATCTTATGACTACCAGAGAGACTCCTCCATATATGCAGATTGTGGAGGTTGCTGTAGATACTTCCATAGGATCTGTAGATCCACTAGCTGAGGTACAATTTTTCAAAATTGTTAAATTTTGGAGGTTCATTGTTTCTTATTACTTAAATCTACAATATCAAATTTTGTATGTATGTGAAATATTTAATTTGAAAATTAATTATTTGTATGCAACTTACCCTCGTGAGTCTAATGTTGTCCCCTGTGATGTGTCAACGACAAATTGATAGGGATCATGACATTCATGGTAAGATTTCACATGCATTTTAACTAAATTGTACAATTTTCTAAATTTTGAATGTATTTTTAAATTTTGGGTGCTAAAATCTTGTTGTTTATGAATGTGCGGAGTTAGGTTGTAGACCTACTTAGAGACACCTAGGACCACACGGATGAAATCCATAGTGGCATCTCCCTCCACTACATCCTCGGTCGTGGACATGCTACTTCTAGCGGGAAAAGAGAGGGAAGATGTTTCATGAGTAGATTCATAGTCCACCCGGATGTACATAGATATATATATATGGGCCATCTGGTCCTAGTGAACATGTATCTTCATATAGTCCATTGTATATATATAGCCTTTTCGACCGCATGTGGTCCTATATACATTATGACACACTTATTTTGAGATGTACACATGTTATGAACTTACATATTTTCAAGAGACGTGCATCTGGAACACACTTTGTTTGATTCTTATATATCCATGTGTGTTGGTTTTCATAACGATATTACTTCTATATGTTTGATTTGATTTCATTGCATGTATGATATCCTTCTATGTATGTTTTCATAACCATTTATTAGTTCTAGATATGTATTTTTGATTTAAAACTAAAAAACCATGTCCTAGAGCACTACATGGTACAATTATCAACCAAACCTATTCCATTAATAAAAACCATGCTAGGTGAACTACAAAAGGGCAATACATAATTACTTTTTTTTCTTTTAAAGCTAACACTCATCTGTTGCATATCAACTAATGTGAACATTGATATAAATAAGTGAGGTAGAGTTCATCTTGAACAATATGAATATAACGTTACTTATGGTGCAACATTGCATGGTACAATAGTTAAAAAAGTAAGGGAAGCATTTACATTGTTTTAGAGAAATTAAGGGAATCAATAGATGTACACACCTTATCTCTTTATAATTTGGTGCTATATGCCAATAAACTAAGAATTTAAACATTCAATTTGATTATCATTTAAATTAGATTCACTTCTCTCTTTCATTTTCATTGTTTGTCTCTTTCTTCTTGGACTTACCATCCTCTCTTTCCATTTATTTTCTTGTATGTATTCAAGACTTCTTTCTTTCTCCTTCTTATTTTTCCATTGTTCAAGTATTTTTTCTCTTGACTTGTCTCTTGTTGCTTTGAATATCCTATCATAAATATCTCCTCAAGCCTTTGTATTTCCTCATGTACAACAAGTATTCAATCTCTCCTTCGCTTTCTTCATTTATTGATCACAGCCATTACATGCTTGCCTCAAACTGAAATTTTACCTTTTCTCGCACTTTCCTCTTGTTTCACATTTCATATTGAATGAGTACCTATTTATTCTCTAAGAATTTCATTTTCACTTCCTTTCTCCTCCATTATTATTCTTTCATGCTATGTTCTCCATTATGATAATTCTTTTCTCTTCTTCATGTTTCTCATGCATGGAAACTATTTTCCTCTTATTCCTTCATAAGCTCTCACTTATTTATTTCCTTCACTTCTTTTAGCATGCTTCATAAGTGACTTGATTGGCCACTTCACTCTCCTTCTAAAATTCCATCCAAATATGCAAACTTGAAGCTACTTGCCTTAGCATTTTATTGATAATCTTATTCATATGTTCACATTCTCACCATACTATTAGAAAAACAATGAATAAATGCATTTCATTCCTTTAACATGACTTACCTTTACTCACCACTTTTCACTAGTTCTTACTTCACTAGCAATTATGGCTCATTTAATTTCAACTCCATTTGGTATTCTTGACCTATATTCAAATACTTAATCCATTATTAGAATAACAAGGGAATGCTTTATTCTTGTGAATCTTTAAAGCATGATAATTAGGGTATTAGATATCCAGGTTAAATCCTCCTCAAAGACAGTGAGGCTGCCTGCTTATTGCTAATCTAAAACACAAGTAAATAATATATACAATATTCACACTAATCTAACCATTGGGGTTGGGATGAAATCCCAAATCCACATTCACACGATTCAATGATATTGCTTTCGTAAATGAAATAGGTTAGAAACTCACATACATGAAAGAAGCACGGTAGAAAAGAAATGGGAGAAACGTATTTTCTTTCGAGTAAACACAGAGCACGAAATAATCATACGAGTTTTAGATCACGTATATAATGTCCGAGATAATTATAAACACCGAGATTCTATGCAAAGAATAGCTTTAAGATCATGAACATAAGAACACTGTTTAAATAAGATATATTTCACAACACAAAGTCTCAGAAACAATATCAACTTCTATTCTTCAAAATGATTGAAAGAAAACACAAAGTTTTTCTCCTTTCCAATAGCCCTCAATATTCCAAAAATCTCGACCCTTTTGAATGCACAGCATCCCTTATTTATAACAAAAGGAACTAGAGATAAAACAGATGATCCTAAAAAGTAGCATGTTAACTCGAGTTCGGGCTTTTGCATGACTTCTCACGCAGAGAGATCAAGTCAAAGTATGAATTAAAAATATGACAAAACGGAAATAAAAAAGACATGTCAATCTAAAAATAGAAATGACATGGGACGTTGGGACTTAATCCGAATCATCATCCTTTGCTTCTTCTTCTTTCTCTTCCTCCAGCTGAGACTGTTTGTTCCGAAACTCCTGGAATTTCCGAATAATGCCTTGCATTTCATTTTCATCAGGTGCAGTGGAATGATCATTCCACATTTCGCAGGTCTCATGAACATCGCTGGCAGTGCCGGGAAGTTTCTTCAATCCTTTGCTGAGCTTTCTTAAGGCCTCCAAAGTATGCTCTATCCTTACAAACTGACTAATGACTTCAAGGTCAAATCCGTGTACAGGTTCATGCTGAACAGATTCTTGGACTTGTTTGAAGAGATCATCTGCTGATAGGATACCTGAGTTCCCAACTGACACCTTTGGACAAATCTTCAGCAATTCTTCTTCCAGATCACTTTTCCCATCGATCAATTTATCCTCGATTCTCTCAACTTGCCGCAGTTTCGTTGAGGATCTTTACTCGAACTTGATGGCCTTGGTCAACGGAAGTGTTTATCTCGTATGTGGAAGAACGCCTTCTTCTACCAAGAGATGTGCTTGGTATTTGCTTTAGCACTTGGAGAGCTTCACAAGTCAAATCAAGTCCGTCCAATTTCTTCAAGAATTCCTCATCCATCTTCTCTCCTTCCTTCTCGAATCTCCCCAAAGACTTATGAACCTTCACCACGCCTCTTGAATTACTTCCTCCCCCGTTGGAGCAACTTTTGGATCCATTCATCAACCACCCTTCCTTTTTTAGCAATCTTCTCAATCGTAGGCACCGGCGAGAAATCGAATCCGCAGATACGTAAGAAGATGGTATGGATTCCAGGGGTGTTGAGAGTTTAATCAAAACCTCTCACAACCGCTCCACTTTTTCCTTAAGCTCATTTCTCGCCCTCCTTTGTTTCTTTCAACTTTTGGCACAAAGACGCCTATGGAAGCCCGTGCATCTTGTTGCGCTCCTTCTCGCTGTCACTTTCCTAGAGCCACCTTGGTTATCTGATAATCAGAAGTGGTTATATCCTCTCTAGTTTTGTCAGCCGAGGGAGTGGCAATCTCTGCGAACTTATCTCCTGAAGCATCTACCAAAACCCTTGAAACTGTTTTGGGCTTCTTGGCCGACTTTGCAGTAGGAGCCTTGAGTGAGCTGAAATCAAAGGCTGGTAGGGGTACAATTACTTTCCTCTTCCTCGGAGTTTGCTCGAGTAGCCATTGTGGCGTATCGTAGGAAATTGCCAATGTTGTAGAATCGGTATTCTACTCTCAAGGGGAGAAGATTCTACTATTGGAGGGGGAACAAAGCAAATGCCAACGTGGTAGTAGATGCAACAAAGAGAGGTACAGGTTGGGGCGTGCTGGTGATCACTTGGGTTCCAGCAGAGAGGGGTGAGAGTCCAGAGAAAATACCGGCCATGCTTGAAGAAGTGGATGGGGAATGAGGAGGTTGGAGTGGTTGTTGAGGGGGAGGCACAGATTCGCCTCCAAAGCCTTGGGATGCAAGAGACAAAGTTTCTCAGCTTGATAATCAACAAATGATGAAGTCAAGAGCTGGCTTCCTCCTTCTTCTAAATTAATTTCTCCTATTTCTGGTGGTGTTGGTGATTCTGGCACAACCACCGTTTCAGCTGGAGAAACAATTGAAGAGATTTGTCTTTCTTTCCTCTTCTTGGGAATCCTGATTTTTATAGGCCCCCAGAGATTCTTTGTCCTTTTTCTTTTGGGAGGGCCCCACCTCCGAAGCAGCCAACTTGGGAAACTTGTCATCTTTAAAATTCATGCCCCAAGAGGAGAGCCATTTTTTGGTGCGAGCAAGAATGAGAGCCGACCTATCTGTGATAGAGGCTTTTTCACTGGCCGACCAATCAATAGGTGGGAAAACGTATCGATCCTCATTAAGCCCATCATAGGACATATCCAACACACTTTCATTGTCACCATGCCATCCGGCAAATCAAAAGCTCCAAATGCTCGAATCTCATTAATAGTCAACCTACTATTATCTTTTTTCGAAACCGCAACTTCAAGCACGCAGATCAACCCATATATCCTCAATGTCAGGCCTGTGCAGATGTTGGGCTCCATAGGCTCTAAGCACTCCTCGGATGTCAAAACCATCCCGAGACTTCATATGCTTCTTTAATTTCTCCTGAAGTTCACATTCAACATTTTTGGCCTTTGCCACTGTCGAGCAAGTATATCTCCCAATAGAAATTGGGAAGGATATCATGCCTTATGCTTGCTTTGTTGGAATTTGTGAAAATCCAACAGCTGTCTGACCAATTCTATCAATATCAATCTATCCCCTGGATAGCGAGGCAGACGGAAAGGCTCTCCCGAGTACATGACTGTTCGAAGATATGTAAACTTCTTGAATTGCAAGAAGATACACCCCCATTTAGATACTTCAGTCCAAGCCTCGTCTGAGACTCTTGTCTTTCTTAGTTCCGGGTTCAGCCGGCAGATATTCTCGTAGAAGAAGGCATCATTTACCCTTCTAAAATGCTCTTTGGACCCCTTCTTGGTCAATTGAGGGAAATATTTATAAACTGGGTTTGTCGTTCTGCTTCCCTTAGTATCCAGCCCGGGATAGTTCCTCATCCCGGCTGCTGCATAAGCCACATATGAAAACATATAAAACCTTCCAGTCGATAAGACCGTCATCATCTGAGAATCAATTTCATTGCTGATAAGGGTTCCCCAGTCAATCCCTTGCTGATTCTTCTTGATGGTGACCATAAACTGATACATCCATCCATGAAATAAATTTGATTCAGGCAAGCCAAAAACCCGGCTCAGCAGGGTGATAATATCATTGATTTCTTGTATGAAATCACATCTAGGGATAGTCCTTGGAAATCTAGATACTACTGGTTTAGCCTTGACCAGGAACTTCTTGTTGACATCCTTAATGCAATTTTCCCGATTACGTCCCCAGTGCCTTCTCGAGCCGACTTGATGTTTAGGTCTCCATACTCTTCGAAATTAGGTAGTTTCAGGAGATCATCAAAATAAGCTCCATCTAGTTTGATGACTACCTCACTCACCTTCTCCTCACGGAACGAGAAGCCGAGTCGTAACTAGATGCACAAGCCAAAACCAATTCTGGACATTGGGCGGATATGGGAAAGCCTGCTGCAAGGGGCAAGCCACCGTTAGCTAAAGTCGTCATCCATGGGGTCTCGAGAAGAACTCTTCACCCTATTCCAGAAGTCATCCATATCTATATTGCCAAGTTCAGTGTCCCTGATATCATAATTGCAATCAATATATGATGGGGATTCTGGCTTCTTGAATTTGTACTTCATCCTGCTAGACTTCTCGGCCTTCTCGTGAGATGGACCAGGGTCCGACATGAAGAATGTTGGAGGGAGAAAGGCTTGAAACTCAGGAGATGTTGTCCACACTGAAAATCCCGATTGACTGAATACGCCGGAAGAATAGGAAAGTCCGACACGCTTAGGAGGATATCGGAAAACCCTGAGAACCCGACAAGTTTGATATGTCGGAACTTTGGCAAAGCCCGACACTTGCTTTTGATGACGGAAACTCGGAGATACCCGGCACTCACTTTCAATGGCGGAAACGGGAGGAAACCCGGCACCCACTTTGGCGAAATGGGAGGAAACCCGAAACTTTGAGAGAAACCCCGACACTTCAAGCTTCCAATATACTTCGGACCTTTGAATCTGCAAAACAATCTTCAAAATTCGAGAAGCAAAAACAGAGTCTTTCTTGAATTCCAAATATACAACTTCCTTTTTCTTTTTTGTTACCCATGCATCATGCATATAATTAGAATTTGGAAGAAACAACACCAATTGATAGTTCAGAAGAGAAAAACCCTAAAAACCTAAAACCCTTTCCAAAGCAACTCAGAAAGAAGAAGGAAAGAAAACCTTCAACACCCGGCAAGAAATTGGGAGGAAAATACGCGCAATCGATCGATAAAAACCCAGAATAAAGAAGGGAAAGAACAATACCTTCAATTCGAGAAATGTAAGATCAAAAACAGACGATCCAATCGAGCAAGATGAGTTTTCGGGTTTTGAAAACGGAAGAGCACGCGCGAATAATCCACGAATTAAAAATATGAATGGTAAGAATGACGTGGAAATCCGCGTATTTATAAGAAAATGGCAATTAATACACTTCAGCTCGGCACGTGCCAACTCACCGACCACTCGGCATGAATGCCATGTCAGCATGTTGGAGGGGTCCGAAAACCCGACACGAGGAGATTTAGTGCAATTCGGGTTTCGGGTTTCGGAAAACATGATGCATAAAGCATGAGGTGCTTAGATGCTACATAGCCCCGAAAACCCGAATACAAAGGATTGAGCGGACTTCGGGAATCGGAAAGCATGGAGCATAAAACATGTTTTGGATCATGGATGTTCCGATGCTTTGGGGTTCCGAAAACCCGAATACAAAGGATTGTCTCAATACAAGGCGGGTCTTCGGTTTCGGAAGTCGACGACACACAAAGCAAAGTTTTAACTTAGGTATGTTCCGATGCGTTGATGTCCGAAAACCTGATTTTCACAATATGAGGTAGGTTTCGGTTTCGAAGATACAAGACATAAAGCATGTTAAAACTTATGTCAAACTGTTGGTAACACCCGAAAACCCGATTCTCTTTAAAAGAGGCCATAATGCAAAATCACTTCGAAAATTTCGTAGGGGTTATCCGATCGTTTTGTCGTGAACTCAAAACGGGGATAACAGCTGGCTCCAGTTGGGGACTTTCTTTGTAATACCAAAGGAAGAGAACTCAGAATCTCTGGTCTTATTCATTAGGCTACGGGGTCAAGAAGAAAACCAAAACAAAACAAAACGAAGAAAGAAAGAAAGAAAACCAAAAGCAAACACACAACAAAAAGCAAAATATGTACAATGCAAGAGAGCATCTTGCATTAATGGTGGAACAACTTTAGATGTTGTCCACTGAAAGGCAAAGGGAGTAACCCTCCATCCAGATATGATAGAAGGAAACTATTTTCACCATTCAACTCGTGGATCTTGAAAGGTCCTTTCCATAAAGAATCAAACTTTCCATGCATTCCTTTCTGTTCTCTCCTTTTATCCCAAAGCAACACCAGGTCTCCAATCTGGAAGTTGCGCTGCTTTGATTTTTTATCGAAAATCTTCTTCACCCTGCTCTGATGATCTGATATACGATCAACCACCTTGATTCACTCTTCTTCTAGCCTGGTTAGGTACATAACCCTCTTTTCGATAGAATTCTGAAAAGCTACATCTTCAACCGCTTTCGCCAACTGCAAGGCCGGCAATTCTACTGAGATAGGAATTTCAGCATCAATCCCGTATAGCAATTGGAAAGGAGACATCCCTATGGCTCGCTTTGGAGTGATCCGATCAGCCCACAACGCATCATACAATGCTTTGTGCCATGTCCTCTGATTTTCTTCTACTAGTTTCCTGATTATAGTAACCAGATTCTTATTGCTGGACTCAGCTTGCCCATTGCCCTGGGGATAATAGTCAGATGAATGAGCCAGAGTAATGCCGAATCCATAGCAGAATTCTGTCAACTCATGTGATGAGAAGTTAGAGGCATTATCCGCTACAATCTTATGAGGCACACCGAATCTGACGATTATATTTTCTTTCAGGAACTTGCAAACAGCTTCAGAAGTTGCTTGCTTGATTGGTACAGCTTCTACCCACTTGGTAAAATAATCTGTAGCGGTAAGCACATAGTTGTGTCCGGCACTGGAAGCAGGATTCAATGTTCCGATAAAATCAATCCCCCATTGGCGAAAAGGTTCTTCAATCACTACAGGTTTCAGAGGAAGAGCTGCTAGCTTGGGACGACCAACGAAATGTTGACAAGCTTCACATTTAGACACCCATTCTGCTGAATCCCGGAAAAGAGTAGGCCAATAATACCTAGCCCGTAAGATCTTATACGCTGTTACAGAGGACGAAAAATGTCCTCCGCATGCTAGGCTATGAAAGGATTCTAATAACTTTTCCTGTTGTGATTTATCAACACAACGCAAGAAAACACCATCTATACCTTTCTTGTATATTGCATTATTCCACAAAAGGTATCTCGCAGATCTCAGCTTGACGGTCCTCTTCTCCTTCTGATTTAAATGCGAGGGCATTCACCATAAGTTAGGAAGAAAGCAATGTCCGTGTACCATTCATCGGTCGTACTTACAAAAAGCACCATGGGCAGCTCTGAAGAGGAGTCTTGAGTCTTTTCATACTCTGCTTCGGCATGATTTTCTGCAATTAATTGACACAGCCCCTTCCTCGTACCAACTTGGTAGGCCTTGATGTCCAAATCGTACTCCTGAACTTTAGCTATCCAAGTACCTCGTTGGCTTCCCAACTCTTGTTGAGTCAGAATGGATTTAACAGCAGTATCAGGAACGAGAACGAGAGTATGGGAATTCAGCACATAGTACCTGAAATGTTTTACTGCTCGTACCACTGCATAAGCATGTTTTTCAATCTGCGACATCTTCAACTCATGTTCCTTCAACGGGCAACTCATGAATGCGATAGGAGCTTCGATGCCTTCTTCATTTTCTTGCATCAGGATCGCTGACACTGTGTGAGCAGAAGCATAGCTATACATGATGAAATCTTTCTTGAAGTCTGGACATACTAAGACAGGAGCGCAAGCAACTGCCTTTTTGATTTCTTCAAATGAAAGTTTCCCTTCTGCACTCCATCTGAATGGGACTTTGCCTTTCATCATTCCAAGGATATCCTTGGTTTTGTCAGCGAAATCAGGTACAAATCTTCTCAAGAAATTAACTTTTCCGAAGAAAGAATGAACTCCGGTTTTACTTGTTGGTAAAGTAAGACTCTGAATGGCCTTTACCCTCTCTGGGTCAATTTTAGTTCCTTCTTAGTCACAATATGACCCAGCAGCTTTCCTTCTGTTACCCCGAACATAGACTTCTTGGGATTCAATGAAATCCCATGACGCCTACACCTCAAAAGTACTTGTTCTAAATGACCATAATGATCACTCCGTTTTTTAGAGAAAACGGTTAAGTCATCCAAATACACAACTATGACCTTGCCCATCAGATCTCTGAATGCCAAGTCCATAGCTCTTTGAAAAGTAGCTCCGGCGTTGATCAAGCCGAATGGCATCCTCCTGTAAGCAAAGGTACCCCATGGGGTCGTGAAAGCTGTCTTGTGTTGATCTTCTGTGGTTACCTCGACTTGATTATATCCTGAAAACCCGTCGAGCATGGATAACATTTCTGATCCAGTAACAGTTTGTAGTACCTGGTCCATGATAGGCAAGGGATAGTTATCCTTCAGCGAGGACTGATTCAAGTTCCGAAAGTCAACACAAATCCGGATCTCGCCATTCTTCTTTCTGACAGGAACAATGTTTGCAATCCAAGTGGAGTGATGGATTGGGAAAATAATTCTGGCATCTAACATCTTCTGAATTTCTGCCAGAATAGTTCCTGAGATCTTGGGATTGTAATGCCTTTGCTTTTGTCTATACGGCTTCACATCAGGCTTCAGAGGAATACTGTGCTGAACATCTTTGGGCTTAAAAGATTTCAAATCTGCATAAGACCAGGCCAACACATCGATGTATTTCTTCAAAAGCAAAGTAAATCTCACCTTCTCTTCAGGAGAACAACATTTACCGATATTCACCATCCGAGGTTGATCAGATGAACCTAGATTGATTTGATCTACTTCAGAGGAAGAAGCTCCTTCGACTTGCCTTTTGTTTTGGATAAAGCGATCATGCTTATCAAACAAGCCCTCCAAAGAAACCAAACCTTTGGGTATCTTGTTGCCTTTCAGCTGGATATATTCACCATCAACCTCCTGATATGGATCTGAAATAGTTTCACGGAAGGCTGATTCTGAACCTTCAAAATATAACTCACTGAAATTGTCAGCCTTTTCTAGAAAAGCCAACACCTGTCGATCATCATTGAACACTTGCCAATGAGTTGCATTATCTGGGATACTAGGACGATATACAATCTCAATAGAGTATGTATCTTGCTTGAACTGAGGATGAGGAAGAAGAAGAGATGCAGATACGGCCAAAGAATCAGCCTTGTCATTATAATCTCTTAAAACTGCCTTAATAGAAAATGCATCAAAGCATTCTATACTATCCCACACTTTATTACGGTAATGTTTCAACCGATCATTTTTTACCTGATATATACCCCTGACCTGATTAACAATCAGCTCCGCATCCCCCTGAACCTTGAGATTCCTGATTCCCTTCTGTCTGGCCAATTCTAATCCTAATAACAAGGCTTCATATTCGGCCGTGTTATTAGTATTATCAAATTGCAACTTATAAGCTGATGGGAAAATCTCGGAGCTAGGAGATATGAGAACAACACCAGCGCCTGATCCAGAGGTTGAGCAGCTACCATCAAATTCGAGCGTCCAAATAGCATTGGGATCTTCCTCTTCAACATCTACAATTGGTATCTCGGAAGTCATGAAATAATTCCCGAAGCTAGCATCTTCGAAAAGAATCTGAGCCTTAGGATCATCTGATTTGGTCACCAAATACTTTGCCTGCGGTTCAGGATGAAGAACCTGTTGAACCCCTTTGACTGGGATCTTGGCTTTGGTCCAATCCATACTAATTTCTCCTCCGACATCTTTACAAAATCCTCTACCCAAGAGGATACCGTAAGCTGCAGGAATGTCAGCAACCAGAATAGTCATT
This sequence comes from Taxus wallichiana var. yunnanensis, assembly GCA_018340775.1. NCBI lineage: Eukaryota > Viridiplantae > Streptophyta > Pinopsida > Cupressales > Taxaceae > Taxus > Taxus wallichiana. The sequence goes on along the minus strand of CM031237.1, from coordinate 549,508,322 downwards.
TTCACTCTCTTCTCAGGAAAGGCAACAAATGCAAACTGTGCATCTTTGATTTGACCTATCAAAGGGACTTGTTTAGTTTCCATGGAATAGCACCGTCCATATGACTTAGTCAAAGTAAGTCCAAGGGCATGGGCCACTTTTGCGGGCATAACATTATCAGAGGCCCCTGAGTCGATGATGCAATTGCTGAGTTTAAACCCATTTATAAGTAGAGACAAATAAAAAGGTTCAATCTTTCCTGAGGAAGAAGCAGAGGTCAGATTATTCTGAGGTGTGGGTTGAGTAGGATTTGGAAGGAGACCTTTTGAAGGTGATGGAACGGCCGCTTTACTCCTAATGAACTTGGCCAGCTTTTCAAACTGTTCAGGATTTGACTGAAGGTATTCTGCTTCTGACATTTGAATTTTGGTTCTCTTTGCATGATCAACAATATCAAAAGCAGTATAAGAAGGAATGATGGTAGGTTCAGTTCTAATTACATGAGCTTGTGCTGGGGCACTGATCTTAGGAGAAGGAGAAAAAGGAGTAGCTGCTTTTTTGGTAACCTCTCTTTCAGTTTGCACCGAAATAGGGGTACCCCTCTTAACTATGGATACAGGAGGTTCCTTATTCTTCTCCTTAGTGCTTTCAAGAGGTTTTCTGGGGTTCTGAGATTGGGACCGAGTGAAGACAGCAAATGACTGACCATCTGGCGCACATTCATCTTCATCATATTCCAAATACCCAATGCTGGAGTCGCCAGCTGACTCATCATAAGACTCATCAGCATATCCTGAAGCTTCGAAAGCCTCATGGGATTCTTGTTCTTCTGGTTCATCTTCTTCATCAAGTATTTCCACCGCCGTTTAACGGGCGGAGCTTCAATTGCTAGTCTCGGTTGAGCAGGAGTTAACCGTGGCCTATCTCTGACAGGTGCACCATTGTTATTATTGAAATTCCACCTAGGTATATCCCGATATGGAACATTGTTCACCTGCTGGGACATTTGCTTCTTTAAAGCAATCAAATCATTAGCCATTTTTTGAAACATAGGATCTGTGTTACCTTGAGAAGAACCTTGATTTTTGAGTTTGGGTATGTCTTTCTTGATCCTTCCAGCCAAGATGAGATCATCCTCTATTTCAGTAGCTGTTGACTGAGCAGTGGCCAAATCTGGGATAACCGACCTTCTTAATAAAAAGCTTATATCAGGAGGTTGGGCATTGATGAAGAAGCATTTTTGATTCTCCAGAGTAGGTACAGCTATTTCTGGAATCTTCCGGATCAGCTTGTTGAACTTTGCTACGAATTCCCGCATAGGTTCATGCGATTCCTTCTTCATATGCGTGAGCTGAGCTAACAAAGCATGGGAATCTTCAGCTGGTTTGAAACGTGCTTCGAACTTAGTCCGCATGGTAGCCCAGTTTGGGATGCATGCATTTGGAAGGTGATAAAACCATTCGGCTGCTACACCCTGCAACGTTTCAACGAAGAGTCGACGGAGACATCTTCGTGGGCCACTCCGAGGACACCGCATGCAACAAAGAAAGATGCAATATGCTCATCAGGATGCTGCTTCCCATCTCCATTGAACTTGGGAATATTTTTACGAGATCCACGTGGTAACTCATTCAATGGAGGAGTCAAGGAAAGAGGACCAATAACTGCACCCCAAGGCACAGGTTGAACCGCCATCCTTCTGAAAAGAGTGCGTACAGGGATCCGAGTATCAGACAAGAGTAGTGCACGACAAGTTGCAGATGCTTCCCATTCTTCAGGGATCCGGTTTCTCCGAACAGTGAAGAACTTCTGGTTCGGTTAGAAACAACGCTGTTGGGAGAAAGGCTGAAATTGTGCTGTTGCAGTAACTCGAAGAGTGGATCAATTTCACCTTGAGCTCGGCGAGACCGAGTGAAGATCTTCCTGCCAGCTTGAACTGAAAGGAGATCTTATTAAAAATAAGGCAAATATGGAGTCGCCAGACACCGAGAGGATAAGCTTTATACTATTGATCCGTAGTCCCAAATGTGAGTCGCCAAAATCATGTTGGATATTTTGTCAAACCAAAATATGAGGTTCAACCACAAGACATGGGATTAAATCCTCCTCAAAGACAGTGAGGCTGCCTGCTTATTGCTAATCTAAAACACAGTAAATAATATATACAATATTCACACTAATCTAACCATTGGGGGTTGGGATGAAATCCCGAAATCCACATTCACACGATTCAATGATATTGCTTTCGTAAATGAAATAGGTTAGAAACTGTTACAGTGAAAGAAGCACGGTAGAAAAGAAATGGGAGAAACGTATTTTCTTTCGAGTAAACACAGAGCACGAAATAATCATACGAGTTTTAGATCACAGATATAATGTCCGAGATAATTATAAACACTGAGATTCTATGCAAAGAATAGCTTTAAGATCATGAACATAAGAACACTGTCTTAAATAAGATATATTTCACAACACAAAGTCTGTAAAACAATATCAACTTCTATTCTTCAAAATGATTGAAAGAAAACACAAAGTTTTTCTCCTTTCCAATAGCCCCTCAATATTCCAAAAATTCTCGACCCTTTAGAATGCACAGGCATCCCTTATTTATAACAAAAGGAACTAGAGATAAAACAGGACAGATCCTAAAAAGTAGCACTTTAACTGGAGTTCAATTTTGCATGACTCTCACGCAGGAGATCAAGTCAAAGTATGAATCAAAAATATGACAAAACGGAAATAAAAAAGACATGTCAATCTAAAAATAGAAATGACATGGGACGTTGGGACTTAATCCGAATCATCATCCTTTGCTTCTTCTTCTTTCTCTTCCTCCAGCTGAGACTGTTTGTTCAAACTCCTGGAATTTCCGAATAATGCCTTGCATTTCATTTTCATCAGGTGCAGTGGAATGATCATTCCACATTTCGCAGGTCTCATGAACATCGCTGGCAGTGCCGGGAAGTTTCTTCAATCCTTTGCTGAGCTTTCTTAAGGCCTCCAAAGTATGCTCTATCCTTACAAACTGACTAATGACTTCAAGGTCAAATCCATGTACAGGTTCATGCTGAACAGATTCTTGGACTTGTTTGAAGAGATCATCTGCTGATAGGATACCTGAGTTCCCAACTGACACCTTTGGACAAATCTTCAGCAATTCTTCTTCCAGATCACTTTTCCCATCGATCAATTTATCCCTTGATTCTCTCAACTTGCTGCAGGCTTCGTTGAGGATCTTTACTCTGAACTTGATGGCCTTGGTCAGCTGGAAGTGTTTATCTGTATGTGGAAGAACGCCTTCTTCTACCAAGAGATGTGCTGGTATTTGCTTTAGCACTTGGAGAGCTTCACAAGTCAAATCAAGCTGTCCAATTTCTTCAGTGAATTCCTCATCCATCTTCTCTCCTTCCTTCTGAATCTCCCCCAAAGACTTATGAACCTTCACCACGTCTTGAATTACTTCCTTCCCCTGTTGGAGCAACTTTTGGATCCATTCATCAACCACCCTTCCTTTTTTAGCAATCTTCTCAATCGTAGGCACCGATGAGAAATCGAATCCGGCAGATACAGAAGAAGATGGTATGGATTCCAGGGGTGTTGAGAGTTTAATCAAAACCTCTGTCAACTGCTCCACTTTTTCCTTAAGCTCATTTCTGCTGTCCTTTGTTTCTTTCAACTTTTGGCACAGCACGTCTATGGAAGCCCGTGCATCTTGTTGCGCTCCTTCTGCTGTCACTTTCCCTAGAGCCACCTTGGTTATCTGATAATCAGAAGCTGTTATATCCTCTCTAGTTTTGTCAGCCGAGGGAGTGGCAATCTCTGCGAACTTATCTCCTGAAGCATCTACCAAAACCCTTGAAACTGTTTTGGGCTTCTTGGCCGACTTTGCAGTAGGAGCCTTGAGTGAGCTGAAATCAAAGGCTGGTAGGGGTACAATTACTTTCCTCTTCCTCGGAGTTTGCTCGAGTAGCCATTGTGGCGTATCAGAGGAAATTGCCAATGTTGTAGTAACTGGTATTCTACTCTCAAGGGGAGAAGATTCTACTATTGGAGGGGGAACAGCAGCCAACGTGGTAGTAGATGCAACAAAGAGAGGTACAGGTTGGGGCGTGCTGGTGATCACTTGGGTTCCAGCAGAGAGGGGTGAGAGTCCAGAGAAAATACCGGCCATGCTTGAAGAAGTGGATGGGGAATGAGGAGGTTGGAGTGGTTGTTGAGGGGGAGGCACAGATTCAGATTCCAAAGCCTGGGATGCAAGAGACAAAGTTTCTTCAGTTTGATAATCAACAAATGATGAAGTCAAGAGCTGGCTTCCTCCTTCTTCTAAATTAATTTCCCCTATTTCTGGTGGTGTTGGTGATTCTGGCACAACCACCGTTTCAGCTGGAGAAACAATTGAAGAGATTTGTCTTTCTTTCCTCTTCTTGGGAATCCTGATTTTTATAGGCCCCCCAGGAGATTCTTTGTCCTTTTTCTTTTGGGAGGGCCCCACCTCCGAAGCAGCCAACTTGGGAAACTTGTCATCTTTAAAATTCATGCCCCAAGAGGAGAGCCATTTTTTGGTGCGAGCAAGAATGAGAGCCGACCTATCTGTGATAGAGGCTTTTTCGCTGGCCGACCAATCAATAGGTGGAAAAACGTATCGATCCTCATTAAGCCCATCATAGGACATATCCAACACACTTTCATTGTCAATGCTATCCATCGGCAAATCGTAAAGCTCCAAATGCTGTCTCAATCTCATTAATAGTCAACCTACTATTATCTTTTCTGCGAACCGCAACTTCGTTACGCAGATCAACCCATATATCCTCAATGTCGGGCCTGTGCAGATGTTGGGCTCCATAGGCTCTAAGCACTCCTCGGATGTCAAAACCATCCCGAGACTTCATATGCTTCTTTAATTTCTCCTGAAGTTCACATTCAACATTTTTGGCCTTTGCCACTGTCGAGCAAGTATATCTCCCAATAGAAATTGGGAAGGATACTGCTGCCTTATGCTTGCTTTGTTGGAATTTGTGAAAATCCAACAGCTGTCTGACCAATTCTATCAATATCAATCTATCCCCTGGATAGCGAGGCAGACGGAAAGGCTCTCCCGAGTACATGACTGTTCGAAGATATGTAAACTTCTTGAATTGCAAGAAGATACACCCCCATTTAGATACTTCAGTCCAAGCCTCGTCTGAGACTCTTGTCTTTCTTAGTTCCTGGGTTCAGCCGGCAGATATTCTCGTAGAAGAAGGCATCATTTACCCTTCTAAAATGCTCTTTGGACCCCTTCTTGGTCAATTGAGGGAAATATTTATAAACTGGGTTTGTCGTTCTGCTTCCCTTAGTATCCAAATCCGGATATAGTTCCTCATCCCTACTGCCGTAAGCCACATATGAAAACATATAAAACCTTCCAGTCGATAAGACCGTCGTCATCTGAGAATCAATTTCATTGCTGATAAGGGTTCCCCAGTCAATCCCTTGTTGATTCTTCTTGATGGTGACCATAAACTGATACATCCATCCATGAAATAAATTTGATTCCGGCAAGCCAAAAACCCGGCTCAGCAGGGTGATAATATCATTGATTTCTTGTATGAAATCACATCTAGGGATAGTCCTTGGAAATCTAGATACTACTGGTTTAGCCTTGACCAGGAACTTCTTGTTGACATCCTTAATGCAATTTTCCTGATTACTGTCCCAGGCCTTCTGAGCCGACTTGATGTTTAGGTCCCCATACTCTTCGAAATTAGGTAGTTTCAGGAGATCATCAAAATAAGCTCCATCTAGTTTGATGACTACCTCACCAGCCTGATTCCTCACGGAACGAGAAGCCGAGTCGTAACTAGATGCACAAGCCAAAACCAATTCTGGACATTGGGCGGATATGGGAAAGCCTGCTGCAAGGGGCAAGCCACTGTTAGCTAAAGCTTTCATCCATGGGGTCTGAGAAGAACTCTTCACCCTATTCCAGAAGTCATCCATATCTATATTGCCAAGTTCAGTATCCCTGATATCATAATTGCAATCAATATATGATGGGGATTCTGGCTTCTTAAATTTGTACTTCATTCTGCTAGACTTCTCGGCCTTCTCGTGAGATGGACCAGGGTCCGACATGAAGAATGTTGGAGGGAGAAAGGCTTGAAACTCAGGAGATGCTGTTGTCCACACTGAAAATCCCGATTGACTGAATACGCCGGAAGAATAGGAAAGTCCGACACGCTTAGGAGGATATCGGAAAACCCTGAGAACCCGACAAGTTTGATATGTCGGAACTTTGGCAAAGCCCGACACTTGCTTTTGATGAAAACTCGAGACTCCCGAAACCCAACACTCACTGTCAATGGCGGAAACGGGAGGAAACCCGGCACCTTCAATGGCGGAAATGGGAGGAAACCCGGCACTGGGGGAAACTCGAGAACCCGGCCCTTTTTTGAGCTCGGAACTTTGAGGAACCCCGACACTTGCTTCCAATATACTTCGGACCTTTGACTCTGCAAAACAATCTTCAAAATTCGAGAAGCAAAAATAGAGTCTTTCTTGAATTCCAAATATACAACTTCATTTTTCTTTTTTGTTACCCATGCATCATGCATATAATTAGAATTTGGAAGAAACAACACCAATTGATAGTTCAGAAGAGAAAAACCCTAAAAACCTAAAACCCTTTCCAAAGCAACTCAGAAAGAAGAAGGAAAGAAAACCTTCAACACCCGGCAAGAAATTGGGAGGAAAATACGCGCAATCGATCGATAAAAACCAAGAATAAAGAAGGAAAGAAAATACCTTCAATTCGAGAAATGTAAGATCAAAAACAGACGATCCAATCGAGCAAGATGAGTTTTCGGGTTTTGAAAACTGAAGAGCAGCACGCGTGAATAATCCACGAATTAAAAATATGAATGGTAAGAATGACGTGGAAATCCGCGTATTTATAAGAAAATGGCAATTAATACACTTCAGCTCGGCACGTGCCAACTCACCGACCACTCGGCATGAATGCCATGTCAGCATGTTGGAGGGGTCCGAAAACCCGACACGAGGAGATTTAGTGCAATTCGGGTTTCGGGTTTCGGAAAACATGATGCATAAAGCATGAGGTGCTTAGATGCTACATAACCCCGAAAACCCGAATACAAAGGATTGAGCGGACTTCGGGAATCGGAAAGCATGGAGCATAAAACATGTTTTGGATCATGGATGTTCCGATGCTTTGGGGTTCCGAAAACCCGAATACAAAGGATTTTCTCAATACAAGGCGGGTCTCGGGTTTCGGAAGTCAGACGACACAAAGCAGTTTTAACTTAGGTATGTTCCGATGCGTTGGATGTCCGAAAACCCGATTTTCACAATATGAGGTAGGTTTCGGGTTTCGGAAGATACAAGACATAAAGCATGTTAAAACTTATGTCAAACTGTTGGTAACACCCGAAAACCCGATTCTCTTTAAAAGAGGCCATAATGCAAAATCACTTCGAAAATTTCGTAGGGGTTATCCGATCGTTTTGTCGTGAACTCAGCTAGGTGAACACTATAGAAGGTGTTTTTTTGGTGCACGACAAGGTCATTGCTTTTGGGCTACTTCGTTCGGGCATAGTCCCTTAAGAGCCCTGAGACCAAAATATCATTCAAATTTGATGGGTGACTACTCAGACTCCGTGGCACCTACAGTTGTCTCATCTGATCCAAAACCTTGGCATAGGGACCCTCTAAAATATCCTCTCTCGGTTTTTTCCTTCCCAAATCGGTGCTCTCGCTGCCCTATTGTTTGTAAACGCGTGAAATAGTGCAGTTTGAGCCAGTGTAAGGTTGTCAAACGCTATATTTTACAAACGGTGGGTCATGGCACCAAACCGATTGTGCACACACATAGGTATGGTCTTGTAAACACTTGGGGAGGAGTCTTTTTGGTTCTCTAAGCACCCCGGGTTCTTCCGGCTACCTCTTCCGGAGCCAAGAACCCCCTCCACGGGTACATAATTCGTTGTAAATTACTTCTCTTTTCTTGTAAAATAATGAAAGCTTCTCTTAGCTTTGAGAATTTAAAATTCTCTACTAACAGTGCTAACCATGTGAAGGTGGAAGCTTTTCTAGCACCACTAACCTGAACATAAAAGTGTTAGTCAAAGAAATTTAAGTTTCAAATCAAAACCATACTAGATATATACAAAATACACAAATTTAATATAAAGTATATGAAATTAAATCTAACTAACAAATTTATATATATCAAAGAAATTATATATACCATACATGAGCATTGTAAATTCATTCCAATGAACCATTAGGATTGGATCTACTTTGAATAGTGGACAATATTTCTTCATGATCTAAATCTCAAACCTTCCAAAGAATCTTTTTATTAGGCCTTCCTCGATATCTATATAGCTGAATATTTGTCGCTAGAACTAGATGTGAATATAAGAGTATTTTCTTATGTGTCTCAAAGTCTTCAAACACCCAAACAGAGGAATTTTTTAATGGATACCGTCAAGCCAAGTTCCAGTAACTACCACTAACCCTATAGGATATTCAATATCTTTTCCATCTATAATAGGATAAGTCAACTTATTTCTTTCCTCAATGCAATGACATAAGAAATAGTTTGTTCCTTCTTCATTGTCTTTTATCGCAATAACTGTAAACACATGTCTTACAAAAATAAAGGTTGACCAATTCTCAAATTTAAATTACATATTAAAATTTCAATGGACATAACTCAATACAAAATTAAATAAATAACCATAAATACCTTGTCACACCAAAATCAAAATTTCATCAAAGTCCTTGGATGTTGCAACTTCATCTGCGAGAAAAATTCGTAATGTTTATGGAGGTTGATAACTAGGAAGCGGAGTTAGAGGCCTACAAATCCATCCATCCACCCATTCTTGTGAATCACACTCAAAGACTAAAAATTCGATACAAGATGCACAAAAACATGTCAACTTTATTTTCCATATGGCCCATGAAGTAGTGTCTCAACTACAAAATGAGTGCATATCACTGGACCCGATTAGTTTCATACAATCCTCGTAGTTAGAAATTTGTTGTTCCTCTATCAACCAAAAAATATCTACAAACTGTGGAATTTTCTTGAGAACCTCGGGCCATGTTGTCAATACACCATTCCACTATGCTCTTTACATATTTCAATTTAGCACCATCTTTATACTTCAACTCTTCTCTTACAAGATATTTTTTCACACATGCCCCTTCATCGTCATTCTCTCTTTTCCATGTCTAGCCTTAGTGAAATTCCAAATATGTTACACACCCATCTTGACATGAATTCTGCTCATCTAATAAAACATTCATGCATTCTTAAACTGAGATGTGCAATTATTTGACCATATATAATATTGTTTGAAGTGGATGTCCCTATCAAACAAGTTTCCATAAAATAACTGTAAACACCCTTACAAAAATTCAGTAGAATGAGTACGATCATAACTGATATAAAAGTGGTACTCTCTTAAAAAATTTCAATCATTCTCTATACTATCAAGAGAATGTAGAAATTCGATATGCACAAAAATGACAACTTGTACTGAGTTGTAATATTGCGATTAAACCTCCATTTGTGGTTACAATGTGTAATTCTCTACAAAATTGACCATTGAAACAATAGTACCAATAGGAAATGTGTACTTTCATATCTTGAATTGTTCATCCAACCATCAATCTCTATGTGTATGCCTAGTATACTCATAAACAGAACATTTGTTCTCAGTAACTAGCTCACACCATTTAGACTCTTTTCCATCTTTCAACTAGTATGGAACTCATTTATATTTATCAAACTCAACTAAATTATGTCCTATTGTACCTTCAATTTTCTCATGGATGTAACTTTCCAATTTAGGTAATCCGCCACATATACTACAACTTCTATCTAAACAATCCCGACTATAAAAATTGTCCAACTTCTTTTTCACAAAATATCATAGGAATGAAATCCTGGAAGATATTGGTGGAACTTGAACACCACATTCTGATAACATAGTTTTAGAATGAAAAATAAAATGAATACGTAAAAATTTAGCATAATGCATCACAAATTCAACATGTTTCCTACAACAACAAGTGGTGCGAGCGTGGTTGATTTTCACATAGAATGGTTTCAAAATTTCAAAAAACATTGACTAATTTTAATTTCTAGATTCTCTTGTTTAAACTTACGAAAAAATTGAGTTTGAGTCATATCTAAGAAATGCTTTGGATGTGGTTCACGATTAGTAGAACCAACTCTCTATTTTATAACATCTCTTGTATTAGGTGAAACTCTAGTGTTATCATGCCAAAATTGAATAACAACTTCTCTTATAGCATCAAAAATATTTTTTTCCTTATGCGGTACTCTAGCAAAATATGCCCAAAAATTGGCATTATTGAGTGATTGAAGGATATTACATCTTTCAATTGCTTTCATTAGATTTTTTTGATTAACTTGTAACATTCAACTTGTTTGCGTAATCAAACGTTGTTTTTTTATTGATTCACTTACAACACTAGTAGCAAGTACACGACGCACAATATTACTATCCCTAGTGCATCTCTTGACACCAATAGTGTGATATGCATCCTGTAGGTTTTCAACAATTGCAGAGGGTTTGGCCACGTATATTAGATATTTTCAATCCTAAGGTGTTTAATGTAGGTCTCATTTTAATCAATTTCATCAAACTAACTAACAACTAACATATTTGGGAATCATTTAAAATTTCAAAATGATTATCCCAAATTTCAATGGATTTTCTTCTGATTTGTCATTCAAAAAGTTTTTCAGACATTGGTTTCAAAATGTTTTCATCAATTTCAATAAAAATTAGGTTTCTTACGTAAAATCCTAGGAGGTGTTTTTGTCAAATTTTTCTTGTCTACAGCTTTCAAAATGAATTTTCTTATTCACATTTTCATTGTCTCCTTGATTTTCAACATTTTCTACATCATGAGTATTTAATTCTTCTTCAACATTGTGAGCTTAAATCATCTTCATCACGAGTATTTAATTCAACTTCAACATTGACCGTAGAAACATTACTTGGTTCTTCATTGCTTACAATATTTGGGGTTGAATATGAACCTCTTCTTGATTAACGAAGATTCCGCATTCGCTCAACATTTTGAATTTTGTTGGCCTCTAATTTGTTTGGTTTTTTTACTTAATGAATTCCTTTTTGGCTTTGTTTCTTGTCTCCCATGATGTTTTACTTTCGGTGATAAGAAAAAGTGTAGAAAAAGATAGAATTTTGTAGTAATTCGTATGATAAGGTTAGAGATTAAAAATCACATGGTAATTCAGACATTGGGATGTGTGTAAATATGATTTATGAACCGCGAGTGTGCTTTATAAACCGCAATCGTGGTTTCTAAAGTGTGCTCATGGTTTTGTTAAAAAACCACGATCGCACTTTATAAAATGTGATTGCGGATCTATTTGCCAAACCTAAGCCTCGGAAATCTTTGTTTTTTTCCCAACCAAAGCTATGGAAGGTCATTATGAAGTGTAAAAGGTCAAAAAACCTCAAATTTTCTCTTCCAAAGACTTGAACCATGCTAAAAAACTGAAATTTTTTCACAAAAATGTTACCATCGCGTAGGGGAGACTGTTAGCTTCATAGATATATTGTTTTTAAAGTGAATAAAATAAGATAAATATCGTTTTATAAATTTTTATTAACAATAGGTTTTTAAGACATATTTTCCCGTGAATGTTTATGTCTACGTTTAAGACTGTAACTTTTGTTTTGCTTATCAAAATGTGATAAAACTTATACCATCCCAAGTGTGGACAAATTCTATACATGTTAAAAAAATTATTTTGATATTTTTTGATATAGTTATAGCGGGCAAATAGAAAGCGCTCCGTTTTCTAAATATTTTCAGACCACTTTCATAAAAAAAATCATTTAAAAAAAATATTGATTGAAAAATACAAAATAAAATACATCCCAAGATATATAACTACATCTAAATTTTCACTAAATGAAAAAAAAATAACAAGATTTCGTCATCCAAATCACGGGAAAATGGACTACAATCTTATAAGTTTTTTTCGAAAAAACCAAGTCATATAATTTTAAGTTTTTAATATAGCTAAACTTGTCCATTTTTAAAAAAATAGTATTTAGAAACTAGATTCCAGATGCTATGATTCATATGTTTATTTTTTTTTCTAATTTTGAATGCGCGTATTGTTAATAATCACTACAAGTAGATATTTCACTTGTTTTTGCAATATGACGTCCATGAATGACCCCATTTTTGTCCATCAACTTCCTGCACTTACCTAGAGACGATGATGTGTGGTGATAGGTGAAGGTAAAACATGGTCCTCATCAACAAGGTCATCATCGTCAAAAAAATTTCAAGACAAAGTTGGAGAAGAATGGTTTTAGAGCCTTACAATTTTCTACATCATGTCCTTGCACACAAAGGTAGGCACAAATTTTGGTTTCATCAAACCCTTTTGATTTTGGTTTGAGAGGATCATAAGGTCGAAGTGAAGTTAATGTGATGATGGAATTATCTAAGAGATTGGTTAAAATATTAGTGTAGGATCCTCGCTAACAGCTCACAATGGGAAGTGAGTGTGGGTTTGGGTAAAGGCATGGATGATTGTGAGGGAATAAGATTTATAGGAGGGGGAATGGGTTGGCCTATTGGTTTGGTAAATGGTATTGTATTAGGTTTTGATGGCATATGCTTCGGTAATGGTGTGGCGGCAAGAGCTAGCGATGGAAGGTTTTAGTGGTTTAAATTCCTTATTGGTAGGTAGTGGGTTCTTATCTTTGGGTTACACCTTCTTGGGTAAAGGTGACACGAGGAGTACGGGATGCGAAAGGAATGCAGAGATAGTGGAAGAGGACTAATTACCCATGGGGATAAATGAGTTATGGTGGAAGTGGTTATTAGACATTGGGTGGATGGTATGGGTTGAAATCGAATAGGAAAATTTAGGGTTATAGGAACAGGTGGAGGTATAGGTGGTAAGAAGTGCATGGGTGAGGGTGAGGGTGTTTATTGTGTGGGTAAATGAGGTGTAACAAAGGATTGTGATGCAGCAGTAGGTTGCTTAGCTTTTGAATGGCCTTGGGTAGGAGACTTTTTGGTTAGGGTTAATGGATGGGGCCCTAGGATGGACGAAAGGGGTGAAGGTGACAAAGGTGTGGTAGGCGAGACCAGTGTATGTGGCCTAAAAGGATAGGTATTCCTTATAGGTGGATGAATAATGTTGGTGTGGGTTTGGGATGATGTGGCCGAGTCCAATTGTGCAGATGTGGGTGAGTAAGGCTTGATGTTGGCATGACACCCAAGGTAGTGATGGGCCTAGATATGGGAAAAGATATAGGTGTGGGTAGGTTTTTAGGTTTTGGAATGGTTTTAGTTTTGGTTAAAGTTTTGGATAGAGGTAGGTATGATGAAGAAGGATTAATTTCAATAGGCATAGTTAGTGTCGATCTAGTTGTTGGAAATACCTTTGGGTAGATCATGGAAGTATCCTCATAAAAATTTGGATTTGGGTTGAAAAGGGGATTATTGGAGACATCCCCAGAGCATGGAATTATCAAAATAATCCAAACGATCAGCCACCATGAAAACAAGACTATTGTATAAGAAGATGGAGTTGGTTTGGTGGAAATCCCCATAGAATATGTCTTTGAGATAGGGAATTCACTAGCCTCAAACTCTGTCGGAAAAAGAGTCAAGATCATATCAATGGGGTCCTGGGATGCTAAAGGAGAACTTCCCTAATAGGTAGTGGCATGTATGATGAGTCTCCCATGGGTAGGAGAGATGGTAGGTGGGGTGATGTAAACTTCTCCCTTGGTGGAGGAAAAGGTGGTGATGATTCTCCCATGGATGGGAGAATTAAAATTATTGATTGTTCGGTAAGTTTTGAGGTAGACAGTGAAATGGCATCAACAGAAAGCATGGGTTCCTCCATGAGAGTAGGGGAGATGAAGGGGACTCCTCATGGGGGAGTAGAAGAGGTATGCTCCTCTATGGGTAGAGGAGCTTGTGCTAGAATTTCCTCAATAGATGAAATAGGTGGGATTTGAGGAACGAACGGTATGATATCAAAAACCACATGGAATTCATAGACATTATTATCACTGGATGAAGGTTCACTATTTTGATTAGACGATGGTTTATGGTTAGGGAATAGATTTTTAAATATGTGTAAATTTTGATTTTCCAAAGTGTGTTTAGGTTTTCTACGACGAGGTATCCATTATCTATCATATCTTGAAAAATGTTCTTAAAAGTGATGCGATTCTTATCACTATGGCCTTTGATGCAATGGTAATTATAGTAATCATGATCCTTATAACATGTAGGCATAATATGATCAGGGATAGAAACTATTATGAGGTTTTATGGGAGGAAGTTTGATGGCTCCAAGTTTAAGAAGCTTTTCCAAGACTAAAGAATAGGGCTCTCCAATTGAAGTGTACTTTCGTTGCTCCCGCCGAATTGAAAGGCCTAGACAGGGGAAATATTGGAAGAAGGTTGGGCTTGATTAGAGGGATGAGATGGACCTATCTTGAGGACTACCATGTTGGAATATCCTTTGGCCTTTGAATAAATATTTTACGGATTTGAATATGAAGAAGAATAATTTGGTTTGAACGGGGTGTTCTTGTTTCACAATTGGATTTTTATTTTTTTTAATGGCGTGAATTTCCAGCTTTCATGCAATGGTGAAGGCTTCGTCAAAGGTTCGGAAGGTTTGTACATGTAGAGTTGGTGAGAAGTGTCTGGAAAAAACTCTATTGAAAATCTCAATAAGTTCGGTTTGAGGTAAGCGGAATGTCATTTGGTTGATAAGACTTCACCAAATGAGTAATAAAAATCATGATAGATTCATCTTCACATTGTCGTGTCAAATACAAAGTTAGTCATGGTAACTTTCTTGACTACATTGATTGAGAAGTGGTCCGAAATTCTGAGCCACTTGATTGAAGGATTAGATGGAATGTCTAGGTAAACTTCGTACCAATCTAAAGTGTGTCCTATTAAGGACATGGGAAATGTTGGTAAGAGCAAAGCATCATCATGAAAAAGTAGTTACTACCCATGCTTGAATGACCACAAGTGTTGTTGCAGGTCCTCTTTACTATTGAAATGATTAAACTTGGGCATTTACTAATGTACATTGTATGGGAAAATAGGAATGAATGGATGAATAGGCTCATTACAAATTTCTTCACCGGTCAAGGAGTTATGAAATTTGAAAACCGATGCTTCTAATGTATGCATCTTTTCCATCATCATCCTAATGAGGTCATTGGTGGGTTGTGAGGAATGGGTTCCTCCTATGATAAAGGGAGGTTAATGATGGGTGTATGATGTGGATTGCATCCCAGGATATGAAGGTGTTGAATATGAAAACTTAAAAGGGGGGATAGATACATGTGGAATGTACCCCGAATAAGTGACAAATGATATTGGGGGCTGTTGATGATGCATGTAAATAGGTGGGGTGGTCGCGATGACTCTCATGGTAATGGGTGGTAGAGACTAAGGGATATAAAGAACCATATTTTGGAAAGGGGTGTCACACTAGAGGTGGTTGTGACATAACCGGTATATATAAGGAAAAGAGGGTAGATGGGGCTATGCTCAAGGTAGCGAGCGGTGAAGGAACGGTTGACACTACAAGTGCAATAGATGTCGTTGGGGAATAGTTATGGTAGAGGTGGAGCCTAACCGAGAAACCACATGGGGTAATTGTTGTATATATCTTCCCCCCCGGGTAGATATAGATAAACGGAAGAGTATGGAAATCAAAGAAACTCAGACCCCAAAATTTATTGTGAAGGCACAGGTAAAGGGCGCACAGAAAAGAGTGTCAACATGAAAATGGATGTGCCAAGGTGCAGGTAAAGGGCGCACAGCAAAGAGTGTCGACACGAAAATGGATGTGCCCATGGCGAAGGTAAAAGGCGCACGACATAAGGTGTTGACACGAAAATGGATGCGCCAAGGTGCAGGTAAAGGGTGCACAGTAAAGAGTGTTGAAACGAAAATAGATGCGCGCCAAGGGTAGGTAAAGGGTGCCTTAAGAACGATAAAGAGTGTCGACACAAAAATGGATGCGCCCATGATGCGGGTAAAAGGTGCACGAAAAAAGGTGTCGACATGAAAATGGATGCGCCAAGGCGTAGGTAAAGGGCGCACAAAAGAAAGAGTTTCAACACGAAAGTGGATGTGCCCATACGCGAGTAAAAGGCACACGATAGAGAGTGTTGACACAAATATGGATGCGCCTATGGCACACCTTTAGGAGGCACAACATTCGAGCGCCGACAGACCACTCACCCGGATATTCGAGACGGCCATAACTTTTCACAGGGAGCTTGGATTCATGCAAGGTTGGAATTTTTAGAAAGATTACGAGGTCCTCTATCTTTAATTGGGTGGGAACAAGTTCTTAAAAATGCAAAATATAGTTTGCCACTTTTAAGTTTGCTAGGGTTCTCACCTACCGTCATAATGAGATGAATTAAATGTAATCTGGAGGTGGTTGGGGTAGGTTTGGAATTCCTCTCTCTCTTCCCTCTCTCATTCTTCCTATAAATTGTAAGGAGGGGCTTCTTTCTAAAGGTTGGACATTCTTGTTTTTCCCCTCCCTTCTTCTCTTTGGCAGGTGAATTTGTGGAGTTCAAACCTCCCATCTAAAACTGTAATGCAACTTTGCCTCTTGGCATTTTGTAGTGTATTGTATCAATATTTGAAGCAAATAACGCATGTCTATGGATGATTCTCAACCCTCTCTGTGTTCATTTGCATCCTCCTAATCTTTCACTACAATTTTGTTATTTGTGCATGATCTTGCATTGCATTTTGATGGTTTGTGTTTATTGGCAAGACAGGTGTTCTTCATTCCTCGGTGCATCACCTCTGTTAGTTTAGGTTTATTTTTATGCATCTTCTTACCCTGTCTCCTTGGCAAGTTAGTTTAGGTTTCGAGTAAACCCTCTGCATTTTTTACGTGTGCATCTGAATAGAGGAATAGGAACCGGCCTTCATCCGGAGAGCTTTTCCAATTTCGCAAGGTCCCACACTTGGGAAAAGCTCCATGTTATGCAGTCACACACCGAGAGTATCAACCCATGTAGTTGCATACATTCGGGGTGCTATGATTCGCCATCAACAAGAATGTGGATAAGGGAAAATCCTAGCTAGTGGTAGCTGATGTGGAAGTGGGAGCAAGGGCAGGAGGGATAGATACAAGTATGTCATATATTAACTATCCTGAGGAGTCCCGAGTAGATGAGTGAGAGAGATAGTATTGTAGGGCCCACGGGATTCGATAAAGGAGTCTTATGAACTACTCATAACTAGTAGAAATGGGGATAAGTTGATCTGGATCCATAGGTGACAAGATGGATGGCAGCAATGGACTAGGTAGGAGTGGTTGATGGCTTACATGAAATACAAGGGCGTTAGTTTAGCAGAGTCAACACCATGTGAATTAGTGTTGACCTAGTAAGACTATATTCTGTAAATGACATAGAAAATAGTAGAAGTAGAGAAGGATAAAGTCTAGGGGTAAATCTAGTCAGTGTTTTGATTAAAAATCAAACTTAGAAATAGACGATGGCTAGTATGACCGATGACAGTTATAAGGGAACCGATGATGGTTATGATAACTGATACCGATCACTGTGGAAAGTACTTGTTTCAACAAATGAAACAAAATTGATGAATATGAACTAGGGAAATTGTATCTATCAGAGATATCAGAATGTTGGGGGATATGATGGTGTCCTGAGGACCCAAAACATAAAAGAATAGGTGATGAAGGTTTTTTAGGTAAAATAACTAAAATAGCTAGAAGTCGACACCGGTTAGGTAAACCAAAGACAGTCCACGGATGATGCCGATTACTATGAAATTAGAATAAATGAAGAAGAAAATGGATTTTGGTGAATTAAAATAGATGAAGGATCAACCCGAAATATGAGAATGATAGGATGAGGTCTTAACACACTCAGAAACAACCAAAATACACCAACTATGATGGGAAGTGTGAAAGGAAGAATAAAAATTGGACAATCGTAACTCACACCTCAAAATATAAGTCAAGAATAAAGCTAAGAAAAACATGTAATCCTAAAAGTGAATTTATGTTTGTTTTAGCTTATGCTATTAAGACTGACTTGTGAATTTAGAATATATTTTTGGTTGGGAAGGTGTCCTACAAAGAAGGAAATATAAAGGTGAGGTTTTAGGTTATGTTATGGCGGGGGCGGTCCTTTCTCCGAGGTGATGACTGGAAAAATATAACCAGATGGAAGAATTGGTTCGTTGTAAGCACCAAATGAAAAATGTTGTTTTAGACAAACAGAGAAAAGAATATTACTAGGGAGGAGATTAAATGTGTATTTTACAAAAGGAGAGAAACACATAAAAAGTTTCCTATATGAAGAAAATGCAATGAACCCGAGAGAGGGTCCCACCGGCATCCAAAAATGTTTCGCCGAATAGTGATGTGTATGTAAGAGCAAAATAGATAAGGTAAGGGTGAGGAGGAATACCTGTGAATGAAGCTAGAAGGTAGAGTGTGCACATTCTGATTTACCAATCTAATGATGATTGCGAGAACTTTAATTTTGCTAGGAAGAACTACTGCAAATAAAAACAAGACCACAAAAGGAATATTAAATAATAAATGTCGGTGGACTACTTTAGCGTATGTTAGATCTGGGAAGTTTGGTACTTCCTAGATGGTTTTCAATCCACATTTGAAACAACTTAATGCAAGAAATGATGTAAACCAATAATATCCTACTGTAGTTGATATGATTTAGGTGTCTCATTCAAGTACAATAAACTAATTTAATCTAACACGATATGTTATGATCAGATATGGAAGTCAGAAAGGTAAATAAGGTGGTTAGGACAGGTCGTCGGGCTTTAGGTGATCTAGGTTGTTTGGGAGAAAGGTATGAGGTTTCTATTATAGGAAAGTCTACTAGACACATGACCGACTTCGATGCGGTATAACCGATGCCAATTGAGGATAGACCAATGATGGTTTAGGTTAACTGATGTTGATAGGTTTGGGCTAGTATAAATTTAATGAAGTTTTGTTTTGGTGATTCTCTCGAGATTGCACGAGGAACAAAGTGAGGTTGATGATGGTGTTGAGAATACTCGAGATGTCCTGGAGTTAGGTATGGGAGGTTGTAGGTAGTTAGGTAAAGGGATTGACAGGAAGGTGAGAGGTGATGGGATGCAAAGGAGATTAGGACTCTTAAATAGAGATGAAGAAATTGATCTCACTAAGTATGGAAAGATACAAATTTAAATGTACTTACTGGTGTTTGTAGACCTGGTGGTTGGATGGAGGTGATGGTTGATCCATGGAACTAGTGTCTAGTACAGCAATGTTGTGCTTCCTAGAATTTTATCATGTGAATGCTTTCCCTTCATATTAGTGTTTGGTGTTGGTTCGGGATGTCTAGATCTACGAGATTTCTTTGGTGTATGTTTGCATGTAGATTCCTCTTCTCCAAAACTCGAATAATTCTTCCAACCTCTCAAACAAGGTTACCAAAGTGAATATATGGTAACCAATGATGGTTTAGGGTGACCGGCGTCGTTTTGGGTTGACATGCATTGGTTAAGGCGAGATATCCTAGGTTGCCAAAATAGCAAATCTTGGCTATCTTTTTGGCCATCTTCCCATTGTTACGGATTCAAAATGTATTTTTCCACATAATTAAGTGTGCATTCGGTAAGAGGGAAGAATATGCATTTAGTGTTAGGGTTAGACTAATTCTTAGCTAGTTATGGTAAGTGGATATCGAGTCCTAGTAAAAGGAAACATGCTAAGATTAGGTTTATGATGAGGTGTCTAAGTGATGTGGTGGGGTGAGGTGTTTAGGTGAGGTGGAAATTAATTTAATTAAGGTATTTAATAATGAATATTGTGATTATGGTCATTAATTTAATTGTAGGTAACTACATTAATATACATGTGGGGTGAAGGGGAGTGTGACCCAAATTTGGTGTCTACAATTATAGTTACGATTGTGATGCATAACTGAAAGAGAACATCAAGAGTGCAAGGTCCTACAGTAATAGGTAGAGTGATTTATCCTAACACTTTCTTAGGTGTTTTATTAAATCCATAGATGCATATAATAGATGGAGTAGATCAACAACAAAAAGTTCTATTTTTGTTGTAGAAAGGAAATGTTACATATATTAAGACCAGATCCATGATTAACTAAAGCATGCTTAAGAAGCACATTACTAATTTGAACTTGAATATACAATGGAGAAGCATTTTCATCAATTATATGGTAAGCCATAAAATAATTTGACACAAGCAAGCAAAATAGACAAATAGATTTGTATTAAAAGTGATGTTGATCAAAAAGTGATTATCATCAAATGAATAAAATGACCATATCTTGAAATAGAATTTGAATTTTACAAAAAAAAGAGAGGATTTTTTTGAATATAATGATTTAAAATAAAAACCTCTAAGGGATTTTTTCAAAAGTGTGTATTTTTGAATTATGCCTTAATTACCAAAAAGTGTAATTTTGATTTTTCAAAAATTGTGCAAAAATTAGAGAAAACAAAAATTAGTTTTCATTACATATGAAAAAATTAATAGTATCATCAAATTAATTTGAAAATAGATTAATTATTCTCATGATATGAAAGAAATAATTATTTGAAAATCAAGAGCCATAGAAATTGACCCAAAGGGCAAGATGAAGCATGAAACCCTAGGAAAAAAATTTCATATTTAATTTATGATAGGTGATAGATGAAAATAAGGTTTGGATATGAAGATAAGAGTATATATGAACCCTAATTCAACTAGGGTTTGGGTTAAGAGAAGAATGGGTCTATTAAAGAGAATATAAGGGATTGTGTTCACCAAATTATTTAAAGAAATTTAAATCTCTATCAGATGATTGAGATAAAATGAATATAGAAGTTACAAACAAGATCTAGTATGCAAAGTGTAAGCAAGTGCACAAGATAGGAGAATAACAATGACTTAGTTTATATTAGGCGATCTGGGTTTGAAAATTGGCTAAGAAGGATAGATATAGATTGTATAAGCTCTTTTTGAGAAATTTGGATCTGGGACTTCTTCGAAAAGGAAAGCTCACAAGAGGACAAGACCACCCCATACACTAGTGTCTAATCTAGGTGTTAGTGTCCTAGCAGCAACTATGCTTCTAGTATTTTCGGTGGTCTAAACTTGGTTCCCTCCTTTCATTTTTTGTTGCTTCATATATGTAATAGGGTTCTTGTATCACACTTCTTATTGCAAAACAAACCATAGTTACCTAGATAAATCTCAAGAAAACATTAGATGAAATAAATAATACATATGATTAAGTCGACTAACCTCGATGGTCACCCTAATGTGATACTCACCAAGTGTTGTACTACATTTAAATCTCTATGTAGTTCTCGTGTGTGTGATTTGAATTATGTCCCTTGAATTTAGGTTTCCCTTTATGTCATTATACCAAGATAGTAGGATAAAACTACTTTTTCCCCAATATAAAATGTGGGATATGGAATTTAGAAATAACCCCTCCTATATAGTGAATAATGCATCCCAAATACAATCCTTGAATATTGTTCCTTGTCCAAGTGATAGATAATAAGTATTAGCTCCTAATTTCCCAACCCCTAATAATAGTGAGTAAGTCATGTGTGTGTGTGTGTGATTCCCTTGTTTGAATTTTGTCATTAAAAACTAAAAAGTTGACCCAAAGTGATAAAAGAGACTCTAGAAAAGACACCAAATGATGTGGAAATTCAAAATCAAGAAAATGAGGGAAAGGGACAAAAACACCCAAAGGGGATAGTATCCTGGGGTGCTCTTGTCCTTAATGGGAACTAGTGTTCATGATTCTCAAAAGATGTAGTGGTCAATTCAAATTTGGGTCACATGTTGTTTAGTATCCAAAAGTAAATTAGTCATTCCAGAAAAGTAAATAACAAGAGTGTGGGAAATATAAAATAAATGAAAGAGTAAAATAAGTGTTGTTAATGTATAGTTTTCATTCTCATGAATCATGTATATACTAAAATAATTAGAGGTGTGATGTAAGTATAAATTGTGTTATTTTGTGACTACAACCTTAGGAACACGATCAACAATAACATTTATAAATGTGAAAACAACCTAAGGAGGGTATGAAAACTATGGATAATAAATTTTGAGGTTGTATTTCAATTTCTCTTCTCCCTTTTGTTTTTCTCCTTGTGTTCTTTATTTCATTTTTTAAAAATCCATTTATTCATAAAATAAAAATTTCAAAATCTCAAGAGGCTTTCCACTTAATGTGAAGAAAGTAGGGGCATGTTTTGTATAACATTATTTCCATTTATTATCAATCAATCATTACTCTAGGAGATTCACTTTGCTTTCACATAGGACATTTGCATGTGTATTTTCATCTAGTTGTTATACTTGAGGTTTTGGAGTTTTCCTTTTACATTTATGTTGCCATAGTGAGATAGAATTGGAGGTATTCTTCATGAGATTTCCCCTTTTACATCCATGGTGATTCTCTCTCGATGTAATTATATCTGGAGAGGATCAATGCATCATTGATCACACTACAATTAAGTACCACTACCCATTTTTCCCCTTTGTTTCATGTTTTTGTGTAGATTATTAATCATTTTTGTTATAGATTAGAGTAGATGTATGTTTACTTTTATTTATTTATTTTCCTTATTATATAATGCCCTTTTTATTTATCCATATTTTCACCTACCTTTATTCTAAATATTGGTAGGATACCTATCTTTAGCTTAAGTATATTCCTTGAAACCTATAACTATCTTAGGGTCAGAATATTATCCTTTAGAACTAACTTGTTCTCTTTGAGCACCTTTGTTATCTACATCTTGTGTAAAGGCCTAAATTTGATCCCCGACATTTGATTACACAAGTGGGGATTCATCTTATCCCTTCATATATTAGTATCAAATATTGTTAGAATCATATCACCATGTAATCCATAAATATGAGAAAGACATGTTTTATAAATAGAAAGAGTTGTGAAACATTTTCCAAAGAAATAACATTCTATAGTATGATCTATATAGAAATATTGCCTCGAAGAAGGAAAGGTCGCATAGTAAAGGGAAAGTCCAATATTTGAAAGCTATATGTGATCCTTATGTCCTAGATTATGCTCGCATACCACATGAAACAAATATTTTTATAGAAAAATAGAGTGTGTTATATATTAAATCATGTGATAAAAAAATATTTAAAGTAGAAAACTAGTAACTCAAGTCTTTTTCATATTCTAGTTTTTTTATTTTTTTGAATATTTTAGTTATTTAATATTTTGTGTACATTATTGTTCTAATTTTCCATCTAATGATCATATTAAAAATATAACACCCATGTTATACTTCATCCAATTTAAGGGGAAAATTAATGCACTTCTTTAATCATAATTAATGCCTTCAATGACTTTCAACTTGTAGTACTTAAAATGCAACATAATTAAATGTTTATAATCCATCGATAATAAATGATAATCATGTGTAGCTTTAAGGGTCAATTAGATCTCCTTGATCCCCCTACATCCACTCTAACCAAGTGACTATAACTTGTGTACTTTTGGTTAAACCTTTTAACAAGCCTTAATAAATGTAGTGCCCACAATTTACACGCACAATTACAACATGTAAAATACCAGGATAATTTTTTTTTTAACTTACATTTCTCACTACACACAACACAAAAGGGCTCTGAGTATAGAAATTCGATTCACATAAGACAATCACATAAATCATCGACTCACATAGACACATGAAAATGACATATGCATGTCGATGCCACACTTTTCCCAAAGAACGAATACTAGCAATGACCCAACCACAAGAGACATGACTTCAGGAATGGAAAACCCACAACACATCATTTCTTAATTGCATCTCAGTTACAATTAACATTCTAAGAAAATTATTGTGCAAGGATCGCTTTCTCATTTTTCCATCTACAAAATCTTAAATTCATTCCACGTTTAATTTATAGTTCGACCATTTTAAGTTGGCTTCCTTTATGCATCACGGAAATTTCCATAACTTACTTGCTTATTTGGCACAATTCAAATCACATATAAAGTACTCAATTATCTTGTTCTTATGTTAAGAATATGCTTCTCAAACATTTATTTAATGTTTAAAATTTACTCTTGCTACACAAGAGAATCTAACATGATGTCAAGATGAAATCTTGGGATTAAGGAAGACATAGATTCGAAATAGTTTTTTTCCAAGAACATCCTTCAATCACGAATAGTTATTTTGCTACCATAGTTGTTAAAGTTCAATAACTTATGGACTTCCATGTATATTTATATATCTTTTGTTTTCTCGAAGTTTGGTCACACCAAGGCAATTTATATTCTTTACAACGCATGAAAAAGTTTAATTAAGTTATAAGGACTCCAAGAGTGACATTATTCCTAACCTAAAATTGGTTTTACTCTTGTATCACACTAAGGTCTCATTATTACCATCGATTTATCACATATGAGTTACAAAAGTATTTTTCTCTGGCATCTTACGTAAGCACATGGTTATACACATGATAAACCACACATGAACACAAGTGATCTATGTTCATGAAGATCCCATATATTTGCATTGCACGATTCCGCATAAGAAATTTTATTTATTCCTTAATGCCATAAAATGACATAACAAGGGATTACGGGACAGATTACAATTTCTAAGGTTCTCTAGAATCAACATCTTTCAACTCAATGTCACATGCAAGGAGTTAAATTATAGTTTTCTACCCACAAATTAGCATACTAATCCACTAGGGGTTTAGTTTAATTCAATTTTTTCACTTAGGGATTTATGCTCTATTAAATATTAGATTAAGGTTCAAAACATATTCACCTATAAACCCTCCGTAAAGATCAAAGCACTATATTGTCACTAGCCAAAGATAAGACATTTATCTACGAGGGACAAAAGAGTTCACTAACAAGAATGCCAGACATAGAAAAACTATATCACGATCTCTAATTATGTCATTTGGATTCAACAGGGATTTCATTCGATGGGGGAAAAATTTACTTTTAAATCTATCTTCAAAAAAAAACAAGGCGCTTCACTAGGACACGAAGGAAGCATTAGCTCTTCTTACTCCAAAGTCGAGTTTGACTGTGTTGCTCCTATATGTCTGGTTTATGTCAATGTTACTAAATGTACCTACTAAGATGATCAACCCATTCAAGGGATCTTATTTGCCTAAACTAGGATGTTCCATCGAGTGTAAAGGTTCGTTTGAAGGTCATAGTTTTCTACGCTAAGGGGTCAACATGACAGAGTTAGTTATATATGAAATTTTGAACTAGGGTTGACTATTGTGGTTAGGTTCCTTTATTACATTTTCAAGGTAAGAAACACAACACCAATTATTAAACAATAATTGCACAATGAAATTTCACTACAAGGTATAAATTTCAATTCCTTTTGACATTTGTATTCCACTTTTACCATAACAATTTTGGGATCAAAATAACATCCATGAAAGAAATACCAATTTCTCAAGCTCTTATTAATCTATCGATTTTTACATACTACCAATTTCAATAATAAGTCTTTCAATATATTACCAAAAATAAACAATGAATTACTCAACGCCTTTACGTCATCATTCTTTCATCCTGCAAAAACCACGTGAGCAAGATATCAGCGATAAATCACTAGCATGGCATCCACCCTAATCAATCATAATTATCATTTTTCAGTTTCCCATTTACATATGATAAAAATTACAATTTGCAATTGAAATAAAAAAATTTAGAGACATGTATTCATTACATTTCATTTTGCTTCTTTTTGTAACCCAGAGAGAGAAAGAGAAGGGTAGAGAGAGAAAACACCATTTTGTCAAAAGTTCTAATGCACACAACAAGTTACATTATAGTGTTTTAAATAGTTATTTACATGTGTTAAAAGTTTCCAGGGTGATTTGGCAACCCTACGAGGGTCCTGCAGCTTTCTATTTTTACATTTTCTCACTAGTTACAAAACGTTCAAAATGGGCTTGGAGGCTAAGAAAATACTTCCAAAAGTTATCTTCTGATGAGAACACACACCATGATTAACTTTCTATGTGTCCCCAGATATACCAAGAATTCATAGTAGCTGACGGAATTGAAAAAGAGCGAACGGTTTACGTTTGGCGGCTAGTTTTTCAGGGCCACTAGTCATAGTTCACCCAGTTGTAAAATGACAAAAGTTAGCTCGAGGGCCCAGAAAACCGCATCCATAATTGACATTCAATGGAGGAGCATGCAACGAGACATCTCCTACTAGTTCTCCTATATAAGGAGAATTCATCAAAGTTGACAGATCGAGAACTAGAAAACTATTTTCAAATGGCGACAAGTTTTCTGGAGTGACAAGATGAAATTGGTCCAGCTTTGACCTTGTCAAACCGCAACCGAGGTTTCCTACAAAATGGCTTCGCCAAACTATCCAAAAAAGTGATCTTTCTTATACTTGAATGTTCCATGCAATTTTCTAGTATAAACACTAGAGGTTTGCGAAGACGGAAGTAATTTCTCCATCCGAGTTTCAAATGGTGGTTCAAAATGAAAGCCAAATTTCTAGATTTAACAACTTTTTACCGCTATAACCCAGTGTAACAGGGCTCCTCTAAGAGCACCAAAAGGTCACATATGTCCGTTCATGGTCTAACCAAAGGTCAAGGTGACTCCCACATAACAAGGTACACGAATAAAGCTTAACATCTTGTTTTCAAAGTTATGAAGGGTACTTGAAGAGTCTCCAAAAATGCCAAAACTAATTATTTAAATAGGAAGAAGGTCAACAATATTACTTCGGGAAGAGAAAATCATCTTGTCAATATACCACAATTTTAACGATCTAACTAGGTAGGAAGGTTTCTAAATCACCTCATAATGAGGGCGGAAGTTCATGTTTTAACGTAATGAGTTATTTCGACAACGAGAGTTACGACAAGACATTTCATTTCTTTTGCACGAGTTAAAAATAAACAATTAACTGTATTAAGATCTTGATATTTTAAAATTATTTTAAGTTGTAAATGAAAACTAAAATATGAGACTTATGAAAGATGAGGGAAGGTGAACCATGCCTGAAAAGAGCTGGCGAGGCAGAAGTCGAGGAGTTGACATCGCACCAATTGATTTCACTTGCTTGCAGCCACGGAAGGAAAACCCAAAAATATCATCCACAATAATGTCCAAATTAGTGGTCGGTTCATCCAATACAGGGTAAGCCTCTCACCCAAGATCTACAACATTTGAATCCATATATGTACAAACCACCTCCAGAGAAATTTCCAGCACACGGAACTCAAACGGAAGCTCATGTTGCAGCCCATCTACTGCTCCTGGGACATGTAGCCAGCGTTTAGGGGAACTTGCAGAAGAAGTAACAGGATTTTCATATCATCAAGAAACTTGGCAGCCCACATGACACTAGTGATGAGAAGCCTATGTACGTTGAGGGAGGTGATGAGAAAACTTGAATTGAGTTGAATGCAACGATCAATGTATGCATAGGCAACCACAATGATAGAGGGACTACAATGCACATACTTGAATATTCTCCCCAGATACTGCTCTATGCTCATCTCTAGGATTCTCCTTCCATCAAATATCCCCAACTTCACACCCACTTTAGCCCCTTGCCTCTCATACAAACAATATCAGACAAAATCCCTCCTCCATTTTGCTTTGATGGACGTCCATACTCTGTTTCAAGAGCTCCATTTTGGCACAGTCAGTGAGAATGCTGGAAAAGGTTGTTAAATTTGGCTTTACACCTGCTATTTGCATTTGGTTGAAAGATTCTAAATCCTTTTCAACAAATCCATTTTGTGTAGATCCTGCAACCCTGACACTCCATGAGACCACATTTCTTAGAGGCATTCTAACAACAACCCAAACGCCTTTTCAACAAATCCATTTTGTGCATAGGCTGGGATATGCTGGCAATGTAAACTCGTCAGGTTTGGAGACCTAGAAGTATATCAAATGGAATGGCGGGTCATAACTCCCACACTTCATTTACACTACTAATTATTTAGTTAAGTTTAGTACTAGGCTCATTTTTATGATAGGATATTAGTTATCATAAGATGTTATCCTTTCACAATATAGGATTATAGTAACTTATTGATTTATTGGTCTTTATTGGTACGTGTTATCGATTTATCATAACCTAATATTATCATTCAAAATATTTTAATTTAACCATAGCTTGCATTTAAATGATCCAATCACTACTAAATAGTATTATGTTAATATCATAAGTTTATCATTTATTATGAAAGGTTCACTTAATCTCATTTGGTCGTCATTCGATATAAATATAACAACTTATTTAGTAAGGTATGATATTAATATAACATGGTTTATGGTGCATCATTTTCCATAACGATATTTGTTTTTCAACGACACATTTGGTCACCCATAATGGTGTCATAAAATCAGTTATGATTACTTAACAAAAATCATTAACTTGTATTTATACCCTACTATTAAACAACATTTAAACACTTTAATTGTAATATATTTTTATATTTCTTCCAATGTGTATGCCCAATAAAATAACTTCCAGAATTTCAAAGACCAAAACAGCCATAATAAACACAACTTGCCATTTAAATATAGCTTCAAATTTTTACATACAATCGCTATACAAATAATTCCCTATTTTTCTCCTTCAAATTTCCATGGAGAGAAAAAATAACCATGAACCCAAAAATACAAATGGGAAGGGAATTGCATGTCTTTTGGCTTGCAATGCAAGCTTCCTCTTTCCCCAAAAATTGTAAATGTGTTATTAAATGCATTAAGTAACTTCCATTCACTTGTCATTCCATCCAAAATATCCTTTCTTGCTTGAAATGCGTATGGTGTTCAACTTAACAACTTACATGCAATGTATGTTCTAAGACCAATTCAATTATTTAATCATTAAAAATTTTTAAACCTTATCCATTTCCTTGCAAATTCATATGGTCAATGACCATTTTCAACCTAACCAATAATCATTTTAATCAATTCATGGTCCATGACCAATACACTTTAATAATACCAACTATAAATTTACCAAAATTTTAAACAATCACAAATGCAATATGGTATAAGACCATTTTAATGAATTAAAACATTTATAATTACTTACATATGGTCCATGACTATTTTTATTAATGCCTAGGAGATTCAACCATGATTAATGCATTTATACAATAATTGTTAAGTGATTACCTTATAGAGTGGTCTAAGACCCATTCACAAAACATTCAAATTTTCAACCAATTCAAGCAATGCAGTAACTTTAGCAATGAAAAGTGATCTAAGATTGAGTTAGGATAGAATTTACTTATCCTTTCCTAATTATCGACAATACTTGCAAGCGGTAATGAATTCAAAACTAATCATTATCTTAATGATAGTAACCAGAAGTGATAGTCTAATAGATCCAACAATCAATGTCACATAATTAATGCAATCCAGAAGATGGATTTTTAAAACAAAATAAACATATAATGTAATAGTTGCACATATACACATATATGCATTTATATACGTATAAGTATATGTTTTAGTATATATTTTCATGTATAATAACATATGTATAGTTATTAAATCCACGTCTACAATTAATTAAGTCATCAAGCATCAATAATAGCAACAAAAAAACCATTTAATTGTGGGGTATGATGTACTTCCCCTTAAAGAATCATTGTATTGATGATTTTACTTAATTTAAACAAACATATGAATTGAAACTAGTACGTAAATCACCGTAAGAGAAAAATAGTTCACATTGTCATAAAAACTTGAGAAATTTTCCAAAATTTCAGTCAATCATTATTCATAAATCTTGGTCAGAATAGCCTCAAAACAAAAAATATTATAAAACAGTACATTAATATGTATAAATTTTTTCATTACGAAATTACATTAATATTTTGCATAACTAGAAAACCTCTGCGAACTCTCTGTGAACCCTCTCAAGAACTAAATGGTCAAATGGCCGCATCCCCGTGGTCATTTTGGTGGCCATAGATATGGCAAAGGAAGTGCTTTCGGAGGCACACGAAAGAGGTTCTCTCGTGGATCGATCGCATTCTCGCGGTGCTAAGGCGACCTCTTCGAACCCTTACTCCTCTCATGGGGATGGAACCTCTATACAAATGACACAGCCGCCCTTAGCTGCTACTGGTGACTGTAACAGTGATAGAACTGTAGGTGACGGGTTTCCTAACCGCTCTTCTTCAGTGGATCTGCACCCGAAGACCATTAGGACAGGCCTTCCGGATTCCAGGGATGATGTGAATCAGATCCCGAATAATAAATCAAATAGACCAAATACATTTAAGGATATTTTACAGGGCAGGAGCCTCACGCAGGGGATGAGTCCCATCACACCCATGACCCAGCTGGTTACTAACCCTAGCGTTTCTTTTGGGGATGAAGTCCTCGATTCAGAATGTTTCTACCAGGAGCATGCCCTGATTGGGAGATTCAGCTGGGCTATGGCCAAACCTAGCTACCCTTCATGACTAGATTACAAAGCACTGGATCCCGATTCTATCTGGTAAGCTAGATCTTTATCCATGTGTGAAAGGTACGTTTATTGTTTCTTTTTCCTCAATTAGGGATAAG
The DNA here is from genome assembly GCA_018340775.1 of Taxus wallichiana var. yunnanensis. NCBI lineage: Eukaryota > Viridiplantae > Streptophyta > Pinopsida > Cupressales > Taxaceae > Taxus > Taxus wallichiana. Next base: position 549,477,630 of record CM031237.1, on the reverse strand, counting down.
GAAGTCATAGCTAAAAAACTTTGGGCTTTTCAATCCCACTACCTGGTTTTGAAACCCTGGTTCCCTTCTTTTAACCCACTTACTGAATCCTTTTCCTGCAAACCAGTCTGGATTAGACTGCCCCATTTACCGCTCCAATTTTGGGATAGTACCTGCCTAACCATTATTGGAAATACTTTGGGTCATATCCTTTTCATTGACCCCCAAACCATTGATTTCACGCACACAACCTTCACCAGAATCCTTGTTGAGCTTGACACATCCAAAAATCTCCCTGCTAATATAGAGCTTAAAGTCCAAAATAGAACTTGGACACAATCTTTAGATTATGAACGCTTGCCCTTTAGGTGCAGAAAGTGTTTTGCTACCGGACACACTGCTGATGTTTGCGGTATGGAAAAGTGAAAAAATGGAAAAAACAACTGGTGGAAAAATGCACTCTCAGAACACCTGATTTTCGAAGCCAAAGAGGATTCAAATACTGATACTGAAGATGTTTTTGTCCCAGAAACCCCTCTCTCAGAAATTCCAGTTGTTGAAGGTGCCAATGAATCTCATCCAGTTGGCGATGGAAAGGAAAATACAAAAGATGATAATGATTCTGCTGCCCCAGTTGGATCGTTGGAGGATAAGGAAAATACGCCTCCTTTTTTAATCCTCCAATCGCGGAGGCTTCTACAGGCTGGATAACGGTGCGTAAAAAGAAAAAACTTTTCTCCAAGAATACCGGTTCTCCACCTTGTTAGTTTCCACAGGTCTTTGCACTCTACCGCTTTTTGGGCAAACTTTCAGTTGTTGAAATCATCTGTTTTTTATGTTGATTTACTTTGTTGGTTTTGGGTTTTATTCTGAGTAGGTTGTTTCTTGCTACTGGGCTTTCTTGTTTTGCCACGTTCTTTTTCTTTTTCTTTGTTTCTCGCTTTGTTCACATCCGCTTCTACAAGCCTTCTTGTATAAGGGTATAGTCCCTTTCAAAAAACTATTTGCCAATAATTTAAAAAAAAATTTATCAAATAATAATTAATATATTAATAGCAGATAATGAAATAATTGTTTTTATCATTGAAAAAGATAAGGAAACATAGTTTTCATCTCATCCAAATTCTCCCAAGTTGCACTATCTTCAAAATATTGGTCCCATTAGACCTTGCATTGAGCAATATCTCTATTTCTAAGTTGTAACATGTGAGTTTCTAGGAATCCTATAGGTTCAGCCACGATGATTATTAGGTCCCAAACCTATAAATAGTTCCAATTTAGGACGTGTTTTATCTCACGAAACATAATTTTAAAATAATGAAATATGAAAAACATCATGCATTCTATACAATGTAGAGGTAATGCTAATCGGTATGCCATTGGACTTATAACTTCCATAATTTTGAAAGGTCCCACATATCTAGGTGACAATTTGGCAACCTTGCCAAATGTAATAGATCTCTTTTTGGGTTTTACCCTTAAGAAGACTTTATATGCTTGCTCAAATTTCTTGTCAACTATTTTCATATATGCGTAGATTTTATGCCTATCAACTTATTTCTTTAACCACTTGTAAATGATATTTAGTTTCCTTTCCATTTCATGGGCCTACTACCTCTCTATCCTCCATGTTATCCTAGTTGAAAATATTTCTACACCTTCTCTATTACAATGCTTAAAATGGTGGCATTTTTAGCAAAGAATGATAAGTGTTATTATAGGAAAATTCAAGTAATGGCATATATTTTTCCCATTTATATTGTTTATACATGTAATACATTATGAGCATATCCTCCATGATATGGTTAACTCTTTCTGTTTGACCATTTGTTTCTAGATGGTATGCTGAATTAAACTACAATTTTGTTTCCAAAGCTGAGTTTAAAGTTTTCTAAAATTGAGAGGTCATTCTAGGATCCCTGTCATAAATAATCAATTTTGGAACTCCGTGCAATCTAAAATTTCATACAAAACCATTTTGCAAGTACATGTGAATCATCCTTTACATTACCCAGGTTTGAAGTGAGCTACTTTAGTCAATTACCACTACTAAATCATGTCATGCTTGTTTTTAGACATTAGCAATCCTTACACAAAATCCATGCTAATTACTTTCCATTTGTAATGTGGAATTCTATGAGGGTACAACAGACCAATAGGATGCATGTTCTCTACCTTTACATGTTGACACTCAAGACAATGAGCAACATATTTTTTCATGTCTTTCTTCATTCCTTTCTAGAAGTATTGTTGTTTTACATCAGCCAACAATTTCATCACTCTAGGATGTCTAGAATAAGGAGCATCATGAAATTCCTTCATGAATTTTTTATAAGGTCATTTCTTAAAGGGACATAAACTTTTTCTCATATCTCAATACTCCATTGTCAAAATTAAAACCTTCATGCCTCATATGATCCATATTTGTTGCTAACGTAACTTTCACATGCTAATAATATGAATCATTTTCATTTGTGTCATTAATTCATCTTTTAAATTGTGTTTTGATGGTTATAATAGTGGAAACATGCTTCCTATGACTCAACACATCAGCCACATGGTTCTATTTTCCTTTAATATAGATAATGTGGAAATCATTCAAGCCACCTACATTGTCTTACATTCAAATTAGGTTATGTAAAGATATGTTTCTTCCCAAGTAGTTTGAAAGGCTTTCCTAGCAGGTAATGCCTCCAAAATTTCATGGCATGAATGATGGCAGCAAGTTCTAAGTCATGGGGAGCATATTTTTCTCATGCACCTTCATTTTTTTCTCTCATAAGTAATTACATGATCTCTTTGCAGAAGTATTCCACCCAAACCTTTACCAAAGGCATCAATTACCATGGTGAAGATTATGTTAGGATCCAAAACCTTTAAAATAGGTGTTTTTGTAAGATTTTCCTTCAACATATTAAATTTTATTTCACACTTATTAGTCCATAAGAATTTTTTGTCCTTTTTTGCAAAGAGGTTATTGGTGCAACCACTCTAGAAAAATCTTTCACAAATTTTCTATAATAACTAGCCAACCCCATAAAGCTTATGAATTCATATAAATTTTTAGGTGTTGGTCATTCAATTATGGATTTTATTTTTGATGGGTCAAATGAAATCTCATCCTTATTGATTATGTTCCCAAGGTACTACACTTCATTCGATAAAAATAACACTTTGAAATTTTATTATACAGTTTTCTTTTCCTAAGCACATCCAACACTATTCTCAAGTGTTCATTGTGTTATTCCATGTTCTTAGAATAAATTAGAATGTCATCTAAGAAAACTAGCAAAAATTTATCTAGATATTCTTGAAAAATATTGTTCATTAAGTTCATGAATGCAACTAGTGCATTAGTGAGTCCAAAAGGTAACACTATAAACTCATAATGCTTGTATCTTGTTTTGAACATTGTCTTATGAATGTATTGATCATTTGCCATAATTTGATCACAACTTGATCATAAATTGATCTTTAAATAGACATATTCATCTCACATATGATCAAAAATGTCATCAATCCTTGGTAAAGGATATCTATTCTTAATTATGGCCTTGTTAAGCATGCAATAATCAATGCATAGTCTTAACATGCCATCCTTCTTCTTAACAAAGATTATTGGTGCTCCCAAAGGAGACACACTCAGTCAAATTAGTCCCTTAGACAATAGTTCATGAAGTTTTGCTTTTAGTTCAACTAATTTGGTTGTTTTCATTCTGTATGGTGCCTTAGATATTGGTTCAGTTCTAAGTTTGATATCAATAATAAAATTAAACTCACGTCTAGGATGGATTCTAGGTAATTCCTCTAAAAACATCCATGTATTCTTGTAATAATAGATAATCCTCCAAGGAATCCTTACCTTCCTCACTAAAATTTAAAAAAAAAAATCGCATACAAATGCTACAACCCTTATTCTTAGCTTTCTTAAGTTGGTTAAGCAAAGAATCTTCCTTACTTCAATTTTTTTATGCTTTGTATTTTTGTTGTTTTCTTCACGTAATCAAGGCATTATATTTGTTTTTCAAAACAATATAACTTATATTCATGTTGGGACAACCAATTTACACCAATAATAATTTCATAAGACCCTATATGAGCTACATATAGGTCTATTTCTATGATGAAGTTAGGTAATTCTAATGTAATGTCAAACAAAAATTGGTCTGCAGTCCATGAATTTTTCATATAACCACCTTTCTTATTTTGTTTTTCTTCTAATTTAGAATAAATGAAACACTCGGTTACATCGATGTCAAATGAAATAGTAACAAGAATTCCATACAACTTACCTGGCACTTCAATGGGAGTAGTTTGTTTCTCATCTTGGCGGTTAGTGTAACGCACACAAAAACATACACATAAATACAACAGAAAAATATGGAAATAATTTTTTTATTTGACCTACATTTTTGTATACACGACACCACATGAGAACACTTATGAAAACGCATAACACATGAGATGTTGACACAAACATTATCCCACATAGATAACATGAAAATACATGATGCACATACAGCCACTTTTCCCCAAATGACAAGGCACAACATAACAATTCAAATACAGTATAGACTCCCACATAGGCACCATCCATAACACAAAACTTTCCCATTTTACATATTTATTAAAGTCATATTTCATTATTGACCATAATTATTTGAAAATCACTTATCATGCAGTCCTTCATTTTTTTTTAAACTAGACAACATTATCTTTATTTTGCTTAACCTTTTACTTGTAATGATTCCATATAATTTTTCTTATTTCCCTTATTATAATAGAATGATGTAGCATGTTTGTTGAAAGGAACATATGTACACACATGAGGCTACTAGTGTTTTTTCTAAGGATTTTTTTCTAAGTTGCATATTTTCTTGGTTTTACAATTTATCTCAGTTGCAACAAGGAAGGTTCACATGAAACAAAGGAAGTTTATTAGTTTAAGAGTAAATAGATTACATGTTATTTTCATATTAGCATTTAATTACCAAGGTTACTCTATTTTGTTTTAAGTTATTACAACTAAATGTATATTCTAACTACTTCACTTAAATACTTATTCATCAAGATCTTAAGGAGTATGATTTCATACTCAACCAAGTTGGATTAATCCTAGACAATTTAAGTATTAGATGCATGTTATAAGGAGACATTAAATTATAATTTTATACACCCTATTACCTTCTAAGTAACTACCCTTCTCATTGGTAAAAATATATTCTAGTAACTACCCTTAATTCACCCTAATTCTAATAAGAGAACCACATTTGACTAATTTCCATTAACACCTAAAAGGGGCCTACACCATACCAATAGGAAAAATGAGATAAAACAATTATGCCTACCTTGTATCTTATGCACAACTAGAGGGACTCCTACAAGGATAACCGCCCCTATTTGTGAAGAGAAAGGGCTTCAAAATCAAAGTTTTCATGCATAGGTATCTTACAACATGGGTTCCACTCATGGTTCAAACCCTCATTTCATAGGTACATAACATGCTTAACGCTAAGTCTATGGAATAAATCATGATTTTTAATTTACCTTAGGTTCAACACCTCATTAGGACCAAGTCTAGAGGTTTATACTAGATACGATATTTACAAATTGAAACACAAGGGTACAACTCATCATCACGAGGTCCTATCAAAGCATGACACATGAGAGTAGAACTATTAGTTTGTAAAAACTAGCACCCGTACTTAGGATGGTCATGGTCAGAGTGGGGATCAATCAATATGGAAGAAATATCAAGTTGTTCTTAACTATCTAGTGTTAAAGCTCACCTACTAGTCATGCAATAATCAAGGGAAGATGAAGAATTGAAGGGGTTGAAAGCACAACTCCATTTTAATTTATATAGAGACACTTCTTTATATTATAAATTATGTAAGTTTTTGTAACATAGCTATAAATGAATTCAAGAGAGAATTAAGTAATATTTGGATAACTCTTTAAACTTGATAACAAATAACAATTATAGTTTTATTACAACTTAGTGCATGACAAGGTCAATATTTTATTTGATAGGCAATAGGAATATGACACTTTACTAAAACATACCAATGCATTTTTTTCCTCATTAACATATATAACTTATAATAATACATAAAATGAATTATAACCATGCCATTTCGCCATCTTATTTGCATTCTACAAAACCATGTGAGCACGAGTCGGAAAAAATCATTGGCATGTCATCCACCTAAATCTAGCACAATTATCATTTTTATTTTCCCATTTACATAATAATAATTAAACACATGCAACTAGAAAGGTTTAGGGACATATATTCATTTCATTTCATTTCTTAACTAAGAAAGGAGAGAGAGAGAGAGAGAGAGAGAGAAGGAGAAAACACTATTTTTTAAAAAGTCAAATTTCTCAAAATGAGTCACAAAAAAAAGTTTCATATAGTTATTTATAAGTATCGATAAGTTTTCATGATGGTTTATTGTCCTGACTAGGGTCCTACGGCCTCATTTTACACTTTTCTACTAGTTACGAGAACACCTAATTTTGGCTCGAAGGCTAAGAGATCATGTCCAAAACTATCTTCTCGATGGGAAAATACACAATAGGTAAATTCTTATGTTTCCTCCTATATGCTAAGAATTCACAGGCCGACAAAATTTAGAGCTAGTAAATGGTTCAAAATTGGCGGCTAGTTTTTTTAGGCCATCAATTGTAATTGACCTAGTTGCAAAAATAACCAATTTTAGATCGAGGGCTAAGAAACCACATCCAAAACTAGCTTTTATGAATGAAAGATCAATAGGAAATTTCCTACATGCTCTCCTATATATGGAGATTTCATTGAAGTTAACGGAACTAAGAACTGGAAAACGGGTTACAAACGATGATTGGTTTTCCAGAGCCACTAGTCGTGTCGTTCGGTTTGACCTTGTCAAATAGTGACCGAAGACCTATAAAACCCCTTTTCAAACTATATAGAAATTTTTTTTCCCCAAACTAAAGGTTACAAGAAATTTTCTAGAAGAAATATTAGAGGTCTGCGATAAGGCGGATAAGCATTTCTTCACTCTGGGCCCAAATGGAGAGCCGACACAAAACTAAACTTTTCACTTTTAACTACTTCCTAAAACTACAACATGGGGTAATAGTGCTCCTAGAGGGGTAGTGAAAAGAGCACAAACCTTCAATCAGGTTCGATCTATTACTTGATGAGACTCCCCACATAACAAGGAGCACAGATGAAACTTGACATCTCTTTTCTAGTGCTCAGAATGTTGTTTTACAAGTCTCTGAATATTGTGTTTTTATAACTTTACAAAGTAGACAAAAATGGTTGTTTTATTTGATGACTCTTCTAACTCTCACCAATAAAAGAAGACTTAGACACCTAATCCTGATACCCTAGGTTAGAAATGTATAAGGTTGTGGTAGCAACCATGGTTGATGGTCAAATTGTAAATCGGTTACGCAAATCACAAGGTGGAGTTTTATTGTTTTACACTAATAGTTTGGTTAAAATATCCAATTATATAATTATATAATGGTTTAATATTTTTATTATATTTCAAATAAAGAACCAAATATTAAAAAATTATAAAATATGAAGGTAAGGGAGACCATGCCTGTGGAAATAGAGATGAGCTATCTTAGATGTTCTCACCCTTTCGATGGACTCGCTCCATGGACCTTAGATTTTTATACCCCACGTGACTTCCCTTCCTTGAGTCATAACACCAAACCAATCACATGATTTTCATAAGGTTCCCAAAGACATTTTAGCAATAACCTTTATGGGCCAAACCTTCATCTCTCGGTAGTTGGATTCTCCTCTTGATAGTAGCCGCCGACTAGTAAATCCTATTAATGAAAATAATTTCCTATAAGGGATTTCCACATGAGAAGAAGGCTCTTCATTAATACTTTTCTCTTTCTCAAGAAACTTACATGGTAACATGTGTTTGTGATATCTCTATGGTATGCAAATGTGATTTCCTAAATCTTGAAATACAGTCAACAATAGGGAAATAAAACCTAGAAGCACCAACTCTTATTTTAGTTTCTCTAAGGCTTCATATGGTGGTTTCGATTCCTCCTATTTAATGTTTTTCCAATCTTATGAATTTCTCTCTCCAACAAAAAATATAAAATGAAAAAGAATGAGCAAACAACTGCACATTCCATGTGGGTGTATACTCCAAAATGGTCTCCCCCTCTTCGAAGACCCCATTTGTATTAATTTACCTCAACACCCAAACATTTCATTGCTCCTAAAATTAGCATATTCCATGGTTCCCAAGATCAACAAATATCTTACATACACTCTATTGAGATTAAAAAAAACTTAACGTATACTTATCAATAGGGATGTATACACATCAACAAAGATCCAAAACTACACATTACAAAATCCAATACAAGTCCTCCCACACAGTCACATACTTTATTTGTATAAATCAAAAGTTCGCAAATTCCCACTTCTGCACAATCTTCTCCAATGATCCCACCTTACACATACCTGCAGCCGTGGTACCTAGGAGATAACATCTGGCGAGGTGTTTCTTTAAAAATCCATTAAACCTCACTCTGAACACCATTATGTGCATATCTAGAAATCATCACACTCCATGAACCAACCCAACTCTATATAGTGTTGCGAATGGACAACAAAGTGAAAGAGATAAATATTTTCATGACATAAGAGGGATAGTAGGAAAGGGCACTTTCAATGTCTTAACCAGTACAAAGAATACTCAGAATGAAATATAATGAGCATGAAACGTGTTGCAATGGTTATAATGAACGTAGCACTAGTGTTCAAACGCATGAGAAAAAAAATCAATTTAGCTAGACATTGTGCACCTCCAAATCCTTAATCTTCTTCTTCTCTTTTGCATATAATAACAAAACATGACAAGAAGAAGTTTCTTTCTCTTATACACAATTAAACCGCTTAAAAGTAAATACAGACCCAGATCGATCAATTTGTGTATAGTAAAATGGGGAGATATTTGGGTTAAAGTTTTGTCTTGGTGTTGAGCATATTTAACCCATAACATACTAGTTTTAGGATGGATATAGCTACATCTCTGCTAGCACAATTCCGTGTAACATTCTTTTTATTTAATTATGAAAGTGTAGAACTCTGTACACACTACAACCATCTGATTTCTACTAAATTTGCAATGTTGGCTTGGATTTCACCATGGTTAACGCATCAAGGTCTAAAATAACATGCTTGTATTATTATACAAGGTAAAAGATAGGTATGAATGTCGTGTGGCTTCCCATGCCTTACAATAGCTCCTTCCACATGCCACCGCCTAACACAGACCACCTTCCTCCACCAACCACTTTTAATTTTTCACCTACTCCATTCGCACGCATCCTAAGTTGCTTACTAATTTTATGTTCTTTTATTTATTAAAATAATTTAATATATTTAATTATTATTATTATAATTATTTCAAAATTTTCTTATCTCATTTGGTTTCCTAGAAAATCTACTAAAACGTTTTTGTATATTATTATTATTATTATGTTAGTTTTATACAATACCTTATTTTATACAATTTTTGTATTATATATGTGTATAACTATAAGAATTTTAAATATGATATTACTATCCAACCAAAATGAATAAGATAATTAGATAACCCTAATTCAAGGACGACATTCGATAACCGGAGAGGTAATAGTGACCTGCGTAGGTTTTTCCAACAACCGAGAAGCTAAGTTAAGCCCTGATAGGATTTTGAATCTTCTCACTTGACTTACGCAAAATACGCAGGGATCTGATACCTCCCAACTTGTTCAAGAAAAAGGTGAAATGTGCTCTTGTATACACCGACGGGTTAGGTGTGGAGGTGGTACCCACACCTAAAAAAGTTAGAAGTAATGATGAGGGGCATTACATTTAGCCACCGATGACATCATAAACATTACAAAATAAATTACATGACTAAACAAGGAAAGCTAACACCATTTCCATCCATCTAGCCAAGGTTATAAGTCTAGGAATGTAACATTAAGATAGAAGCTTAAAATAATGCTTAACTAGTATGAAACCAATACAAAATCTAACTAAACATGCCTACTAATATGCTTGAATTACCTAACATGGGCCTCAATAGACCTAAGAGGGAAATCAAATGTTTATGGTTGTTACTCTAAACAAGGTGACATGGCCTCTCCCAATGACTACTTGGTCATTTTTGATATCCATCTACTAACCCCATTGAAGGCTTTAAGCAAGGATTTAACTTGGCTATATATCATGTGTTTTTATATGAGATGTAAATCAAAGCATGGTGTCCAATATAAAGGAATGAGGTGTACCCTTTTTATAGTTTTCCTTTTGGGAGAAACTTTTATTTTAGTGCATGTGGGACTAAACACCCCAAATTAGATTAGAATTACTAATCATGATTAGGCTTTACTAATCACAATTAGTGGATTACAAAGTGATTAAGAGGTGTGAATCCTTAATCAACCGCTTAGGGTCAACTAGAAGGATAGGGTAGGATTTTGAAGCTTGTTTAGATGTTGTGGAGGTGAATGGGATGATTTTGAGTGGTTGGAAGAGGGGTATGAGCCAATACTAGGTATATTGACCAAATCAAGGGAAAATAGGCTTAATTAGCTTATAAATTCTAATTTTTGTTTTGAAGAGGATTTTGAATTATGATTTGTTGTAAAGTGGCATCTTGAATAAAAAAGGGGTTATGTAATCAACAACGTGGTGTTAATTGGATAAATTCATAAGGAACATTAGTTAATTAGTGAAAACCACTAATTATAATGGATTTGGAAAGAATGAGAGTGATTTCGTGTGTTTTGGAAATAAGATTGCAAAAGTGGAATTTAGGTGTCTACATTTGCCCCTATTTGAGGTGAAGTTAGTGACTTCACTTCAAACATAGTAGAAAAGCATAAAATAGGTAAATTTTTGAAGAAAAATTATTAGGATGAAGGATGTCCCCTCGAATGTCGAGTGGGTGATAGAAGAAGTCAATCGAAAATCAAAAATATGATTTGAAATGGATAGAAGAAAATGTGTCAAAATAGGCACGAAACCCTCAGTGCGAGAATGAATAAGGATAGGGATAAACGTGGTTTTTATTGCCCTAGGTGATTTGGAAGAAAAATTAGTAGTGGTAATAAATGATAATGGAGAAGAAATGATTAATGGAGAAATATAGGACAAGCCCAATCTTTGCATCCAACCTTTCAATAAGAAACATGTTTATATCATTTTTCCCCTAGGTCTACATCATTAGCCTTTATTTAAAATAAACAAAAGTGTAAGATAACATGAAAAGCTAAATTACTAACAATTATTTACTACTAAAAATATGTAACTCCATGCAACATACATTATGCAATGCAATACAAGAAATTAAACCAACTAACCTAACAGAGAAACTAGTAAAATCACACGTACTCAAACAAACAACATTTAAGACAGTTGTACCAATGTTTTTGTTATCAAGATGCAGATTCATGTTGTAACATAACAAGGGTTAAAATGATGCCCCAAGTAATAACACATGCAAAGTAAAAATAGAGGACACAAGTAGTCCCATGGAAAAGCTTTTGTGCACTATGGCATAGTCCTTGGTAACTCACCATTGTTACACAAGAGGACCAACATAACATGTAGCCTAGCTTTTGTTAATGGAGGTAGATCACGATGATCCACAAGTTGTTTGAGACCAAAACAAGAAAGAACAGTAGAAAGACAACTTTGTAAGACATATTTCAATGTTCGAGGATGATGTAATTGACAAAGGCTTTATCTGGATATATGTTTTTACCCTTTTTTTTAAACAAATCTAGCCAAAGAAACACATCTATTTATAAGTATGCAATACAAAATGGACTCAATACAATACACTACAGACTAAAGTGACATTCAATATAAGTAAGAAAGTGAATCCAATTTAAAGCATATGATATGAAAAATTAATGTAACCAATACCATACAAACCAACAACTAAAAGTAAGTGAACCACTGGTTTTATTTTTTTGGACAGTTTTAGGACATTTTTCGTTGTTTTTATTTTATTTATAAGATAATTTTCTATTGTTTTGTATTTTTATAAGAAATGTATTTGAATGTTTTGATTTTTCCAAAGGACATATCTATATGTTTTGGGATTTTCAAAAGTTATAAGAATGTTTTTGACGTTTTCTCATAGTTTTCCAAAGCGAACATGCAAGGAAATAAAGAAACATGGATGCCTCTAACATTAGATGGGATGTACAAGGGTAGAATGTCACATGGTATATTCCGAAGTGACGTTGCGAGTTTCCCCGGTGTGAGATGGGTTCACTCAATGTTAACTTCTCCACACTCAAAATATTAGATTAGCCGATTAGGGAAAGAAGGATAAGCTCACAAGGGGCTTAGACGAAGGTAAATACTAACTTAGGGAAAATTTTATGCACTCCTTAAACCTAAACTACTTGTGAACAACGGACCTTCCCTTGGCTTGAAGCTGATTTTCACCAAATGGCTTGTCTAAAGTGCCACCATTATGTGGTTTTCACTATTGGGTGCACTGTTTATTTTTCTTTTTCTTTTTCTATTTTTATACTTTTTTGTTTTACTTTTCTTGGTATTCTATAGAGACCCCATACTTAAGCATAGAATCACTTAAGATGCATTGTGTTCATGGGTTCTTGAAGCTCTTGACGATCTAAATAGGCTAGATTTTATGCACCTAAACCAAACTCGGTGACCAGAATGTATGGTCCTAGCCAGTTGGGCTCAAATTTCCCTTTCTTTTCTTGATCTTTATTGGTGTTCTTATGATTCTATTTCAACAACATGTCCCCTACCTCAAGCCGACGAGGTATGGCTTTATTTTTTTAGCTCCTCCACACTTGATTGTGATACACTTTTAGGTGATTGAGGGCGCGAAGAAATTTCTCTTCTAATAGCTCCAACTCTACCAGTCAGGCTACTCTATAGTCCACCTCTGCATTCGGGTTTAATCCCTTAGCTAATTACGAAATAAGGGATCTCGATCTCGAAAGACAAGATGGCTTTAGAACCGAATACTAAATAATATGGAGTTTCCCCAGTAAGGTGTGAATAGAAGTTCTGAATGCCCAAAGGACATGGTGGATTTGTAGATTCCATTTACGGCCTGTGGTATTCACCATTTTCTCCATAATGTGAATTAAAATTTGTTTGGAAGCTTCGTCCTACCCATTACCTTGAGGGTAATAAGGGGTTGAAAAATTAAGGGAAATTTGAAATTGTTTGCAGAGTGCTTTCACATTTTTATTTTTGAATGACTTACCATTATCAGTGATAATGGAAGAAGGGATACCATATCTGCAAATGATATGATTCATTATAAACTTTGAAATTTGGGGACCTTCTGTATAAGTAAGAGGAACTACCTCTACCCATTTTGTAAAGTACTTAGTGGCCATTATAATGAACTTTTGACAATCAAGATACAGGATTAAGTTTTCCTATTAGATCAAGACCCCACTTTGAGAATGGCCAGGGTGTCGTGATTGGTTGCAAGGATTGTTCCAGTGCATGTATCAAATTGTCGTACTTTTGACAATCCACACACTTCTTTACATGTTGACAACAATCATGCTCCATGGTAGGCCAATAGTAACCTACTCTGAGTATCTTCTTTGTAAGGAAAATCCCATTAGTATGAGCTCTAAAAATTCCCTTGTGCACCTCCTTAATTACATGAATAGATTCATCGAATTTAAACAAAGCAACATATTCCCCTTGTAGCCTCGCGAGAAGAGGGATCCTCCAAGTAGTGTATAGAGGGCTATATGCTTAATAAGGTTCTTCTTTTAAGCATGGGAAATGTTAATAGGAAGGTTCCATCATGGACATAATTAAATGTTTTAGTGTACCATGGTGAAAGGGCCAAACAACTTCACACACTAAACAACATTCTGGTATGTCGTATGCCATTGTTCTTATATTTTCAACAAAGAATGGCATATCATTTCTCTCTAGGGAATGCTCAACATAGATCTACCTGTAGCCATGGCGTCTATCAGTCTATTATGAGCTCTTGGAATTTTCTCAAATGTTATCTGCTCAAATAATTCTTTCAAGGAATTGACCATTCTTTTATATGGAAGCAACTTTTCATCTTTAAATTTATATTCATTTGTGACTTGTTTGATAATAAGCATTGAATCACTAATGAATTTTACTTGTTTTATATCCCATTTGATGGCCAGATTCATTCCTACAATGAGAGCTTCATATTCCACTATATTATTTGTGCAAGGGAATCTAAGTCGAAATTCGTGTGGAATCAAGTCTCTCGTGGGAGTGATTAGCACAACTCCGGCACCTAAACCATGAAAGGTAAAAGAGTCATCGAAGCACATTTTCCAAATTGCAGATTCTTCAAGGTACATAATGGATGCATCTAGTAGTTATAGACTCAAGGGGTCATCACCTAGTAGCGAATTCTTCGATGGATCTGCTTAACAATTATCCTTTCTTGAATTTTGATGAACCTATTCAATGTCAAACTCACTTAATAAGATGATCCAATTAGCCATATTTCTTGTTAGTTCTGGTTTAGAAAATAAATATTTCAAAGGGTTGACCTTTGAAATTAGCTTGATTTTATTGTTAAGCATATAATAACATTGATTATGGAAAGAAAACACCACAGCTAGGAAATCCTTCTCAATTTGTGGATAATTTATCTCATATGCTACCAATTTCTGCTTTCGAAATAGGATACAATATTTTCTCTCTGTTCTTTTTCATATTGATATAGCGGTGCTCCAATTGCAAAATTTGTAGCGAGATATATAAAGTAAAAAGGGTTCTCCTATTGTGGGTGGCATGAGAACAGGGGGGTTGGCCAAGTATTATTTTAGCAAAGAAAACACTTGTTGTTGTTACGGTCCCTAGTTGAAATTTACATCCTTCTTAAGAAGATGTGTAAATGTATGACACTTGTCTACTAGTCAGAAATATAAACCTTCCCGGTGGCTTGAATTTTCCCTTGTAAGATACATAGTTATTTGATATTCTTAGGGGAACTTCTATGATAGTCATGAACTTTGCAGGGTCCAATTCTATTCCTCTCCATGACACAATGAATCTTAGTAATTTCCTATATAGCACAGTGAAGACACACTTCTTTGGGTTAATTCATACTTTGTAATCCCGTAGACACTGAAAAATATGCCATAAAATTTATGGGTGTTCCTTGTGGGTTCTAGATTTAGCCATTATATCATCTACATAATCTTCCATGATGTCACTTATTATATTGTGAAATATTACATTCATCGCCATTTGATATATAGTGCCTGCATTTTTAAGGCCAAAGGCATGACTTGGTAAAAAAATGTCCCCATGGGGTTGTGAAAGTCATCTTGTATTGATCTTTTCTATAATATTTATCGATTTTAACTTTGAGATGTCATCCATGAGTGAAAGCATCACATAGCCTATTATAGAATCGACAAATCATGTTGATATTTAGAAGAGGAAAATCGTCCTTAGGACAAGCTTTATTTATATCCCTAAAATTTGTACACGCTCTTATACCCACTATATTATTTTGAACTCGGGACCACATTAGATATCCACTCGAGTAGTCGATAGGCCTTATAAAGCCTACTTCTAGTAACCTTTCTAGCTCTTCCTTTACAAGTAAGGAAACACGAGGATGAATCATTCGGATCTTTTGTTTGATGGGCTTGGAATTTGGGTGTACCATGAAGATTTTGCACAACTAGTGCAAGATCAAGTCTTAGTATTCAGCATAAGACCAAGAGAAGATGTCTTCATACTCTCTTAAGATTCTTATGAATGTTTTTTGTTTTTTTGTTAAGAGGGGAAGCTCCCAACTTAATTATCCACAATAGTTCTTCCGTGTCAATATTAACATCTATTTTATCTTCCACTAATAACTTTTATTCATCCCCCATACATGTAGGATCAGGAGGAATCTCTTCATCTTGAAGTGGGTGCATTATCTTTTCCATAGGTTTTTATGCTTGTTTATCCACAAGCACCTCAAAGAGGTTTTCACTATAGGATTTCCTCCTTTTATTTCCACAAGGATTTTCTTTGGAACTTTTTCCCTTGCTCACTTTTTACTTAAATTTCTGCATTACTCTACTTCCTCTCTAAAGTATGCACATGTGTTAAGCTGAATGGAGAACCCTTTCTTGTGATCATTTCTTGGAATGTTGTCTCTAATTCCTAGGAACTCACCAATGGCCTCATCATTTTGAAACATGTCAATACATATGTATTGTTTTTGAGATTGGTAGGTGAGGGTTAATGGTTGAGTTATAGGGGATATGGTAGGTATAACATGGGTTATAGTAAGGATAGCCATATTGGTGAATAGGTTCGTAGAGGTAAGGTATTCGTAAAGACTACATCGGGAATCTATTTTGCTTTCATTTCTAGAAAAACTATCCTCACTCTCAGAAGAAGCATACTCATCATTTGAATAGTGAGACTCATATAAATGGATTCCTATACCTGATTTACCTACTATACATTGAGGTATTTCCATATCTTCTAATGGGCCTTATTATTATCGGTCGTAGCCGCCTCCTCTATACTCCATGACAAGCATTATACGATTAGGAATGGGATACTTAGGTGATTTAGAACATGTAGCCATGTCATCATCATCTGTATAGAATATAATGTCCATAAGAAACCTTTCATCTTCTAAAACCGCCAGGAGTAAAATTATTGAAAGGGCAAGCCTATCTTGATCTCTGAACTTTGAAGCATGGAATACCATGCTATTGGGCTGATAATAGACCGTTGTGAACCATTAGGTATTTTTGTAGATCATACTCTCCACAACCGATTGGTTTGGCGTTCATCTCCCATGTAGACCAAGGATTTTATGAGGTGGAAGCACCATTTTCATTGATAGATAGGGTATCTAGATCCACTCATGAAGCGAGGGCCTCTTAATGGATAGGAATAGTGATCCCCATAGATGGAAACTCATATATATTATAGGGAAAAATCCCGACAATTCTCTGCAATGAGAAAAAGGTTGAGGGTCCCCCTGTATGGTGAGTGTTTGTCCCTCATATTGCAACTTTAAACACTAATGATATGTTGATGACATGACCTGTATGGCATGAATCCATGGGTGATGAGAAATATATTGTAAGGGAGTTCCAGTCCAGGCGTGGAACTTATTATCATGTGTTATGGGACCCACTTCTAATAAGAAAGTGATCATTCTAGCTGATTGTTGTTCTTCATTGTCATATGCCTTAATGGTGATGACATTTGTTTCTAGATCAGCTTATGTGTAGCCTAGTTGGTGGACTAGTTTGAGAGTACATACATTAAGACCCAGTCTAATGTCCACAAGCACTCTCTTGACCTTCTTACGTTTGATGATAACCTCAATATGCAATGGCAGGTTATGTGAAGGATCTGCAACTAAGTCTTATGTAGTACTGAAGGTTATGTGTTCCAAACAAACAAGTTGTGCCACCATGCTTGTAAATGTGTTGGGTCAACATCAATGGATACTCCTGATCCCTGTAAGGTTTTGTAAAGTATATCCTTATGGACACTACAAATATTTAGAAGTTCTAAGATGGAAAATATTAGTCGTAGTTTTTTCTATTTGATCTAACACATCATAGTGGCTCTCTTGAGGAGGAGAGGAGTAGGTTCAGAATTTATAACAAGATGAGCTTGTCATGTTACCACATCGCACTCTTTTGTCTTAATTCTAATTGTATTTACTTTCTCAATGATTGGGTCAACAAAACCTATTAGGGCATCAAAATGGTCTTTGCTTGACATATAGCTAGCATTTTTATTCTAAGATGATTGTCCCCAATCCAGATTTTTCCTTTCTTTGTGATTAGGAAAATGCTCTTTGAATATCCCCAAGTTTGCATTTGGTGATTTTGCGGTGACAATGGATTCTACTTCAATATCACCGTTGTCAACTAGGTCTTGAATATAGTGTTTTAATCTTAAACACTTGTCATTTTTGTGACCCTTTACACGAGTAGAACCCATAGAATTCATTCTCCCTAAACCATGATAGTTTAGGTGTATCATCCCCGTAGGGAAATTGCATTTCGAGGGTACTTAACCATGTTTACAACCTCTGATTTTTATTATAGATGATATGGATTCAGATAGAGGAGTAAAAGTGTGGAGTTTATACTCGATAAGTGGATTATCATTTGTAAGTTTCAAAGGTGGGTGGTTCTACATAGCTTGGACCTATTTAGAGACTACTATCCCATCACTAATGACATTTTTTTCTATTAGGAACAAAATTTGTTTTAGCATTTGATTTAGAATCATTGTGTTCACAGGGGAAATGTTTTAGAGACCCCTAACTAACAATTCCTTTTCAATTTGACTCCCTTTTTCTATTACCTATTTGAATGTATTACCAAAATGCATTTGCAAGTGGAATGTAATGTTTGGATGGAGGTTGGGAACAAATATTCCTATCAACTTATTTTTGGGTAGGGAGCAAGAAAATCGACTAGTTAACACTCTCCATCTTTGTAAAAATGCAGCAAAGTTTCCATTGTTTCATTGCTTGGAATTGAAAAATCTAACATGGTAACATCATTTTCTATATTGAAGGAGAAGTGTCATACAAAGATATCTATTAGTTATGTCCATGTTGATATGGATCCTTTAAGGATATGCATAAACCGAGCTAGTGTTGTTTCCCCTAAAATTCATGGAAAAAAACACATAATATAATTGTCATTAAATGCCACCTCTTGACATGCCATTAAAATTAATTTATATGATCACGAGGTCACCTTTTCCCTTATATTTATCAAATTTTGGAAAATCAAAATGTCTTGGGAAAGGTACTTGCAACATGGCTTTGTCAAATGGGTAAGGACATAACTCATCAAACAATACTTCTTGTTATTCTACCGGTTTGGCCCTCTTGTAACGCTTGAAGGGCATTCTTCATTGTTGACCACTCTTGATTAAAAAGTGGATCTTACTTGGGTGGTGGCATAGGTCTATACAAATGGTTAAGCCAAGGTGTATGCCCACCCTGATTTGTTGCAAGAATCTCTTCATAAAAATATCTTTATTCCTCCCATCGAGGAGTATTTATTGGGAATTCGTAAAACAAATCTTTAGGTTTTGCTTTTGGTATAGTTGTTTCAAAAATTGGTTTTCCTTTTGTATATGTGAAGCCAAAATTTCCAATTGACGAGTGAGGGCTTGGACCTGTTGTTCTAACATAACCTCTTTAATAGGTATTTCATGATGATCTTCGTTAGGAGGAGGTTGTGCATGATGAACATGTTCTTCATGGTCTTTGCAAAAAATTTTAATAGGAGGAAAATGATAGTCTCCATCATTTTCAAATGGTATCTCCTCATTATTCTATCATGTAGAAGTAGAGGCATGACCTGGATTTAAAATTTCGTTAAGAGTGTGCTAGGGAGGTCTACTTCTTCTTCTCCCCGAACCATGTTGGCGATAAGAGAAGGGTCTACTATGGAAGGTAATTTGGCTCCTAGTTCCACAACCCGCATAAGAACTTCATGTTTGTTATGAAAAATGTAGTCATCAAAATGGGTGGAATGAAGCTTTGCATCCGTGCAAGGAGACTCTTCCTCTCCACCACTATGGTCGACCATGAGATTATCCTCCATAAGAGGGTTGTTACTATTGGTGACGAATCGCAGCACCCACAGGACTCTGCGCGACGGGTTGAAAGTCTCAGTGCGATTGCACAACATGGAGCTTTTCCCAAGTGTGGGACATTGCGAAATCGAAAAAGCTCTCGGATGAAGGCCGGCTCCTATTCCTAATTCGGATGCACCAATAAAACGTGAGAGTTCACCCAAAATCTAACCTAACTACCAGGAGACAGGGAGAGAGAAATGCATATAAATAAAACCTAAACTACGGAGGTGATGCACCGAGGAATGAATAACATATGTTTTGCGAATAAACACAAACCATAGAAGTGCAATGCAATATCATGCATGGATAAACATATTCGCATTGAAAGATCAGGAGGATGCAAAATGAAACACATAGAGGGTTGAGAAAACATCCACAGTCATGCATTTAATTGCTCCGAAGGTTTGATACAATACATTGTAAAAATGCCAAGAGGCAAAGGCTGCATTACAGTTTCAAATGGGAGGTTTGAGCTCCACAACTCCACCTGCCAAAGAGAAGAAAGGAGGGGCCAAAACAAAAATGTCCAACCCTTAGAAAAATCCCCTCCTACATATTTATATGAGGAAAAATTGAGGGAGGAGAGAATGATTCGAATTCTACCTCAACCACCTCCAAGACTGCACCTAACTCCTCATCATGGCGGTAGGTGGGATCCCCAACTGTTCAAAACATGGCGAACTGTATTTTTGCATTTTTAAGAACTTGTTCCCACCCAATTAAAGATATCCAGTCGTAGTTGCGTAGAGGATGCCGAGAGCTTTCCGAAAAGTCCAACCTTGTGTGAATCCGAGCTCCCTGTGAAAAGTTATGGTGATCTGAATATTTCCCGCGTCAGGGTCTATTCCAGTCGGGTTTGGGTTTCTCCTTTACATCTGCATCGGGTTTGGAGGATGCCTCGACATGTGTTTGATGCTTGTGTTTTCCTGAAACCCACTTCCACCGCTATTTCCAAGTTTTTCCTTTGTTTCGGGTTTGGAGATGTAACTTGCATGCATGCATGGGTTTGGGAGGTGGCGCAACATGTTTCGCCCCATGCTTTCCCGCCGTGTTTTCCCAACTCCAAGACCCGATTTCCTTTGTTTTCGGGTTTGCGGAACCCTTGAGCATTGAGACATCCTTTGCGATCTGCATGCTTCATGTTTCGTGTTTCCCGAAACCCGAAACCCGATTTGCCTTTGATGCTGGGTTTTGAACCCTTGTGACATGTTTGCGCCATGTTTCTCCGAAATTGAGACCCGATTGCTTTGATGTCGGGTTTTAGAGTCTCGACGACATATTTTCCTTGTTGGCGGGTTTTGGAGACCCCCCGACATGTTGTTCCACCATGTTTCTCTGCCCTGTTTTTCCACCTTGTAAACCCGATCCTCCTTGCTTTTATCTATATTTACAGGGGGTAAATATATACAACAGCTACCTCTAAAGATATTGGCTGCCAAATTTCATGACCTGATTCTCGTAGTCATAATTACTTAGAATAGAAGGTGCAATGTGAAATATTTCCACTAAGGTTTATTAACAAGGGACCTTAGTCAAATTTTTGCATTGTAATAACCTAAGTTGTTTAAAAAAGGTGACTATAAAATATCCTTAAAATTGATAGGTCAAAGTGAACATACAAACTAAATAATAACAAACAATCTACCTTAGCAAGGTAATATATGATACAAGTTTTCCTTATAATACAATGATGTACAACACTCAAAATTTAGTTACACCAAAAAAATTTATTCTCTAAGATTTTGTCTAGATAGGTTCGTAACCAAGATAGTGACAACACAAAATCACCAGCTAGGTCAAGTTTGCAACAAACAAGGCCTAAATGATAAGAGAGTGTTGACGTGATCTTCTAACAAGATATACTAAAAAATAGTTTCTAAAAACTAACAAATTCCAAGTCTCATAAAATGGACGATAACAATGTGAGCGAAAGCGTAATGACACAATTTGGACACGTTAACCAATCTTTCGGAAAGAAAAATTTCTAGTGTCAAATGATGTTATCACGATGCTAATAATGTATCCTCAACACTCAAAAACTCAAGACAAAGTTAGGATGTAAAAATATGTCTAAGTATAATAAGAAATTCTTATACGTGTGAAAAACGTAACTCTACAATATATAGATA
The DNA here is from genome assembly GCA_018340775.1 of Taxus wallichiana var. yunnanensis. Lineage (NCBI taxonomy): Eukaryota > Viridiplantae > Streptophyta > Pinopsida > Cupressales > Taxaceae > Taxus > Taxus wallichiana. The sequence goes on along the minus strand of CM031237.1, from coordinate 549,455,838 downwards.
TTTAGGCCTAGTTTCACAATGGAAACAAGACATAAATATCTTAATTATATGGCTATAATGTGGGTAGAAAAACAAATAAAAAGAAGAAAAGGATGAAAACACCTTACTATGATGATAATAAGTATCAAATATGGTTTTTTGAGACAAGGGGGACTACTAGATCGTGAGCATGTACCATGCACACTTTGACACTTGTACTCGACATTGCAACCTAGTCGCACAAGTAGAATACAAAAGTGGTGGACTCGCGATATAGAGGAGTATATGTATATATTGTTTTCTTTTGTCCAAAAATGGGTAATAAGAAAACAAGGGTGTAGACTAAGTGGTGTTGAAATAAACTTGGTGTTATTTTGGCAGAGTTTCACCTTGTCTTATGACAAGTGAAAAACTAGGAAAAAATGACACTAAGTAGATTTCGTGATGAAATATCATGTAGTTTAAACTTTAAGAGATTATTTCCCTTGTTTGAAAAACAAGAGTTTGAATCTAAAAAATGTATCCCCTTGTGAGAGCTCTAAAGTATACTATCTAAGATAAAAATAATGGCTCCAAGCCAGCAATCTTCCTAGGTGGTTTTCTCTCTAGGTGTCACAATATATCTATGAGCGATCTCGATTTACCCAAAAATTCACACTGACTAATTTGGGAGTATCTCGGATTTACTTTACCCCCTTCAGTATAATGAGCACCAAAGTATGTCCAGATTATACTTTCACCGGAGTTACTGATACATATATCTTTGACGCTAATCTCACCAAGGCATACTTAGACAAGTCGGTAGTGTGGAGCACTTTCTGTTTCGTTCACAAGGTTCCTCTTGCGTGAACTAATTTAAGGTTCCTAGGACCACCCCCATTTTTATAGCTTAATTCTTATGTAAAAGGGGTTATTTCTAGTTAAGCGGATGTGTCGTTGCTCTTAACTTGAAACTTGTAAATACAATGTGATGATTGTGGTGTATTTTTTTATCTTTTAGACTTAATGTGGTTTTTGTCGTACTTATTTTGGAAACCTATAATCACATGTATAGTTCTAAAAAAATTTAGATCCTCCTTTTTTTAATAGCGTTAGATCCTTCACAAAATGGTTAGTAGTTTCAAAATAGATTCACGATATCATAAGAAAATAACCATGAAAAATTATTGTAAATCAACTAACTACCATCATTTTTTTAAAAAAAGGTTTATTCCCAATTCATCCAAGTAATTTTAATGAAAATAATAAAATTGCTTTTGATTCCCAAGATCACACTAGGTGCAAGGGAAGAGCATACACAAATTCTAGCCTTGGTTATTTAGTAAGTGAAAAAGCATTTAAACTAAAAGATGATTAACAAAGTTTCCTACTTACTCTAATGATAGCATAAGAAGATTTAAGATTGATTTTGATTCTCTAGATCACACGAAGTGCGGAGAAGAGAATACACACCTTAATCCAAAATCATACAAAGCATGGAAACAAGATTAATTCCTTCAAAACCCTAAGTAATTTTATGAGAAAATTACTCTAAATCTATGAAATTGACAAAAATGGCATCTAAAACCTCTGAAAAGTAACATAAATCCTAAAATAAAAAATGGAAACTTTGAGTTTGTAGGAAAAATTTATACAAACACACCTACACACCCTTGTCGACATGTGTGCTTTTGTTTTAATGCCTACGCTCCCCTGTCGACATGTACGCTCCCATGTCTAAAAATGATTAACAATTTAAAAATTAAGCCAACGTGTGCACTTCCAGAATGACAAGCGGGTGCACTCTGTTTGACACTGTGCTCCCCTACTAATGTGTGCACTCCCTTTTTCAAAACAAAAGATAGTTGAAAAATACAAGTCACCGTGTGTGTGTTCCTACTTTAATGCATGCACTCCTATTTCAACGCCTGTGCTCCCCTACCGATGTGTGCACTCCCCTTTGTAAAAATGAAAGACATTTGAAAAATATAAGCTAATGTGTGTACTTATGCTTCAATTCATATGGCCCTATTTCGCGCCCACACTCCCGGTTCAACCCCATGCGCCCCTTTGCAGGAAGTAGCCAAAATTATACTTTTGACAAGAATTTCTTCAAAAGGTCAAATCTTTGGTATTTTTTTGGAAATTTTGACAGGGCTCCGCCTCTTTAAATTCTACAAAAAGAAATAAAACACAACTTTTACTTCACCTCTAATGAGGTTTATCCCCATAATAAATTTATTTATCCTAAATTTTTCATCCTTCTTATAATGTGGTACATACTTTAGTAATTTGGTGATTTTTTCCCAATATTCAGTCAACTCAGTTTACCTTGAGTTAGGTTTTGGAACTCAAACATTTTTTGGTCAAAGCATAGTTGTGGTAACCAACATTGACAGTAAAATTTAAATTGTTCCCAAGTGATACTAGTTGTATCAACTCCTAATTCCATCTTGTGGTTGTCCCACCACAAAGATGATTCATTAGAGAGCTAAAAAGAACCCCAAATTGCCTTGGTTTCTTCATAAAAGTCTCAATCTTGATATACTTTTCCGTTTATCTTAGACAGGTTTTCACTCCATCTCTCAAGGTTGTTCCATCAAACTTGGGTTCACTAATCCTCTTGATATATCTTGATATTTCATATGAAAAGCATGATATTTTTCTTCCTAGATGATGATGGGTGGCGTTATTCCCTTCATTTAATCAACTTCCTGTTGATGTCATATTCAAACCAGGGGTGTGTCTAAATCTATATGCAACAAGAATAATCCTATTGATCTAGTAGTTGACTGTAGTTATTTTTATATTTTACGGGGATATTTTCAATGTCTTAAGGACTTCTTGGTAAAAACCTTATTTAAATCATACTATGAAAACTTTGCTAAAAGGAAACACACTTTGCAGAATGGAAATAAACACACTTTCTTTTGGGAAATAAACACACTTTTTTTAGAAGTAAACACACTTACTTTTGGAAATAAACACACACAACTTAGAGTGCTTAAAAATGGTTACAAGAAGAATAATAATCTATCTAGACACCTGCAGGAATGAGTATACAACAGAGTTTAAGTAGAAGAATTAAAAGAGATACAAAATTAACATATCTAAACTATTTTCTTAAGACATATAAATACCGAATAGATGAATATCCTAGTCCTTGGGGGAGTGGGCCCTTGCTCCTCCTTGAATAATGATTTAGCAAATTATAATTCTCTCAAACAAGAATGGCTATTTATTGATAAAACATTTGGTATTACAAAATGTACTAGATCTATGTACTTCAATCTGTATTACTTATTCTATATCTATATCTATCTTATCTTCTCTATTATTTATCTATTATGCAAGTCTGTTTATATATACATTTACAATCATAGTTGTCTCTACGATTCTGATGAAATTGAATCATGCCCAGAATAGATGTTGACTCAAATTGTGGCTAATCAGATAACTATAAGATAACTATCCTTGGATCTGTAATTGGAAATCTTCTCATCCTTTCTTGATTGAAAGGGTCATTGATGCTAAATCACCGGATGTGGTTAGAATAGATAAACTTCCATCAGTTCCGGAACTTCAGAGAAGTTCCAAAACCATAGGAAATCATTAAAGATCAAAACCATGAGAGTTTCGGAGCTATACCCAGGAGTTTTGGAACTAAGTCCAAAAATTCCGGAACTAAATACTGAAGTTCTGGAACTAATTCCAAAATTTTTAGAACTAGATGATGAATGTGTAATGGAGTTCTAGAACTATCTTGTAAGTTCTAGAACTAACCCGTATTGGAACAGATGCTACTAAAAACATGTTGAACACTAGATACTTTATTTCTTCAACTGATTAGACCTACTTTATTACAAAACTAAATTTCCAACACTCTTCATCAGGAATTTTAGAGCTTTTAAATGTTAGAATCACAATCAATCAAAAGACGGAAAATTACATCCTAACTCATATCAGATCAAATAAAATTCACAAAATGCAACCAGACTTAATAAAAAGGAGAGTAAGATGAGATCATTTATTATACATTTAACGGGCATATTCTGGCCTCATCGGATGATTCCCAACATCAATATTTCCATCATTACTTTTTTCCTCATCATTTACTACAGTTACTCAACCTTGGGTTATTCTTCCTCATTCTCACCCACAACTTGTTGCTTCAAGTAGCTACATGGTCTTGAGTGTCTCGAAGAACTACTAGGATTTCATCTAGCTTAGTAGGGGTGTTGTATTTTTAGCCTCATTGTATTCCCTTTTCTTAACAATCATATTGTGTTGGAAAACAAAATGTGTATTATTATCATATGAACCAATTAAGTCCCAAAGTTGATAAACTTCAACCATGATACCAAAATGTAACACCCATGTGTTGGTGAAATAATTTGTCACAAGGACAAATTAGCTGATTTTAAACAACGCTCTAGGACTATGTCCCTCCTTCTTGTGAAAGGGGAGACTCTCTTTATTACATATAAATAAAAATATTGTCGGTGGCCAATAGGTTGGGGATCCCATAGGTACACTCCACTAAACATGTGGAAAATTCTTGCACCTAGTGCAAGGGAATAATTTACTAGAGAGGTAAGATAGTGGGAGTGAGAATTTTGGGAGAGAGGGTTAATCTTGTAAATAGGAACTAGAAAATTTTTACAAGTCTTAACTAGAATTTATCCACACAAAATTATAAGAAAACAACTTTGTTAAAAATGGCAAGACAAAATGAATCATGAACACATAATTTCAATAATCCATTCATCAAAGGCTCTAACACCTTTCTTAGTTATACAAGATTGTCACATTCATAAAGTTGAAAAGAGAAATAAAGCAAAACATGGAGAAAAGATAATGTAATAATACCATCTATTTGCTTGCTTCTTAGTAGTGCACTAACTATCTACTCAAAGAACCACAAATTGACAACCCTTTGAAATGAGGGAGTTATACAATATATAGTTTTCAAAACTATTTTTTCCTACCCCCACATGAATTTTCACTATCCTTTACAAAATGTGACCCCTCTTATCCTTAAGAAAGAAATTGAGTCCCTTTTTATTAATTGGAGGAAAATCATTACAATGTTTAACTATAGGTCACATTTAAATGAATAAGAAAAAATTGAAAAGAAAAACCCCTTAATGAATAAATAACACATGAGAGAAGAGAAGAAGAAGGTATGAAAGAGAGAAGAGAAGAGAGCTAATTTGAAGAAGATGGTGCATTTGTTGATGAAGATACACTTGTTGAAACACTTTGGGAGAGTTTTCCTAGAAAGTTCTCAATTCCCTTAAACTCCTTGCTAAAGTGAGTCATTATGGACACAAAATTCTCTTCCTAAGGAATGTGCACAAATTTTAGAGCCTTAAGCCAATTATCGGATGTATTATTGATGATTTTGCATTTTTTGAACCATGTTTAATGTTCATTTACAGTCTTAAAGATAACACATATGAACTTTGCAAGATATTCAAAGGTGTCTTCATTGAAGAAGAATGGATCTCTTGCCTCTTTCTTAACCAAATCTTCAAATTGCTTCACGAGATCATTCATCAAAGTGTTCTCATTTACCGCAGGTACTCCAAGCTTTTGCACTTCCATGTTGATGTCTTCCTACATTTTTAAAGTGATATCATCACATGAATCCAAATCATCAAGATCTTGATTCAACATCTCATATCAAGCAACTAGAGTTCTCGGACCAAATTTCGTGACATGTTTTCAAATGCGAGTTGAACACATTTTTTTCTACCAATATGGAAGAATTGATTTTGGCAATCTCAATAACCAGTGGAAATACATGATCCCAATGCACTTTCTCCTTTTCAATTTCATCCCTTTTCATCTTCACTTTTAGGGTAGTAATAAACATGAATTCAAATTATGAAATTTTTTCTAAGTAAGGTCCTACCTTTCTCAAGGGATTTTTTCACCCACCTTTCATTGGCTATGCCTTGCATTATAAAGCCCTACGTCAATTTTTTTGAAAAATCAATACTAGGAGTTTCTATATTTATTTGAATAAGGGTTTTCTTGATACTTTGTGATCAATAAATTCTATCCGGTCTTATTTTTATTTGCAGAGTTGTTTCTTATCATGAATGCATGTGTTGAAATTTTTGACTAGTGTGTGCGGGAATATGATTTCATACCTTTAACATTAGATCTCCCATATCATTTCTCACTACTCTTTCCCTCTCTTCGCATACAAATTAGTCCCTATCAAGAGATTGATAGCTTTATTGTAGGGTCGGTGGAGTGCCTCTGTTGGATCCTTAGCTATAAATCCACCCAAAGGAAACTCACTTTCAATCGCACATGCACATACAAAAAGCTACACTAGTTAAGTAGAGGGACTTATATTCCCGAGAATTGGCAAGAAATCCACAAGTTTTCCACCCGAAAAATTTCTCGCCAACACTAAACAACATAGGTACACTTATTTTTTCATTTTCCTTTCAATTATCGCATCCTTTTTGTTATTTTTCTTCATTCAAATCAATTTTTCCTTTACTCGGTCTTAAAATTAACCTTCATTCTTTCTTGTTCATCTAGTTTTATTAGTTGTTAAAGGATTTCATTCACAAAATTCCCCACACAAAACCAAACCACGTAAAAAATAAAATTGTATCTAAAACAATCCCTTCCAAGTCTACCTACTTGGATTTCATCACCAAGGGGAAGCTAACCTCGGTGTTCTACGGCTTTGAGTATAAATAAACATTGGAGGTATATTAGCTAAGCACCCAACACCCTTATCATTACAAGATCGTGAAGTGATGGGGTTGGCCCCAATATCATGCCTCATACCAACACCAACATAGATTTGGGCATCAAATACATTTAGGTATATTGAGGAATCTAGCCTTAACACACCTGAAACTAACCTTAGCTAGCCTCTTTCCTAGTTCCCTTTCATCCATTTTTCATTTCACACCTTTATGAAGTTAATCAAGACAATCTAAAATTCCTTGTGTTAGTGAATTTTTTGGTTTACACAAACAATTATCTTTATTTTATTTATTTATTATTTTTTTAGTTTATGGTTCACGACTAGACAATAGTATCACCTACAAAACACCAACATGGTAGACCCACTTCAACAATCCCTAGAATCAATCTAGTGTCACATTTAAAAAAAAATTCAAACATGACATATCTATTTCACAAATCCTTAGAATCAATCTAGTCTCAAATTCAAAACATCCCAAACATGACAAATGCATTTTGACCACCCCTAAAAATAGATCAAAACCTCTAAATTCTCCTAGCACTCAATCCACTACATCAAATGATCCTTTTCTCGACCCTTCAAAGTTCTTCTAGAGTGGTGACCCATTCTTTATAGAGTTCTTAGAATCCAACCTGATTTCCCTTAGTAGTAGCTACCATATAGCTAAATGTATTCTTATCAGTCATCCCCCTATCTAGAAAATTATCCATCTTTTTCATCTATATTTATGACTATTCCAAACTTGACGACCTTGACTATCCACTCATTATCGAGCACATCTATCCTTACCCCTATACTAGTGATACGGGGATGTAAATACCTAATCCATCCACTCCAAATGTTATCTTCAACCTTAACACCAACTCATCATAAGAAAAATCCAATTGACAACCCCATGTGCCATCAAATTCCTCATCTAACCTATAGGATTCAAAAACTTATACCTCTACTTCACCATCTACATCTAGTTACCACGGTCTCTCTTGCACCTCCTCCTCCTTCAAGCTCGGTTGTTATATCTCTCTATATAAATCATTTGATAATATCTCAACTTATTTCATCCAATAACCTACCTCTTCAATTAAAAATCTCATCATATATATTCCTTCATCTATACCACCCATCAACATGAGTGTTATTGCTAGTAATCTGCCATTTTCACAACAGACATTTACCACACCTATATCACAATGTAGTTACCTATCCTCCTAATATATCCTACAACCATCATAACATTTTATCAACACCTCTATCTCTTATCCCTACTAGTATGTTCAATCCTCCTTCACAACCATTAGTCTTTTAGTACATTTACAATATCCCAACAAGTATTCTTCCCTCTCAAAATATGACATTACCATACCACCTCTATCGACAATCAAACCATCACACTTATAATCAAGTCACTCCTTTTAATTCAAACATCCAACAACCCCAAAACATTCCCATGCAAATGTTACTAAGAAAAATTTCTAACCTTGAATCCCCACTATGAGACCTAAAAAAATATAACTTATGAAAAAATCTACAACGAACCTATCAATATATCCATACCTTTCAAAGCCTATCCTCCTTAACGGGAACACCCAAATTTCATCAATTTTTATAGCAAGGAGGACCCACAAAAACATATCGGGGATTTTTATCATCCATGTTATCTCACCGCTCATGACCAGGGAACCTCATGTTAAGGAGATACCCTATGTCCTTATTTGGCCTCGCCTTCTTGATTGCTTCTAACAATATCCCACAACATTCCCTTTTCTCATTCGCATAGCTTGTAAAATTGTTTCTATAAAACTTTTCCATCAACATAGCTTTGTAAAATATCCATTAGCAAACTATATGTAATCAAAAAATTTGAGGATGAGTCGATTGTTGATTTCGTCTCCAAATAGAAATGGGTTATCAACCAATTTTCCTTCTCCCTTCAAAAAAATGAGCTTATTGAATTGTTTTCTCAATCTTGTGTGAAACACATATCAATGACCCTCCAAATGCGGTCATTCTAAACATTTGATGAGGAATCAACCATGGCCAAAAATCTATAAATCCATGTGCTCAAGGATGGTAAAGTTAAACTTCGATCCAAGAAACCAAAACCTAAGTCCTCCTTTCAAAATTCCTCCAACAATGAAAAATATAAAATTTTGGAAAACATTTTTGTTTTGAAAACTTCATTCAAAGGTCATTTGGATTCAGAACAATCCAAGCCTCAACATAAATAAACACCTTTAGGAGATTCCTATAGCATTGTATTTGATAAGATTATTTCCACTTGTATGATTAAGCTCCCTCCCATCTATCCTATCGACTTTTTACATCCATCCATCATGGTATAGAGACAATGATTATTGTAAATATCATAAATTATGAGGACACAACATTTAGAAATGTCATTCATTCAAAAATGTTCTCCAAGACCTTATGGACCATGATTAATTACAACTTGATAACCTGAATACACTTTGAAACCAAATTTTATACGTGCTTAAATATAATTTCTCAAATCATCCTCCCATCCAGATAATCGACCCTAGTTCAATTTAGTAGGGTCTCATCATATCATCAACACTAAAAACTCATACTTACACCCATGTACTAATTGCTTCCATAGTCAAGACACCAACTAAATAACATGAATCTTTAGATCTCATCATTATTAAGACCTCAAGTCCATCCACATAAAAATGTCCAAATTTTATCACATCTACTCCCTCCGAAATTTCCCATATCGTCCCTTTAGAGTCTCGAAAATAAACTTATCATTAAAATTATAAATAGATCTTTTCAAGACCATGTCATCCATCATCAAAACAAAAATATTAACGATTCAAATCAAAAACCCAAAATAACCCATTGAGAAAGACAAAAATCCTATCATATTGTCATCATACAATAATACCATAAAACACACTACTCTTGCCCTCTATTATAGCGCCACATCCCTCATCTAAATTTCTAGTTGTTATCGTAGAATCTAAATTTTTCCCTTGATAAACACATAAACATACCCCATAAACCATGAATTTAGTCTCTCAACCTCTAAATTATTAAGTGGTATTCAAAATCCTTCACCTCTGCCATCATTCCAATTAACCACATCGTGATATTATACTAGAATCCTTGAAAATCTTGTCGATCATCAATCATAAAATTTCCACCTATTAAGCCCTCTCATCCTTGAGGGTTAAATCCCTCCTCATATAATTATGACGCGTTCTATGTTTATTATTAGATGTCAAGAAACTTAATTAAGTTGTAAATCCCTCTAGGTTATAATTTGAAGTCTCGCTAGAAAAGGAATTCTCCCGATAGATAAAACCGTTTATCCTCCAATATCAGGCACAATAAAATTCAAACATCAAATCGATCTCACCTCTTAAACCCCTAAATTTAGTAATTCAAAACCATCACTTGACATTGTATCCATTAATAACGTGGATTCCTCTAGTAAATCCCTCTTCATTATCTATACATTGTCAATATAAACACTAGAGAGTGTGCACAAGACTCATAATCCATAAATCAAAATGGGCCCAAGGTCTCCATCTCTGTCACTCCTTTGAATTACCTATCCCATCACCCTCTAAGGATAATGTTTCCATCCTTACCGCACCTCACACTCAATCCACAACATCCATATAGAACAATTCCCTTCAATAATTACACAAAACTTATGTTAAGATGTCTCTTTATGATCTCGTTTATATAACTCTCTACAACATTGACAATCAATTATTGAAGCTCTTGATCCATTTCAGTACCATCAGATGAACCTCAACCATTTTCCAACCTCGTTGAAACCTTAAAATTTCCACATCCATCACATTTGAGGACTCTAAAATTCCATCCTTACAACCTAAGGATTATGATCTTCTCCTCTTTTTCACTACTAAAATCAATGATACTCGGTCAAGAGAGTAATTATCAACAACGATGCCAATATCAACATAATATTCTCTCACGGCTTGAAACAAATTTAGTTACCTGACACCATAGTCTCCCGATCACCTTTTTTGCTACCTTATTTCAATCATCTTGTTGCCCCCACATTAAGCATAATCGTTTTACCCATCAAGATAGGCATTAAGAGCCTTCACAAACTCTTCTATCTTGTAGAACGAGAGTTTCAATATAATATACTATTAGGTCATCCTTGGATATGCACTATTTTTTATATCCCATCCACGTTGCATTGTTGTTTAAATAATGAACATGAGGGTAAAACCTTCACGGTTCCCACCAATATTAATCCCTTTAAAGCATGTCATATTAATTACATACCTAATGTCGTGTTACTTCCTTTACAAAACTCCACACATTCAAATCAAGCTTCTACGACCTCTTCCATCCCCATAGAAAAACTACCAAATGAAAGATCCTTCCAAGAGATCATGAAATGTCCCTCACCGGGTGAGTATCACCTTCTAGCTCTTAATACACTCCATATGCCTAATATGTATGGGAGACATAAAAAATAACCCCTCTATGAACCGTAGGAAATATTATTTCTTTTGGTCTCCCTTTTATATAAACACAACTTGTTTACGAAGGTATCAACTACCCTTCATCTCATCTTGATAATCAACCACAAGAAAAACCATTATCATTAGAAATTTCAGTTTTAGAAAAACCATAGTTCACTCGAACTAACCTTTACCACTACATGTGGAAGGGATTTGGTCTAGGTCAATACAAATAAGGCCTATATGACATACCCTTTGAAGAATGGAGGAAGCCCCACGAGAAGTATGGCCTTGGTTTCAAGACATCTTATTCTAACCCATCACCACCAATATAAGAATCTCAACCACGCCCATCATCAACATCAAACTCACCCTCGCGTCAATGACATTGTATTTATCCCACCTTATTTTTTAAATTAACGTTATCACACTTTGACCACTAACATGTCCGAGCTAATGATAATATCTGCTGACAACTCTTCCCCTAATATTACCACATATGATAGAAAGTACTCCCTACCATTAACATTCTTCATTTCCATTAAAATGACACTATCCTAACTTATATGGGTTCTCCGAGGATCACTACATTTAGAAATCCCTTCCTCCTAACACATCCACGCTTCTAAACTAATCAATCACCGATGTTAATAGAAACACATCACAAGAGATGCACATTTTCAAGATTGGCCAAGCCCTAGACCCACGTGAACTCTAAGAATTTACTTCTTTCATATCCAAACATAATCAAGTCTTCACATGGTCCTATAGTGACATCCCCAGTATAGACCCTAAAATGATCATCCATAACATCATCACTTTCCTGGGATATTAAGCCCGTGAAGAAAAGCTTCATAGGATGCATCCTCACATAACATAATTAGTCAAAGAAGAACTTAATTTTATTCTTTCCACCAATTCATACTACGTATTGATTATCCACAATGGATTTCCAACATCATACTTGTAATTAAAGCCACTAGAAAATTATGCATATGTACGGACTTCCAATACATTAACCTCTCTTGTCCAAAATATGATTTTCCCTTAGAGAACATTGATCATCTTGCCTATCTAACAACATGACATGAGATTGTGTCCCTTATAGATGGGTTATCTGAGTTACAATCAATTCCTCATCGCACTAGAACATCAACATAAGACTTCCTTTATCACCCCATGGGAACCTTCTACTACTGAGTAATGTCCTTTGGCTTGAAAAAATAGGAGCTACATACCAAAATTAAATGACCTACATATTTCATGACATCGTCCAAAAAACTATAGAAGAATATGTTGACGATCTCTAGGTAAATCCAAACACCGAATAGACCACCTAGTGTTCTTGATGTGATCTTTACACATATTTTATAGTTATTTCTCTGGAAATATTAATCCTACAAAGTGTGTTTTCAAAGTTCTCATGGGAAAATTCCTTGGATTTATAGTATTTATTAAGGGAATTGAAGTTGACCTGCTAAATTAAAATTCATCATCTAACCTCGATTAGCTTTTTATCCTTGAGGAATACTCGAATCCATCCATTAGTTCATTTCTTAATTATTTGACCGTTGCCAACCTTTCCATCATCTTGAAGAAATGAAATCCAATGTAAATGGCATGACAATTATCAACATGCCTTTAACACCATCAAATAATATATTTTATCTCCATAAATATTACATCTCCATGCGAGGAGGATCCCTTCTATCTTTGCATATCCATGACTGCAATGCCTTAGGAGCAATGTTGGCACATTTAGACAAACAAGGTAAGGAACAAGTTGTTTATTACATTATCCACACCCTTTTTGATTATGAAAATCTCTATTCGAAGTTGAAAATTTGTTTTGTGCCTTGTACTTAGCAACTTCTAAACTCCATCACTACCTTCTCAATAAAAAACCTACGTTGTCACTAACTTTAATCCACTTAAATCCATGCATTTTAATCTGTATCACTAGATGGATCATTCTCATGATTGAGTTTGACCTTGAATTTATCTCTCGAAATCCATTAAGGGATGTGTTATTTCTGATTAGCTCATAGAATTTTCCCTCCCTTCTAATCTGCTACCTTGTAAACACTTCCCTGATGAATCTATCAACACTCATGATCATGACAATACCACTCTTAAATTTACCTTGTTATTTGATGGGTCCAAATATAGACAAGGGAGGTGACAGAATATTCATAATCCCCCCTTTGGACACTCTTCTTCCGTTATCCTTCAAACTTAATTTTTAACTTACTAATAACATGACAGAATATGAGGCTCTCATCATCGGACGAATTCAAACCGTCACCTTTCTTGGTGTACAAGTCATTGACATATATGGAGATTCATAGATCATCATCAATCAAATAAAAGGGACTTATCAATGTAAAAATGAGGTCTAAAAATACAAACCATTGTTCAAAGACTTATTACAACTCATTGACCAATACAGAATCCAAACCACCTCTTTATCTTCTAACAAATTTGTAGATTTCATGGCTTCACTTACCTCTATCATCCCTTTTTCCTAAAAAATTCCAAACTCTTTCATCATACATGATCTTGATCAAACCTCCTATAACAACACTAAACTTCCCAATATTTATCAAATAGAAGAAATATCATCTAACACTTGGTACACTCAAACCTATGACTACGTTTCCACTATAAAATTACCTTGAGATCTATCGAGAAACACCAAAAATTCAAAACATACATCCCACTACATCATACTAGGGGGTCTCCTTTACAAAAGAGGATTCAACGACCTCCTCCTCAAGTGTCTTAAAACTATGGAGGCTCATTTAGCTATCTAATATGTCCATGATGACATATGCAGTGGGCACTTCAATGGTTTAGCTATTGCTAAACAACTACTACGCACGGGATACTAGTTTTCCTACACTTAACCAAGATTTTTATGTCTATGTTAAGAAAAGTGTCAAATTTCAACAACATTCCAATATAACACATATGCCTAGTCATGATATTTAACCCACTCAATATATATGTCCTTTTTCACAATGTGTTCTCTACCTTAATGGCCTTATCAACCCTCGCTCTTCAATGAAAAATTTCATCATCATAACAACTGAATATTTTACAAAATGGGTGGAAGCAATCCCATTATCCCCACCAAATCAAATAAATTCATCGACCTCATCCATCATCACATTATATATTGCTTTGGTATTCCTCATTAAATCATCACAGATAATGACAAATCCTTCAAAAATAAGATAGTTCAAAAACTTGTGACACTTACAACATCAAGCTCAAATTTTCCTCTCTTTATCATCCACAAGAAAATGACCAAGATGAAGCATCATTAGAACATAATATTAAGTGCTTTATAAACCTTAGTTTATAATTAAATAATTAGGAATATTTATATTCTTAATTATTTAATATAAACTATGTTGTTTATGGTTAATTGATTTTATTAAATCAAGTTTTATTAAATCGGGGTGCTTTGTAAAAGTGAGTCCCATCACTTAATAGTTAATGACCCACGAGCTCAAATGACTTTTTATATCATTTTATTTTGGTATTCACGTGGTGAAGAAGCAAGCAGAGTTGGGGTTACTTGTAAATTGTTTCTCGATAAATAGAATTTCTCTTTGTTGTGGTTTTTACCCCTCGGGGTTTCATCTATGTTCAATGTTATTTAATTTATTTGATTTCATGTTTAATGTTATGTTTAATAAATCATTTCATATAGTTAGCTTATTTTCTCACATGGTACCAAGGGTGTTGTAATTATTTTTAATTTTATTAACCAATGAAAATGACAATTGGTTGGTTGGAAATTAATTAATTTAATTTAATGTTACACTAGGGTTGCGTGTGGTATAATATAAATATGCCCCCCCTCATTTTGTGGTGGACCCTCTCTCACTTCTCAATTAAATAATTTTTACCAAAGGTTTATGTGATAAAAAATCTCTCTCCGAACCCTTGCAAATAAAGGTAACTATAAATATATATTTTTAATTTTTGTAATGTTGTATAGTTTGTGATGTGTATGCAAAAATAAAAATCCAAGGATAAATGGAAGGGCTCCTAGGATGGAGACAACCCTTCATAAAAATAGAAATTTCAATTTTGTCATTGGTTGGGATGAAATAGGGCCAAAATTATTGGTGAAGACAATTAAATTTCCTAAAAACAATAATGAATTTTTTTATAATTTATAATTACCTACCTTATATTATTTTCTAAACCCACCGGCATGGTTTTTATATAAAATATACTCCTAAACTATATGAATATTATAGTTTATTCTTGTGCTTTCGGTTGGGTCCTAGAAACCATTTTCTATATCTATATTTTTTTAATGAAATAGACTATATTACTTAATAAAATAGTACAGGGTTATCCACAAAAAGTATAGGTGGTAAAGGGCACACCCCACATTCAAAATAGCCAAAGGCTAGGAGACAAAAGTATCAAAAAGCAACGATGCCATAAAACAAAAGGAAAACAAACTAAGGCTACAGCCGCAGAAACATAAGTAGCTAGGGGCAAGTGATGGAGGCCCTTTATCTTCCAACCTAGAAGATCATTTCCATCTAGAAGGGGCCAGCCAGAGCCAACTTCTTCTTCTTCTTTTTTGTCATTCTGCAGATTAGGAGATATGGCAAGCGCCAACTGGGGGACTTTTCCAGAATCCCATCCATCTCGTTGTGTAGAGGCGGGAGTGGTGGCGGGAGGCTGACAACCAATGTGATGCGTGGACCGTTATGGGGACCCCCTAACCACCATGGTTGATAGGGCTCCGCCGATATACTACGATTTAAATAATTGTACATTCAAAAATAATTTTTACCGATATGTGTTAAGGTATATTAATAAACCTAACTTGATTAAATTCTATACTATAATATTAAAATTAAACTATATTAAAAGTTATGGTTTTAAATTAGAGTCTCAAACTATACATCCTATGTTACTATTTTCACAAAGCTTAAATTAAAACAAAACTATATTAAATAGGGTTGGTTGATGTATTATTCTCAAGTAAAATAAAAATCCAAGTCTCTAAAATGGAGACAACCCATCTTAAATATAACTTTTGAAATTTTGTGATTGGCCGCGTTAAATTTTTTAACATGAATTAATTTGGTGTGATGGAACTAATTTAAAACTATATTTATATTATCCTATATCCTTACCTATGACCCCATTATTTTAAATACCCAAGTTTAAATTATAATAGTTTATAATATATATTATTACGCTCAAGGCATTACTCCCGTTAGGAATTAATTAGTGCTCTCTTATTCATATTTGTAAAGTGATTTATAATCACGTACATGTATATTGGTGAGTGAGTTATAACAACTCACATATATAGGAAGTTGGTAAGATATGTAGTTGTGTTAGTTTCCTATATTCTAGGGAAACTCCAGCCTATATATTAGGCTATTGTATTGTGTGAAATATATAGAGAATTAATAATATATTCAAAGAATGTTAAACCTGTGTATTTTTTACATTTGGTATCAGAGCAGCATTTGATCCATATAATGGAGAGTTAATTTGCATACGGGCAACAATGTATTACGTTGCCTGGAGAGAGAGCAGTCTCAGCTTTGTAGAGAAGTTCCACAAAAATATTGGAAGAGAGAAGTGTTCTATTGTTTGCTTTTGATCTATCCTTTGTCGACATGCGTGAAGTCCCGGAATGGTTGAGTCTCCTTAAATACGTACCATTGAAATCGACTGTGTGAATCAATTATTTTCAAAAGTTTGGATGCAAACCAGCTGCTTGTTCATTGTGATTTGATCAATCTGTATTGTTGGCATATCCTCGCACTATCATCATTGGTGATTTGTATTGATCTTCGACAATACCATGGAAGATTAAATCAACTGAATTTTTTCACCATGCAGAGTGTGTGGACTATCTGTATAAGATTGGGAGGTTTTATATAGTTTTACTTGCTGGAAAATATCATACTATGTTTTATTCTCTACGACCTGCATTGTTGGCAGCGATCTGCATCAAAGCGCATCATTTGTGCATATCCACGTGTGGCTCAGGAGGAATGCATGGTAGTCAGCCACGTGTCTATATTCTGTGATAACTCATTTGGAATATTCAATGTCTCCATGCACAATAATATTGGGCTATGTGAATAAGCTATTGCATATGAAATCAAGCCAGATCTCTCACTAAATCCTCAACCGTCGGCATTCAGTGTAGTATTGGTTGTTTTAAACTGCATTATATGAGATTTGAAGATCTTTTGACTATGGCAACTGTAAGCTCCTTCCAAATGTTGAGCCCTTCAAATCTGGACTTATGTGAACTCTGCAATACCAAAAACAACCATCTTCGAATGATACATCCAATGCCACCTTGCATGCAATCCACATGGATCTCTCATTCTGACAGTTGTGCATGTATGCCAGTCAGACCTGAACGCATAATCAATTTCATTGACCAGTGGCTTCCAAGTACTCTTCAGTTCAGGTGAAATAGATATAGACAACCGTAATGTGAGTCAATCTAATAAGTTATAGTTTAGTTCTTGGTGTTGATAGGTTTGTTTGTCTATAGTGGTTCAATTAATATCGTGCATGAAAGTATCATTATCACCAGTCAAGTTTTAGTATCAAAATAAAAGTTTTGAATAGTTATATTTTCGGCCAAAGTCTTTATATTGTCATTTTTTTGTATTGTTATAAAAGAAGTTGTCAATCAAACTCATTTGTCAATAAAGTCTTTGTATGTCATTTTGTCGTATTTTAAAAGAGTATAGGTGTCATTAGTATTATTTTAGTCATTGTTTTATGTCAAAGTTATAAGAGTCATTTTGAGTCATTTTGTTATTGTCGTCTATAGTCAAATGTGTTAAAGTCAAGTGTTGTGTAATTAAAATATTTTTTAATTCGTAGTCAATAAACATAAGTCGTTATTTGTTGCATTGAGTAGTAGCGTCATTGTCAAAAATTCAAAAGTCGTGTCATTGTAAAAGTCCAAAAAAAAAAAAAAAAAAAAAAAAAGCCTCACGAGACACATTTTCGGTGGAATCAGACGCCTAATCAGTAGTATATAAATTTGAGCCCCATGATCACATTCGGCTGAGTTAGCAGCAGATCTAATGGAGGAAGGAGGCATCGGAGGCTGGAGGTCGACAAGTGACCTCTCATCAGTCACCAACGACGGGGGCCGCACAAAATGATTTGGTGGCACAGGTGTGTAGTGTGAGTACTTGTTTTTGAGTATTGTAGTGTTCCAGTTTCAGTTTGGTGTGATTCTTTTTCAGTGAGTTCCTGTTTTGTTTGGTATTTGATGGATGTTGGAAAGAAAGTTGTGTTGGAGTGCGATGACCGGTGATCCTCATTGCCGTGCTTCGTTGGAAGATGGTCAGCTAGGAGAATACGTTCACTAGCATTAGTGACCATATGCGCTAAGACCCAATCTAGCAAGATCCATTCGGGAGTATGTTCTTCGATGCGGTTGCTTCTCGGTATCTATATGAGTGGAATTTCACATTGTGGGGGAATACATACCAATGTTCCATTCCCATTTTGTACCCAAATGACTTAGTCAAGGAAAGCTTCGATGGCGTGGCAGTAGCTTTTCTATGTTGTTGAATCGAGTGGCACGATCAAAGCCAGAGACTACTGATTAAGAACATTACGATTCTTATAGGAA